>CM069150.1:38870288-39470288 GCA_035221665.1 Okamejei kenojei
AATGTCTTTCTTGTGAAACTGCTACCCTGCATAGTTCAGGACCAGTTTTGTCTTGTACCACAAACAGAAAGGTTTCATCTCTAGTCAATATCATAGTGTACATCTTTAAATTAGAGCACGGAAACAGGCCCTTGGCCCCAACTTGTCCGTGCTGGCCAAGATGCCTCATCTAAGTAAGTCCTATTTGACCGTGCCTGATCCATGTCCCTCTGACCAGAGAGAAAGTGGAAACAGAAAGAAGGTGCAAGGAAAGAAGAGAAAAGATTCTGGGAAGGCTTCATGATTTTGAAATCTTGGTGTACTTCAGTCGAGTGGGGTTCCCCAAGAAAGATTATGAGAGTTTAACCATCACATGAGAAACAGCACGAAAACAGGCCCTTCGGCCCACCGATTCCACACTGACCAGCGATCCCCGCGCATGAAAACACTATCCTACACACTCTAGGGACAATTTTACATTTATACCAAACCAATTAACCTACAATCCTGTACAAAGATCCTATAGCGAGCAAAATAATCCACTCCTGTTAAATCCAATGGGCTGACCTGTATTACGCAACGGAGCGGAACGTGGGCCATTTCTTCGGCCATTTCATTAACCTGACCCGACTTTGGTTATCCCTCTCGCAGTGTAATCAGTGTTGCGGGGGAACAGTTTGTGTGTGTGATTATAGTGTTAGATTCATAATTCATAATTCTGTCAATTGATAATTCTGTTATTTTTTGTTAATGATTAATATGTTAATAAATTATAATTCTGTTGAAACAACATTGCAAACCTCCCCGGAACTTTACCCTGCCGTCCCAGCCGTGCTGATCCGGGCCAGACTTCCCACACGCCTTCCATCACAGTGAGGAGGTGCTTGGTGAACTCACTGTGGTCGATGTTAAATTTGTGTTTATCGTGTGTCTTTGTTACTTTTATTATATGTATGACTGCAGGCACGAAATTTCGTTCAGACCGAAAGGTCTGAATGACAATAAAGGTAATTTAATCTAATCTAATCTAATAGGAATCTTTTTGCTTTTTATTGTGAAAATGAGAAGAAGATTTTTACCAAAGATCTTTAATGTTTCTGTAACCGGCTCCCGTCTCCGCACTAGTATCTTTGCTCCGCTACGGGATCTTTGGTGCGGAGACGGAAGCCGGTTACTGAAATGGGGCCGAAAATTACCCACGACTCTGCCCATGACCGTACTATGTCTTTTTTGTCGAGTGGACTATCCTGTTCGCTGTAGGACCTTTGATCCTGTACGTCTTTGGACGTGTGGGAGGAAACCGAAGATCCCGGAAAAAACCCATGCTGTCATGGGGAGAATGTACAGACAGCACCGGTAGTTGGGCTCGAACCTGCTTCTCTGGCACCGAAAGCGCTGTATGGCAGCAACTCCACCACTGCGCCATTGTGCCACCCCTAATAATAAGTTTGGAATAATGTTAACAGAGTACTCAACAGAAGGTAAACCTTATCTGACACTTGGACAAGTAGCTAGATTGGAAAGGTTTTGAGGGATATTGGCTAAAAGCAGGCAGATGGGGCTAGTGTAGGTGGGGCATCTTGGTGCCCATGGGCAAGTTGGGGCGAAGGAACTTTTTCCATGCTATATGACTCTATGACGCTATGACAATTCTTGGTTAATGGGAACCATAAGTGCCCAGATCTTGACATGCTCATCAGATGCTGACATAGAGAAATTAAAATTATCATGGAACATAGAGCTGAAGAGCACAGCACAGGCCCTTCCACCCAACCAGTCCACACTGACCATTGTGCATCATTTAAGCTTGTCCCATTTCTCTGCATTCAGCCCATATCCCTCTGAAACTTTTTAAATTACACATTCTTGCTTAATTAAGAACTATATTTCTTAAAACAAACTGGCATAACTGTTCTTATTTAGTAGAGACTAGCAACTTGATGAGGAGAGGAGGAGGAATTTCTTTAGTCAGAGGGTGATGAATCTGTAGAATTCATTGCCACAGAAGGCTATGGAGGCTAAGTCAATGGATATTTTTAAGGCAGAGGTAAATAGATTGTTGATGAATACGGGTGTCAGGGGTTATAGGGAGAAGGCAGGAGAATGGGGTTGAGGGAAAGAGATTAGCCATGATTGAATGGCGGAGTAGACTTGATGGGCCGAATGGCCGAATTTTGCGCCAATAACTTATGAACGTACAAACTTATGAACTATTTATAAATATTATTCCATAAAGTAAATTTAAAGCCCCAGTTTTTAATGGCACAGTATGTTTGAAATATTAAAAGCCGAGAAATCGTTTCATATTTTAATGAAATGCTGTTAACAGATCACCCAGACTGATTTTGTTGGATAATTATTTTTTAAGTAACAGTTTTCTTTCCTTACAGTTGAACAATGACAAGTCACAAAACCACACGCTGATATTTTTCATTTCGGGTGATGGAGTTGAACGAGATCCTGAGAAAAACTTGTTCTCGATTAACAAAGATACTGGGCAAATATATATTCATCGCAAGGTCGATCGTGAGAGAACACGTTCATTGACGGTAAATGTTTTCTTTCTTTGATTCTTTTCAATTAAACTTTTGCTGAGTTTGCATTTTCAGACTGAAGGAAAAAAAAATCAATATTTGCATCTTTTGAATAATACCTTCCCAGTGTACAAAGTCATGAATGGAATAGATCGGGTAGATGCACAGAGTCTCTTGTGCAGAGTAGGGGAATCAAGAACCAGAGGACCTACAATAGGTTTAAGTTGAGTGGGGAAAGATTTAATAGGAACCTGAGGGGTAACCATTTTACGTCAATGGTGGTAGGTGTGTGGAACGAGCTGCCGGAGGAGGTAGTTGAGGCAGGTACTATCGCAACTTTTAAGAAACATTTAGACAGCTACATGGATAAGACAAGTTTAGAGGGATAAGGGCCAAATGCGGGCAGGTGGGACTAGTGTGGATGGGACATATTGGCCAGTGTGGACAAGTTGGGCCAAAGTGCCTGTTTCCACACTGTAACACTATGAAAGACAGCACCCGGGACAGGCTGGTTTAGCACCCCAGTCTGTGTCTTTCGTGAGAAAGACACCCAACAATGCTACGGAAAGGCCTAATGAAAAATACCCCCAGGAACACCTGAGAGGGTGGGAGGATGAGATCTCCAATAGGACGGACAAAAGGTTATTGACCCACTCAAACGACCTGACTACGAGTATAAGATGCATTTGCGGAAAGCTGTGTAAGAACCACCTGCAATATTTGTCAAAATGTCTGATGCAAAATGTAGTCTATCCAATAGGACAGTGCTAATGTAGTCTATCCATGCTCCTGCCAAGACCATGTGCTCTGTCACTAATGTGACGTTTCATCCTATAATCTAGCTAACTCAGGTGAAAGTGCCTTCAACCTTACATTAAAATAAAGGAATGGAGATGTGCTGTCAAAGTAGATACATTAAAAAGTGGAATTTAAATAAATCAATATGAATTATTTTGACAAGCGATAATGCACCTTGTGGTATAAATTCTGTTTGACATTTAGAGTAAATGTTAGGAGTGTTGATATTACAATGGAAAGGAAGGACATTAGCTTGGAGGATGTGGAATCGGTATGGGTAGAGCTACAAAACACTAAGGGGCAGAAAACGCTGGTGGGTGTTGTGTACAGGCCACCTAACAGTAGCAGTGAAGTTGGGGATGGTATCAAACAGGAAATTAGAAATGCGTGCGACAAAGGCAAAACAGTTATAATGGGTGACTTCAATCTACATATAGATTGGGTGAATCAAATTGGCAGGGGTGCTGAGGAAGAGGATTTTTTGGAATGTATGCGGGATAGTTATCTAAATCAACATGTAGAGGAACCAACGAGAGAGCAGGCTATTTTAGACTGGGTTTGAGTAATGAGGAAGGGGTAGTTAGCCGTCTTGTTGTACGTGCCCTCTTGGGCAAGAGTGACCATAATATGGTTGAGTTCTTCATTGGATGGAGAGTGACATTGTTAATTCAGAAACAATGGTTCTGAACTTAAAGAAAGGTAACTTTGAGGGTATGAGACGTGAATTGGCCAAGATTGACTGGCAATTAATTCTAAAAGGGTTGACGGTGGATATACAATGGAAGACATTTAAAGACTGCATGGATGAACTACAAAAATTGTTCATCCCAGTTTGGCAAAAGAATAAATCGGGGAAGGTAGTGCACTGGATAACAAGGGAAATCAGGGATAGTATCAAAGCAAAGGATGATGCGTACAAAGTAGCCAGAAAAAGCAGCATACCAGAGGACTGGGAGAAATTCAGAGACCAGCAGAGGAGAACAAAGGGCTTAATTAGGAAAGGAAATAGATTATGAAAGAAAACTGGCAGGGAACATAAAAACTGACTGCAAAAGTTTTTATAGATATGTGAGAGAAAGAGGTTAGTTAAAACAAATGTAGGTCCCTTGCAGTCAGAAACAGGTGAGTTGATCATGGGGAACAAGGATATGGCGGACCAATTGAATAACTACTTTGGTTCCGTCTTCACTAAGGAAGACATAAATAATCTGCCGGAAATAGCAGGGGACCGTGGGTCAAAGGAGGAATTGAGTGAAATCCAGGTCAGTCGGGAAGTGGTGTAGGGTAAATTGAATAGATTAAAGGCCGATAAATCCCCAGGGCCAGATAGGCTGCATCCCAGAGTACTTAAGGAAGTAGCTCAGGAAATAGTGGATGCATTAGTGATAATCTTTCAAAACTCTTTAGATTCTGGAGTAGTTCCTGAGGATTGGCGGGTAGCAAATGTAACCCCTCTTTTTAAGAAGGGAGGGAGAGAGAAAACGGGGAATTACAGACCAGTTAGTCTAACATCGGTAGTGGGGAAACTGCTAGAGTCAGTTATTAAAGATGGGATAGCAGCACATTTGGAAAGTGGTGAAATCATTGGACAAAGTCAGCATGGATTTACAAAAGGTAAATCATGTCTGACGAATCTTGTGGAATTTTTCGAGGATGTAACTAGTAGCGTGGATAAGGGAGACCAGTGGATGTGGTATATCTGGACTTCCAGAAGGCTTTCGACAAGGTCCCACATAAGAGATTAGTATACAAACTTAAAGCATACGGTATTAGGGGTTCAGTATTGATGTGGATAGAGAACTGGCTGGCAAACAGGAAGCAAAGAGTAGGAGTAAACGGGTCCTTTTCACAATGGCAGGCAGTGACTAGTGGGGTACCGCAGGGCTCAGTGCTGGGACCCCAGCTATTTACAATATATATTAATGATCTGGATGAGGGAATTGAAGGCAATATCTCCAAGTTTGCGGATGACACTAAGCTGGGGGGCAGTGTTAGCTGTGAGGAGGATGCTAGGAGACTGCAAGGTGACTTGGATAGGCTGGGTGAGTGGGCAAATGTTTGGCAGATGCAGTATAATGTGGATAAATGTGAGGTTATCCACTTTGGTGGCAAAAACAGGAAAGCAGACTATTATTTAAATGGTGGCCGATTAGGAAAAGGGGAGATGCAGCGAGACCTGGGTGTCATGGTACACCAGTCATTGAAAGTAGGCATGCAGGTGCAGCAGGCAGTGAAAAAAGCGAATGGTATGTTAGCTTTCATAGCAAAAGGATTTGAGTACAGGAGCAGGGAGGTTCTACTTCAGTTGTACAGGGTCTTGGTGAGACCACACCTGGAGTATTGCGTACAGTTTTGGTCTCCAAATCTGAGGAAGGACATTATTGCCATAGAGGGAGTGCAGAGAAGGTTCACCATACTGATTCCTGGGATGTCACGACTGTCTTATGAAGAAAGACTGGATAGACTCGGTTTATACTCTCTGGAATTTAGGAGATTGAGAGGGGATCTTATAGAAACTTACAAAATTCTTAAGGGGTTGGACAGGCTAGATGCAGGAAGATTGTTCCCGATGTTGGGGAAGTCCAGGACAAGGGGTCACAGCTTAAGGATAAGGGGGAAATCCTTTAAGACCGAGATGAGAAAGACTTTTTACACACAGAGAGTGGTGAGTCTCTGGAACTCTCTGCCACAGAGGGTAGTTGAGGCCAGTTCATTGGCTATATTTAAGAGTGATTGGATGTGGCCCTTGTGGCTAAGGGGATCAGAGGGTATGGAGAGAAGGCAGGTACGGGATACTGAGTTGGATGATCAGCCATGATCATATTGAATGGCGGTGCAGGCTCGAAGGGCTGAATGGCCTACTCCTGCACCTAATTTCTATGTTAACAAGACCTTATGGTGCAAGTTCATAGCTCCCTGAAACTGGCTACACAGGTGGATAGGACAGTGAAAAAGTCATTTGGTATATTTTACCAGAGCATTGCAAAAAACGTGGGATGTAGGATTATGAATGGCATGGAGTCATGACTATCTCTAGTTCTTGCCATAACATAATATTACTGCAATCAACCACAACAATACCAATTGCAAAGTTGGATTTTATACAGCGAAGAATTAGGCCCAAGTCTTCAATGCGGACCATGATGTCTATTGTTTAATGTCTGCTATTGATTGAGTACAAGAGTTGGGCCATAAAGTTGTGGATGTACAAATGTTGGTTAGAATGCACCTAGAGTCTTGTCGACTGTCCTGGTCTCCACACTACGTAGAAAGACATGGGAGCAATAGGGAGAGTGCAGAAGGGATTAACCACAATATTAATTATCCAATTATTATTATGGATAATAACATTATCCAATATTAACTGGAATGGATGGCTGTAATTGTAACTAAAGATTGGATTAGCTGGGTTTATTATCATTGAAATGTATTGGGGCTGACGTGTGCCTTTATAGAGATTTACAAAGTTATCGGGGGCTTGGGTTGGGAGGATAGTCAGAATCTTTTTTCCTAGAGTAGGGAGAGGGGGGTGCGGGTACAACTAGAGGGCAAGTGTTGAGTAGGGAATGATTTACAGGAGATCTGAAGAGTAAGTAGTGACTATTTGGAATAAGTTGCCAGTGGAGATTGTGCAGGCAGACATTACAGCATTTAAAAGACACTTGGATGGGTACATGAATATGAAAGGCAAAGGGGGACATGCAGGCAAATGGGATTTGCATAACGAGACATGTGCATGTCTGGAACAAAAGAGATTGGCTGCAAGGCCTCATTTCTGTGCTGCACTTTTCAATAATTCTACGCAAAATAATATTTGTAATGCACAATTAATGGTTCTTTGAATGTGGCATCACATTCTGGTTTTAAACCAAATGATTGAAAAAAAATTAATGGATTGATCTTTGCTAACACATATTTATTTTTTGTGCGATATCTAATCCTATCTTTTCTGGCTTATTTAGTTTCAAGTAGATGTACACGACCCGGATACATTGATTGCATTAGATGACCATATGTTGTATAAAATTGAAGTGCTTGATATCAATGACAATATTCCAAAATTCACTCAAGATGTATATGAGGTGGATATATTGGAAAATACATTTCCAGGTAGGAATTTCTCCCAAATCATATCTTGGTTTTAATACTTCATTTCATTTATTCAAAACAAAAAGACCTTGTTTTCAGAAAGAAACCTCTAGAGCATTAATTTACTGGGCGGCACGGTGGCGCACCGGTAGAGTTGCCTCCTTACAGCGCCAGAGAACCCGGGTTCGATCCTGACTAAGGGTGCTGTCTGAACGGAGTTTGTATGTTCTCCCCGTGACCTACAGGTTTGTATGTTATGTGTGAGAAGGAACTGCAGGTGCTGGTTTAAACTGAAGACAGACACAAAATGCTGGAGTAACTCAGCGGGACAGGCTGAGACTGAAGTCCTTCAATCTCCATCCGAAACTCACTCCTTTTCTTTTCTCCAGAGATGCTGCCTGTCCCACTGAGTTACTCCAGGTTTGCAGGTTCATTAGCTTGGTATAAAAGTAAATTATACCTAGTGTGTGTAGGGTAGTGTGGGGACTGCTGGTTGGCGCAGACTCAGTGGGCTGAAGGGCCTGTTTCCACATGGTATCTCTCAACTCCGTGAAGGTCAGAGAGAAGCAGCAGCTAGACGCAGTGAGAGCGAGTAGTGGCTGGAAGTAGGTGAGTCGGAGGGAAAGAAGATTTAAAGAGAGCACCAAAGGCCCAGGTTCGAGTAATTTACAAATTAGCCCTAAAGTAGTTGATCAGGTAACAGATAATGAAGTGCAGCTGTTGCGGAGCGGCCTTGTCGAGGTGAAGTGCCTTGGTGAGTGGAGTGTGAGTATTTGGCTCGTGCCTCGGTGAGTAAAGTGTGAGTCTTTGGCTCCAGATTCTCCGGCAAGGAGGCAGAGGCAAGGAGTCTACAATTGATTCGAAATTTGTGATTTTTTTTTTGTCCACTGAAGAAATGGCAGGCAAGTTGGTAGTGTGTTTCCTGTAGGATGTGAGAAGTCAGGGACACTGCTGGTGCTTCTGGAAAGTACACCTGCAGAAATTGTGTCTAGGTGCAGCTCCTGAATAAACTTGTTGTGGAACTGGAGCAGCAGTTGGATGACCTCAGGGCCATCTGGGAAAAACAAGAGTTTCCTGGGCAAGCCCTACAGTGAGGTTGTCACACCAAGGATATAGGAAGAGCAAATGTGGGCGACTGTGAGAAAGAGGAGTAAACGCGGAGTGCAGGAGACCCCGGTGGCTGTACCTACTGAAAACAGGTACACCCTGGTGGAACCGGACGACAAAATTGAGTGATTCCAGCCCTGGTGCCGAGGCTCAACGGGGAAGAGTGACGTCAGGCAGAGCCATAGTGGTGGGAGACTCCATCGTCAGAGGTGCAGACAGGAAATTCTGCGGCAGCAGGCGGGACTCCAGGATGGTGTGTTGCCTCCCTGGTGCCCGGGTCCAAGATGTCTCGGAGCGGCTGCACGGCATCCTCAAGAGTGAGGGGGAGCAGCCAGAGGTCGTTGTGCGTGTTGGCACATATGATATAGGTCGGAAGAGGAAGGATGTTCTGCAACAAGAATTTACAGAATTGGGTGGAATACTGAAAAGCAGGACCTGCCAAGTAGTGATCTCAGGATTGCTTCCAGTACCTCGTGCTAGTGAAGGTAAGAATAAGAAGATAGGGGAAATGAATGTGCGACTGAGGAATTGGTGCAGGAGGCAGGGATTCAGATTTCTGGGTAATTAGGATCTCTTCCAAGAACAGGGGTGAACTGTTTGAAAGGGACAGGTTGCACCTAAACTGGAGGGGGACCAACGTTCTAGCGGGAAGGTTTGCTAATGCTACACGGGAGGATTTCAACTAGATTAGCAGGGGTATGGGATCTCGTGCAGGACAGAGGCACGTGAGAGGCTATAAGGTGGTATGGAGGGTGGTGTGGGAAAGGTTAGTAGACTGAATAGGCAGGCGAAAGGCAGAGAGTGAGGAAGGAGGGTTTGTTTAAACTGCACATATTTTAATGCAAGGGGCCTGACGGGTAAGGCAGATGAACTTAGGGCGTGGATAGGTACGAGCGACCGGGACGTTGTAGCCATGACTTTCACACAGAGAGCGGTGAGTCTCTGGAATTCTCTGCCACAGAAGGTAGTTGAGGCCAGTTCATTGGCTATATTTAAGAGGGAGTTAGATGTGGCCCTTGTGGCTAAAGGGATCAGGGGGTATGGAGAGAAAGCAGGTTCAGGATACTGAGTTGGATGATCAGCCATGATCATATTGCATGGTGGTGCAGGCTTGAAGGGCCGAATGGCCTACCCATGCACCTATTTTCTATGTTTCTATGTCTATGACTGAAACCTGGTTAAGGGACGGGCAGGACTGGCAGCTCAATGTTCCGGGGTACAGGAGCTTCAGGAGTGATAGAGGTGAGGGAAAAAGAGGATGATGGGTTTGCATTGTTGGTTAAGGACAATGTCACGGCTGTGTTCAGAGATGACATTATGGATGGTTCGTCTAGTGAGGCTGTATGGGTGGAGCTGAGGAACAAGAAAGGGATGATCACCTTGTTCGGGGTGTACTACAGACCCCCAAATAGTCAATGGGAAATAGAAGAACAAATGTGCTGGGAGATTGCAGACAACTGCAGGACAAATTATGTTGTTGTAGTAGGAAATTGTAACTTTCCCAATATAGACTGGGAAAATCTGTGAAGGGTTTAGATGGGGTGCAATTCCTCAACAGTGTTCAGAAGAGTTTTCTTAAGAAGTATGTGGAGCTCCACAAAATTGAGAGGGCAACACTGTATCTAGTATTGGGAAATTGGGAAGGGCAAGTTAATGAAGTGAGTGTGGAGGAGCAGTTTGGGACCAGTGACCACAGTTCGATTAGGTTTAAGATAGTTATGGATAGGGACGGAGAGGGTCGACGTGTTAAAATGCTCAACTGGGGTATGGCCAACTTTGAGGGTATGAGAGAAGGTCTTGCTCAAGTTGACTGGAGCAGGTCGTTAGAGGGGAAAGGAACACCGGCCAAGTGGGATGTTTTTAAGTGTGCTGAAGAAAGCTCAGGATGTGTACGTCCCCGTTAGAGTGAAGGGCAAAGCAGGCAAACGTAAGGAAGCTTGGCTGATGAGGGAAATTGAGACGTTAGTCAAAAACAAGAAGGATGAATGGGACAGGAATAGGCAGCTGGGATCAAGTGCATCACTGAGGAGTAAACTGAAAAAGGAAATCAGAAGGGCAAAAAGGGGCCAGGAGATAGCTCTGGTGGGTAGCATAAGGACAATCCCACAAGATTTTATAAATACATAATGGGGAAAAGGGTAACTGGAGAGAGAGTGGGACCTCTCAGGAATCAAGCGGTCACCTCTGTGTGGAGCCACAGGAGATGGCCAAGGTCCTAAATGAGTATTTCTCCTCTGTATTTATCGAGGAGAAAGATAGTAGGACGGAGGAAATTGGAGCAGTCACTGGAAGTGTCTTGAGAGCAGTCAGGGTTACTGTTGAAAAAGTACTGAAGGTACTGTCATGTCTGAAGGTAGACGAATCTCTAGGCCTGATCTGATATATCCGAGGAAATTGTGGGAAACAAGAGAGGACATTGCGGGAGATCTGGTTGAAATTTACGAGTCGTCCTTAAATACAGGAGAGGTGCCAGAAGACTGGAGGGTGGCAAATGTTGTACTGCAGAGAAAATGGGTGGGAACTATGAGCTTAACATCTGTAGTTGTTAAGTTACTGGAGAGTAACTTAACAACTACAAGGAGACAGAGCTGAATGGATAGTAAATTGGATCCATGGAAGAAAGCAGAGGGTAACGGTGGAAGGATGCTTCTCAGACTGGATAGCTGTGACTAGAGGTGTGCCTCAGGGTTTGGTGCTGAGCCCGTTACAGTTTATCATCTACATCAATGATTTGCATGAGAACATACAGGGCAAGATGAGCAAGTTTGCTGATGATACAAAAGTTAGTGGTTTTGCAGATAGTGACGATGGTTGTGAACGATTGCGGCAGGATCTGGATCGGTTGGCCAGGTGGGCGGAGGAATGGTTATTGGAATTTAACACAGAGAAGTGTGAGGTGTTGCACTTTGGGACATCTACCCTCTGGGTAGTGTTGTAAAGCAGAGGGATCTAGGAGGACAGATGCATGGTTCCTGGAAGGTCGAGTCGCAGATAGCTAAGGTGGTCAAAAAGGCTGTTGGCCTTCATCAGTCAAAGTATTGAGTATCGAAGTTGGGAGGTCATGTTGCAGTTTCTTAGACATTGGTGAGATTGCATTTAGAATATTGTGTTCAGTTCTGGGCACCATGTTATAGGAAAGATATTATCAAGCTTGAAAGGGTTCAGAAAAGATTTACAAGGATGTTGCCACGACTAGAGAGTGTGAGCTATAGGGATAGGTTGAGTAGGCTGGGTCTCTATACCATGGAGCGCAGGAGGATGGGGGGAGATCTTGTAGAGGTGGACAAAATCATGAGAGGAATAGATTGAGTAGATGCACAGTCTTTTGCCCAGAGTAGGAGAATCAAGGAACAGAGGACATAGGTTTAAGATGAATGGGAAAAGATTTAATAGGAATCCGGGGGTAATTTTTTCACATAAAGAGTGGTGGGTATATGGAACAAGCTGCCAGAGGAGGCAGTTGAGGCTGCGACTATCCCATCATTTAAGAAACAGTTAGACAGATACATGGATACAACAGGTTTGGAGGGATATGGACCGAGTGCGGGCAAGTGGGACTAGTGTACTTGGGACATTGTTGGCCAGTGTGGGCGAGTTGGGCCGAAGGGCCTGTTTCCACACTGTATCACTATGACTCTATGAACTAAACTAATTTATGCTCTATGTTTTAGGGACAGAATTCTTCCAAATTGAGGCAAATGATCCTGATGAAAGAAACAATGCATTAGTCTCATATTCTATTGTTTCTCAAAACCCTACAAAACCTTCAAATGTGTTTAAGATCCATTCAAATAATGGATCCATTCTTCTTCAACAATGCTTAAACTATGAGGTATGTATCTGGGAATAGAATACTGTACATCCTTGCTTTGATGATGTGCCACCATGACAATCCAGCCACTGGTCATTAATTATTGTCCTGTGTTTTTATTGTAAGAGATTGCTGACATGTATGCCTGACTCTTATTTGTGTTTTAGACCCTCAAGTCTTATACTTTGGTCATTAAAGCAAGAGACAATGGAGTAAATGCGTTGTCCTCTTCTGCAGAAGTGAGGATCAGTGTGATTGATTCCAATAACAATCCTCCTATTTTCACTCAGAAAAGTGTAAGTATTTGTATGGACATTTCAAGAGGAATATTAAGTCTAAAGCATTTGGAGAATGGGGGTTAATTGTACTTACTTTTTTTAATCAACATGGCATCAGTTTAGTTTGGTTTAGGTTAGTTTTGGTTAGTTTAGTTTAGTTTAGGGATACCTAACCTACCCAATTAACCTACAATCCCGCACGTCTTTGGAGTGTGGGAGGAAACTGGAGCACTCGGAGAAAACCCATGCGGTCACAGGGAGAAAGTACAAACTCCATACAGACAACACCCGTAGTCAGGATCGAACCTGGGTCTCTGGCGCTGTAAGGCAGCAACTCTACCGCTGCGCCACCGTGCCACCCTGTTCGCTGCACATCTTCCTGTGCACGTTCACTGTGCTTCACACCTTTGTACCTGCATTTTGCTGAGTATGGGCATGTGTAGTACTGTAATTTGAATTTGAGCAAATGCAGTGCACCCATCAGATAGATTCCACAACTTCATTCACTCACATGTCTGGTTTCACCTTGGAGCATGCATTTGAAGAAGGAACACAATTTGCGTGTTGCTCTAAGGCACATACACACTAACAGGAACAAAAGGGACCATCAAGCTGGGAACGTTAACACAGTGTGCAATCCTCGAGGAAAGAAGATCATTTGGCTTTGAAGAAAAATCAATTAAATCCACTTTCTGTTTTCATCCACATAGTATTATCCATGGTATCTTCGCTTTAAGCCAACAAATGCAGTTCCTTCCTACTATAAGTTTTATCCAAGTCTGTTTTGAAAATTATTTTTGAACCTGTTTCCAATCAATGCCCTATGAAAACACTTGATGATTTTAGACATTTCTATTTCCTTTTCCAATCCAAGGTTTAGAATAAATTCCTTGCATGATGCTGTTTATCCCACATGCTTATCTAACTGCCTTATGCTATCGTGCCACCATCAAAGATTTCCGTACACAAAGCTGCTCCTGCAAATTGTCTAACCTTCTACCATTTAGCTTATCTATTGCACTTTGTATCGTTGCAAAACTGACACTGCTTATGACAGTGCAAGATGTAGAGTATAACTGTCCTTTAATATATCAAAACGAATACATCATTTGTTTTAATCATTGAGGCTTAAATATCATTAGAAATGTTGGAAACAAAGAATTTCAGATGCAGATTAATACACAAAAGGAAATAAAATACTGGATTAACACAGCTGGTCAGGCAGCATCTTTGGAGTATATGGATAAGTGATGTTTTGGGTCAAGAACCTTCTTCAGATGATACATTGTATCTATATAATATCTAGTATATGTTTTATTAGATATGTACATAACATATATTATATGCAGCTTATATAGATATATATTAGGCATACGGCATGGAAACAGGCCTTCAAGTCAACTTATCCAGGCTAACCAAATTGGCATTCTGGGTTCGTCCCCAGTTGGCCCATAGACCTCTAAAGCCTTTCTCTCAATTTTTCTGCCCAAATGTTTGAAGTCCAAGATTTTGACATTGAGATGCATCAGAGAGGCGAGGTGGAGAACTACCTGGCATATTGATCCAGGACATACGTGTCCACACCTTCGGTTAAGTATTGAAAAATCGATCGGGTATATTGTATTAAAAATACTTCTCTCCTATTAATTGTCTGCACTCATGTTATTCTGAACTCACATTGGTATGTTAGCGAAGGAAATAGCTATAGTATTCAATTTTTAATGAGCATAGCAATATAGAAAATTCACATGAAATACTCATGTCGGCATAAAATGAAACCTTGAAAAAAAGTTCTCGTTATTTGTTCAAAGAGTAAAGGATGTGAGAATTTGTGCACCAGAAGAGTCCATAACATTCTAAACACTTATTTTGACGTTAACATCTATAAATGCAAATGATTGGTGTTGCAACTAATGGGCCTATCCCACTTAGACGACATTTTTAGGCGACTGCAGGAGACTATGCAGTTGCCACATGTTCGCTGGCGGTTGCCGGGGAGTCACCTTCATGGTCGTGAGGAGTTCCCACATTCTGGGAACCAGTCGCGGCCTCATTATGGTCGCCGTGAATGTTTCAACACGTTGAAAAATTAGCGGCGACTAGAATGAAGCCGCCATTGAGAGTAGCGGGAATTCTGGTGCCGTAGGTGGGTCGCCAGGAGGCCCTAATGGGTTGCCAGGAGATCGAAGGTGCTCGGAGGTTCTCGTAGGTTGTGGCCAGTGCTGACTGGTGAATTTCATTGGCTCATTGAGGGAAAAAAAAGGTAAGCAGTAGTTTTCAGAACCAAGGATAACCGACCGGTAATGTTAAATGTCCGCCGAGCTTCACAGCCCCGTATCTCTGGCTTCTTCAAAGTTGTCTCCACTCCATCTACCCCCTTCCCCCCCCCCCCTTCTCCCCCTCTCTCTCCCCCACCCCTTCCCCCCTCTTTTAAAGGACTTACCGTACACTGTGCTTTAGCCGTCTTTTTACAGCGCCAACCTTCCTGTTCATCGTGGTGTGTGTCTGTTTCACCTTGGCTTTGCACCGTGTGAATTTATTAGACAGCGCCTCCCCCCTGCTTGCCTTGTCGCCTGCCTGCATAACGGGCTGGTGAAGGAAGCGATGTGTTTGTGTGTGTTCCACTCTGACAGTCGCCGTTCCAGTTGCCAGATTTTCAGGAGACTGCCGGCAACTTGACAGTCACCGGCGGTCCGCTGAAAAATTGCCTAACTGGGACAGGCCCATTAATGTTTATTCTACTTTTTAAGCATCTTTTTTCTGTGTCTCACTGATGTTCCTTTCCTTAGGCTGAAACAACTATCAATGAGTCTGACGAGGATATTGTTATATTGCGAGTTGGCGTTACTGACCTAGACTCTCCCAACACCCCATCCTGGAGAGCAAAGTATCAGGTCACAGAAGGGAATGAACATGAAAATTATAAGATGGAAACAGACCCGGAAACAAACGATGGACTACTGATGCTGATAAAGGTATAATATTTTAACTCAGAAAGATTGCACAAAATCATTTTGCTATAATTCTGTTTTAAGATAAAGAGTGTCTGGAGAAGCTTCTTATCTTCATTTGTACCTTTCCCAGCATAAATATTTATATATTTCATTTTCTATGTTGCAGCTGAAATCCATAGCTCACCATCTTCCTTTGTTTTTGAATATGATAGATGCTATTGTGATAATTGAATCAATTGAACCACTTTGAGAGGGGGAGAGGAAAGAACAATGGGGGGGGACCGCCTTCAGGCGGGGAAGATCAAAGGGGGAGCCTGTGAGGGTACTTCGTAACTTTGTCCGCTCCGTTTATGTGGTGACTATTTGTATACATTGGATATGCAAGCAAAGAATTTCACTGTGCCTTGTCGCATATAACCATATAACATATAACCATATAACAATTACAGCACGGAAACAGGCCCTCTCGGCCCTTCCAGTCCGTGCCGACCATTTGTTTTCCCCTAGTCCCATCTACCTGCACTCAGACCATACCCCTCCATTGCCTTCCCGTCCATATACCTATCCACTTTACTTTTAACTGTTAAAATCGATCCTGCCTCCACCACTTCTGCTGGAAGCTCATTCCACACAGCCACCACCCTCTGAGTAAAGAAGTTCCCCTTCACGTTACCCCTAAACTTCTGTCCCTTAATTCTCATGTCATGCCCTCTTGTTTGAATCTTCCCTACCCTCAATGGGAAAAGCTTATCCACGTCAACTCTGTCTATCCCTTTCATCATTTTAAAGACCTCAATCAAGTCCCCCCCTTAACCTTCTGCGCTCCAAAGAATAAAGACCTAACTTGTTGAACCTTTCTCTGTAACATAGTTGCTGGAACCCAGGCAACATTCTAGTAAATCTCCTCTGTACTCTCTCTATTTTGTTGACATTCTTCCTATAATTAGGCGACCAAAATTGTACACCATACTCCAGAATTGGTCTTACCAATGCCTTGTACAATTTTAACATTACTTCCCTACTCCTAGATTCAATGCTCTGATTTATAAAGGCCAGCACACCAAAGGCTTTCTTTACCACCCTATCTACATGCGATTCCACCTTTAGGGAATTATGCACAGTTATTCCTAGATCTCTCTGTTCCACAGCATTCCTCATTTCCCTACCATTTACCATGTACGTCCTATTTTGATTTGTCCTGCCAAGATGTAGCATTTCACACTTATCAGCATTAAACTCCATCTGCCATCTTTCAGCTCACTTTTCCAAATGGCCCAAATCTCTCTGTAGACTTTGAAAATCTACTTCATTATCCACAACACCACCTATCTTAGTATCATCTGCATACTTACTTATCCAATTTTCCACCCCATCATCCAGATCATTGATGTACATGACAAACAACAGTGGACCCAACACAGATCCCTGAGGCACCCCACTGGTCACCGGCTTCCAACCTGACAAACAGCCATCCACCATTACTCTCTGACATCTCCCATTCAGCCACTGTTGAATCCATCTTGCTACTCCGCCATTTACACCCAAAGATTGAACCTACTTAACCAACCTTCCATGGGGAACCTTGTCAAAGGCCTTACTGAAATCCATATAGACAACATCCACTGCTTTATCCTCATAAATTTCCCTAGTAACCGCTTCAAAAATTCAAGAAGGTTTGTCAAACATGACCTTCCAGGCGCAAATCCATGTTGACTGTTCCTGATCAGACCCTGTTTATCCAGATGTTTATATATATATTATCACTAAGTATCCTTTCCATTAATTTGCCCACCATTGACGTCAAACTAACGTCTATAATTGCTAGGTTTATTCTTTGAACCCTTTTTAAACAATGGAACAACATGCGCAGTACGCCAATCCTCCGGCACTATTCCCGTTTCTATTGACATTTGAAATAGCTACTCTACTTTTTTCCCTTACCTCACAGAGTCCAATATCCTTCTCCTTGGTGAATACCGAAGAAAAGAAATTGTTCAATATCTCCCCATCTCTTTTGGCTCTGCAGATAGCTGTCCATTCTGGCTCTCTAATGGTCCAATTTTATCCCTCGTTATCCTTTTGCTATTAATATAGCTGTAGAAACCCTTTGGATTTACTTTCACCTTTCTTGCTAAAGCAACCTCATATCTTCTTTTAGCCTTCCTAATTTCTTTCTTAAGATTCTTTTTACATTCTTTATACTCCTCTAGTACCTCATTTACTCCATGCCTCCTATAATTATTGTAGATATCTCTCTTTTTTCGAAACAAGTGTCCAATTTCCCTTGAAAACCATGGCGATTTTTACTATTTCCTTTCAACCTACCAGGGACATAAAGATTCTGTACTCTTACAATTTTCCCTTTAAATGTCCTCCATTTCTCTTCTACATCATCCCCATAAAGGAAAGTGTCCCAATTCACACATTTTACAAACTCCAAATCATCCAGCCCATTTACAGAATGTGTTTTCCAGTCTATTTTTGGAAAATTGAAATCTCCCACAATCACTACCTTGTGCTTACTACTAATATCTGCTATCTCCTTACATATTTGCTCTTCCAATTCTCGCTCCCCATTTGGCGGTCTATAATACACCCCTAAAAGTGTTGCTACACCGTTCCCACTTCTCAGTTCCACCCAAATAGCCTCCCGAGACGAACCTTCTAATCTATCCTGTCAAAGCACTGCTGTAATATCCTCTCTGACAAACAAGGCAACACCTCCACCTCTGGTCCCTCCATTTCTATCATACCTGAAGTAACGAAATCCTGGAATATTTAGTTTCCAATCACAGCCCTCCTGCAACCATGTTTCACTGATTGCCACAACATCATATTTCCAGGTGTCAATTCAGGCTCTAAGTTCATCCACCTTTCTTACAATGCTCCTAGCATTAAAATATACACATTTTAGAAACCCACCATCCCTTGTTCTCTGTCTATTATCTTTTTCCTCTTTCTCACCTACATTTTGGGTCCGAGAAGCTTCCCTTCTCTGCCTCTTGCCCCACACCCTGTCCCCTAGCCCCCTCTACCCGAGACCCTCCCCCCAGCCTTTCTAGTTTAAAGTCTCCCCAGTAGCCTTTGCAAATCTCCCTGCTAGGATATTGGTCCCCCTCGGGTTCAAGTGCAACCCATCCTTTTTGTACAGATCATGCCTTCCCCAAAAGAGGTCCCAGTGATCAAGAAACTTGAATCCCTGCCCACTGCACCAGTCCCTCAGCCACGCATTTATCCTCCACCTCATTTCATTCCTACTATCACTGTCACGCGGCACAGGCAGTAATCCTGAAATTGTTACCCTTTTGGTCCTTCTCCTTAAGTTTTCCCCCAACTCCCTAAATTCTTCCTTCAGGACCTTGTCTCCTTTTCTGCCTATGTCATTGGTACCTATGTGTACCACAATATCAGGCTCCTCTCCCTCCATTATCAGAATCTTTTGGACACGTTCTGACACATGCGAGACCCTGGCACCAGAGAGGCAAACTACCATCCGGGTCTCCCGATTGCGTCCACAGAATCGCCTATCCGACCCCCTAACTATAGAGTCCCCTATTACAATTGCCCTCCTCTTTTTGCTACCCTTCTGAGCATCAGGGCCGGTCTCTGTGCCGGAGACCCGGCCGCTGTTGCTGCCCCCAGCTAGGCTGTCCCCTCCAATCGTACTCAAACCCGAGTACCTATTTTCCAGGTGTACAGTCACAGGGGTACTCTCTAGCCCCTGCCTCTGCCTCTTGCCCTTCCTAACCGTGACCCACTTGTCTGCCTCCTGTGGTCTGGGAGTGACTACCTCCCTGTAGCTCCTCTCTATGACCTCCTCACTCTCCCTGACCAGACGGAGGTCATCGAGCTGCTGCTCCAGGTTCCTAACACAGTCCTTTAGGAGCCCCATCTCGACACACCTGGCGCAGATGTGGACGTCTGGAGGGCTATCAGATTCCCTGACCTCCCACATCTGACATCCAGAACAGTACACTGCCCTGGCCTTCATACTCCCCCCCCCCCCCTTACACAGGATAGAATATCAACACAATACAAAGTACACTACAAACTGCTGAACATGTGACAATAAAGTATTCCATTCTATTCCATTCCGAGTCTATGTTACTACCTTTTAGATTTAGTGATCAAGTGCATTAGTTTAGTTCAGTTTAGCGATATAGTATAGAAACAGACTCTTCAGCCCACTGTCCTCGACGACCATTGATGTCCCATTCACATTAGTTCTAAGCTACCTCCTTTTTCATATCCTCTCCCTTCACACTTGCAATTTACAGATCGAAAGGAAATAGCACATCATGAACTGCTGTATTAGAAGAAGAAAACAATTTATTATGATAGTTAAACTATAATACAACGGATGATAGACACAAAATGCTGGAGTATCTCAGCAGGACAGGCAACATCTCTGGAGATAAGGAATAGGTGATGTTTCGGGTCGAGACCCTTCTTCAGACCCGAAACGTCACCCAATTCCTTCTCTCCTGGTTCGATTCAAACCAGCACCTGCATTTCCTTCCTACACTAACTACCAAAGTATGTTTTTGCCATTGCAGCATTTGGATTATGAGGCTGGTCCTGTCAGGAACATTAAGATAAGCGTGGAGAATGAAGAGCCACTATTTATATGTCCTGAAATGAAAGGCACCATTAATGCAAAACCTCAAAATTTAACTGCGGTTATTACCGTGAAGGATGTGAATGACCCTCCAGTATTTAATCCTCCAGTGCTGATCATTTATGAGGTCGAAGGTCAGAAGCCTGGGAAAGTTCTGGGAAAATTCAATGCTTCTGATACAGATATATTTTATAAGCATCCCATCAAGTAAGTTAACGCCAACTATGAATTATTAATGTGTAATAATTTTGAAATATGCCATTACTTCTGTGATTCAAGATTATTGTTTTACTTCTTTGATCATGGTGTGTGCAGGTTTAATTAAACATTCGCGGCATAAGTTCATATGTGATACGAGCAGAATTAGGCCATTCGGCCCATCAAGTTTACTCCGCCATTCAATCATGGCTGATCTATCTCCCCTCCTAACCCCATTATTCTGCCTTCTCCCCATAACCCCTGCCACCTGTACTAATCAAGAATCTATCTATCTCTGTCTTACAAGTATCCATTAACTTGGCCTCCTCAGCTTTCTGTGGCAGTGAATCCCACATAGTGAACTGCTGCCGTAGATAACATGTCCATATAGTTTTGCTCCAACTGAACATGTGAATTTATAGTACGTCTGTATTTAACAAGAATATTGGATGAAAGAGGCCAAATGAGTCTGTCACCAATTGATCATCCGTTCACACTGGTTCTATGTTTAAGGAGGAACTCCTGATGCTGAAGGTAGACAAAAAATGCTGGAGAAACTCAGCTGGAGAAACTCAGAAAAATGCTGAAGAAACTCAGAATTGGCAATGTTTCGGGTCGAGACCCTCCTTCGGTCTGAAGAAGGATCTCGACCCGAAACATCACCAACTCCTTCATTGAGTTTCTGCAGCATATTCTGTCTACCCACAATAGTTCTATGTTGTTCAACTTTCTCATCCACTCCCTACATACCAAGGGCAATTTAGAGATGCCAATTAACCTACAGACCCTCCATATATACAAATGATTGGGCTGTCTATTACAATGTAGCCAGTGTAGCATCGTGTTCCAGGCACTCACCACCCTCTGTGTAAAAATAAACTTGCCCCACACATCTCTTTTAAACTTTGCTCCTCTCACCTTATCCAGAATTTTATTATCCATATGATATAAAATATTCAGAATTCTGAACTAATTTTCCAGAAACAAATAGTGACCATGAAATTGCCACATTGGTTTAAAAATCTGTAAGGGAAGCTTCACCTGGTCTGGTCAACATGTGATTTCAGACTGACTTTTTGGAAAAGCCGTAAAAAGTCACTTTCTTTAGTAAACTGCAATAAATGTTTCCTTTGGCAGTTATCCCCACATCCTGCAAATGAACAAAAAGAAAAGTCCAGGGCTGAAAACAAATTCCTCTCCAACCTCTTCAGCTCATACACTCTAGGGGATTTAGTTTAGATTAGTTTAGAGATACAGTGTGGACGCATCTGCGTCGACTAGCGATCCCCGCACATTAACACCACCCGACACGCACTGGGGACAATTTTATATTTATATACCATGCTAACTTCCCTACAAACCTGCACGTCTTTGGAGTGTGGGAGGAAACCAAAGATCTCAGAAAAAACACAAACAGGTCACGGGGAGAATGTACAAACTCCGTATATACTGCATCTGCAGTCGGGATTGAACTCGGGTCTCTGGTGCTGTAAGGCAGCCACTCTACTGCTGCGCCAGTGTGCAGCCCACGGATGATGAGACTTTTCTGGTGGTGATATGTACAAAACTTGCTCTTTCATTGAGCAGTGTTCATCAATTGCTGGACTAACCTAGCATGTGCTTCTGTTTCAAAGGTACTATCGAGCTTTTGAACCAGCAGAATGGGTGACTGTAGATATGGACACTGGTGTGGTCACAACAGTGAAAGAATTGGATAGAGAATCACCTTATGTGAATAAAAGTGTTTACACATTTACAATACACGCAATTGAAGAAGGTACGTTTTCTTTTCCATTTATTGGGTGATTGCTAACTTGTTTAAATGCACAGGAAGGACCCGCAGATGCTGGTTTACACCGAACATAGACACAAAATGCTGGAGTAACTTAGCTGGACAGGCAGCATCTCTACAGAGAAGGAATGGGTGACGTTTCGGGTCTGAAGAAGGATCTAAACCTGAAACGTCACCCATTCCATCTCTCCACAGATGCTGCCTGTCCTGCTGAGTTACTCCAGCAGTTTGTGTCGATCATGTTTAAACGCGTTTTTGAATCGAATGTAGCCGTGACAGTGATTGGCACTTGTTTATGCATGTTATACATCTTAAAATATTGATAGGTGCCAGGCTAACCCTCAATTCATTTGAGTTGTTTAGTTTGCTTCAGGTTAGTTCAGTTTATTGTCACATGCACTGAAGTTCAGGGAAAAGCTTTTTTGTTGCCTGCTATCCGGTCAGCAGAAAGACTATACATGATTACAATCAAACATGATGAAGGGAATAATGTTATGTGCAAGGTAAAGCCCAGTAAAGTCCGATTAAATATAGACCGAGGGTCTCCAACAAGGTTGATGGTAGGTCTGGACTGCTCTCTAGTTAGTGATAGGATGGTACAGTTGCCTGATAACAGCTGGGAAGAAACTGTCCCAGATTCTGGAGATGTGCATTTTCAAACTTCTATATGTGTAGGAAAGAACTGCAGATGCTGGTTTAAATCGAAGGTAGACACAAAATGCTGGAGTAATTCTGTGGGACAGGCAGCATCCCTGGAGAGAAGGAATGGGTGATGTTTCGGGTCGAGACCCTTCTTCAGAAACACCATCTCCAGAGATGCTGCCACGGAGTTACTCCAAAATTTTGTGTCTACATTCAAACGTCTATACCACTTGCTTGATGGAAGAGCGAGGAAGATGGAGTTTTTAGGGTGAGACTCGTCCTTGATTATGATGGTGGCCTTGACGAGGTAGTTGATGGAGTCAATGAAAGGGAGACGTCAAAAGCTGGAGCAACTCAGCGGGTCAGGCAGCATCTCTGGAGAAAAGGAATAGGTGATGTTTCAGGTCGGGACCCTTCTTCAGTCAGGGGAGAGGGAACGGAGAGATATGATAAATTACGTAGAACAAATTAGTGAAAGATATGCAAAAAACAGATCAATGCCAGTAGGAAAGGTGGAGGCCACAATGGTTCATTGTTGGCTCTGGGGAAGGTGATAAGGAATAATAGAAACAGTGTAACTCAGCAGGACAATGGAGGGTGGTTGATTTGTGTGAACATCTAGGCTGCATTGTCAACTCTTCCTGTTTCTTGCGGTCTTGGAATTAGAGTTGTTCCCAAACCATACATCCCAATGTTCTGTTGTCACGGACCATTTACTCCCCAGCGAAACTTGTGGAAGTAAAGCCATTTCACGTTGGTATTGACTGCATCCCTTTCCACTCTAGGTGACATTCCTGTGACGGGAACTGCCACAATGTCTCTCTTTTTGGCAGACATTAATGACAACCTGCCATTTCTTAAGACAACACACAAAGAGATGTGTGACGAAGGGGAAATCCCGTTTGTAATAGTCGCAGCAGGTGATGCTGATGTGGAGCCCTTCAGTGGCCCCTTTAGCTTTGAACTGTTGGACAATGAAGAACATATTAAGAAAAACTGGAAATTAGGCGCAGCCACAGGTACATATACATCGTATGTTTTCTTTTAAATGCAGTAGAGGAAGGAGGAAAATCTATGTTGGAACAAAAGAAAGATAAGAAATGCTCAACAACTCAAGTACAATGCAAGAACTGACAAATTCCTATTTCAGTTTTCTAGCATAGAGTCGTCGAGTCATACAGTGTAAAAATAGGTCCTTTGGCCCAACATGCCCACACTGACCAACATGTCCCATCTACACTAGTCCCACCTTTGGCCAATATCCCTCTAAACCTAACCAATCCATGTACCTGTATACATTTTTATTTTTATGTCATGATAGTACCAGCATCAACTCTCGCCTCTGGCAGCATAACTCAAAAAGTAGCAGTTATTTTCTGTTGTTGACTTGTTTCACTTGACATCATAATGAAGCACAAAACTGTTCTTATGCAGTATACTCTCTCAAACTTCTTAGACTATGTATGAATGATATTTAATGAGAAAAATTAACCATCAAAAGTAAGGGTCGATTCCTCAAATAGATTGTTTGTTATCAGTGAAAAAGGCAGTGCAAAGAATCATAGAGTGATAGAGTGTGGAAACAGGCCCTTCTGCCCAACTTGCCCACACCAGCCAACATATCTCAGCTACACTAATCCCACCTGCCTGTGTTTGCCCCATACCCCTCCAAACTTGTCCTATCCATGTATCTGTCTAACTTTTTTTTAATGTTGGGATTGTCCCAGCCTCAACTACCTCCTCTGGCAGCTCATTCCATACACCCTCCACTCTTTGTGTGAAAAGTTACCCCTCAGATTCCTGCTAAATTATTTCCTCTTCACCTTGAACCTATGTCCTCTGGTCCTCGATTCCACGACAATGGGCAAGAGACTCTGTGCATCTACCCAATCTATCCCTCTCATGATCTATACACCTCTATAAGATCACCCCTCATCCTCCTGTGCTCCAAGGAATAGAGACCCAACCTACTCGACCTCTCCCTATATCTCAGACCATCTAGTCCTGGCAACATCCTCGTAAACCAAGAACCAAGAAATCTTCTCTGAACCCTTTCAAGCTTGGCAATATCTTTCCTATAACATGGTGCCCAGAACTGAACACAATAAGCGATATAGAGTCATAGAGTCATACAGCACAGTAACAGGCCCTTCGGCCCAATTCATCCATGCCGACCAAGATGCCCCATCAAAGCTAATCCTATTTCCCTACATTTGGCCAATTTTCCTCTGAACCTTCATATTCATGTAGCTGTCTAAGGGTCTTTTATATGATGTTATCGTATATGTCTCAACTACCTTCTCTGGCAGCTCGTCCATATACCCACCTTCTGAGTAAAAATGTTGTCCCTCGAGTTCCTATTAAGTCTTGCCCTTCTCATCTTAAGCCTTAGTCCTCCAGTTCTTGATTCTCTTTATACTGGGTATTATTCTCAAAATACTCTGTGCATCCACCCTATCTAATTCCCCTCATGATTTTAGACACCTCTACAAGACCACCCCTCACCCTCCCGTTCTACAAGAAATAAAGTCCTAGCCTGATCAAACGTTCCCGGCAGCCCAGGTTCTCCAGCCCTGGCAACATCCTCGTAAATATAATGCGTGGGTATACCATTTGGTCTAAGTGTCGATATATCTCCTCTCAGGGTATTCTGCATTCTTTGCTGCATTATGCAAACACCAGCTCGTGATAACAGTGTGTGCACAGTGTTGTTAACTTGTGCGTATCCTAATGCTGCTCTCTCATTTCTTCCGTCAGATGACACCGTTCAGCTCGAGCGAATAAGGAAAATTCCCATTGGAGATTACATCATACCTTTCAAAATCCGAGATAGGCAGGGAATTAGCCAGGAAAGTTCGATGAATTTACACGTTTGCCATTGTTTTGATGGGATTACATGTCCTCTTCCAAAGTCTGCAACAGCCACCTTGGGTGGAGTCGCTATTGGACTTCTCTTTGTTGGCTTATTATTCTTGACCTGTAAGTAAATGCTGACCCTAACGTAATATTCATATTACCTGTGAGATATGTTTATATTCTGTTGAAAAAAGGCAGCGTTATTTCACGGTTCTAGGCTATTTTTGGTGATTTGAAAATGCAACATCTACCCCAGTTCAGCTAACAGCATTGAAGAGAGACACAATGTACTGCAGGTGCCGACTGGGTTGGGTAGTCTCTTGCCCAGAGTAGGGGAATCGAGAACTGGAGGACATAGGTTTAATGTGAGGCAGGGAAAGATTTAATAGTAACCTGAGGGGTAACTTTTTCACACAAAGGGCTGTGAGTATATGGGACAAACTGCTGGAGTTGAGGCAGGGACCAACGTAACATTTAAGAAACATTTAGACTAGTGCATGGTTATGACAGGTTTAGAGGGAAATGGACCAAACACAAGGAGATGAGACTAGTGTAGCTGGGACATGTTGGCCATGTGGGCAAGTTGGGCCCAAGGGCTAGTTCATGTAATATCTCTATGGCTCAATAGCTTGTAGTCAAGTCAATTTTATTTCTATAGCACAATTAACAACAACTCTCGTTGATCAAAGTGCTTTACATCAGTGCAGGTACTAACGTGCTACATACAGTGGTACATAGATCTAACAATACATACATAAATACACACATACAGTGCTCCCTCAGAGGATCTCAAGAAACGCTTGTGAGTAGAAATAAGTTTTAAGTCTAGACTTAAAGGAGTCGATGGAGGGGGCAGTTCTGATGAGAAGAGGATGCTGTTGCACAGTCTAGGTGCAGCAACCGCAAAAGCGCGGTCGCCCCTGAGCTTATACCTGGACCGCGGGATAGTCAGTAACCCCAAGTCGGCCGACCTGAGGCACCTGGAGGCAGAATGGTGGGTTAGCAGATTTTGGATGTAGGTGGGGGCAAGCCCGTTAAGGGCTTTGTATACATAAAGGAGGAGCTTGAAATTGATACTGAACCACAGTGGGAGCCAGCGGAGAGAGGCCAGGATCGGGGTGATGTGGTCCCTTTTTCGGGTGCCCGTCAGATGTCTCGCTGCATCGTTTTGGACCAATTGCAGACGGGACAGGGATGATTGGCTGATGCCAGTTTAAAGGGAGTTGGAGTCATCAAGGCGGGAGGAGATAAATACGTGGATGATCTTCTCAAGGTCGTCGAATTGGAAGAATGGTTTGATTTTAGTTATCGTGCGAAGCTGGAAGAAGCTAGCTTTTACCACAGCATTAACTTGTTTGTCAAACTCCAATACGGAGTCAAATATCGCGCCAAGGTTTTTGACGTGAGGTTTGAGTGAGGAAGTTAGGCTTCCAAGGCTGCCTGCTATCGTTTTGATGGAGTCCGAGGTGCCGTTCTCTTTCAAACATTAAGAATGAAATTAGTGGTCAAATGAACATTAACTGATGTATTTATTTTAAAATTTTGCAGTGGGTTTATGTCTACTCCTGTTTTGTTCGTTTGCAAAGAACTTTGCGAAACCTTTCAGTGAACCAGTGTGGACCTTGATTAAATACAATGATGAAGGAATTATAGTAGACAGCAAGGTAATAAGTGAAATGTGTTTTAAATATCTGTGCTTTCTAATTTTATCAAAACATATGGCCATTTATTGATCATTCTGCTGAGTTAATGTAAATTAATCAAATTAATCAAACTTAAACGTAAATCATTTTGACCCACTTTCAACCGCTATGACATAGAGAGACAAGAGACATAAAATAGGCCTTTCAGTCCATCAGTTACCCGTGTATGAAGAAGGGTCTCGACCTGAAACGTCACCCATTCCTTCTCTCCAGAGATGCTGCCTGTCCCGCTGAGTTACTCCAGTATTTTGCGTCTATCTTCGGTTTAAACCAGCTGCTGCAGTTCAAATCTGGAATATCATATAAGAATGCAAGATTTGAAGCAGTGTTTGAATGTGCCTATTAGTCAATGTCGTGTACAGATTAATGCAGCGTGCTGTTTAAACCGTATTAGTTAATATTCATTTGGTATTCTAAAGTTGATTGTAACTCAGCCTTTTCTACCATATACTAAACTTGCAATGTGTTAAATTATTTGATCAACATGATTTATTTTTCCCTTACAGAAGCCACCAAGTATTCATTCATCAACAACAGTTTCCAATGATGTCGGACTGGGTGTTGGAAGTAATTTGCCATTCCGTCCTGACATGCAAGGACGTAATTATCAAATGGTAGTAAGCAATTGGCCTTTACACTTTGAAGAATTGAACCTTGTGCATGAGCTTACGGTGGGATAATGGATAGCACAGCGGTAGAGTTGCTGTTTTACAGAGCCAGAGACCCAGGTTGGATCCCAACTATGGGTGCTGTCAAACCTGTCCTATCCATGTACTAACTGTTTCTTAAATGTTGGGATGCATGCAGAACCTTGCAAACAATAAGTGGCAATTATTCTTCCTATCTACTCCCATGCCTCACCCACAGAATCCCACCTCAAGCCATATGAGTAGAAAATGTGTAGGAAAGAACTGCAGATGCTGGTTCAAATTGAAGGTAGGCACAAAATGCTGGAGTAACTCAGCGGGACAGGCAACATCTCTGGAGAGAAGGAATGGTGACGTTTCAGAGGAGATGCTGCCTGTCCCGCTGAGTTACCCCAGCATTTTGTGTCTCCCCACATGAGTAGAAATATGGCCAAAGTGCATTGGGCAGAACCCATACATTTTAATGAAATATCATGCATTTATAAGTCTTCCCCACAGTCTCGTGTGCCGTCTTTCCATTCTTGAAGTGAGTCTGATCCCTGTGTCTGTACCCTGAAACTCTACATTGGTGGATCTTCCATTTTCAAATGAACTCATCCACCCACCTTGAGAATCTCCACGTGCCCCATCTGTGGCAGAGTCTTCAAATCCTAGATAGGATTGGTGGCACACACAGAGGGTGCTGGATATGTGAAATGAGCCGCCAGAGTAGGTAGTTTAAAAAAAAAATATATAGATGAATTAAATAAACAATAAATAAATAAATAAATAAATAAATAAATGTGTGGCACAACAGTAGAGACAACGGCAGAGACCCGGGTTTGATCCTGACTGCGGGTGCTGTTTGTACGGAATTTGTACATTCTCCCTACGACCTGTGTGGGTTTTCTCCGGGTGCTCCCACTCTCCAAAGACGTACAGGTTTGTAGGTTAATTGGTTTCTGTAGAATTGTAAATTGTCCTTAGCGTGTGTAGGATAGTGTTAGTATATGGGGTGGTCGCAGGTCGACACCGAGTCGGTGGGCCGAATAGTTCATTTTTAGATAATTTTAGAGATACAGCGCAGATACAGGCCCTTTGGCCCACCAAGCCTGCGTTGACCAGCGACACCCGTTACACTAGCACACACTGCACACTAGGGGCAATTTACAATTTACAAAGTGGAAGATCTACCAATGGAGGCTATCAGGATACAGACACATGGACCAGACTCCCTGCAAGAATGGAAAGAAGGCACTCGAGACTGACTGTGCGGAAGACTTATAAATGCATGATATCTCATTAAAATATAGGGGTTCTGTCCAGTGCACTTCGGCCAATACCAAAAGCATATTTCTACTCCTGTGGGGAGACACAAAATGCTGGGGTAACTCAGTGGGACAGGCAGCATCTCCTCTGAAACGTCACCCGTTCCTTCTCTCCAGAAAAGTCCCGCTGTGTTACTCCGGTATTTTGTGTCTACCTTAAATTTAAACCAGCATCTGCAGTTCTTTCCTACACATTTTCTACTCGTGTGGTTTGACATATTAGCTTGAAGTAGAAGCTAATATGTCAAACCTGAGGGTGAGGCATGGGAGTAGATATGAAGAATAATTGCCACTTATTGTTTGCAAGGTTCTGAATGCATCAGAAACAGTTAGACAGGTACATGGACAGGACATGTTTGGAGGGATAGGGGCCAAATGCGGACATGTGGGAATGGTGTAGATGGGACACATTGGCCAGTGTGGGCAAGTTGGACCGAATGGCCTGTTTCCACGCTGTATCACTCTATGACTTACAAATCCTTGGTTCATTTATTCAAGAAGCTTTTCTTTGGAAAAACTCCAAATCACTTGGAGTTCTTGATTTCTTTTGAATGGGGACTATTCACTTGTGCATAACATGTTCTGACTGGCATTTGGGGAATACAAACACATTTCTTTGAGAAAACAAAGCTTGGTATTGGTTCTCATGGAACGTTGAAAAAATACCGTGCCGCCCAGAGATTCTGCTGCCCTCACAGCACGATGATTTGATGAGGGAAAATCCAGATTTATTTACATTTTGAGTGGATTTCACTCCAGCAATAATATCACATTATCATTACTTTGGGGATAAAATCAACCTGGTGGTGGGTAGCTGTGTAATGGGCTGGCGGTAAGTCCTTTAAAGGAGATGGGGGAGAAGGAGTGGAGACAACTTTTAAGAAGCCAGAGATACACGGCTGTGAAGTTCAGCAGACATTTAACATTACCGGTTGGTTCCTTGGTTCTGAAAACTACTGCTTATCTTTTTTTCCCCCAATGAGCCAATGAAATTCGCTGGTCAGCACCTGCTACAACCTACGAGTACCTCTGAGAACCTTCAACCTCCTGGAAACCCACTAGGACCTCCTGGCAACCCACCTACAGCTCGAGAATTCTCGGAACGCTCCATGGAGGCTTCATTCTGGTCAACGCAAATTTTTCAACATGTTGAAAAATTCTCGGCGACCATAATGAGGCAGCGACTAGTTCCCAAACTGCGGGAACTCCTCACGACCATGAAGGCCACTCCCCGGCAACTACCCCCGAACAAAGTCTCCTGCAGTCGCCTAAAAAGTCGCCTAAGTGGGACAGGCCCATAAGTCATATGACCAATGAGATTGCAAAGGTTCAACAAAGAAGAGGGACAGTTAGATTTATATGAACACATACCAGTGATGGATGTGATTGCTCCAATTGGTTCCTTGGGTTTTACATCTCAGTCCAATGACCCCATCAAGATTCCCTTCAGGCAGAATTTTTCATTGACATCTAACATTGTTCCCTTTATCATTGATAGTGAACAAAGACCTGTTTCCTTTAGATAGACACACAATGCTGGAGTAACTCAGCGGGACAGGCAACATCCCTGGAGAGAAGGAAAGGGTGACATTTTGGGTCGACACCCTTCTTCTCAACTCAAATCGTTACCCATTCCTTCTCTCCAAAGATGCTGCCTGTCCCGCTGAGTTACTCCGGCATTTTGTGTCGATCTTGGTTTAAACCATCATGTGCAGGCAGATAAGATTAGTTTATCTTAGCATTATGTTTAGCACCGACATTGTGGGTAGAAGGCTTGTTCTGTGCAGTACTGTTCTATGGTCCACGTTCCATTACTGTTCCATCCTTGACAAGCTTGTCTCCATTCTTGGCAATTGTAGGGATGGTCTCTTTGGGTTTTGACTGCCGGTGGAGAATCCTCGTGGGAGTTGCAAGACCTCTTGTGCTCTTCCCAGCCACCTTAATCTTTCGGTGATAGTTTTCTGATCGGAAGTGCTTGAGAAGCAATATCCTTTCCCTCGAGATTTGGACGTCTTCTAATCCAAGAGCCTCCTTTCTTTCTCATCAAATCTGTCTTGGTGGTTTCAGGTAGCTTGTAGTAATAATCAAGATATGGCATTTGAAGGTAGCTTGAAGTTGCTGATGAGGGTCAAGCAAACCTTGGAGCACTTTTGCAACATAAAATGTCATTAGGTCTTCATGGATTAGGGCTTGGTCCCAATCAGAAATATCAATAAACACAGCTAAAATTAGTGAAAAAAGTAACGAGATTCGAAAATGATAAATAATTTATAATTCAAGACAAAGTCTTCTCATTTAATCTGATTAATTTTAGTCTTTGTTGAAGTGGGACTCACTTTGAATGATTCATTTTATTTTTAATGCAGAGAATATTACCAGATGAAGATGATGGATGGAGAATGAATAGCATGTTACAAAGACCCAGCATGCATGGTTGGACTAACAAATGCAATTTGGTAAAAATAATTTACTTTCATGGCCAAGCTGTTTTCACGGAGATATTAATATTGGTCAGAGGTTGTGGACATTAGGTCTTTCGGTATGTTAACTCAGGAAGACTAGTTTAGTTTAGAGATACAGCACGGAAAAAAAGATCTGTGGCCCTTCAAGTCTGTGCTGACCAGCGATCTCCACGCATTAAGAGAGAGTTAGATTTAGCTCTTAGGGATAAACTGTACTGATTTTAAATGATCAGCCATGATCATATTAAATGGCGGTGCTGGCTCGAAGGGCCAAATGGCCAACACCTGCACCTATTTTCCTAAATTTCTGTTAACACTATCCTACACTCTTGAGACAATTTACAATCTTTACCGAAGCCAATTAATGTACAAACCTGTATATTTGTGGAGTGGTAGGTGAATGTGGTGGGGAGATGGGCAAGCTGCCAATATTGGTAAATAATTTAGAAATAGGGAGAGGCATTGACAGGGAAAATTGATTTAAAAATTGATGGGCAGGTTCCAAGTAGGGTGGAGATGAATGTTGAATACTTCAAGGGCAAGGAACTGGTCAATTCAGATGCTGCAAGAGACTGAAAGATGGAAAAACATCTCGTGATGATTTGTTATGGAAAAGAAAAACCTGATTTAGACAGAGTTATCAAGAATGTGGTTTTTTTGGGGGGGAACTGGCAAATGAAGAAACTAACAGCCTTCATGAAGTTTGAAGAAGGGTCCCGACCTGAAACGCCTCCCATCATTTTCCTCCTCCAGTGTTGCTGCCTGACCCACTGAGTTACTCCAGCACTTTGTCATGGAGTCATAGAGTGATACAGTGTGGAAACGGGCCCTTCGACCCAACTTGCCCACACCGGCCAACGTGTCCCAGCTGCACAAATCCCACCTGCCCACTTTTGGTGCATATCCCTCCAAACCTGTCCTAACCATGTCTACTGTAACTGTTTCTTAAATGCTGGGATAATCCCTGCCTCAACTACCTCCTCTGGCAGCATGTAGCATACTCCCACCACCCTTCGCATGAAAAACTTACCCCTCAGATTCCTATTAAATCTTTTCCCCTTCACCTTAAACCTATGTCCTCTGGTCCTTGATTCACCTACTCTGAGCAAGAGTCTCTGTGCGTCTATCTTTTATGAAGGTAACAGATTGCTGAAGGCTGAAAGGGAGAGACCACAATACAATTAACTAAACTACACGTGTGGACAGAAAGTTCACAAGTTCTAGGAACAGAATTCGTTCCTAGAACAGGTCATTCGGCACATCGAGTCTAGTTTTTACAATCTACTTTTGCTAGCTTGAACAAAGTTACTCCAGAGAAGTTTCACAAGCTATGCCTGAGCTCCTCAATGTGGGTGTAGACTCAAAATGGGTGCTGTAAGGGATCATTTCACTGATTGTAGACAATCTTATACTATTTAAAAGTATTTAATGGCTTGACGGATACAGCTCTAGTCTGTCCACATAAAATATATTTTATTTTCAGGGCCATTAAATTAAAAAATAACCAGGATTTATTTTCATTGTAGGGAAGTTCATCACATGCAGCCTCGGCTTTCAATTCAAAGAAATTTTCGGGGAATTATGGTGCCCAAGACAAGCACACCAGGGAATATTTGATAAGAATAAATTTCTTACCAAATATAAATGTCTTCTCATTTAATCTGATTAATTTTAGTCTTTGATGATGTGGGACTCACTTTGAATGATTCATTTTATTTTTAATGCAGCAAACGTTACCAAACAAAGATGATGGATGGAGAATGAATAGCATGTTACAACGGCACAGCACGCATGGTTGGACTAAGAAGTGCAATTTGGTAAAAATAATTTACTTTCATGGCCAAGCTGTTATCACGGAGATATTAATATTGGTCAGAGGTTGTGGACATTAGGTCTTTCGGTATGTTAACGCAGGAAGACTAGTTTAGTTTAGAGATACAGCACGGAAAAAAAGATCTGTGGCCCTTCAAGTCTGTGCTGACCAGCGATATCCACACATTAAGAGAGAGTTAGAATTAGCTCTTAGGGATAAAGGAAATAAGGGATATGGGGAAAAAGCGGGAATGGGGTACTGAGTTTAAATGATCAGCCATGATCATATTAAATGGCGGTGCTGGCTCGAAGGGCCAAATGGCCAACACCTGCACCTATTTTCCTAAATTTCTGTTAACACTATCCTACACTCTTGAGACAATTTACGATCTTTACCGAAGCCAATTAATGTACAAACCTGTATATTTGTGGAGTGGTAGGTGAATGTGGTGTGGAGATGGGCCAGCTGCCAATATTGATAAAGAATTTAGAAATAGGGAGAGGCATTGACAGGGAAAATAGATTAAAAATTGATGGGCAGGTTCCAAGTTGGGTGGAGATGAATGTTGAATACTTCAAGGGCAAGGAACTGGTCAATTCAGATGCTGCAAGAGACTGAAAGATGGAAAAACATCTCGTGATGATTTGTTATGGAAAATAAAAACCTGATTTAGACAGAGTTACCAAGAATGTGGGTTTTTTGGGGGGGAGCTGGCAAATGAAGAAACTAACAGCCTTCATGAAGTTTGAAGAAGGCTCCCGAACTGAAATGCCACCCATCTTTTTCCTCCTCCAGTGTTGCTGCCTGACCCGCTGAGTTTCTCCAGCACTTTGTCATGGAGTCATAGAGTGATACAGTGTGGAAACGGGCCCTTCGACCCAACTTGCCCACATCGGCCAACATGTCCCAGCTGCACAAATCCCACCTGCCCACTTTTGGTGCATATCCCTCCAAACCTGTCCTAACCATGTCTACTGTAACTGTTTCTTAAATGCTGGGATAATCCCTGCCTCAACTACCTCCTCTGGCAGCATGTACCATACTCCCACCACCCTTCGCATGAAAAACTTACCCCTCAGATTCCTATTAAATCTTTTCCCCTTCACCTTAAACCTATGTCCTCTGGTCCTTGATTCCCCTACTCTGAGCAAGAGTCTCCGTGCGTCTATCTTTTATGAAGGTAACAGATTGCTGAAGGCTGAAAGGGTGAGACCACAATACAATTAACTAAACTACACGTGTGGACAGAAAGTTCACAAGTTCTAGGAACAGAATTCGTTCCTAGAACAGGTCATTCGGCACATCGAGTCTAGTTTTTACAATCTACTTTTGCTAGCTTGAACAAAGTTACTCCAGAGAAGTTTCACAAGCTATGCCTGAGCTCCTCAATGTGGGTGTAGACTTAAAATGGGTGATGTAAGGGATCATTTCACTGATTGTAGACAATCTTATACTATTTAAAAGTATTTTATGGCTTGTCGGATAAAGCTCTAGTCTGTCCACATAAAATGTATTTTATTTTCAGGGCCATTAAATTAAAAAATAACCAGGATTTACTTTCATTGTAGGGAAGTTCATCACATGCAGCCTGGGCTTTCAATTCAAAGAAATTTTTGGGGAATTATGGTGCCCAAGACAAGCACACCAGGGAATATTTGATAAGAATAAATTTCTTACCAAATATAAATGTCTTCTCATTTAATCTGATTAATTTTAGTCTTTGATGATGTGGGACTCACTTTGAATGATTCATTTTATTTTTAATGCAGCAAACGTTACCAAACGTAGATGATGGATGGAGAATGAATAGCATGTTACAAAGGCACAGCACGCATGGTTGGACAAACAAGTGCAATTTGGTAAAAATAATTTACTTTCATGGCCAAGCTGTTATCACGGAGATATTAATATTGGTCAGAGGTTGTGGACATTAGGTCTTTCGTTATGTTAACTCAGGAAGACTAGTTTAGTTTAGAGATACAGCACGGAAAAAAAGATCTGTGGCCCTTCAAGTCTGTGCTGACCAGCGATATCCACACATTAAGAGAGAGTTAGATTTAGTTCTTAGGGATAAAGGAAATGAGGGATATGGGGAAAAAGCGGGAACGGGGTACTGAGTTTAAATGATCAGCCATGATCATATTAAATGGCGGTGCTGGCTCGAAGGGCCAAATGGCAAACATCTGCAACTATTTTCCTAAATTTCTGTTAACACTATCCTACACTCTTGAGACAATTTAAGATCTTTTAATTTTTTAATTTTGTTAGAAGTAAGTACAATAGTCTGTTACTATAGTACCTAATACATAAATACATATTTTCATTGTTGTACAACTTCATACTTTTGGTTCAATAATAAAAGAACAGTGAGAGAAAAAAGAAATAAAGAGTGTCGGAATAGATAGACAAGCGAGTAGAAACAGAAAGCAAAAGAAATAAAGAACAGAGATGAGAAGATTGAATGAAAAGGAGAAAGTAAAGAAAAGAGAGATTAGGAAAGATCTACCTAACTCGTATTTTTGCCCATCCGTCACCCAGTTCTAATTTTCATTTAATTTCTAAGGTTGTAAAAAGTTGATAAAAGGAGACCAAATCTTTAAGAATTGGTCTACTTTGCCTACTAGGAGGAAACTCATTTCTTCAAGATGTAGCGTTGCAGACATGCTTGAGATCCACATTTTGAATGTTGCCGTAGGTGCGTTTTTCCAAAATTTAAGTGTGATTTTTTGCTGTTATTAGACCATAATTAAGAAAAGCTTCTTGGAATATAGTTAGTTTACTTCCCTCTTTCATTGATCCAAAGATAATCAATTCTGTATTGGGGTTCAATTTAGTGTTAAATAGTTTTGTAAAAATTCCAAAAATTGCATTCCAAAATGTATACACTTTTGTACAAGAGACAAAGGAATGTGCTATAGTGGCATTTTGAGTTAGACATTTGTCGCAGATGGAGGAAACATTTGAAAATATTTTATTCAGTCTTGTTTTTGAATAATATAATCTATGTAAAATTTTAAATTGAATTAGGTTATGTCTTACATTCATTGAACATTTGTTTACATATAATACATTTTTATCCCATCTATCATTCGGCATTTTTATCAATAACTCTTGTTCCCAGTCTCTTCTAATTGCCTCTGTCGTTGGTGTTTCTATATTTAGAATAATATTATATAAGTAAGATATTAAATTGCTTGATTCTGCCTTTCTATTCATTTCTTCCTCCAATAAATCTGGGGTTAAAGTTTGATATCCTTGTATATACTTTTTCAAATAATCTTGAATTTGAAGGTATTTGAAATATTGATTACTTTTCAAATTATATTTTAGTTGTAGTTGTTGGAATGATATAAAATTTCCCATTTCATACATATCTCCCATCGTTTTAATTCCTATTCTTTCCCAATGGATAAACGTTTTATCAATAATAGATGGTTTGAATGTGGGATTATTAGCTATTGGAGAAAAAAGCGATAATTTTCTTAATTTTAAAGTTAATTTTATTTGTTTCCAAATTCGTATTATACTATGAATAATTGGATTCTTCTTGTATATTATATTGTTCAGTTTTATCGGGGAAAGAAGGATCGCTCCTATATTATAAGGGGAACAATCCTCTTTCTCCATTCTTATCCAATCTACCTGTTGGGCAGAACTGTCCGACCAGTAGATTATATTTTGAATATTCACTGACCAATAATAATACAATAAGTTAGGGAGTGTCAGTCCCCCTGATTCTTTAGATTTACACAAGTGTTTTTTTTTAATTCTGAGTGATTTATAACCCCATATGAAATTTATAATATCAGAATCTAATTTTTTAAATAATTTTTTAGGTAAGTATATTGGTATTGATTGAAATAGGTACAATATTTGTGGTAAGAAGATCATTTTTATCGCGTTTATTCTGCCTATTAAAGACATCGGAAATGTCTTCCAAAATTTAATCAACCCATTTAATTTAGTTAATAAAGGCATATAGTTTGCGTTGAGTAATGATTTATAGTTCCTAGTAATTTGGATGCCCAAATACTTACATTTTCCTGTTGTAATTCTAAAAGGGAATTTCAACAGATGTGGCGACTCTTGAGGTTTTATCGTCATAATTTCACTTTTGTTCCAATTTATTCTATATCCTGAAAAAGAACCAAATTCCTCTATTAAATTTAGTATATTTGGTATGCTAATTTGCGAATTTGTAATATATAATAATATGTCGTCTGCATATAATGAAATTTTATTATTTAAGTGTTTGGTATTATACCCATGAATATTCGGATGGCTTCTTATACTTTCAGCTAAAGCCTCTATCATTAGTGCAAATAGCAGGAGCGATAATGCGCTCCCCTGCCTATTGCCCCTTGCTAATTGGAATTTCGGGGATAATATATTATTAGTCAGTATTTTAGCCGTAGGCTTATCATATAATAATTTTACCCATGAAATAAAATTATCTCCCATGTTAAATTTTTCCAATACTTTGAATAAATATTGCCATACTACTTGATCGAAAGATTTTTCTGCATCCAATGAAATAATTGCTAGTTCTTCTTCAGTATTATGTGAGTACATTATATTAGACGGCCATCTCAAATTGTTAAATGAGTATCTCTTTGGTGCGAACCCTGTTTGGTCCGGATTTATTAGTTTACTAACATATTTACTCAATCTTCTCGCTAGGGTCTTTGTTAATATTTTTTGATCTGTATTTAGGAGTGCAATAGCTCTATATGAGCCTGGGTCTTCTAGATCTTTATCCTTTTTTGGTATAAGTGTGATAGTTTACTCAGTTAGTGTTTCTGGTAGTTTATTTTCTTTAAAAGCGTATATATATAAATCTTGCAACCGTAGAGAAATTATCTCGTAGAATCTTTTATAGAATTCATTACCAAAGTCATCTGGTCCTGGCGTTTTGCCATTCTTCAACGAACTAATTGTTTCTTCTATTTCCTGTAGTGTAATCTGAGCTCCTAATCCCTCTTGTTTCACCATATTTAATTTTGGAAGATTACACTTATCTAAGAAATTTGTAATTTGAGTATTATTTGCAGAGGTTTTCGATGTATATAAGTTTTGATAAAATTGAGCAAATATTTTATTAATACCTTTAGGTAATGTTAGTAATTCCCCTTTTTCTGATTTAATTTTAGTAATTGTATTTTCTGTTTCCCATTTTTTCAGTTGGCGTGCTAGGAGTTTATGAGGTTTATCACCAAATTCGAAATATTCTTGTTTTTTTAATTTGAAATAATCTTATTATTCTGGCCGATAAAATTTTATTTAATTTATATTTTAGAATTATTATCTTATTATTTGTATCTATAGTTGGTTCTTTGGCATTTTCTAAATCTAATTGTCTAATTTCTTGTTCTAACTGCAATTGTTCAGTATTATTCTTTTTATTTTGGAAAGCTTGATATGAGATTATAGTTCCTCTAATAAATGCCTTAAAAGTTTCCCATAATAAGGAGGGTGAAATATCTGGTGTATCATTTGTCTCAACGAAGAATCTCATCTGCTCTTTTAAATACGTGCAACCTTGTGAGTTATTTAAAATTCGGGGGTTAAACCTCCAAAACGAATTTTTATCAGGCATTCCTTCTAATTTTAAAGAAAAAGTTAACGGGGAATGATCAGAAATAATACTATTATGATATTTAGAATTATATGTAAATGAAATTAGTTTTGTGTCCACTAAGAAATAATCAATATGTGAATATGTTTTATGTACTGTTAAATAAAATGAATATTCCCTACCTACTGGGTTAGCGATCCTCCATACATCTGTTATATTAGTATTTTTCATGTATGTATTTAGGAGTTCACTTGTTTTAGATTTTATGTTATCCTTTTTTGTTTTGCTGATTTATCCAAATATGGATCTAAAACACAATTCAAATCTCCCCCTATTATCACATTTTGATGATTAAGTTCTGAAATTATATCCAAAATTTTACTAAAGAATTGGGGGTTGTCAAATTAGGAGCATAAATATTTATCAAAGTAAGTGGAGTAGAATAAATTTCTCCCGTGACAATGACGTACCTCCCCTCTTTATCTGCTATGGTATTCTTTAATTTAAATGGTATACCTTTACGAATGATAATAGCCGTGCCTCTAGATTTAGAAGTAAATGAAGAGTAGTATGTTTGCCCAATCCAATTTGCCTTCAGTCTTATCTGTGTTTGATATTTCAGATGCATTTCTTGTAAGAAAATAATATCACTGATTAAGGCTTTTAATTGGACAAAGATCTTACCCCTTTTAATTGGTTCATTAGCGCCCCTTATATTCCAACTACAAAATATGATTCCTCCAGTTTTCTTTTGTTTATCGTCTCGCATTATGAATCATGTTAATACCTTTACTTCATATGGTGGAACCAAAAACCTTATAACTTCAGATGAAGGATGGTCATCCGCAGCTGTTACGTTTTGTTGGCATCTCCCCTTCAGAATAAACCTTGAAAAAGACCAGAAAGTGTAGTTGTGAAAAGATAATTAACAAACAAAAAGTGATATTATAATATCCAAAAATAAAGATATTATAATTAAAAACAAACCACCAACAGGTGGTAGAAAAATTCTTATTGACTTCCGTAGATGTTTTTATATGTTTCGCTCTGCCCCCTTGACCAATTATTATTAATTGGAAGAGAGAGCGATACAAAGTTCAAAATTATATATATAAAATAAAACGTACTTCAATAGCTAGATTAGAAATGTATCTTCAAAGAGGAAAAACAAAATAAAAAGTAGTTTCCAACATTAAGTATATACTTAGAGTATATTAAGTATATACTTAACAGTAATTAAGTTAATTATATATCCATATCTATCAATATGCCTAGATTTATTACAATTAAGTCTCAAACTTTTGTATCAGACAACAGGAGGTTCCAAGGGGTTAACCAGATTCAGACCCTTGGATAATTTCCAAGTATCTGAGTCTCCTCCCCCCCCTTTACGCGCAATCTAGACTAAGTCTACTATATCCATAAAATTTGTTAATATGTTATTAATACTTATCAATCATATTTAACTCGTTATTCTTATTAGCAAATAATTAACATCATGAAATAAACATCAGCTATAGTTAAGCTATGCCTTAATATTACACAATGTTATTAATTATATGTTATGAGAGTATGTAATTATATGTTTCTTAAATCATAAATTTCTATATACAAGTCCACTGATAATATTCTATATTAACTATATTCTCAATTTATTTTCCCCGCCACAGTTTCTCTTCTTTGTCAATCCTTTGTTGAGATGAAACATAAAATCCAACCTTGAATTAACATTCCAAAGATAAAATGATTAGACAACGCCTCGAGGAAGGTTCGCCATTTTAACAAGAGCAGTCTTTTTTGTATGTTAAAAAAAAGAGACACAATCCTTTCTTTGTCATTTCTCCTCGATGTTATTTAGGAGACCAACTCCTAATGATCAGTAGACCTCCTTTGTGATACTTTGTGCATATTTAAATGCCTCTTCTGGATCCGAGAATGCATGATTAACTTGGTTATAAGTAATTCTCAATTTAGCAGGATATACTATCCCATATCTTACTCCCGAGACCTCTTTCAGTCGCCTTCTCGTGTTTGTAAACTTGTCCCTCTTTTCCATGACTTCAGCTGGAAAATCACGGAAGAATCTTAGCTTGTCTTCTCCAAACATCAAATTCACACCATATGGAATCTTTTTCATAATTCCTTCCAGGGTTGAAATGTCATAGAATTTCAGAATAATCTGTCTTGGGGGGGCAGTTAAGCTTGCTTGAGCCTTACGTCGGACCCGGTGAGCCATATCTTTTCTCGGGGCTTCAGGCAATTTAAGTACTTGTTTGAGTAAGTTGGCAGCAAACTCCTGAAAGTTTTGTCCACTCTCCTTTCCCTCTTTAACTCCAAGTATCCTTAAATTTTGCCTCCTTGATCTTGCTTCCAAGTCCGTACATTTATGCTTCATTTTAGCAAGCTCCCTCCCAGTGCTTTCTTGTTCCTTTTTTAGTCTCTTTATCTCCTTAGCCATCTCAGTTATTGTATTGTCCATTCCTTCCATAGCCGCCTCAGTAGATTTTAGCATTGCATCCAGCTTTTTATTACAATCCTTTTCAACCCGCTTAATTTTTTTGTTTAAATCCTCCTCAACCTCGACCACACGTTTGGTTAAGTCATCAATTTTCCCCATCAGCTTATCATTACCTTGTTTAATCTTTTCAGAGATGCTTTTGTCCAGCTCGACATTCCCCTCTCGTATCGCTTTTGAAATAACTTCAGTGACTGAAGCTAATACTGACTTTTCCAGATGTTCCATTTGTTCCCTGTGTTTCTCCATTAAAGTCAATTCTGTAGAAGGATTTCGGGAATCAACTTCTTCTTCTGAACTTCCAGCTGATGTTTGAGGGGATTGAGGAGCCTTTTCAGGTTTTTTCAAGTAGGCTCTTGTAGCAGGTCTTGAAGCGGCTTTTGCAGGCTTCTGGCAAAATTTCTGTTTTTTCATTTAAAACTGCAATTATGCTCTGTTATCAGCAGGATTCTGATAACACACAATTAAATAGCAGTTCCGGTAGTTATTTTCAGAACTCCCCCGTCTTCCAACTCATATTTTAGCACATTAAAACATTCTTTGGGAGCAGAGCGAAACAGTGATGTCTCTCACCCCACCATTGACGCCACCGGAAGGTGAATGTAGTGGGGAGATGGGCAATCTGCCGATATTGGTAAAGAATTTAGAAAAAGGGAGAGACGTTGACAGGAAAAATAGATAAAAAATTAATGGGCAGGTTCCAAGTTGGGTGGAGATGAATGTTGAATACTTCAAGGGCAAGAAACTGGTCAGTCCAGATGCTGCAAGAGACTGAAAGATGGAAAAACATCTCGTGATGATTTGTTATGGAAAAAAAAAACCTGATTTAGACAGAGTTATCAAGAATGTGGGGTTTTTTGGGGGGAACTGGCAAATGAAGAAACTAACAGCCTTCATGAAGTTTGAAGAAGGCTCCCGACCCAAAACGCCACCCATCTTTTTCCTCCTCCAGTGTTGCTGCCTGACCCACTGAGTTACTCCAGCACTTTGTCACGGAGTGATAGAGTGATACAGTGTGGAAACGGGCCCTTCGACCCAACTTGCCCACACCGGCCAACATGTCCCAGCGACATGAGTCCCACCTGCCCACGTTTGGTCCATATCCCTCCAAACCTGTCCTATCCATGAACCTGTCTACTGTACCTGTTTCTTACATGCTGGGATGGTCACAGCCTCAACTACCTCTTCTGGCAGCATGTACCATACTCCCACCGCCCTTTGCATGAAAAACGTACCCCTCAGATTCCTATTAAATCTTTTCCCCTTCACCTTAAACCTATGTCCTCTGGTCCTTGATTCACCTACTCTGACCAAGAGTATCTGTCCGTCCATCTTTTATGAAGGTAACAGATTGCTGAAGGGACGAGACCATGATACAATCAATAAAACTGCACGTGTAGACAGATAGGTCACAATTTTTCCTCCGCTGGACTCTGAATTTCTCCTAGTCCTCTGGTAGGCTGCTTTTTCTGGCTAATTTGTATGCTTCATCTTTAGTTTTGATACTATCCATGATTTCCATTGTTATCCATGGATGCACTACCTTCCCTGATTTATTCTTTTGCCAAACTGGGATGAACAATTGTTGTAGTTCATCCATGCAGTCTTTACATGCCTTCCATTGCATATCCACCGTCAACCCTTTAAGAATCACTTGCCAGTCTATCTTGGCCAATTCATGTCTCATACCTGCAAAGTTACCTTTCTTTAAGTTCAGAACCCTTGTTCTGAATTAACAATGTCACTCTCCATCCTAATGAAGAACTCAACCATATTATGGTCACTCTTGCCCAAGGGGCCACGCACAACAAGACTGCTAACTAACCCTTCCTCATTACTCAATACCCAGTCTAGAATAGCCTGCTCTCTCATTGATTCCTCTACATGTTGGTTTATAAAACTATCCCGCATACATTCCAAGAAATCCTCTTCCTCAGCACCTCTGCCAATTTCATTCACCCAATCTATATGTAGATTGAAGTCACCCATTATAACTGTTTTACCTTTGTTGCACGTATTTCTAATTTTATGTTTGATGCCATCCCCAACTCCACTATTACTGTTAGGTGGCCTGTACACAACTCCCACTAGCGTTTTCTGCCCCTTAGTGTTTCGCAGCTCTACCCATATCGATTCCACATCCTCCAAGCTAATGTCCTTCCTTTCTATTGCGTTAATCTCCTCTCTAACCAGCAATGCTACTCCACCTCCTTTTCCTTTCTGTCTATCTCTCCTGAATATTGAATATCTCTGGATGTTCAGCTCCCAGCCTTGGTCACCCTGGAGCCATGTCTCCGTGATCCCAACTATATCATATTCATTAATAACTATTAGGATTTTTTCGGCACCGTACTCACCGTTCTCCTCTACTCCAAGCGCACCAAGTTTTGTTCCGGCCTTTGGAATATTTCAAAAGTTATAAAGGTTTAAAAATCGTGAGATCAGCAGATTGGTCTTCTCTCCTGTCTGTCGCCGGTGGAAACAGGCCCTTTGGCCCATCGAGCCTACGCGAACTACCTGTTTGCACTAGTACTATGTTATCCCACTTTATCATCTACGCCCTGCACACTGGAAACAATTTACAGAGGCCAATTAACGTCCAAACCTGCACATCTTTGGAGTGTGGGAGGAAACCGGAGCACCCGGAGAAAACCAACCCAGTCACAAGGGAGAACTTGTGAACTCCAGCACCCGAGGTCAGGATCGAACCCGAACCTCTAGCGTTGTAAGGAAGCAACTCTCCCGCTTCACCACCCTGCCACACTGTTGGCCTGATGTCATGGAAACTCAATGTGTATTAGCTCCAAATGGCGCATATGGTCATTAGATTAGAGAAGTTTAAAGGGCATTTTTCCAGTCAATTGACTGATAGGAAGAGCAATGGGCACAATGTATGCTGATACAGTGTGTTTCTCAGGTCCACATCAGAGGGAACATGTACAAAACTGGTTCATGATCAGTGTTGGCCAGCATGCTTGATCTTAGTGCCGGATGTGGAATTTGGGGTTGTCCTTCTGCACGCACCTTCCCATCACGTGAAAAGAGTTATAGGATTTAAAAGCATCTTTTGTTCTCTATTGTCTGACATCTAGGATTACGACATTGTCAAAGTTGCCAGTGGCAATGCAAGTCAATCTGTTTATTTGGGAACATTGCCGCGATATTGAATCATCGGAAGCAACTCAGACCACTGTCATAATATTACCAGAAGTCCTTTGAAGACTATTCAGAACATGAGAAATGCCTTTGATGAAGCAAAAATGATAGGCAAGAATGTGACGGGCAGAAGGGCCTGGTTCTGTACCGTACAACTTGATAGTTATGGATGAGTTGTATAAAGGGCCTGTCCCACTTGGGCGACCTAATCTGCGAGTTTAGAACAGTTTGCCCTGGACTCGCAGAATGTTCGTAACAAGCCCGTGGGAGACCGTGGACATATCGTAGCGGCTCGTTATTGCATAGTCGGGCCTCGGGACTATTTTCTTACTCGTGGACATTTTTTATCAGCCTGGAAAAAACGTTCCGATTTACCTGATGCCCCGCGTACCCACGGCTGACATAAAGAGCCGCTACGATATATCTATGGACTCCTACGGCCTCTTACGGACTTGTTAAGAACATTCTGCGAGTTTGAATCAAGGGGAAAACTCGGGAGAATTTGTGAATAACTCAGGAAAGTGGGACAGGACCTTAACACACACACTGTGACACCACTTGTTCACCACTAAATTTATTTGGGAAGCCAAACTGAGTCAACCACTTGTGCAGAAGAACATTTTTGAAACACGTTAAGTCCACATTGTTGTAACTTAAAAGGTACCTGTCTCCTGAAGTCTAAGGTACGGGCGCTGACAATACGGAACCATCAATTGGGGGTGTTCTCCTTCATTGGGAGGGGCATTGAGTATAAGACTCGGGAAGTTATGTTGCAGCTTTATAGCCTGAAGGAAGTGTGAAGAACTAGTCCGAAGAAGGGTTCCAAACTGAAATGTCAGCTGTCCTTTCTCCCCAGAGATAGAGACTGACCCGCTGAGTTACTCCAGCACTTTGTGTCTATCTGCAGTTTTATAGGACTTTGGTTAGATTGAAAATGGAGTATTGTGCATTGTTCTGGCCATCCCATTACAGGTAGGATGTTGGAGGCTTTGCAAGGGTGCAGAGAAGGTTTATCAGAAACCTGCTTGGAATAGAGGACATGTGTTATAGAGGTTGGTCAAACGTGGGCTGATTTCTCTGGAGGTTGGAAGTTGAGGGGATACCTGAAAGGTATATACAAATATGAGAGGCATAGGTAGGGTAGGCAGGTCAGAATTTGTATCCCAGGGTGGAAATGTCAAAGACTTGAGGACATAGGTTTAAGGTTAAAGGGGTGGGTGGGGGAATTTAAAGGAGATGTGTGGGGCAAGTTTTTTGCACAGGAGGTGGATGCCTGACATGTGCTGCCTGGGCTGGTGATGGTGGCATTTCAGAGGCCTGTGGATATGTAGGATATGTAGGAAATTAGGGCATATGGATCATGGGCAGGCAGAGGAGATAAGTTTAACCTGGTTTTAGGTTCAGCACGGACATTGTGGGCCGAAGGGCTTGTTCCAGTACTGTACTGTTGTTAGTTGCGAGCAAAGCAACAAGGCAAATTCCTTGTATGTACACATACTTGGCTAATAAAATTAATTCTATTCAATTCAATTCAATTCAAACCTAGTGTCTTTGTTTTGTGAGGTATCTGAGGCACATTTCATCTTTACTAAATCATCTGCAGTATTCTTACTCTTCCATTCATTGCAAAACTGTGTTTACTTGGCTGCTGTCTCAGTAACATTGGCCTGTAAAACAGGGGAGAAATTCCTAGGCACAATCGACCCCGGAAATGGGAAAAACTACTATTTCAATTAATAAAGTGATAAATTAACATGCTTCTCAGAATAATTCCGATTTTAATGTTTCGGAACATTCTGATTTAAGAACAATTTCAATGTAAAGAAGTGCAAGAGCATGATTCTAATTTCTAATATCTAATTTGATTATAATTATGTTTTTTAGGACCTGGGCAAATATGCTGCAGAGGTTATCCATGAGCCCCGAGTATATAACTATGAAGGAGAAGATGCAAGTATGCGAAGTCTTGATTCCATCAGCAATTTGGATGATAACATTAGTTTGAGCAACTTGAATGATTTGGGACCAAAGTTCACTGCATTGGCAAAAATATGTCAGGAGACCAATCCACAATTAAGTCAACTGCAATAGGTCAAAGTTGTTGCACCTGTGCATATTGCTTAGAAAATGCCCATTTAAGTTACACAATTTCTCTGTGACATTTGCATGTGAACAAAATGAGTTCATCAAGGTTCTATATGCATTAACAGTTAACACTCTGTTAAAGGGTCTCGACCCAAAACGTCACTTATTCCTTTTCATCAGAGATGCTGCCTGATCTCTGCTATTTCCAGTAACTCCAGCATTTCGTGTCTATCTTCAGTTACCACAGTTGTAACTAGATGGCACATTGAGGCAACCAAACTTAATAACTTTAATAACGATTTAATATCGGCCCTTCAAGCCAGCACCGCCATTCAATATGATCATGGCAGATCATCCCCAATTGGTACCCCGTTCCTGCCTTCTCCCCAGATCCTCTGACTCCGCTTTCTTCAAGGGCCCAATCTAGCTCTCTCTTGAAAGTTTCTAGAAAACCGGCCTCCACCGCCCTCTGAGGCAGAGAATTCCACAGACTCGCAACTCTCTGTGTGAAAAAGTGTTTCCTCATCTCCTTTCTAAATAGCTTACCCCTTATTCTTAAACTGTGTTTTATCTTTATGTTTTAACTTTGTACTGATGCTTTTGAGAAAAGGGCCATTGCTATGTGAATATTGTGAATGAATGTTTTTAAAGATAGGGGTATTGGAAAATGTATTTGTTTCGTGAATTGGTGAAGTTGGTTTATATTTTATAAGTACGTAGCTTTGAACATTGTGTATTAACATTTGTTATGAATTATTGCTTTATATGAATATGGTGGAATATGATATACTGTACGTTTAAATATCCTGAGTCTTTTGGGTTATTCACCAACTACAGACCAGCTGCTACAATCCATTCTTTACAGCTTATTATCATCAGATCATCTGCAGCAGTTGTAACTGTCCTTACCAATACCGAGAGGAATGACCACTGCAAATGCTTTCCTGAAACAAAGTCCTACCGAATTTGTGTTCTTTCATCTTACTGTGGTATTTGTTAAGGTTGTGTACATTTATGGTTTGAGTACTTGTATTTTGGTTTATAATTCATTGGTGGGGGAGCCACTTGCTGGTAGTTGGAAGTTAATTGTCTTCAATAAAGGTTGTTTTATTGGTAGTTCTATTCCATTTATTTACGCTTCCGAGCATCAACTCCCACACTACACTGTTAAACATGTTTGGGGCACTGTTGACCGAACGGCTGGCAGGAATGTGACAAAATGCGAGGCTGACAGAGTAAGGGTTCACCTGGATTATAGTCTTGCACAGTCGACAAGCAAACAGGTTAGCAAGCAAGTCTAAGACGAGCGGTCATAGCCTCAGAATTAAAGGACGTTCCTTTAGGAAGGAGATGAGGAGGAATTTCTTCAGTCAGAGGGTGGTGAATCTGTGGCATTCATTGCCACATCCACACTGGGGACAATTTACGATTATACCAAGCCAATTAATCTACAAACCTGTACGTCTTTAGAATATGGGGGGAAACTGGAGAAAACCCACACAGATCACGGGGAGAACGTACGAACTCCGTACAGACAGCACCCATAGTCAGGATCAAACCCGGATTCCTGGTGCTGTAAGGCAGCAACTCTACTTTTGCGCCACCGTGCTGTCCCGATCTGAAACATCACCTATACTTTTTCTCCAGAGATGCAACCTAATGCCCCTGTCCCACTTAGGAAACCTGAACGGAAACCTCTGGAGACTTTGCGCCCCACCCAAGGTTTCCGTGCGGTTCCCGAGGTTCCCGGAGGTTTTTGTCAGTCTCCCTAATGGTCGAAAGTGGTTTCCGCTTCTTCTATGTTCTATCGACCTTCAGGGAGATTGAAAAAACCTCCGGGAACCTCACCGAAACCTCGGGTGGAGCGCAATGTCTCCAGAGGTTTCCGTTCAGGTTTTAACTCTAAGGATTACAAACCTAACCTTTATGCAATATCTGCAATAGGTATTGCAGATATTTCATAGGTAACTCTCTTATTCTAGGAATTGGCCTCGTTAATCTCTTTGGAATGCTCCCAATAATAGTATATGCCTACTTAAATAAAAGGAGATAAACAAACTGCTCACATTACTTCAGGTGGTGACTAATGAATGCCAATCCTCATTGTAACAAATGGCAACAAGCCATTTGGCATAGTAACCTGCTATACCTGCATGCATCTTTTGTGTCTCAAACAAAAGAATATCCAGATCCCTCCAATCTTAACTCATTTGCATATTAACTCCATTTAGCTAGTGGGCTTTTGAGTTTCCTACCAAAGTGCAAAAACCTTGTGTGGCACAGCAGTAGAGCTGCTGCCTCACAACCCTGGAGACCTGGATTTGATCCTGACTACGGCTGTTGTACGTGCGGTGTTTGTGACTGTATGGGTTTCCTCCAGGTGCTCTGGTTTCCTCCCACAATTCTAAAGATATGCAAGTTTGCAGGTTAATTGGCTTCTATAACTTGGCCCCAGTGTGTAGGATACGCAAGTGGGATAATACTCGGATTAGTGTTTGGGTGATCAATGGTCGGCGTGGACTGATGGGACTGTTTCAATGCTGTAACACTAAGCTAAACTAAACTCAATTCTCACTTCCCGACATTAACTCTATTGGTCAAGATTTTGCCCACTCACTCAAATTACCTAAATCCCATTGTAAAGTCCAGTTATTCTCATTGCACTGTGACCACCACATGTTTTCATGTCGGAAGTAAATTTGCATATCTACATTCAGCCGCCTCCCTATTTCGGTCATTAATATTGAGAGGAGGGGGGGGGGCGGGAGAAGGATTACATCCCTGTTACATTACATCTCAGCATTACATCCATGTTTTTTTAACATTCTAGCCCTCTTGAAATAAATGCTAGCATTGCATTTGCCTTCCTTACTACCAGTTGACTTGCAAGTTCACTGTTTTATAATCTCCTCATCTCCTTTCTTAGGGTACGTCCTTTTATTCTGAGGCTATGGCGTCTGGTTCTAGACTTTCCCACTAGTGGAAACATCCTCTCCATATCCACTCTATCCAAGCCTTTCACTATTCATGAGCTTTTATCCTGTGCGCTAGCCATGTGGCATCTTTGAAATACAAATACACTGCATCTAAAGCTTTGCCTCAGTTGATTCTGTTTGTTATATCTTTGAAGACCTCCAGCTAATTTGTCAAAATTAATTTCCCTTCCATAACGCAGTGTCCATTTGGTATGCTGGTATTTGGGTTTTTTGTTAATGACTGGCTAGTTCCTCTTTGGTAGAGGAACTAGCAAGAAGACTTCAGCAACAGATATTAAGGGAACCGCTCTGTGTTTCCCACTTGTTGCCCTCCTGTTCTCTGTCACAGAAAGGTATGCATAGATTGATATGTTCTTGATTAGTACTGGGGGCTGGAGTTGTGGGGAGAAGGCAGGAGAATGGGGCTGAGAGAGAAAGATAGATCAGTCATGATTGAATGGCGGAGCAGACTTGTTGGGCCGAATGCCTAATTCTGCGCCTATAATTTATGAACTTATGGATCCATAATTTTTCAAATTGTGACATCCAGTTTGAGTTTTGAAAATCTTTAACCAATGGGTCTATATTCTCTGCAGAGACTTCCTTCAAAACCCTTGTGTGGAGGCCATCAATTGATGGTAACTTATTATGTGTAGGAAGGAACTGCAGATAGACACAAAATGAAGGAGTAACACAGCACCTCCGGAGAAAAGGAATTGGTGATGTTTCGGGTCAAGACCCTTCTTCAGACTGAGGTTCGGGGAAAGGGGCCTTATTTAAGGAAAGGTAACTTAGTCACCTTAGATCTCATTGCTTTGTTTTAAATACTTTATCCCTATTGTTGTGTTCTGCCTAGCACATCTGTAACCTTGTACTCCACTTGACAAGAATATTGGTGTGGATTATCTGCAATGTCCTTATTCCTCTCATTAATTTGCCAGTGTACCTCTCCGGGGATCCCACAGTTAGCAACCCTTTTCGTTCGTAAATATACACAAGAACTCCTGCTGTTTGTTCTAATATTATTTGTCAAATATCTCTCCACACCCCCCCCCCACACACACACACACCCAGGTTCCCCTCTGCAGTCACAGGAAGAATGTACAAACTCCATACAGACAGCACCTGTCTGGATGGAACACAGGTCTCTGGCGCTGTAAGGCAGCAACCACCACTGCCCCACTGTGCCACCCCATTTGGAAATGTTGTATACCCAGGAATGATGAATTTTCGACCTTGATGTTGCTGCAACCATACCTTTGTGACATCTATCACAATGGAATACATTTTCCCATTTTCCCATTTTCCCATCAACACATCTACCTTGTTGCATATGTAGCAAGTCACTGCTTGCTCATCTCTTTTTGATTTATTAAGGATCTATTTTTTTAATGCTCTCACCACCCAAACTCTCTGCCTTCAATTAGTTTACGGCCCAGACAGTACTGGGAGAGGCCGTAAATGTGGTATGACCAACAAGTACTTTGAAGAAGATCTTGGTCAATTATATCAAGAACATCGTTAGACACCTTGAGGCAAATGAGTCAAAGGAGCTAAGTTGAACACAAAGTGTGCGAGAGTGCGGGAGAATCAAGAGCCAGGGGACATACGGTGTTTACAGTGAGATTGAAAATAGGAACCTGAGGGGCAACTTTTTCACACAAAGGGTGGTGGGTATATGGAACGAGCTGCCAGAGGAGGTCATTGAGGCAGGTGCTATAACAACATTTAAGACATTTGAACAAGGATATTAAAGGTTTTGAGGGATATGGGCCAAACACGGACATGTGGGACTAGCATAGATTGGGGAATTTTGGTCAGTATGGGAAAGTGGACCTAAAGACCTTTTTCCGTGCTGTATGACTCTATGAAACATCCATGGCACTAATTCTGTGAGTCGGGCAAAATCTGTGGAGGGAATGGGTAGGCAACCTTTCAGATCAGGACCCTTGTGTTCCTATAGGAGCTAAGTTAACAGGGATCCATATCAATACCAGTCGTCTGCCTATCACACCTTGTCATTCAAACAAGGTAGACAGACACAAAAATGCTGGAGTAACTCAGTGGGACAGGCAGCATCTCTGGGGTGAAGGAATGGGTGACGTTTCGGGTCGAGACCCTTCCTCAGACTGATGTATGGGGAGTAGGCAGTACATAGATAAGGAAGTGTATAGATAAGGAATTGTAAGATGTGAAAACAGGACCAAGGGAATGGAGATCATTATTTGTTGGGAGAAGGTGACATCAAAGCAAACAGAGATCAAATGCAGTCGGAGCAGAAAGACTGGTCGGAGAACTGGGAAGGGGGAGGGGATGGAGAGAGAGGGAAAGCATGGGTTGCATGAAGTTAGAGAAGTCAATTGTCATTCAAACATATTGGACACCATGTATTGGTTCTTGGGGGATCTCTCCCACCTGAGTTGCTTACATGTTACCTCATATTGCAATTGAATTAGATTAGATTAGAACGCTTTACTGTCATTGCATGTGTCACATGCAACGAGATTACTGTGTCTCTCCATTTAAAATAACTTCAAACATTCACATACTCATACTTTTTACACTCCCTCCCACCCCAAACCCACCCATGGATTCACATTTACATAAATTAACACACCCCCCCCCCCCCAACCCTCCTTCCCCATAACCCGCTCCCGAGACAGTTCAGTTCCAAGATTGCTGATGGGTAAAAGCTGTTCTTGAGTCTGGCAGTGCGTGACTTTAACGACCTGTACCTTTTTTCCTGAGGGCAGCAGTGTGAAAAGGTGGTGACAAGGATGTGTAATGTCTTTCACGATATTACAGGTCCTGCTGCGGCATCTGGAGTGATAAATGTCCTCCAGAGGGGGGTAGGGGAGTCCAATGATACCCTGGGCAGTTTTTATCACCCTCTGAAGAGCTGCCCTGTCAGCTGCTGAACAGTTCCCAAACCAGGCCGTTATGCAGTAAGTCAGTATGCTTTCTACCAAACAGTGGTAGAAAGACTCCAGCAGTTTAGCAGGCAGATGGGCCATCCTCAGTGTTCTGAGGAAGTAAAGTCTCTGTTGCGCCTTTTTTTACAACTACAGCAGAGTTCACAGACCATTTAAGATCCTCACTGATTTTGATCCCCAGAAATTTAAAACTAGGCACCCTCTCCACCTCCTCGCCCCCTATCTCCAGTGGCCTGAGCTCCGCTCTATGTCGCCTGAAATAAGTTTCAGAATTATGTTTCAATTACAAGTCCAGACTCTGAGCGGTTTTTAATCCACCACACATTTCTATTTGTGCCATCAATCTTATAAGTTTTGCATCCTACATGCTGCGGGTAATTTTACCAAAGCCAATTAACTTACAAACCTGTACGTCTTTGGAATGTGGGGGAAATTTCCAATTCTTTCTATCTGCATTTAGGTAAAACGCCCTGGCTTACATTAAACATTACAGAAAACAAAGCGCAAATGCCGTGTCGGAAGCTAATAGGGGGGGCACAGTGGCACAGCAGTAGAGTGACTGCTTTACAGCGCCAGATACCCCAGCGCCAGATACCCAGCACCATGCAATCCTCTCTGTAGGTGCTGTCTGTACGGACTTTGTACATTCTCCCCGTTACCAGCAGGGTTTTCTCCGAGATCTTTGGTTTCCTCCCACACTCCAAAGATGTACAGGGCCTGTTTTCAAGCTGCATCTCTAAACTAAACTGAACAAAATCCATCCAGTAAAATCCCTGTCCCGCAGTATGACATTTCAAGAGCTCTCCCGAGTTTGCCCTGAGATTTACGGTAATGGCCACTCGTCGGTACTCGGGGCTCTCGTGGACATTTCTCAACATGTTGAAAAATCTTCACCAGTTTTCCCATGCTTACCTGCCTTACCTCCCTTTCTTTTCTGCACATCAGGCATGGCCTGACTCATCCAAGGTGTGTTATTTGTCAAGAGTAAGGAATGCTCAAAAAGTCAACGAAGTGTAAAAATTAATAATGAGCTCTCTTTCAAAGAAGACAGGTTTATTGTCCTCTAAATTCAAAACTTAAAACACGGGTCCTCCCCAAACCTGCTTTCAGCAATACAAACTTTCCATACTTACACAGGGCGAGGCCTTTTGGCCCTGTTGGCTTTGCTAGCATGGGACAGAATAATCTCATCGGTTCTATTTGCTGTCGCCTCATTTTTAAGCAGCTCTTCTTTTCCATATTACGCATCAACTTATTTTAAAATTATTTTTGCTGCTTACCTGAGGGGCAGGTCCTGGTAGTCAAATAATGTGTTAGCAAATCTATAGGATACCCGGATAATACCATAAGTGGCGCTGTGGCGCTGTGGTAAATTTACAGCACCAGAAACCCCGGCTCGATCCTGGACACGTGCGCTGTCCGTACAGTTTGTACGTTCTCCCCGCGGGAGTTTTCTCCGAGTGGTCCGGTTTCCTCCCACATTCCAAAGACGTGCAGGTTTTGTAGGTGTTTTGGTTTCTGTGAATTGGCCCTAGTGTGTAGGACAGAACTAGTGTATGGGGATTAATGGTCGGCGCGGACTTGTACAGAAAAGAAAGGGCCAGTCAACTTAATTTGCTAAGCAGAAGGATTAAAGACACTCTATTTATATTGGGGCTACATAAAAGGTGATGATAGCAAATGACTTCTGATGACTATTGTTAATCATTGTGAAGGGAATGCATAAGCAATGTTTCGGCAAGGATGCTTTTTCCAAAACATCGTCTTGTGGCGTCAGCTGACAGATAGGCCACTTATGGCAGGAGCCGCCCTCGACCATGCTTGCGTGTTCTATTCCTTCCTCCGGTTCTGGGGGAGGAGTTGGGGTCCTGTGGTGTCAGCTGACAGACAGGCAACTTACTGTGGAACCCTCATCAGTGGTTACGAGGGATGTCACTTGATATCATGGGTTAAGGGGAGCGTCCTGCTACATAAGCATATCTCACCTTGAGATCACCCCAGTTGACAGGTAGCTGAGCTCGACACATCCCTCGCTCAGTTACAGCGGCAATGACATTTATGTTAGTGGACCAAACTTGCATGTAATATGGAAAAGAAGAGCTGCTTAAAAATGAGGCGACAGCAAATAGAACTGATGAGATTGTTCTGTCCAATGCTAGCAAAGCCAACAGCTGAATAAAGCAACTTTTTATTCACCACGTTTGGTGCTGCTACAGTCTATCCTTCCCCTCCACAGATGCTGTGTGACCAGTTGACTTTGTGACCAGCACTTTGTGTTTTGCTCCAGAGTCTGCAGCTCCTTGTGTCTCCACTTTACGACTCCATTGGTGACATCTTCTCAAAGTAATACTACATTGAAGAGGTTTTCCTCTCTGATCGGAGTTCTGTGAGAGTCTCTCTCTCTCTCTCTCTCTCTCTCTGTTCCTCCTCTGTGATTGCTCAATGGTCAATGGTTCTGTATTGCCACATGGACAGGCGTACAGTGACATTCAGTTTTTGCTTAAAGTTCAGTGAATTATTGCTTTACATAAGCACAATCCGGGGTGTAAGATTGCAACCTTCACGTGGTCCGCCCTGTTTCGACTAATGCAATCAACTCGACGTGCACAAATGGAAGATCGAATAGAACAAGTTGTCCAAGAACTTTAGGCATACGAAAGAAGAAGCACAGTCCCCGATTATTATGAAGTGCATAGAAATAGTCTTCCGAGACTGCATGCAAGGTCGGCAGGTTTTGGCCCCATTTTCAAAGCTCATTCTGGTCCACGCACTCTGTGTTCTGGAGTGGTGCCCGATCCAGGCGAGCCCCAGGCTGCTGCAAGGCCTCCAGCCATTGTTCTAAGAGGCAGTGAAATATTGCTGTAAAGTTCCCATAAAAAAATTCACTTATCCATGTTCTCCAGAGATGCTGCCTGACCCGCTGAGTTACTCCAGCACTTTTTTTTGTAAACCAGAATTTGCATTTCCTTATGTTTCTCGTGAAATATTGTGATGGTGCGACCAGATTTAGTTTAGGTTAGTTTCCGTTTAGAGATACAGCGTGGGATCAGGCCCTTTTGTCCGACCGAGTTGGCGCAGACCAGCGGTCCCCGCACATTAACACAATCCTACACACACTAAGGTCAATCTACATTTATACCAAGCCTACAAACCTGTACGTCTTTGGAGTGTGGGAAGAAACTGAAGATCTCGGAGAAAACACACGCAGGTCATGCGGAGAACGTAAAACTCCGTACAGTCAGGATCGAATCCGGGTCATTGGCGCTGTAAGGCAGCCACGCCACCATGCTGCCCACTTTCTTGAGGAGCTGGATGGGACAATGGCCTCTCTCATCTATAATTATCCCCGTGGTCTGATTGGTGACAAGATCAACCATGAAGCTTGTTTTATTTATCCTTGGTACACAATACAAATGGACTGTAAAGGAATTTAGCACTGGTGAAACACAACTCCACTGTTTCAGCCACCAAGGATTCCATCACTTCATACATCACTCTTGCGATTTAAACTACTAATTTATGCATTCCATTGCAAGTTAAAGAAATGACAAGATATTTTGCAGCATTATTTATTTTATAAGCAGGAGCTGAAAATGTGAAGAAAAGTTCAGATTTACTACTTTAGTTTAGTATAGAGATGCAGCGCGGAAACAGTCCCTTCGGCCCACCTGGTCCGCGCCGACCAGCGATCCCCACAAATTAACTCCATCCTACACACACTAGGGACACTTTTTACATTTATCAAGCCAATATAACCTACAAACCTGTACATCTTTGGAGTGTGTACAGCCTAGGAAAAAACCCACGCAGGTCATGGGGAGAACATTCAAAAACTCCGTACAGACAGCACCTGTAGTCGGGATCGAACCCGGGTCTCCGGTGCTGCAAGTGCTGTAAGGCAGCAACTCTACCACTGCGCCACCGGACCCTTTGTGGTGAAGAAAGCACATGGTACGGAGTTGAGATGTTATGTCCCAGTTATACATAACTGGAGATTCAAAATGGAGCGTGTTTGTAGGGACTTGATGTACAGGTCTCCAGAGAAAAGAGAGAAAATGTACCCAATGTGGCCCTTATCCTGATGGGCACATTAGGGTGACTGCATCAATTTGTGTGTACAGCCTAGGTGTGCTGAGGATATTAACCATATAACAATTTCAGCATGGAAACAGGCCCTCTCGGCCCTTCCAGTCCGTGCCGAAATGAATTGAATTGAAGTGAATACATTTTATTAGCCAAGTATGTATACATACAAGGAATTTGCCTTGGTGCTTTGTTCGCAAGGATAACAACACGATATACATTCGACAATTAAAAATAAAACTATAATTTAAACATGTGAAGAATGAAATAAAATACCAGAGCAAAAGGAGGCTACAGACTTTTGGCTGTTGAGTAGAGCTACCACTCATGGAAAAAAGCAGTTTTTATGTCTGATCGTGGCGGCTTTTGACAGTCCGGAGTCGCCTCCCAGAGGGAAGTGCTTCAAAGCATTTATGGCCAGGGTGAGAGGGGTCCGAGATGATCTTACCCGCTCACTTCCTTGCCCTTGCAGTGTACAGTTCGTCAATGGGGGGGAAGGTTGCAGCCAACAATCTTCCCAGCTGATCGAGCGATGCGCTGCAGCCTCTGGATGTCACCTATCTAATGAGGCACAATTTCTGATGAGTTATAAGTTCACCCTTCCTGTCTTCAGTAACCTTTGTGCCTGAGAGGTCTGCCTTAAACGGTGAGTGACACGGTGGCACAGATTGTAGAGGGGCTGCCAAACAGCACCAGTAAGCCAGGTTTGATCCTGACCTCAGGTGCTGTCTGTGTGGAGTTTGCACATTCCAACCTAGAAACCTGCACATCTTTGGGATGTGGGAGGAATCTGAAACACTCAGATGATATCCATGTGGTCACAGGTAATTGGCTCTCTGTAAATTGCCCCCAGAGTGCACGGAATGGATGAGAAAATGGGATAACAGAACTGAGTGAACGAGTGATCAATAGCCGGCAAGGACTTGGTGGGCCAAAGGGCCTATTTCCATGCTGTATCTGGAAACTAAACTAAACAAATATGCCATAAACATGAAATATTATCTTTCCAATAATAATATTTTTATTAGAAGTAATCCATCATAACAATGGTATAACAACTTTTCAAATACACAACCAACTTATTTCAATAAGTATACGAATGTTACGAATAATTCTTATAAACTTCTATTTTTTAGAAAGTAGAAAAAAAAATAATAGATTTTAATCAATAAGAATAGTGATTAAATAATAATTTTGATTATATATAGAGAGAAAGAGAAGAGAGAAATATATATATATATATATATTCTTGTTATATATATTTAATTAAAACAAAGTATTATATATATATATAATATAAAAGAGATTATAGTATACATCTTAATAGTGAATAACACAATTTCAAATAACGATATCAATAGAGACATGTATACAAATAAAAAAAAGAGTTATTTTCATCTAATCCTGCCGGGTACCCATTGAGTTGTAATGCCAAGAACAGCTACCCCTTCAAATATTCTGTATATGGAGACCACATCTGTTCAAAGAGTTCATATTTGTCCATTAGGACAAATCTGATTCTTTCCAAATGCAACGTCTCCAACATTTCCACTGTCCACATTTTAATTGTGGGGGATAATGTTCCCTTCCAAAATTTCAATATTAATTTTTTCCCTATTATCAAACTAATCCAAGAAATTTCTTTGGTTTACTGTTAATATTAGATTTGAATCCAGAACTCCTAATATTATTAATTTTGGATCTGGGTCCAGTTTAATTTTAAGAACTTCAGAGATAACGCTAAAGATTTCTGTCCAATAATAATTGAGTTTTATACATGTTACAAAACTATGCATTAAGTTAGCTTCCAAGTTCTGACATTTATCACAAATAGAAGAAATGTTAGGATAAATTCTATTTAATTTTGTTTTTGAATAATGTAATCTGTGTAATACCTTAAATTGTATCAATATATGTCTAGCATTTAATGAGCAACGATGTATACATTGTAGGCTTTCTTCCCAAATTTCCTTCGTTATAGATAAACCTATTTCATTTTCCCATGTTTGTCGATATATTTCCGAAGTTGGGATTTCCCATCCAAAATAGTATTGTATATATATGCTATTAATTTTTCTGTATTTGGGTGTTTATTAAACAATTCATCTAATAATCCTGGTTTTCTATTTTTATAGTCTTGCGTATCTGACTTAATATAGTTTCTAATTTGTATACCTAAATAACATTTGACTGCAAATAGTCAAATGTTATTTGCTGCAATCCATAGATATCCTGTAACTCTTGAAATGAAAGAAAATTTCCTTTCTTGTAAAGGTGTTCTATCCTTTTAATTCCTAAATCATTCCAGTGTCTAAACCCCTTGTCCAATACAGAGGGCCTAAACAAAGGATTATTCATAATTGGCAAACAAAGTGACAAATTATCCATATGTAGGGTCTTAACTATTTGTTTCCAAATACGTCTATTGCTATGAATTATAGGGTTGTCACCATACTTTTTTTTTGTGCTTCCCTTGGTGCAAAAAGAATCGAATCAAAAGGCAAACAGTCTTCCTTTTCCATATTTAGCCAGCTTGGCTCATGATCTAAATTTACCAACCAAAAATTCATATTCTTAATCTGAACTGCCCAGAAATAATATAAGAAATTTATTAGTGGTAGTCCACCATTTATTTTAGATTTACATAGATGTTTTTTACTTATTCGATGATTTTTACAGTCCCAAATAAAACTATTAACCAAAGTATCTATTTTTTTTTAAAAACCTTTAGGAGATATAAAGGGATGGCTTGAAATAAATATAACAATTGTGGCAAAAAGATCATTTTTATAGCATTTATTCTACCGATCATTGATATAGGTAGAGTTTTCCAATATAAAATATATATTTTTAGTTTATTTAATAATTGAGGGTAATTATATTTAAATAGACAGTTATAGAACTTAGATACATTAATTCCTAGATATTTGAGTTTGTCCGTGACTATTTTAAGTGGGAATTGTTCTAATATATTTAATTTTATTCCAGTTTTAGGCATAATTTCACTTTTATTCCAATTAATTCTATACCCAGAAAATGTGCCAAACTTAGTTATAACATTAAATAGATTGGGAATACTAATCTCTGGTTTTGTGAAATAAATTAAGATGTTATCTGCGTATAGAGATATTTTATTTGTTGTAGTTTTGGTATTATATCCATATATTTCTGGTTCTGATCTAATCATTTCGGCTAATGGTTCTATTACCAAAGCAAATAGTAATGGTGATAACGGGCATCCTTGTCTACAACCCCTAAAGAGATTAAATTTTGCTGATAACATTTGATTTGTTAATATTCTTGCAGTTGGATTCGAGTATATGATTTTTACCCATTTGGAAAATCTATCCCCCAGTTGAAATTTCTGCATTATTTTAAATAAATATGGCCATCCAACCTGGTCAAATGCTTTTTCAGCATCTAAGGATATGGCGGCTAGTTCAATATCATTCACTCTTTTTGAGTACATGATATTGAATAGACGTCTCAGATTATAAGATGAATAGCGTTTTGGAATAAAACCTGTTTGGTCATGATGTATTAAGTTATTAATCACTAAACTTAGCCTCCGAGATAACATTTTAGTTAGTATTTTTTGATCAGTGTTTAAAAGAGCTATTGCTCTGTATGACCCAGGGTCTTCCAAATCTTTATCAGCTTTAGGGATAAGTGTAATTGTAGATTAATTTAATGATTTTGGCAACTTTCCTTGTTCATAAGCATATTTATATATTGTATGTAAGCGTGGAGAGATCAGATCATAAAACTTCTTATAAAATTCAACACTTAAGCCATCAGGGCCTGCGGCTTTTCCGTTATTTAATGATCCAATTGATTCTTCAATATCTTTTACTGATATATCAACATTTAACAAGTTTCTACCTTCCTAATCCAAACTGTTAATATGACATTCTTGTAGGAATGTTTCCATTCCATCTGATTGTCCTGCTAGTTTAGATGAGTAAAGATTTTGATAATATTGTAAAAATGTATCATTGATATCTTTTGGTAAAGTCAATATTTCTCCTTGTTCAGATCTAATTTTATGTATCATTTTCTCCTCATCTAATTTTATAAGCTGGCGTGCCAGTAATTTTTGTGGTTTATCCCCAAATTCAAAGTGTACTTGTTTAGTCTGATTTGAGTATATTTTATTTAGCTTATATTTTAATGATGCAATTTTATTACTTAGCCCCTTTGAAGGGGATATTGCATTTTCAATATCTAATTGTTTTATTTCATTTTCCAACTTTTGTTGAGTTTTTCGATTTTCCTTATTAAAGTATGCATGTGCTGATATTATTGCACCACGCATAAATGCTTTAAATGTATCCCAAAGCAGTGATGGTGAAATTCCAGGTTTGGCATTCGTTTCAAAAAATAATTTAATCTGTTTTACCAAGTAATCATAACAAGCCCTATCATTTAATATTTGGGGGTTGAGTCTCCAATTAGAGGCTTTAATAGTTATGTCTTTTAATTTTATCTTAAATGTTAATGGAGCATGATCCGAGATAATAATATTATGATGTTTTGAGTCATATGTAAATGGGATTAGTTTTGAATCTATGAAAAAATAGTCTATCCTTGAGTAGGTTCCAAATACAGGGGAAAAGAATGAATATTCTTGACCAGGTGGGTTATCTGTTCTCCAGATATCCTCAACATTTGCTGTGTTAATAAAATAATTTATAAGTGTACTTGACTTAGAAGTGGTTTTCCTTTTCATTGATGATCTATCTAAATAATTATCTAAGGTACAATTAAAATCACCTCCAATTATTAGATTATGTTGAGTGGATATAGGGATATTGTTAAATATTTTCTTGAAGAATAATGGATTATCAAAATTAGGACCATATATATTCATAGGGATTACTTTTTTAGAATATAATTCACCTGTAATTATTATATATCTGCCCTCAACATCTTCTATTATTGAGCTTTGTTTAAAAGGTATACCTTTACGAATAATTATTGCTACCCCTCTAGACTTATGTGTAAATGAAGAGTGATATACTTTGGAAATCCATTTTGCTGGTAATCTATACTGCGCGTCTTTTTTAAGGTGTGTCTCTTGGAGAAAAATAATATCAGATTTCAATCTATTTAATTGAGCTAAAACCTTACCTCTTTTAATTGGTTCGTTAATTCCATTAACATTCCAACTACAGAAGGTGATTCCATCACCCCCAATCCTAGTGTTTATGTCATACATATTATTATTAAGGTGGTTTATAATGGAGTAGATGTCTCAGCTCATCTAACCCAATCCTATACCCAAACATCAGATCGATGAAATTTAATATCTGTGTCATTGTCTTATACACATGTCTCCTTGAACTAACTATATAATACCAATCATACTTAAATCTATATAGTATATAATATGAAATGAAATACATAATATAAAAGTAATAATAAAAAGTGTGAGTAAAGTAAGTGATATTAATAAAGTGTAAGGGGAAAAAAAAGTGACTACAACTATAGTTAGTGCAGTTAGTATTGGTGTAAGCCACACTAGCGTGGCTATTAATCTACGGACTTCCGTGAAAAAAAAAAGATGTTAATAATTCCAGCTCCGTTTTTGCCTTGAGGGCTATATATGTCGGGGTGGGTTATTAAATTTATATACTTAATAATTAATAATACTACTAATATCAAATATAGTTAGTGTCATAGCACTATATTAGGAGAGCTAACATACATTTTTGAGGGGTAGTTAATACAAAACTATATTTATTAATAATCCATCCATCCCTCCTTGATCCCATGTCCATTGTTCCTCCTCCTTCCCTGCGGATCCTCCTTCAGTGTGAATCCTCCTCCTTTTCTGTGGGTGGACAGTATCATCAGGTAAGTGATCAATAATATTCAGTGTCCTTCATCTTCATCTGCTTCTTCCTCTACTTCTTCCTCTTCCAGTTTCTTCTGAATGTTTCGAGCGAATTCAAGAGCTTCTGTATGTTTGGTGAAGTGGTGCTCCTTGTTATCATAAGTTACCCTTAATGTTGCCGGGTACATCAGGCCATATCTCAGTTTCTTTATGTTCCTCAGGATACCTCTTGTTTCTGTAAATAAAGATCTTCTCTTGGCCACTTCCGCAGGGTAATCTCTAAAGATACTGATGTTGTCTCCCTCATATTTGAGATTTTTCTTACGTATTATTATCTTCATCATATCTTCAAAAACATGATCGTAAGCCACCTTCACAATCACCTGTCTTGGGGGAGCATCTCTCCTAGGGGTACGTCTAAATGCCCTGTGTGCTCGGCCCAGCAGAGGTTCTTGGTCCAAGTTCAGAATATCTTTTAGGAGTTTTGCAGCAAATTTTTGAGGGTCTTGATTTCCCTCTCGGCCTTCACTCAATCCAACAATACGCAGATTCTGGCGCCTTTGACGTCCCTCCAAGTCAATGCATTTCTCAGTTATTTTGTGTAATAATTCTGATAAACGTTCTCGGCAAGACGCTTCTCGGCTGATTCAGTCAGTTCTTTTATTGCGTCATTTTGTTGGTTAAGTGAAGTTATATTAGGTTCTAACTTGCTATCCAGCAGCACCTCCATCTCACCAGTTTTACGGTTTATGTCATCCATCTGTTGTTGCAAATCAGTACCCGCTTTATCTTTCCATTTGTCCATCATAGTCTTTACAGTGGCTATAACTTCTTTTTTGAACTCTTCTTTCAAATTTTCATGATACACCAAAATATCAGCTCTTACAGTCTTTATTTCCTCTTTATATTCTTTTTTCATATCCTTAAGCATTTGTTTTAGCACACCCATAATAATTTTTTTGAGGTCATCCATCTTTAAAATATCTTCCTGAGAGGCACTCAAACTCGAGCCCGCGGCTCCAGTGAGGCCTACTTCCCTTTTCACAGGCTTTTTCCCTTGGTGGGGGGGGGGGAGCGATGCATCTTAGTAAAGTCACGCGCCTGATGACGTCACGCACCTTTCTAACGCTACCGAAGCCGTTCACACCCGTTCTCCTCTGGTGAGTAGCTTCAGATAACCCCTTTTACCCCATTTTTAATACAATTTTTAGCGGAGCTGAATGGCAAGTGTTCCACTCACTCCATAGCGCCACCGGAAGTCCGAAATATTATTTTTCCTTGTGATCTAACACTCCTTTTACAACCACCTCCCTTCTTTCCTAAAAACTTCTGCATATATAATTGCAGCTTTTCAGAAGTGTAATTCATTGAAAAGTAAAATAAAACATGAATTTGTGTTCTTTAGCGTGGAAGATGGGTTAATTGATAGAGAAATGTCTACATGTAGAAACAAACTTTTCTCCCCACTGTCTGCGGCATTTCTTGTTATTTTCTCTCACACTTCGCTGGTTTACCTGACAGCAGTACTAGCTGATACATTTTATTTAAATACATGAACTGATTAATACAAGTCTATACTGTGACATGCTTATAAAATAACTTTGGTGACTTGAGACTTAATGTCCCAAATTTATTTTAATTGTTAAGATTACTAAAGGGACAAACAAAGTTGGTAAAAAAGATTAGTTTTGAGACATGAAATGACAACAAAAATCAATCTTTGGACAGGGGAGTGTGTGGGCAGGGGGTTGTGTGGGGGGAGTGGTGTGTGGGCCGGGGGTGGGGGGTTGTGTGGGGGGAGAGGGGTGTGTAGGCGGGGGTGGTGTGTGAGCTCGGAGAAAAGACGGATGAAGAGAGGGGGCATCATGGGGGGGGGGAGGAGCCAGTCAGGGGGACCAGAGGGGCAGTGGCTGGAATTGGCGATGCGATGGGGACTTCACAGCGTGTGCTGGTCGCTGGTCATTCTCCTCCGCTGGGATCAGAGTCTCTTTCCATTGGCGACATTGGTGGTATCTTCGACTGCGGGCTGGGCTGGGTCTTCCACGCTGGGGTGGGCTGGGTCGGGTCTCCGACGCTGGGCTGCAGCTTGGGGGCTGGGCTGCTGCTTGGGGTCGGGCTGCTGCTTGGGGTCGGGCTGCTTGGGGTCCCTCCGAATGTCCGGTTGGAAATCTCCGCCGGCCATCCTCAGCTCCACTAAAGACACGATGGCGCAAGAAGTGGAGGAGTGACCCGTGGAGTGACAGGGGGAAGAGACTAATAGGCGCAGCGCTGGAAGGCAGGAGAAGAGATCGATCTGCGCATGCGCGGTTTTTAAGATTTTTAAACCTCGCTAACTTTTACGACATTCAACCGATCGGAACAAATCTTGGTGCAATCGCAGAATAGGAGAACTGTGAGTGAATTGGTGAAAAATTGTAGCGCTGTCGCGAACCGTTTTTGCGCAAATAGAATGACCGCCAAACCGGAAGATAACAAGATCAGAGTTTTAGTTATGTATAGATAATATTTCTCATGTCACTCAATAACATTTACCAGTGTGGGAATCTGACTGTGATATATTGAATATATTCTCTTAGCAGACTCTGCAATATACAATGTATCACCCAAGAGGTTAAACCAAATTAGAACACAGATCATTGAGAAAACATCCTGTCTGAGAAGAGAGAGCTGGCTGCCTGGATACAGTGTGTGGGAAGAAACTGCAGATGCTGGTTTAATCCGAAGATTGATGCAAAAAGCTGGAGTAACTCAGCAGGTCAATAAGTGACCAATAAATAATCACAATGAATGGCGGAGCTGGCTCGATAGGCCGAATGGCCTCCTCCTGCACCTATTTTCTATGTTTCTATGTTTCTATGTAACATTTCTGGTCTGAAGAAAGATGCCGATCTGAAAGGTCATTTTTTCCTTTTCTCCAGAGATGTTGTCTGACCCGCTGAGTTACTCTGGCATTTTGTGTCTATCTTATATGGCCACATACCTTCAATTGAAGAATTTAAGGAATGGATGTTTTTTGTTGTATGTTCACTTTTTTTAATTGTTTCTCACACTAAATAATGAGAATCTAAAGTTATTTCTTTCCATTCCAGTGGATCTCATATTCACGTCCTCTGAGGATTTATAAGCAGAATAATTTCTTTAGCATCTGGAATGCTCTCACATCAGATGGGCAAGCGAGCCCACACACATTTATATTGCCACCTTCCTCATTTTGAGCTGATATCCAAGGAAAAGGTTATCAAGTTGTTTGGCTCTGACATCCAGAGAATGGCTCCCTGCTACATGGGTAAACATAAACTGCATGATGAGAGATACCTGTGAGATTCCTGATCTCAGCTTTTTTAGTGGAGCTTTAAATGAATGTAAGCCAAATGGAAAATATGTGTGACTTTGACAACCACCAAAACCACAGATCCTCAGTGAAATGATTGCACGATTCTGTGACAATTTGCCAAGAGTGGTTTAGTCTGTTGATTACAGTGTTCCTCATCCATTGACAGGGAGGCAAACCAACATTTTGTATTCTCTGATTACCTGTATTCCTCGAGTCAAGAGATTAAAATAGCTTAATGTAATGGCCAACATTACAAACTCTGTCTTTGCCTTCCTGTCTCTCGGTTTTTCTGTCTCTCTGTCTCCCTGTCTCTCTGCCTCTCTATGTCTCTGCCTCTCTGTCTCCCTGTCTCCCCTGTCTCTCTATCTCTCTGTCTCTCTGTTTCTCTGTCTCTCTGTGTCTCTGTCTCCCTGTCTCTCTCTGTCGCTCTCTGTCAATCTCTGTCTCTCTCTGTCGCTCTCTGTCAATCTCTGTCTCTCTCTTTCTCTCCGTCTTGTGCTTTTTCTGTCTCGCTCAATCTCTCTCTCTGCCTCCCTGCCTCTCTCCCTCTCTCTGTCTCTGTGACTCTATCTGACTCTCACTAAATTCATGGTTTCCTCAGTAGTCAATCTGATATGGGTCCAGTGAGGTACAGCTTTAGGTGACTGGCCTGACAACAATAACAGCTAAAGAGGCTTTTTCTTTAAGACCACATTCCACTACCAATTATCAGCTGTCTCCTTCTTGTTTATTGCCCTGTTAAAGTTTATAGGTCTGCATGCTTCCACGCAAATCCGCCCTGTCAAGTCACCAAACCACCTGGCCTTAACTATACAAGAACATACCTTGAGACAAGCTATCTTTTTCCATCTTGTGTCAGCATTACATTTGTCTAAGCACAACTTTAACAGATCACGGCCCCATAATTAACTTGTATATTGGATGACTTGCATGGCTTTCTGCCCACAACCAACCACTACTCCAAATTTTCCCACACAAAGCACCACGCAGATTGCTTCATATTTATCCTGTCTGCTTGTGATGAGTCCAAGAGATTACCAGAACATTATAATTAAGAATCTTTCTCAATGGTTCAAAGGTTAGTTTATTGTCACGTGTACTGATTAAGGTACAGTGAAACTTGAATTACCATATAGCCGTACTAAAACAAAAGCAACAAGACACACAACAATCTAAAAGTTAACATAAATATCCACCGCAGCGTATTCTCCACATTCCTCACTGTGATGGAAGGCAATAAAGTCCAATTTTCTTCCTCTTTATGCTCCCGCAGTCGGGGCAATCGAACCATCCGCGGTCGGGGCGATCGAAGCTCCCACAGCCCACAATCGAAGCTCCCATGTCGGGGCGATCAAAGCCCCCACGTTGGGGCGATCGAAGTTCCGATGATCGGGGTGGTCAAAGCTCCTGCGGCTTGGAGCTCCCGAAGTCAGTCCCTAACCAGGGACCGCGAGCGCCACGATGTTAAAGTCCGCAGGCACCCGCGGTTGGAGCTCCGAGGTTGATCCCTGACAGGGATCATCAGCTCCGCGATATTAAGTCCTGCAGGCTCCCACGGTTGGAGCTCCTGAAGTCGGTCTCCAGCAAGAGGTCGCCAGCTCCTCGATGTTAGGACGCAGTGTGGACGGAGATATGATTGGGAAAAAATTGCATCTCCGTCGACGTAAGAGATTAAAATAAGTTTCCCCCAACTTCCCCCCCCCCCCGCCCCACATAAAACAAGCGAAAGAACACTAAAACATATATTTAACACATACTAAAAAACCATTGTTGAAAAATTGACCATTATCACAAAAAGTTTCTTAATGGGAAAATGTCTGTGTTTATCAACATTTTGAAATGTCGATTAATGGGTCTTGGTATTTGATTACTATTGTCAGTGTACGGGATACAGTGAAAAACTTTGTTTTACGTGCTATCCAGCCATCCCGTATGTGAGTGCATTCAAGCCATTCATGAGTATAATCCGAGCTGCCCAGCGATCCCTGTACACTGGTTCTATCCTACAAACTAGGGAAAATTTACAGAAGCCAATTAACCTACAAACCTGTGCATCTTGGAGTGTGGGAGGAAATGCAGCTCCCAGGAAAACCCACGCAGGTCACGGGGAGAACGTACAAAGTCCGTACAGACAAGTACCCGTAGTCAGGATCGAACCCTGGTCTCCGGTGCTGTAAGGCAGCAACAAAACCGCTGTGCCACTGTGCCTTAGTTGAAATAATTCCCCCTCCAACCTACATCCTCTGGTCCTCGATTCACCTAATCTGGGCAAGAGACTGTGCATCTACCCAATCTATTCCTCTCCTGATTTTATACACCTCAAAAAGGATCAAAAAGATCAACATCCAAGTTCAGAATCCGCTTCTTCCCAGCAACCATCAGGCTATTGAACACTACAAACACCAACTAAACAGTGAACAATAAACTGCCTGGGTTGCTATTGTTTGTTTGTTTTTTTGCACTATATTTTTTTATTTATTGAACTTTCATGTCTATTGCATTATCTATTGAGTATTGTATTCACAAATCTGTAATGAAGGAAGAATTTAATTGTTCCGCGTCAGGACATATGATAATAAAGCACTGGAGAGGCAAGAAACTGCAGATGCTGGTTTATAAAAAAGGACACAAAAGTGCTGGAGTAACGCAGCGGATCATGCATTATCTCTGGAGAATATGGATAGGTAATGTTTGGGTCGGAACCCTTGTTTGAAGAAGGGTGTTGACCCGAAACGTCATCTCTCCATGTTCTCCAGAAATATTGCCTGACCCGCTGAATTTGTTCCTGTACTACTTTTGGTTCTTCCTTGGGTATTTCTTTTGGTTCCACTGTACCGCTGCAGACAGTTTCTTGCTGCCAGATGACCATCCAACATTGACAATTATTTATGTTGGGGATCAAATGTGGAGAAAAACCCCAAAGCATTATCGAACAATTGAAAAAGATCAAACTTTAAAGAAGTGCCATAAAGTAAAGAGTAAACATAGAAACATAGAAAATAGGTGCAGGAGGAGGCCATTTGGCCTCTCGAGCCTGCACCGCAAGTAGGGGAAAGATACTGGGACATCGTAGAACAAATTCCAACCTTGGTTTCTCAACACTTGCAGTCACAGTTTTCAACAGTGAAGCGGTTACAATTGGAGCTGCTAATAAGGTTAGAGATGAAAGAGTATAGATTGCAGGACAAGATAATATCATAAAGGAACCAGCACAGTGGCACAGCGGTAGAGTTGTTGCCTTACAGCACCAGAAACCCGAGTTTGATTCTGACCATGGGCATTGTCTGTACGGAGTTTGTACGTTCTATCCGCGATTTTGTGGGTTTTCCCTGGGTGCTCTAGTTCCCTTCCACACTTGAAAGACATGCAGGTTTGTAGGTTAATTGGGTTCTGGAAATTGTAAATTGTCCCTAGTATGTAGGAAAGTGTTAGTGTACGGGGTGACACTGATCTCGGCATGGATTCGGTGGGCCTAAGGGCCTACAGTTTCCACTCTGTACCTCTAAAGTCTAAAATCTAAAAGCCTAAAGTTCCAAGGGCATAAAGAGATTTAAAAACAAGAATTTAAAATGGAGACATTGGGCTACGGATGCATACACAATGGATAAATTGGACGCAATGTGATTGGGAAATAGGTTTAGGTGTGTCTCATGACCTTATATGTTTATGGAAGCACCATCAGGGAGGCATGTCTGGACTCCACCTGAAAGATCTTATCCAGAAATCATAAACATGTGGGGGAGTTTCAGTCGCTTATGATGTAAAGCTGAGGTAGAAATGGTCAATGATTCAGTGGAGGCCAATTCACTGGATGTTTTCAGAAGGCAGTGGAAGCCAATTCACTGGATGTTTTCAAGAGGGAGTTAGATTTAGCTCTTAGGGCTAAAGAAATAAAGGGATTTGGGTAAAAAGCAGGAACGGGATACTGATTTTAGATGATCAGCCATGATCATATTGAATGACGGAGCTGGCTTGCAGGGCCGAATGGGTTACTCCTGCACCTATTTTTCTATGTTTCTATGTTTTCTATGATTCATTCAGTTGGCGCAGATATCATTGACAAGGATGAATGTCTTCAGAGCCATTTTGGGAGGAACACTTAATTTTTAGACCATGGGGATATTGACTGGGGAATGGAATTTGCGCTGATAGAATAAATAGAAGACAGTTCGCATTTTCCTTCACTAGTATAGTACTAGTACATTAGTTTTTATGCGGCATGTTGGCACACCAGTAGAGTTGATGTCTTACAGCGCCAAGGACCCGGTTTCGATCCTGACTATGGGTGCTTGTCCGTATGGAGTTTGTACGTGCTCCCCGTGACCTGCGCGGGTTTTCTCCGGCAGCTCCGGATTCCTCCCACCCTCCAAAGACGTACAGGTTTGTAAGCTAAATGGCTTTGGTAAATTGTAAATTGGCCCTAATATGTTCAGGCTAGTGTTAGTATGTGGGGATCGCAGGTGGGCCGAAGGGCCTGTTTCCGCATTGTATCGCTAAACTAAACTAAATTAAATGAAACTAAATTCTTTACCATCGGCGAGATATTCATGGGGAGTTTTGCAGTTGATATTGCAGCCAGTTTGTACACAGCAGATCATTTGTTTTAGAAACGTTTTACTGTGATTTAAATATTGTTTGGACCATGGGAGACAATTCCCTTGATTATGTATCCATGTGAGAGAGTTGATTGGGTCCAGCATCTCTGAAGAGGGTAGGGTACTTAAGAATAAGGGGTAGGACATTTTGGACTGAGTTGAGGAAAAACGTTTTCACCAAGAGAGTTGTGAATCTGTGGAATTTTCTGCCACAGTAGGCATCGGAGGTCAATTCACTGGATGTATTCAAGAGTGAGTTAGATATAGCTCTTAGAGCTAACGGAATCAAGGAATATGGGGAAAAAGCAGGAACGGGGTACTGATTCTGGATGAACTGCCATGATCATATTGAATGGCGGTGCTGGCATGAAGGGCCAAATGGCCTACTCCTGCACCTACTTTCTATGTTTCAGAATTTGGACTGATAAGTCAGCGCAAACTAGTATTTATGTCACTCTTATCAAGTTATTCAGTACTCCACTAAATTGTCTCTGCTCCACTAGAACTAATAACTGTTGATCCTAAGATAGATACAAAACGCTGGAGTAACTCAGCGGGACTGGCAGTGTCTCCGGAGAGAAGCTATGGGTGACGCTTTAGGTCATGGACCCTTCTTCAGACATAGGAGCAGAATTAGCTAATTCAGCCCATCGAGTCTGCACTGCCATTCAATCATGGCTGATCTCCCATTCCCTCTCAACCCCATTCTCCTGTCTTCTCCCCATAACCTTTCATGCCCTTAATAATCACGAATCTGCCAATCTCCGCTTTAAAAATACCCATTGACTTGACCTCCACCACAGGCGTCTGTGGCAATGAATTCCACAGATTCGCCATCTTCTGACTAAATAAATTCCTCCTCGTCTCCTTTCTAAAGGTATGTCCTTTTATTCTGAGGCTGTGCCCTCTGGTCCTAGACTCTCCCACCAGTGGAAACACCCTCTCTATATCCACTCTATCTATATAAGTTTCAATGAGGTGTCCCCTCATCCATCTAAACTCCAGTGAGTAGAGGCCTAGAGCCATTAAACCCGCATCAAATATTAACCCATTTATCTGTGTGTCATCTCACTCTGCAATACCCGACTCTGAATTAATCAACAAATCAAATGACAATTATGAGTGAATTCTCCACTATAAACATGAACACATTTTTTGTCATCTTATGCTGCAGCATCTCACTGTTGATTTAGTATGATCAACAGTGCCACCTATTGTTCAAACTAAATGGTTCACTTTTTACTGAACGCTGAGCCGCTTTGGTTTAGACCTGTGTACCTGGTGAGAACTGAAGCAAACTCACATTCAATGTCCCACCTAGGAGACCTAAACAGCAACCTCTGGTGACCTTGCCCGCCACCCAAAAAAAAATCAAGGTCGAGGTGACTTGCAACCTCCTACCACCTCCCCCGCATATGTTGCAAACCTTCCTCGACTATGAAGAAAACCGGCTTAGACTAGACCTGTGACAAAAAAATGATCGATTTTTAGAACGTCAACCTATTTTTAGTCGAGGCCGGTTTTAATCATGATGAAAAATTAGCAGCAACCTAGATGAGGCCTCGACCACGCAGAAACCACTTTCGGCAGCACCGCCATACAATGTGATCATGGCTGATCATTCCCAATCAGTACCCCGTTCCTGCTTTCTCCCCTTATCCCCTGACTCCGCTATTTTTAAGAGCCCTATCTAGCTCTCTCTTGAAAGCATCCAGAGAACCTGCCTCCACCGCCCTCTGAGGCAGAAAATTCCACAGACTCACCACTCTCTGTGAGAAAAAGTGTTTCCTCATCTCCGTTCTAAATGGCTTACTCCTTATTCTTAAACTGTGGCCCCTGGTTCTGGACTCCCCCAACATTGGGAACATGTTTCCTGCCTCTAGCATGCCCAAGCCCTTAACAAGCTTATATGTTTCAATGAGATATCCTCTCATCCTTCTAAACTCCAGAGTGTACAAGCCCAGCTGCTCCATTCTCTCAGCATATGACAGTCCCGCCATCCCGAGAATTAACCTTGTAAAACTACGTTGCACTCCCTCAATAGCAAGAATGTCCTTCCTCAAATTAGGGGACCTAAACTGCACACAATACTCTGGGTGTGGTCTCACTAGGGCTCTGTACTTTAGGGAGAGTGACCAAAACCTCCTGTGACCTCATGGAAACCTTGGGTGGCAGACAAGGTCACCAGAGGTTGCTGTTTAGGTCTCCTAAGTGGGACAGGCCCTTGCCTCTGAGTCTGAGTCTTTCTGTTCCTCCTTCATAAGGGAAGCGTTGCCTTATCTTTTTTTTTCTGCATCGAGTAGTGCAGGACACTGCCCAGACCATCATCGGCTCTGACCTCCCCACCATCGAAGGGGTTTATCAGAGTCGCTGCCTCAAATAGGCAGCTAGCATCATCAGAGACCCACACCATCCTGGCCGCACACTCATTTCACCTCTGCCATCGTGAAGAAGGTACAGGAGCCTGAAAACTGTAACATCTAGGGTCAGGAACAGCTTCTTCCTTACAGTCATCAGGCTATGAAACACTACAAACTCAAATAAGCTCTGAACTACATAGACTATTATCTATATAACTAAAAGTCTCATCTTGACCACTTCCTGTCTGCGCTGCATATTGATTTTAGAAAAAAATGCTACCATTTATCACTATGATTTTTGACCATCTTACTCACAGTCCTCCTCTGCTGAGGAGGCCCTGAGGATTTTTCTGATCGATGAAAAGTAAAAAAGTTATGAATGTGGAAAAAATCTTGAGATCAGCTGATTGGTCCTCTCGCCTGTCAATCACCACGATGAAGGTAATGCAGGGCTATAAAACCCCGGATGCCTGGACGTGAGTCAGTCACTCTGGAAGATCGTGAGGGAGAGAGTCTACAACTTTGATTCTGTGAATCAACTGAACTGCGAGCCTACACAGTACTTGCAATAAATGATTTGTAAGCCCTTAATGAAAATGCAATGAGTGGTTTGGCAATTTAGTGGCCTGCACTATGCTTGAAATGCTGCACTATGCTTGAAATGCTATGAAATTGAATTTGATGGCCAGCACTCTGCCTGATATGCTATGAAATTGAGTTTGGTGGCCTGTACTCTGCCTGAAATGCTATGAAATTGAGTTTGGTGGCCTGTACTCTGCCTGAAATGCTATGAAATTGAGTTTGGTGGCCTGCACTCTGCCTGAAATGCTATGAAATTGAGTTTGGTGGCCTGCACTCTGCCTGACATGCTGTGAAATTGACTTTGGTGGCCTACACTCTGCCTGAAATGCTACAAAATTTAATTTGGTGGCCTGCACTCTGGGATAGAATTTCAAGGAATAGCTATGAGTGAACTGCCAGCCCACTAGCCCTGAGTGACTAAACTGCTAGCCCACAGCCCAGAGTGACTGATCTGCTAGCCTGCTGGCCCCGAGTGACTGAGCTGCCAGCCCACTGGCCCCGAGTGACTGAGCTGCCAGCCCACCAGCCCTGAGTGACAGAGCTGCCTGTCCACCAGGCCTGTGTGACTGAGCTGCCAGCCCAAAACTCCATTCGGCCCACATTGTCCATACTGGTCCACTGGAAAACAGTCCCTTCGGCCCACGACACCCATACTAACGCTCCAGAAAGCCCCCCCCCCCCCCACACTGGCCACCAACATTGGAATTGGTGGAGAGGTGGAATATTGTGTTGGGGAACCAGCCCTCCTGTGTGAACATGGGACCCAACGGGTCCCACTTAGTCTAGTTGTTATTGTTATTATTATTATTATTATTATTATTATTATTATTATTATTATTATTATTATTACTATTATTACCCCACCCTACCTTGTTTTTTGAGTATGTGTGTCTATGTATATATCAGGCACATGCCGTGAGTAATTAGTCAGGGCAGGCAGTCAGTATCTTTGGTCAGTCGGCTTTTAAAAAAAATCTTGAATACCTCGCATGTACAGATTGTTCTCTCGACTTTTATAAAGTAATTTGGCTTCTAAAGTATTTAAAAACTAACAGCTCAAAGAAATTTACTTACCACATTCTATTTGTTGAAATACAACCGCATAGCCACTTGTACCAAGTTGTTTTAAATGTTCTAATTATTTTTGTTCCTTTGCGCAGTTGAAGATCTTTAAGTTCCGACGTTGGCCTGCCATTTTTAATTATTTTGGTCTTTTCATCATAAGGTTGCTTAGAGAAACTCTTACGATAATCACTATCCATCTTTGAAAAACCCGCCAAGAAACTTGCGCTGCTCATGCGCAGCACATGCATGCAGTGCACAGTGTAAAGGCAGAATTTCAGCTGCCTTTATAGACCGTTGTCACTGATGGCTTGAAGCAGCATCGACAGCACGTGAGTAGCACATACTTCCGTGTGTTGAATGTACTGCGGCATGGGAGAATTATGCCTACCAGCAGATTGATCTCTTTGGGAAGCATAATTCTCCCGTGTTTTACTATTTAATAATTACCATTATGAAATTTTATAATATGCATATATATGTGTATATATGCATATATATGTGTATATATATGCATATATATGTACATATATGCATATATGCGTATATATATGTATATATGCATATATATATACACACACATTTACACATATATATGTGCATATAAATACACATATATGTATATATACGGATATATACGTGTATATATATGCATATATATATCTATATTACTAAAAGTCTGATCTTGACCACTTCCTGTTGTTCTGTATATTGATTTTAGAAAAAAAGCAGCCACTTACGGCTGTGATTTTGGCCATCTTACTTAGAGTCCACTAAAAGAGTTATTAGTGTTTTTAGTGTTTTAAAAATGTTGAGATTCTCTCTCCTGAAGGCCATGCCCATTCCGGAGGGACTATAAAACCCGGAAGTGTGCAGGTGCCTCATATATATATATATGTGTGTGTGTGTGTGTGTGTGTGTGTGTGTGTGTGTGTGTGTGTGTGTGTGTGTGTGTGTGTGTGTGTGTGTGTGTGTGTGTGTGTGTGTGTGTGTGTGTGTATATGTGTATGTATATGTGTGTATATATATGTATATATGTGTATATATGCGCATATGTATATATATATAAATAATGCCTATATATATATATGTATACAGGTATATATATATATGTGTATATATGTATGTATATATATATATATGTATATATGTACATATGTTTGTATATATGTATTTATATATATATATGCGTATATATGTATATATATGTGTGTGTATATATATATATATATGTGTGTGTATATATATATGTATGTACATATGCACATATGTGTGTATATGTGTATATTACTAAAAGTCTGATCTTGACCACTTCCTGTTGTTCTGTATATTGATTTTAGAAAAAACGCTGCCACTTATGGCTGTGATTTTGGCCATCTTACTCAGACTTCCCCCTCCGCTGCACAGGTCAAGAGGATTTTTCCCATCAATGAAAAATAAAAGTTTTTAGTGTTTACAAATGTTGAGATTCTCTCTCCTGAAGGCCATACCCCTTCCAGAGGGACTATAAAACCCAGAAGTGTGCATGTGCCTCATTTCTCTGCAAGATGGGGGAGAAAGTGGTCGCGATTCACAGTCTGAGCTGTGAATAACACTGAACACATGTCTACTAAACTGTGAGTGGTTTTACTGATCTGTCAGTGCCCTTAATGTGGTTTGAAAATGTAGCTTGAAAATGCAAAAGTGCATTTTGGTTTGAAAGTGCTAAAGCAATCTTTGTTACCTTTGGTTTTGAAAGTGCTGAAGCTAGCTATGTTGTCTTTGGTTCTGAAAGTGCTAAAGCAAGCTGCCTTGCCTAATTTGAGCTGCCTTGCCTAATTAGAGCTGCATTGACTAATTAGAGCTGCCTTGACTAATTAGAGCTGCCTTGTCTTCTATATAATTAAAAGTCTAATCTTGACAACTTCCTGTCTGCGCTTTAGAAAAACGCTACCACATACGGCCATGATTTTTGGCCATCTTACTCAGAGTCCCCCTCCGCTCATCGTTCGATTACAAGAAGAAGCTACTGAAGGAGATAAGGAGAGATGGAGACAACTGGGATATGTACTAGATTGTATGACTGGGCTATGGACGACTCCAGCAGGGCAAACTTGCACGACAGACTCATTGGCCGTATGTGTTATTGAATGTATGCACTATGCAACCCATTGTGGCACAAGAGCAGTAGGCAACACTCGATTAGCTACTTGGTGGCATCCAAAATTACAATATTTTGCTCAAAAGATAAGCAGTAATTGCCTGGTCTGCCAGCAATACAATCCAGGGAAAGGAATAGGATATGAAGGAGGGAACACACCATTGCCTATGGGTCCTTTTGAGACATTGCAAATGGACTATATTGAATTAGAAAGATGCCAAGGATACAAAAACGTGCTTGCCATAGTCTATGTATTCAGCCGGTGGATCTAAGCATACCTAACCCTTGACTATAAAGCGGCTACTGTTGTCAAGGTGCTGATGAGAGAAATTGTCCCTAGGTTCGGAATTCCCATTCAACTTAGCTCAGTTAATTTGTGAACAGCTGGTGATCCTGCAGCAATTACACTGTGCTTATCGACCACAGGCTGCCGGACATGTAGAAAGGGCAATCCAGACGCTTAAAACAAAATTAGCCAAATTAAAGGTGGAGATTGGACTAGGATGGATTAAATTACTCCCAATAGCCCTATTTCAAATGAGAGTCACGCATGCAGGAAAATCTAGATTAAGCCCATCTGAAATTATTCATGGTAGACCTTTGATAACCCCTTGGAACCAGAACGCAATGAACATAGTTAATTACCACCATATGACTGCAGAGATACCGACTACATCTTAGCCTTGACAAGAGCCTTAAGGGATTTACATTGTAGAGTGAGAGCAGCCTATGAGGATATGCCTTCACTAGTAACTCACATTAAATTAAAACCCGGAGACTGTCTTAGAGAAGAATTGGGTAAGGAAAGGATCAGAAGTTCATTTAGAAGGACCGTACCAAGTTCTTTTAATGACTCCGACCGCAGTAAAGGTAGAAGGAAGAAATGCCTGGGTGCATCTTCATCATTGTAAAAGTATTAGTGAAGTTATCAGTAGTTAATTTGTTTTCTCCCAGGTTTTCTTAGGAATCCCAATCAAGGACCAATGGACAATCAAGATTGATAGATGGGAATTCGCGCCCACAAAAACTCGGGAGGTGAAGACTCATCATAAGGAAATCATGGAGCTACGCCCACGAAAACTCAGGAAGCTCGATGGAATTCTGAGAAACTACATCAACATCTTCTTGTTAGAACATTGTTAAAGTACAGCAGTCATCATTGTATTCTGGAGTTATCATTTATGATGAGGGTTATCATGAATGATCAAACGGGGGAAATGTTAATATTGGCTAAATTAAAGATACCATAAAATGGAGGATCCCTGCACTTGTCAGAATTGCTTAACCCTTGTCAGCTGAACTTTACAGGCTTTGATTAGGGCCAGTCAGTCTAGGCTCAGACTGATATGCAGGATGGTAAGGGGTCCTGGTGTTCTCCCTGTTTCTCTTAAATTGAAAACATGTATAGCGGTTTTGCAAACTAACCTTAAATGCATCATTTCTATTGGATCGCTGCAAAAGCATTGTAAACAGTATAAATAATGTTGCAAGACGGTCATCCTGTTAAATGATGTTTGGCCGAACTGTTGAGCCTTGGAGAAATTGTCTGAATCTCAGGGCACATGTTTCAATGTTTGTTCTTGTTTGCTTCCTTCGAGAGCTTTCCTTCTTATACAATGTATAAGCTAATGTATTATTGGGTTAGGGAAATGTCTGTTATGTATGGGGTTAATCGATATCTGTAATTGGGTTATTAAGAGACCACCCCTATGTGATTCGGCCCCTCGAGGTCTCGGGACATATAAAAGTCCGCTACCACGGGGTCCAGGATCGATCTTCTGGGAGAGCGCTTGGGACTACGTGACTTTCTGGAGTGTCTCTGTTTGAGGGAGGCCTAGAGGGCTTGAACAGACAGATACGAGGATCGAACCTGCGGTGGCATAGGTACCGTAGTTGAACTGTAATTGCGCTTTTGTTAAAATAAAGATTAGTTGTTCAAGTGCTTGATTCAGTATTTTTACTGAAACTAGACTGGGAGGAAGCATAGAAACTAGCAATTTACACTATAAGTCAGCAGTTCTAACGCTACGCCACCGTGCCACCCATTGATTGTGACACGCAATGCACTGCATGTGTCGATGCTGGAGTCAGGGACGTAGACAACATTGATTATGAGGATAAACATTTTAATGACTAGATCAAAGAAGACAACAGAACAAGTGCTGGAAAATGGGATTAGTTTTACAGTAGATAACTCCCAAACAAGTTTGCAGCAGGCACGTGCTGTGAGTAATTACTCAGGGTAGGCACTCAGTCCGCTAAAAAAAAATTTAGCCGCGCATGTGCAGATTGTTCGCTCCGTTAAATAAATAAATAAATAAAAACTGTGACATTTCAATTTGCCCAAGGCTTCCTAGTCCGAGACCAATTGGGGGAACAGTTCCTTTCACAGCATGTGGAGAGTCTGTGTCAGGGGTAAAGTTGTGGGGAGGGCACGAGTGTTGAGACGGAGGGTGTCAGGGATAATGGCAGAAACCTACTCACTCACTGCTGCCGCAGCTCTCCGGGCACAAAGCCCCCGCACTGTAGCTGGGGATAGAAGCAGCTCGGGTAGCTACGAGCGGCCACCGGTACCCGACAGCAGAACTGGCCGCCACTTCAGCGCCTTCTGCTGGCCCGCTCACATCTGGCAGTGCTCTCCGTCGGAACACCTGTCACCTGCCGTTCGCCGACTTCGCTCATGTCAGCGGCTTCCTGCAAATCCTTAAATTCCCACAGCCGAGTAACCTCAATCGCGCTGTCGGAATTTAAGGACATGAGTGAGGCCAGCGAGCGGCAGGAGAGTGGTTTGTAGACGGAGAGCTGCCAGAGGTGAGCGGGGACCGGCAGAAGGAGCTAAGGTGGCGGCTGGTTCCGCTGTCCGGCCCGGCGGCTGCTCAGCCACCCGAGCTACTTTTCTCCCCCCACCCCCCCCCCGGCCTCAATGCGGTGGCATTCCACGCCTCCGTGCAAGGAGCGTCGCAAGTGGCATTATCCCAATCCCCTCATTCATAACATTCGTGCCCTCCCCGCAACCTTACCCCGGGCCAGACTCCCCAAACACTGAGAAAGGAGTTTCCCCCCCCCCCCCCCCCCCCCCCACACACACCCCGGGAAATACAGTATTTAAAAACATAAACACAAAATGTACTTACCACATTATTGGTACACAAGCTCCATTCTTCTCTCTTTGTTACCTAACATACACTTAAAATATTGACAAAAACATATTTTAAAACCCCGCCAAGAAGCTTGCTCTGTGCATGCGCAGTAGACAAGTGCGCATGCGCAGTGCTGCAAAGGCAGAATTTCTGCTGCCTTCAGCCCCGATTATCATTGACGGCTTCAGGCAGCGCTGACGGCACGTGGGCTGCACAGAGCTTCCCGTGTTACATGCGCTGCGGATGAAAGGCACGGAGAATTATGCCTACCTAAGAGATCGATCTCTTACATAGGCATAATTCTCCCATCCCTTTACTATTTATATTTAGTTATTACCATGTTATAATTTTAGTCAGGGTAGGCAGTGCCTACTTTGCCTACCCTGACGGCACGTGCCTGGTTTGCAGGTACTTGATGATGCTTTTAAATAGCTTAGGCACTGCGATTATCTGAATTACTCTGACCAGCGCTCCCAGACCAACCAATTGCAAAATGATATAAATTTCACAGAGGAAGCCACAACTGGGAATATGACTATGGATGTGTGCATGCAATGGCATGATTATACATGACATTATGTGTAATAAAGTCACAATTTCCAATCACAAGCTTCAGCAGACATTTATAGTTTCTAACTACTTGAGGGAAGAACCAGAGAGGAAATTAGGAATTTTTTAGGTGCCACTTTTTCGTGATTCTTTTTTAGAGTTGCTGAATGCATTTGATCAAAATCATGCTGGAAACATACTGTGACAATACAGTCCCAGTGGAAAGAATCTATTGCGCTGTTTGAAGTGCATGGTACCTTTACGTCAGTCTGTACATGATTAGACTGTCCAACAATTCTTCCAATTTAGATTCTGTCAGGAACATTTTGCTTAGATTAAGATGAAATTAGTTTCACCCTGTTGTATTTTATATTGATTTATCCTTTATGTATGTATAGCTTCCTCAGAGCTCGCTCTGCATTGTACATGGAACGTCAAAAGATATTTAAAATGTGTTCTTGAAGTTTCTACTTCCTTAGAATATTCAATATATCGACGAATACTCTCTTTACAGTAGAGAACATATTGACTGGTTGCATCAAGGCCTGGTTTGGCAACTCAAATGCACAGGAGCAAAGAAGAAGCAAACAGTGGGGAACACTGCCCGGTCCATCACCAGTACTGATCGCCCCATCATCGAAGGGATCTATAGGAGGCATTGCCCCAAAAAGGAAGTCAGCCTCATCAAGAACCTACACCACTGATCTATGATCTTATAGAAGTGTACAAAATCATGAGAGGAATAGATTGGGTAGATGCACTTGCCCAGTCTCTTGCCCAGAGTAGGGGAATCGAGGACCAGAAGACATAGGTTCAAGGTGAAGGGGACAAGATTTAATAGGAATCCGAGGGGTAACTATGGTGGATGTATGGAACAAGCTGCCAGAGGAGGTCATTGAGGCTGGGACTATCCCATTTTTTAAGAAGCAGTTAGACAGGTACATGGATAGGACAGATTTGGAGCGGATATGGGCCAAATGCGGGCAGGTGGGACTAGCGCAGTTGGGACTTGTTGGCCGGTGGGCAAGTTGAGCCAAAGGGCCTGTTTCCTGACTGTATCACTCCATGACTCTATGACCACCATGGCCATGCTCCCACTTCACTCCTGCCATTGGGAAGAAGGGATAGGAATATGTAAGCTGTGACCGGGTGCAGAAACCGCTTCTTTCCAACAACCATCAGGCTATTAAACACTACAAACAGCAACTGAACTTTGAGCTACAAGCTATTTTGGTTGCATTAGGGACTTTGATCTTTTGATTTCTTTTGCACTAATATTTTCTTTAATTATCTTTTTTTTCTTTCTTTTGTTATGTTATCAATTTTTTACAGATCTGTCTTGACAGACCTGTCTTGACAGACCTGTTGTGCTGCTGCAAGTAAGAATTTAATTGTTTGACTTTGATACATATGACAAACAATGCTTGACTTGACTCCCAAGATGTGGCACTTCACCATGCAAAATATACATTGGTATTTATGCAGAACTGTTCAAAGATTAATTTTCAACAGGAAAAAAATGATTGACTTCAATTAGTGAGGTTCTGGAAGAACCCATGTCTGAACAAACTCTTGAGAAATACTGTGGTGAGAAGAATGGGATCCAAAAAATGTATCTGAAATTTTAATTAAAAGTTATTTTAAATCCATCCAAACATGGCTTCATGTTGGCCTCTGTGTCAGGTTATTTAAGGGAATGTTTAAAAGGTGGAATAATATCTTTGTCAATTAAACATCAAAATGCTTTAGGTCTCCCATCCTCAAGGCAGGGAACATTATTTTCCAATATACAGGTCCACCACTGATTTTCCAGCACCCTTGGTTCCACAGCCGTTCCGAATTATCCGTTTAGCCGGAGCAACAGAGGTCATGGCCTTGGGGAGCCGAGTTAGTGATTCTCAAAGTTGCCCGCGGATGTTGGCTATGGGAATGGATCTGCCTGTTCATGTCAGGGGGGGTCGCTGTTGGGGGGGAATGGTTAGGGGGGACCGGGGTGCCGATGCAGCGCGGTCAGTGACTCTGGGTGAGCGGAGGGACCAGACTGTCCCCAACTCTGCTGCAGCTGACGGGGACGATGCTGGCTGGTCGGGGGTGGTGGGTGGGGGGGGGGGGGGGTGGTCGGTGGTTGTGTGGGGGTCAGTGACTCTGGGTGGGTGGAGGGACCAGACTGTCCCCAACTCTGCTGCAGCAGACAGGGATGTTGCCGCGTGTTTGTCCCCGTGTGTCCGCTGCCAGGAGCCGCGGCCCCTCTCCACCCGGCCCCGTGTCTGTGGGCGCTGCCGACCCACAGCCCATGACAGTGCAGCTGCAGAGGGGGAGGATGGGCGGAGGGTGGCCGTGGTCGGACAGCGCTGACCCCGGGGGGAGAGTGGGGGCTGCCCCGAGGGATGCGCTCCTTCGGCCGCTTACACCTTGGTGCTCGGGTTCAGAGCAAAGATACTAGAGCATTTGGTTCAGAGTGCTCAGTCACCCTCCACAATTATTTACAGCACAAAAATTGACCATTTCAGCAGTTTTTAACAGGTAAGAAAGTACACGTTTCATGTGTTAACCGTGTTTGCCGGAAGCTGCCATGTCCTCCAGACGGATTGAGCTGCTCTGTGCATCACGCGTTTTGACACGATGACTTTATGTGCAATCCCCCTATAGGTGCCACATTTTGGAGAAGACTTCCCGGGAGGAATTTTGTCCGGATTAAACGACCACCAGTTGCCAGAAAATGTGTTATTTAACCTAAATCTTATAATGAAGCTGGTTGTCTGTATTTTCATGCAAATGTACTGGTTCACTTTCAGATTTTACACATGGTGGGAGGGGTGGGGTTAAAATGTTGCAAATTCAGACGATCAGCATGCCACGTTGGATTGTGGAATCGTTCATATTTATCCGTAAAAGGAGAAAACAAAAAATCAATGTTAACTTGTAGTCATGAGACAGTCACTTAGAAATCTGAGCAAAATGTTTTGTTCATATCATGAGAATCCATTTTTTACTTGCATTATCATAAATCCATATTCTGACACATGACTGGAAATATTAATGTTATCTTGCACAAAATATTTGGCCCACTATTAAAACAAATGATCATGGAAATCGAGTCAATTTAACAGATTCTTGAAATTAGCAATTTTTTAAATATATAGCAAAACTACAGTCATTTTAATGATATCATAAATGTGATTTTGAGTTCAGGTGTAATGTTTCCTGAACAAATAAAATATACGGCAATTTTCCTCTACAAATTTCAGTCTTCAAAATGATAGTAAAAAGAATTGAAGTGATTTAAACACAACTGTCTTAAAGGCTAAATTTAGTCTCACTAATAATACATGAATGACTTTTGTCAGTCAGGTCAATCTGATTTTTGTATCTTTCACCTCTGTGTTCTTTCAAGCGAGGACCCCAGTCGGCAGTTGGTTTGCAAGTTGCGGCAACTTTCTGTGAGAGAGATACGAAACACCTCGAGGAGTTCTGTGTGACGGCTGCTCCCCTCAGCATCCAAAAAGAGAAAACAATCTAATCATGTTAGACTTTAGAGATACAGTGGCCCTTCAGTGCCGACCAATGATCACCCCAAACGCTAGCACTATCGTACACAGTAGTGAGAATTTACAATTTACAGAAGCCAATTAACCTACAAACCTGTTCGTCTTTGGAGTGTGGGAAGAAACCGGAGCACCCGGAGAAAACTAAAGCGTCACAGAATAGAATAGAGTAGAATAACGTTTATTGTCATTTGAACCTAAGTTCAAACAACATTACGTTTCGGCAGTCATACAAACAAGAAAAAAAAATACCAAGGCACACAATTAACACAATTTACATAAACATCCATCACAGTGAATCTCCAAAAGGCTCCTCACTGTGATGGAAGGCAAAGTCTTGTCTCTCCCCTGCTCTTTATTCTCCTCCCGATGTTAAAGCATCAGGAGAAGAATGTCTCTGTGAAAAAATAATTACCCCACACATCTCCTTTAAACTTTGCTCCTTTCATCTTAGCGCGATGCCCACTAGTCTTTGACACTTCCACCCTGACATTTCCATTTATACCTCATGCTGCCTCGGCAATGCCAGTGTGCACCCAGGCCACTCCATCTTCTCTCCTCTCCCATCCGCCTAAAGGTACAGAAGTGTGAAAACATACACCTCCAGATTCAGGGACAGTTTATTCCCAGCTGTTATCAGGCAACTGAATCCTCCTACCACAACCAAAGAGCAGTGCTGAACTACTATCTACCTATGATGTCCCTCGGACTATCCTTGACCGGACTTCGCTGGCTTTACCTTGCACTAAACGCTATTCCCTTATCATGTATCTATACACTGTAAATGGATTGATTGTAATAATGTATTGGCTTTCTGCTGACTGGTTAGCAGGCAACAAAAAGCCATTTACTGTACCTCAGTACAGGTTACAATAAACGAAACTGATCTGAACTGAGAAAAGGGATCTACCTATGCTTCGCAAAGTTTTATATACTTCTTTCAGGTCTTCCCTCACCATTCGGCATGCTAGAGAAATCAATCCAGTCTGCCCAACCTATCCTTACAGGATACACCCTAATCCAGACAGACTACTCTTATATTCTGTAGGTGCTCACAGGGAATTGATTTGGATTTCAGAGAGTTGCTGGAGTGAGTTTGTTATGAACAAACTGACTCCTTCAAAGGAATACTCTATGAACAATCCACGCTGAGACAAAGAGCAGCTTGTGAACTTATAATTGATTAAAAACCTAGATAGAACAATGGACAACAACCTCTTTCTCAGCACAAAGGTATTGAGGGACACCAGGACAAGAAACACAAAGAAGGGACACAATGGTACCGGCGTCAGGTCTTGGTAAAGGGGGATGAAAAATTGCCGAGTTGGTAAATTCCTTTTGCGTGATGTTTACAATAAAGTAACTGTCTTTTCCTTTTTTCTTCTTTCGTTCTCTTTGTTTTCTAGGGTCTATCCCTTAATCTCCTTTCTCTAACTCCTCGACTAAGGGCTCTCCCTTCTTTCCCTTCATCACGCTTCTTCACTTTCACAATTCTCTCTCACTTTCTCTACTTTCTCTGTTCCTACTCCTTTTTTTTAATAGTCTTAAAAACTAAGGGGTACAATGATTGTAATAATATATACGGGACGTACACTGATGTAATTTACTGCACCTCTAATAAATAAAAATATTTTTTTTTAAAAAAGGACACAATGTGAATTTGATCAGCCTGAGGAAGGGTCACCCATTCCTTCTCTCCAGAGATGCTGCCTGTCCCGCTGAGTTACTCCTGCATTTTGTGTCTACCTTCGACACAATGTGAATGATTGATTTTGGGCCAGTAAGAAGTGCCGCAACTACTGACAGCCTAACATATGCTAATTATTTCAGATAATTTCAGTTGGATTTGTAGACTTTTGCAGTGACCCAGAGGCCATGGGACATGAGGAGCAGAATTAGACCATTTGGTTCATTGAGTCTAGTCCATCATTCTATCATGGCTGATCTAACTTTCCCAAACAATCCCATTCTCCGGCCTTCTTCCCCCTGAAGTAGCCTGTCTTATAATGCTTCACTCTGAAACCAAGTAACCACTGCCCCGAATAGAAAAATTGTAAAGGCCACCACTGGGCCCAGAGTTTCATTGAGAATTCAATGATCCAGCATTCAATATTCTATTTTCCACCAATGTTATCTCAATAAAACTCTTTAGAACAATAAATGGAGTGCAAAAATATAACAACACATATTAGCTTATTAATACATTTTCTTTCAATTTGAAAATATTTGATCCTGCATTGTTTCATGATTTTCAAACATACCATTACACACCATCCAATATACATGTTAGCAATGACATTCACTCAGTACAAAAATAATATATATTTTTAAACATTAATTTACACTAACGGTTTACAAAAATATACACACATTTCTGGAGGAATTCAGCGGGTCAGGCAGCATTGCTGCAGAACATGGATGGCTGACGTTTCAGGTCCAGACCCTTCTTCAGACTATGGTGATGCTGGGAGTGGGGGGGAGAAAGCTGGAAGAGTGGATGGAGCAGATAAAGCCTGGCAGGTAATAGGTGGATGCAGGTGAGGGGGGTGGGGTTTGATAGAAGGATGGGTGGAGAAAAGCCAGAGATGAAATGATAGAATGGGGTTGAAGAATTGGGTATTGTAAAGCGAGAGGAAGGCATGTAGGTGAACGGGGAGGGGGGAAAGGAGAAGTAGGTGTGGATCTAGGTGGGGCACAGGGGAGAGAGGGGTGGGTGGGGAGAAAGTGGGAGGGGAAACATGTACACAGACATATATTTCTTTACCTCGTATAAATTGGAGTCTTTAGTGTGGAAAATTTGTATTGCTGCTATAATAGGAATCCAAATGGCAGAACAGCTAAATATAAGCCATCCTGCTACGACTGACCATGCCGGGTACACTGTGCTACCATACATTGGCGGCTTAAACGTCACTACAGCCCAGAGAAGGATTGCCTGTTAGAAATAACTTCCTATCAATCAGAATGGAACAAAATAGAATTTGTGTAGTTCTAAGTTTTAAATAAATAAAACAAATGTGCTCTTACTAGTAGGATGGTAGGAGAAACAAAAAACCAACACAGTTTCCACCGAAGCCAGAAGAGCCAAGTTATTTTACCGAACATCATCTCAATGTCCATAATGAATCTGTTCCCCACTGAAAATGAACATAAAAGCAATCATTTGGTTTTAGTTTACAGATACAGCGCAGAAACAGGCCTTACGGGCCACCGAGTCCACTCTGACCGGTGATAGAAACATAGAAAATAGGTGCAGGAGGAGGCCATTTGGCCCTTCGAGCCAGCACCGCCATTCATTGTGATCATGGCTGATCGTCCCCAATCAATAACCCGTGCCTGCCTTCTCCCCATATCCCTTGATTCCACTATCCCCTGTAGCTCTATCTAACTCTCTCTTAAATCCATCCAGTGATTTGGCCTCCACTATCCTCTGTGGCAGGGAATTCCACAAATTCACAACTCTCCGGGTGAAAACGTTTTTACTCACCTCAGTCTTAAATGGCCTCCTCTTTATTCTAAGACTGTGGCCGCTGGTTCTGGACTCACCCAGCATTGGGAACATTTTTCCTGTATCTAGCTTGTCCAGTCCTTTTATAATTTTATATGTTTCTATAAGATTCCCCCTCATCCTTCTAAACTCCAGTGAATACAAGCCTAGTCTTTTCAGTCTTTCCTCATATGACAGTCCCGCCATCCCAGGGATCAATCTTGTAAACCTACGCTGCACTGCCTCAATCACAAGGATGTCCTTCCTCAAATTAGGAGACCAAACCTGTACGCAATACTCCAGATGTGGTCTTACCAGAGCCCTATACAACTGCAGAAGAAAGAAGAAAGATCTCCGCACATTAACTGTCGGACACTCAATAGTGACAATTTTACCATGCCAATTAACTGACAAACATGTACATATTTGTAGTGTGGGAGAAAACCGGAGCTCCCAGAGAAAACCCACTCAGGTCATGGGGAGAACGTACAAACTCCATACAGGCAGCACCCATAGTCGGGATCACTGCCACTGTAAGGCAGCAACTCTACCACTGCGCCACCGTGCCGCCCTTTATGGGCGCCTAGTAGGCAATCAGTTTTTGTAATCATTTTTTTTCCCAGATAGCTTTCTAGCTCTAGATTGAACTGCGATGAAATGCAATATCAGCATTGCTGATGATACACAACTGGGAGGCTCAGCAGGTCAGGCAGCATCTCTGGAGAAAACGAATAGGTAACGTTGTGAGGAGAATGCAGGGAACATTCAGTGGTTTCCAGACAGGTTTAGTGAACGGACAATAATATGACATTTGGAATTGTGAGTACTAAAATGTGAGATCATCTAAAAAAATAGAAAATATCTTTTGATTGGTGAGAGATGGTGAAAGGAGTAGGTGTTCACAGGAACAATATACTACAGGTTAACAGGAAAAAATAAGGAGGCTAATGGAATGCTGTTACCACAGGAGGTTTTAGTGAGAATAGTGATATCTTGCTCCATTTACATAGGGACCATTTACATAATGAGATATTTTCTTATAACCATACGTGGAGAGAATGAATAAACTAATCTTGAGATTTGAACAGGAGATGAAATTGTTGGGTTGTACATAATTGTTACAGCACTTAACTGGGTCCATGCCAAGATGCTTTCAGTGAAAGGCCTGGATGGAGTGGACGTGGAGAGGATGTTTCCATTAGAGGGAGAGTTTAGGACTTGAGGGCACAGCCTCAGATGAAAAGACGTAACTTTAGGAAGGATATGAGGAGGAATTTCTTCGGTCAGAGGCGGTGAATCTGTGGAATTCAATGCCACAGACGAATGTGGACGTCAAATTATGGGGTATTTTTAAGGTGGGGATTGGTAAGTTCTTGATTAGTAAGGGTGTCAAGGCCTATGGGGAGAAGGCAGGAGTGAGGAAGAAAGATAGATCAGCCATGACTGCATGGCGGAATAGACTCAATGGGCACTTCTGCTCCCTAATGAACTTTCCCTTCTGGGTACCTTGAACCAGGGATCAAAGTCTTAAGATAAAGGGTCGGATAAGAAGAAATGGCTTCACCAAGAGGTTTACAATTGTTTGGCATTCTCTGCCCTTGCTCTCTGTGGAGTACACTCAAAACGGGAATCGACAGATTAAAAAAATATATATTCTGGCGTCAAATAATGTGAGGTTAAATTGTCATTGAGGTAAAAGATTAACATGCCCATTTAATGAAGCTTGTCCTCCATCTCTTGTGCACAATTTGGTTAATGAGTAAAATTAATAGTTGCATTTGTAGTCCTATTTATATTATCCATTTGTTTCCACTTTCTCAGACGAAACCAGATGGCACAGTATCATTGTCTGTACTCATTGTCACCTAGCCCACAGCTAACAATGGCCCGTTTCCGTTATCATCGTAACCTTTTTGCATATATTTCATTCATTTGCTCTATATCTCTCTACATCACCGTCTATATCTCTTGTTTCCATTTCCCTGACTCGCAGTCTGAGGAAGGGTCTCAATCTGAAAGTTCACCTATTCCTTTTCTCCAGAGTTGCTGCCTGACCCGCTGAGTTACTCTAGCTTTTCGTGTCCATCTTTGGTCAATCCAGCAAATCATGTTTAGTAATTATCATTGTACTTATTGTATTATACTTCCCATAGATGCAGACCACACCAATGAGCTCCATAAAGCCAATAAAACGTAGGGATCAACCAGCAACAAAAGTATCTATTAATTTCACCCAGTATATTCCAGCCTAAAAAGGACAAAATATGTTAGTAAAATCACAGGATTCAAGAGTGCGCATCATTTTAACAATTACCTTTTACGTGACTTCTAGATCGGAATGTGCAAGGCATGATTAGTAAGTTTGCAGATGGCACTAATATAGATAATATCATAGACAGTGAAGATGATAGTGGAGAATTACAGTAGGAACCTAATTAGCCGGGTAAGTGGCGAGGAATGACTAATGGAGTTTAATTCGGATGAAGTCTGAGATGTTGCAGCTTGGTAAGTCAAAGCAGGGCAGGACCTTTACAGTGAACAACAAGACCCTGTGGAGTGTGGTAGAACAGAGGGATCTAGGAGTAAAAGTACATAGTTCCCTGGGGCAGTAGACAGATTCAAGATTCAAGAGATTCAAGATTCAAGAGAGTTTATTGTCATGTGTCCCAGATAGGACAATGACATTCTTGCTTTGCTTCAGCACAACAGAATATAGTAGACATGAATACAGAACAGATCAGTGTGTCCATATACCACTATATAAATATATACACACATGAATAAATAATCAGATAAGGTGCAAATAAACAGATAATGGTCTATTAATGTTCAGAATTTTGACAGGATGGTGTAGAAGGTTTTTGACACATTGGTTTTCATCAGTCAGGGAATTGAGGATAGAAGTTGGGACGCCGTGTAACTGTCATACAAGACAATGGAATATTGTGTTGAGCTTTAGTCACTCTGCTGTAGGAAAGATGCCTTTGAGCTGGAAAGAGTGCAGAGAAAATTTACAAAGATGTTGCCAAGGCCCAAGGGCCTGAACTGCAGTGAAAGTTAGGGTAGATTTATTCTTTGGAGTGCAGGAGGCTGAGGGGTGATCTTATACAGATGCATAAAATCAATAGACAATAGACAATAGGTGCAGGAGTAGGCCATTCAGCCCTTCGAGCCAGCACCACCATTCACTGTGATCATCCACAATCAGTACCCTGTTCCTGCCTTCTCCCCATATCCCTTGACTCTGCTATCGTTAAGAGCTCTATCTAACTCTCTCTTGAAAGCATCCAGAGTATTAGACTATTATCTGAATGGTGGCCGATTAGGAAAAGGGGGGATGCAACGAGACCTGGGTGTCATGGTACACCAGTCATTGAAAGTAGGCATGCAACTTACAAAATTCTTAAGCGGTTGGACAGGCTAGATGCAGGAAGATTGTTCCCGATGTTGGGGGAAATCCAGAACACGGGGTCACACTTTAAGGATATGGGGGAAGTCTTTTAGGACCCAGATGAGAAAAACAATTTTCACACAGATAGTGGTGAATCTGTGGAATTCTCTGCCACAGAAGGTAGTTGAGGCTAGTTCATTGGCTATATTTAAGAGGGAGTTAGATGTGGCCCTTGTGGCTAAAGGGATCAGGGGTATGGAGAGAAGGCAGGTACAGGATACTGAGTTGGATGATCAGCCATGATCATATTGAATGGCGGTGGAGGCTCGAAGGGCCGAATGGTCTACTCCTGCACCTATTTTCTATGTTTCTATGTATTGACCTCCACTGCCTTCTGAGGCAGAGAATTCCACAGATTCACAACTCTCTGGGTGAAAAAGTTTTTCCTCATCTCCGTCCTAAATGGCCTACCCCTTATTCTTAAACTGTGGCCCCTGGTTGTGGATCATGAGAATAGATCGCATGAATGCACAAAACCTTTTTCCCCAAGGCCGGGGAATCAATAACTAACTATAGGGCATAGGTTTTATGTGAGAGGGAAAAGGAACTTGAAGGGCAACTTTTTCACACTGAGGTTTGTGGGCACATGGAATGAGTTGCCAGAAGAAGTAGTTGAGGCAGTTGCAAAAACAGCATTTAAAAGACATTTACACAGGTACATAGGTACATAGGTAGCACCGGTTTAGGGCAGATATTGGCCAAACATGGGCAAATAGGACTGTGTACGAAGGAACTGCAGATGCTGGTTTATATGGTTCAGTTAGGACTAGCTTAGATGGGGCACCTTGGTCGGCATGGACTAATTGGGCCGAAGGGCCTTTTTCCGTGCCGTGTGACTCTTATTAAATGCAGTTACATCTCAATAGCCGACATCATGGATTTTTTTTAACATGGGGACAAATAGAATGAATTGAAAATAGTGCACCAGGGAATGCATTAAGATGAACTTGTGCCAGTTAGACCACTCACTGTAAGTTCCGCGCAGTACTGTTGTCCACATTATTAACACAAATGTAACAACCAGCCAGCAAAAACCATGTTATTTATTGCTACAGTTCATATCTTAAAACGACTCCACCTATGATCAAGCTAATGTGGTACACAGCAATATATCAATATCTTTGTTGTTATATCAAGGGCATGCGCTAAAAGGGGAGGTTGGGCAGGATAGGACTCTAAAACATTTGAACAGATGTATGGATAGGAAATGTTTAGAGGAATATTGGCCAGGCACGGTTAAATGGGATAGCTTGGATGGAGCACCTTGGTTGAGTTGGGCCGAAGGGCCTATTTCCATGCTGTAATACTCTGTGACTCTAAAACATGTTAGTCAATAAAGGAAAACATCCTGTGTGCATTTTTAACTCCCTTATCACAATCCTGCTACCTTTAAGAATCTCTGGAAACTCCCTAATCCTCCACCTACTCTCATCTACGTATTACTTTTTCGACCTTCTCGAGCAAATTATCTCATACTTCTCTGGATTAAATTCCATTTATACACTATTCTTCTTCATGACCAAACTATCTTTCAGTCGAAGGCCCTCCTCTCCACTATCAAACATACAGCAATTTTCTTTAAACATGTGTCCTTTCATTTAAGTCTAAATTGCTTATATTGAAAAAAAAAGCAAGAAAATAAGTGTGAAGAATTTTTAAGCAGTTGTACAGAGCCCTAGTGAGACCACACCTGGAGTATTGTGTGCAGTTTTGGTCCCCTAATTTGAGGAAGGACATTCTTGCTATTAAGGGAGTGCAGCGTAGGTTTACAAAGTTAATTCCTGGGATGGCGGGACTGTCATATGCAGAGAGAATGGAACAGCTGGGCTTGTACACTCTGGAGTTGAGAAGGATGAGAGGGCATCTTATTGAAACATATAAGATTGTTAAGGGTTTGGACACGCTGGAGGCAGGAAACATGTTCCCGATGTTGGGGGAATCCAGAACCAAGGGCCACAGTTTAAGAATAAGAGAATAAGGGGTAAGCCTTTTAGAATGGAGATGAGGAAACACTTTTTCTCACAGAGAGTTGTGAGTCTGTGGAATTCTTTGCCTCGTGGGGGGGGGGGGGGGGGGGGGGGGGGGTGGAATCAGGTCTTCTGGATGCTTTCAAGAGAGAGCTGGATAGGGCTCTTAAAGATAGCGGAGTCAGGGGATATGGGGAAAAGGCAGGAACGGGGTACTGATTGGGGATGATCTGCCATGATCACATTGAATGGCGGTGCTGGCTCAAAGGGCCGAATGGCCTACTCCTGCACCTATTGTCTAAAAGTCATGAAAACATTTGATTTCCCAAATTAATTGACATTATTTCCCAGGATTTCTACATTTTCTCTTTATAGAATCCGAAAATCATATAGCACGGAAACAGGCCCTTCGGCCCACATTCCCAAAGTGTCCCATCTACGCTAGTCCCATCTACCTGCATTAGACCCATATCTTTTGAAACCTTTCCTTTTAATGTACCTGTTCAAATGCCTTTTAAATATGCCTCAAATACTTCCTCTGGCAGCTCATTCCACATACCCACCACCCTCTGTGTGAACAAGTTGCCACTCAGGTTGCTATTAAAATATTTCCCCTCTCATTTTAAATCTCTGTCTCCTGGTTTTTGAGTCCTCTACTCTAGGTAAAAGATCCTATACATTTGCCGTATCTATTCCCCTCATGATCTTATACACCTCTATCAGTTCACCCCTCATCCTACTGCGCTGCAAAGAATAATGTCCTGCCCAGCCTAACCCCTCCCGGTAGCTCAGGCACCCAAATCCTGGCAACATCCTCATAAATCCTAGCAACATCCACGTATTTGCAATAGTAATTCATCTCAAATTGTACACTTACACCTTTCTTTATGTTTCAAAGTTTTATTTAGTATTAAGCTCTCTGCATCTGATATAAATAACTTTTTTTTGCCTCATTTTCACTTTGCACACTTTCTCATTAAGTAGGATCTGTAATCTTTGGGAGAAATGTGCACCCCTTGAATTTCCATTTCCTGGATATTTCACGTTGCTTTGAGACCAATCTATTTTCAAGTATTTGTTTCCAGACCATTACATGCCCTCGTGAAACAGGCTCATCAATTCTAAAAAAGCCATTCAGAAGATTGATTGTTTAGTTTAATATAGTTTAGAGATGAAGAGGCTGTTGAGAAAGAGGAATTAAGTTATTGCAGCATTTTCACACTTTAGCTTGCCTTTTAGGCCATTATGCTTAGATTTTCCTGTTGGCGGTGGTGATCAATGTGAGGTGTTAGAAATATTTATTTGCTTTTATCCGATCGTGCCTTAATGTTGACCATTTATGACTATGGTGATGTGAATTGCTTCAATATCAAAGGGTTTTTGAGTATAAGTGAGCGCTAAACAATCATCACTGAACATCCACAGTTAAGTTGAATGGACATACAACACAGTGCAGCACAGGAACAGGCCATTCGGCCCACAATGTCTGCTGAACATGGTGCCAAGACCATCTCTTATCTGCCTGCACACAATCCATATCCCTCCATTCCCTGCAGGTTTTGGCTAATGCCCCTGTCTCGGTAATTTTTTAGTCGAAGTGGTTGCGATGCTAGTTGAAGGTGATTGCCGGAGGTTGCAGGTAGTGGAAGGTAAGACCTTTTTTTCACCCAGTTTTATTCCACCAGGGAGGTCTTACTTTCCACTACCTGCAACCTCTGGCAACCACCTTCAACTAACATCGCAACCGGCTTCGACTAAAAAATTACCGATTTTTAAAACGGCAACCTATTTTTAGTCGTGGCCGGTTTAAATTGTTTGACATAATCGCCAGAACATAGAAGAAGCGGAAACCACTTTCGACCATTAGGGAGACGGACAAAAACCTCCGGGAACTGCATGGAAAACTTGGGTGGGGCGCAAAGTCTCCAGAGGTTTCCGTTCAGGTTTCCTAAGTGGGACAGGGGCATTAGGCAACTGAAGATAAGTGAGTATTTCACTTGGACAGATTATTGAGTACAGAAGTTGCAGTTGTATGTCGTTGTCCTAGGTTCAAAGTTGTCTCATTGAGTCCTATTGTCTGTAAATAATTTTCACCTAGCCCACAGCAAACAATGGCATGTTTCCTTTATCATCATTACTATTTTGCATAGCTTTCATTCATTTGTTCATCTCTCTATATCACTGTCCATCCCTCTCCCTTTCATCAGGTCATGTGACAGAAGTAGAATTAGGCCATTCAGCCCATCGTTTACTCGCCAATCAATCATGGGTGATCTACCTCACCCAACTAACCCCATTCTCCTGCCTTCTCCCCATAACCTCTGACTCCTGTCTAATCAAAAATCTTTCTATCGCCGCCTTAAAAATATTCACTGATTTGGCCTCTACAGCCTTCTGTAGCAAAGAATTCCACAGATTCACCCCCCTCTGAACTTTCCCTTCCATCTCCTTCCTAAAATAATGTCCTTTAATTCTGAGGCTATAGAAACATAGAAACATAGAAATTGGGTGCAGGAGCAGGCCATTCGGCCCTTCGAGCCTGCACCGCCATTCAATATGATCATGGCTGATCATCCAACTCAGTATCCTGTACCTGCCTTCTCTCCATACCCCTGATCCCTTCAGCCACAAGGGCCACATCCAACTCCCTCTTAAATATGGCCAACGAACTGGCCTCAACTACCTTCTGTGGCAGAGAATTCCACAGATTCACCACTCTCAGTGTGAAAAACGATTTTCTCATCTCGGTCCTAAAAGACTTCCCCCTTATCCTTAAACTGTGACCCCTTGTCCTGGACTTCCCCAACATCGGGAACAATCTTCCTGCATCTAGCCTGTCCAACCCCTTAAGAATTTTGTAAGTCTTTATGAGATCACCCCTCAATCTTCTAAATTCCAGCGAGTACAAGCCGAGTCTATCCAGTCTTTCTCATATGGAAGTCGTGCCATCCCAGGAATCAGTCTGGTGAACCTTCTCTGTACTCCCTCTATGGCAAGAATGTCTTTCCTCAGATTAGGAGACCAAAACTGTACTCAATACTCCAGGTGTGGCCTCACCAAGACCCTGTACAACTGCAGTAGAACCTCCCTGCTCTTGTACTCAAATCCTTTTGCTATGAATGCCAACATACCATTCACTTTCTTTACAAGCCTGCTGCACCTGCATGCCTACTTTCAATTACTGGTGTACCATGACACCCAGGTCTCGCTGCATCTCCCCTTTTCCTAATTGGTCACCATTCAAATAATAGTCTACCTTCCTGTTTTGCCACCAAAGTGGATAACCTCAAGTCTTGATGTTATGATGTTTTGTCAAATATGACCTCTAGTCTTAGACTTTCCCACTAGAGGAAACATCCTCTCCCCATCCACTCTATCCACACCTTTCACTATTCTGTGTGTTTCAATGAGCCCCCCCCCCTCCATTCTTCTAAACTCCAGCGAGTACAGGCTGACAAACGCTCATCATAGGTTAACCTACTCATTCCTGGGATCATTCTTGTAAACCTCCTCTCCAGAGCCAGCACATCCTTCCTCAGAAATGGTGCCCAAAGTTTCCCCTGACTCTCGGTCTGAAGAAGGGTCTCGACGCGCAACGTCACCTATTCCTTTTCTCCAGAGATGCTGTCTGACTCGCTGAGTTACTCCAGCTTTTTGTGTCTATCTTTTATTGTCTTGGAGCTAAGACGTTAACCTTCAACAATCACCTGCCTCCTATGCTAGATATGACCGCTAGAGAGCTTTGCACTCCATTCCTTTTGACATAATTTATTTTACAAGTCACAGAAGCCACAGTCAGTTACATGCTGCCCTGATTTCAAGGGTAATCACTCTCAATTCTCCTCTCATATTTTTCTGTTTGTCACGTTTGGATTGAGGCTGTAATTTATATTTCGAAACCAACAATTTCTCCCACTTACGTATAAAATATTGCGCCTATGTTTATCTATACATTATGTATAGATTCCAGTGGGTGGCGCCAGCCATGGCTGCCTAGCCAACAGTCTGTCTGTCTCTTCCTTCTTTGTGTCTGTTTTGTGTGTGTTAAATGTATGTTTTTTAGTGTTCTTCAGCTTATTTTGTGTGTGGGGGAGGGGGGGTGGGGGAAATGGGAGAAACATTTTCCAATCTCTTACCTCGACGGAGATGCGATCTTTTCTTTATCGCGTGTCCATCCCCACTGCGGCCTAGCAGCGTGGAGTTAACGGCCTTTGCTGGAGATCGACCGGGAGCTCCATCGTGGGATCCTGCGGGACTTACCATCACGGAGCTCGCAATCCCTGTCGGGGGGTCTTCTTTGGGGCTCCAACCATGGGAGACTGCGAGACTTTAACATCGCGGAGCCCGCTGTGTCTGGTAGAGATCGACATTGGGAACTCCAAGCTGCAGGAGTTTCGACAGCCCCAACACGGGAGTTTCGATTGCCCTGATGCGGGAGTTTCCATCGCCCCGACGCGGGAGTTTCGATCGCCCCGACGGGGGCTTTGACTGCCGGATGCGGATGGTTCGACTTCCCCGACCGCGGGAATAAAGAGGAAGGTGACTGGACTTTATTGCCTTCCATCATGGTGAGGAACGTGGAGGACCTGCTGTGGTGGATGTTTATGTTAACGTTTATGCAGTTGTGTGTCTTGTTGCTTATTTTTAGTATGGCTGTATGATCATCTGAATTTCATTACCTTGATTGGTACGTGACAATAATCTGACCTTGAAACCTTGATTAACATCCCGCACATGCATGAAATTGTAATATTCAAAAGATTTTTACAGTAAGGGTTGAAAAAATCTGTATAAAAATGAATGACTTCCATACCTTTGTGACAAGTAAAAGACTAAGCAGGTAGAAAAATAAACAGATGGCAATTAACACATGATGGAATCTGAATCCCATCTTTGGAAACCTATCCATTATGCTTGTGGCAAAAACAAAACAATTAAATAACATGAGCAATGGGTTTTTTTCCCCGATACTGTGCTAGATTTTTCATTTTTCTTGAACGAGCAAATAATACAAAACAATGTCCAATGGAAGAGACACTACTATGCCTCAGACACATGCAGTGAATATCCAATAAACTAGTTGAACTCTTATTCTGAAATTTGCTTTCTTTGAAATTAATAGACCACTTGCTCTTGCTCTATTCCACTATTCTTGCTCACCATCACTTTTCTCAGTTCCTCTGCAGTGCCTCTTTGTCACATCATTTATTTACCTGTCATTTTCACCTTTACAAATATCTCCATGGTCTCAGAAATTCTAATGTACGAGGGAAAGCCATTTCAATTTCCCCACTGTTAATGTTTAGCACAATTTGTCATTCTCCCTCCAATTACAAGACTCTTAGTCTTTTTAGTTTAGTTTAGAGATACAGCGCGGAAACAGGCCCTTCGAGTCCGCAGCGACCAGCGATCCCCGCACATTAACACTATCCTATACTAGGGACAATGTTTACATTTATACCAAGCCAATTAACTTACAGTCCTGTATGTCTTTGCAGTGTAGAAGGAAACAGAAAACTTTGGAGAAAATCCACGCAGGTCACAAGGAGAACGGACAAACTCCGTACAGACAAGCACCCGTGGTTAGGATCGAACCAAGATCTCTGGCGTTGTAACCGCTGGAAGACAGTAACTCGACCACTGTGCCACCGTGCCGCCCACATTTTTGATGTTCTTGCCTATATCAAAGAATTTCTGAAGTCTTTCAGAGATAACGGTGAAACGCATTTCTAAATGAATCAAAAATGAATGGATATAGCTTGTGATTCAGGTTTTTATCCCCAATTAAGACTTTAGTTTTACTTGAGCTTATGCAGTTGGTTAATTAATTAGTGGACAAAAAGTATACACTTTTATAAACAGTGAGCGACAAGTACACAAAACGGAATATCATTCTTACCTATCAGTGCAAATTGACTATCAACTCCCAGAGCGATAAGCATCGAGAAAAATAACACAGACCAAAATTGTGGTACTGGGAGATGGGAAATGGCATCGGAATAGGTTACGAAAACTAGGCCAAAACCTAAACCATAAATAGAATAGATATGAATCATTGACAATATTCAAGATGATGTAGCTTGATCTTATTAATATAGAAAAGACAATCAAAAAATGGCTGAATTTGTCACAAAGTCATAGAGTGATACATTATAGAAACAGGCCCTTCGGCCCAACTTGCCCACACCGGCCAACTACATATCCCAGCTACACTAGCCCCACTTACCTGTTTAGAGACGATGAACAATCCTAGCAAATAACACAAATTATAGAATTCTATCATAGGAAACAAAGCCATTTAGACTGTTGTGTCTTTGTGGTAAAAATAGAACTAGTAGAAAATAGTAGGCCAGACAGCCATCAGTGGCAGGAAAAAGAGTTAATATTTACATGATCCTACAACAGAAATAAAATTGAAAACCTTTCCTATTGCCGGCATAAATCCACAATTGTTTGTGTGAGGTAAGACTGAGAAGAACATGAATAGGAAGAAGTTTAGAAATGGGCATGTTATGAGGAAACAACAGTGAAATCAAGTGATGCAAATGGGGGGGGATCTTTAAAAATAACCCAGAAGAGCTGTGACAGATTTTTTAAAAGTATGATGGACAGGTTTCTGGAGACAGCACTTCGACCAAAAGTTCAAAGTAAGGCAGGGCATTGGTGGATAAATAACATAATGATCATTGGGGATCGATCAACTGGCAGGAACATTCATCTAAAAAGATATACACATAGCATTTGGAAGTCAAAGGAGATAAAATGCAAAGAAAAATAGAAAATTTTCAAAAAGAATACAATATCAAAGTTATACTATAAAATTAACTTATATAACCAACTGAAAAAAAGGGTTCTCTGGACAAAATAACAAAAGAAAATTTAATTTTGTGATCATTAAAAATACTTAATGAAAGATCACATAACTGCTGTGCCACAAAATCACTTCTATAGAGGATGAACTTGTCATAGTGTTATGCGGCACAGAAACAAGCTATTTGACCTAAACTTGTCCAAGCCTCCCAAAATGGCAGTCTAGCTGGACCTACTGAACCTGCCCATGCCTGGTACAAACCCTCCAAACCTGATTTGATTGTAATGCTAAGCCTTTTGCTTGCTGTTATAGTACCATGCCTCAACTACCTCATCTGGAAGTTCATTACATATACCCTCCACCACATGCTTAAAAATACCATGAATACAGGCCAGATAGCATGGGTAATGTTTTCTGGAAAACCAGCAATATTAGGCAGTATGTGGGCCGACTGTAACTCTGCACTTTCTCTGCTCTGCAGGAGTGGGAATATCTTGTATATGAAAAATAATTGGAGAAAATTAAGAAATGGAAAATTTAATGGTGTCCCAGAAGAGTTACTCATATTGTCTAATCCCAAATGGATGCAAGATCTCAGATGAGACGTTTGTAGGTACAGAATGGCTACGGGTGTGAGTCATAGAAACATACAGTACACAAACATGCCCTTCGAACCAACTTGGCCAAGATGCCCCATCTAAGCTAGACCCATTTGCTTGCATTTGGCCCATATCCATCTAAACCTTTCCAATCCATGTACCTGTACAAGTGTTTTGTAAATGCTCTTATAGTATCTGCCTCAAGTACCTACTCTGGCAGTTTGTTCCATATACCCACCACCATCTGAGTGACAAAGTTGTCCCTCAGGTTCCTATTAAACCATGACTCTCGCACCTTAAACCTATGTCCTCTGGTTCTTGATTCTCCTACCCTGCGTAATAATATTCACCCTCATTATTTTATACACCTCTATAAGATCATCCCTTAGCCTCCTGCGTTCCAAGGAATAAAGTCCCAGTCTGCCCAACCTTTCCCTATGGGTCAGCCCCTTATGTCCTGGCAACATCTTTGTAAATCTTCCCTACACTCTTTCCACTAAATCCTCGGCTGTTTGGAGCCGTGCAGTCACTTGCAAGTGAAAATTACTCTCGCCCCCACCCCCAATATATTGATTCTGGGGTTAGGGGAGATGGCAGGAGAATGGGGTTAGGAGGGAGAGATAGATCAGCGATGATTGAATGGCGGCGTAGACTTCATGGGTCAAATGGCCTAATTCTGCGACTATCACTTATGATCTTATGATTCTTAAAAAGATACCTGACTCTGCAATTTCATCAACAGACGTTCCTTGTTGAAAGGCTATGTGCCCAATGATGGCAAAGTTAGCAAATCCAGCAAATAGACTTGTAATACTATTAATAGTGGTGATAACAATTGCATCTTGGTAACAGTTGTTGCTGAACTCGTTGTAAGATGATAAAGCTGTTATACCACCCAGAGATATTGAGATGGAAAATAATATTTGTGCAGCCGCATCCTTCCAAACCTGGCAAATGCAAGTAAAATAAATTAGAAGATTCTCTAATGAAGATACTAGCAACCTAACTCAAATTAATTTAATATTGACAAATAAAAAGAATGAATGATACATCGATCAATGACCACCTCTACCACTGGTCATTAATGTCCGTTCTAACAACAGATTATTATATCTTCACAGCTTACAACATATAAGTAGTTCTGTTACAACATGATTCCATAAAACTAATTGGATGTCTTGGCAAAAAAAAAAAGTCTCATGGGTAAAAAAAAAATGTTTCCATGTAACCTCCCCAAAGTAATCACACATCATTGTCCCTTAAGAAGACAAGCTGCCAGTTTGACTGTTTTCTACAGATTTTAGAAGAACAAGAAATGATCTTGCTGAAAAGTAAAATATTCTTACACAGTTTACAAGGGTGCGTGCAGAGTGCATGTTCCCCAGCTAGGAAATCTGGTGACAGAGGTCTTAGAATGACAAGTAGACTATTTAGCTGAAATTACATCACTTAGAGAACGTTGGTGAATCTGTTGTTCTTTAATGATCAGGTGTTATTGACTACAGCTCTGTGTTCAACACCATAGCCCATTTCAAATGAATTATCAGAGAACTGGATCTTTGCTCATCCCGAGGGAACTGGATCCTTGACTTCCTCTTTGGCAGATCACAATCAGAACTAATTGGCAACAGCTCTTCTTTCTCACTAACCATCAGTACAGGAGCACCACAAGATTCCATCCTCAGTCCCTTACTCAACTCTCTCTATACCCATGTTCTACTCTCTCTCGATGCCGTAGCCAGATACAGTTCCAACACCATCTTTACATTCGCTAATGATACCGCCGTTATTAGATGAATTACAGGTAATGATAAATCAGTACAGGAGAGGAAAGCTGAGGATCCATGAACCTGCCTTCATCAAAGGGACAGTGATGGAGACAGTCAACAGCTTTAAGTTCATGGGCGTACATATCTCTGAAGATCTGTCCTGGACCCAGTACATTGTTGCAATCGCAAAGAAAGTCCATCAATGCCTCGAATTCCTTGGAAAATTGAGAAGATTCAGTACGTCGATGGATACCGTTGAACGTCTACAGGTGTGTGCTAGAGAGCACAACGACTAGTTGTATCACGGACTGGTTCAGCAACTTGAATGCCCAGGAAGGAAGGAGATTATAGAGAGCAGTAGACACTGCATAGTCCATCACAGACACTTAACTCTCTACACAGTCAAAGGGAATTGTAGGAGTCACTGCCTCAAAAAGACAGTCAATATTACCAAAGACCCATACCACCCTGGGAAGAAAGTACACTTCTCCTACCTTTGGGAAGGTGTAGGACTCTATAAACCATGGCCATCAGGTTCATGAGTGGCTTCTTCCCAAGAGTCACTACATTCCTGAACACAACACTAACTTCTGCAAGTATCAACTTTTATGGACAGTCTTTAGTTGCACTAAAGGATTTGATTCTTGCACTCGTAATAGTTATTCACTCGTAATAGTTATTCATTTATTGATTTTTAAAACATGATAGATTATCTGTGTGTATTGCGTTTAGAGGCGTGTTAAGCTGCTGCAAGCAAGAACTCTATTGCTCAGTTGTGGGCACGTTTGATAAATAAACATTCTTGACTCTTGACGGACACAAAAAGCTGGAGTAACTCAGCATCTCTGGAAAGAAGGATTGGGTGACGTTTCTGGTCGAGACCCTTCTTCGGACTTTTGGTTTCATTCAAAAGAGAGATACGTTTCTGGATATTACGAGAATGGGACAGGTTCCCTGGTCTTGATCCAAATTCTCATTTTCTTATGCATGTGGGGGAGGGGGGGGGATTGATAGGTAGATGGTTGGGCAAAGGTCAGGAATGAAAAAGACAGAAAGGAATTCAATAGCTTATTGTGTGCAGATACAGTAGACCACTAGTCAGATGAGGGACTTATGAGCGTGAGACTTGATATTCCAGACTGCTGGAGTACGTGCTGAGGGACTCGCTGAAGCTTGGTGCAACCAACGGCACACTCTGTGGAGGAGCACTACAGTCTAAGGTCCTTCTGCAGCAGGACATTGAGGGGCAGGGTCTGGTGGAGACACCCCTCAAACAAGGGAAGAGATATCACCCCAGAAGTGGCAAGGCTGCCGAGTATACGGATAGTTCGCGAACACTACCGAACTTAATGGGCCTGTCCCACTGTGAATGTATGAACACTGAGCCTAATGAATGTATGGATACTGAGAACGTCAGAAGAGTCTTCGCACTGTTCTTGTTTAGTGCGCCTTATCATTCTGAATAAAGGTGATTTTTGCAGAAAAAAAATATTTGCCCCCTTTTTTTTCTGGGACTCAAATTCAAACTTACTTCTGTGTGAAATTCGAATGTCAGCAAGAAACAAAGGACAGTGGAAATAAAATGAATCTTTATCATTTTTAAAAACTATGAATTAGGTCAGTAGTTCAAATTATTAGTAGGTTTACCTCAGCTTGATATAATTTAGACAAATCAGACTGCTTTCCAATGAAGTCATCAATTCCACTCATGGCTCCCTCCAGGGTCACTCCTCAAACAAAAATCATGAGTATAAGCAGATAAGGAACACTGGCAGTGAAATAAATAACCTAACCAAGGAGAATAAAGTATTTTCTCTATTTATGATCATAAGAAATTACATTTATGGCAAAGACATTGAAACTATCTGACTTTCAAGCTAATTTTGTAATCAATGCGGTACTCTTATTTGAATATCAAATTTATAATAACATTTTGGACCTGTTTCCGCCTTGCATTTCTAAACTAAACAAGCAAATTTAGTCAGACTGTCTCTTGCATTGATCACCACTTGTGTGGTGTGAATGATATAAACCACATACTCTAGCCCTGGACCCAGCGTCTGAAGAAGGATTTTGGCCCGAAACATTGCCTATTTCCTTCGCTCCAGTCTGAAGAAGGTTTTCGGCCCGAAATGTTGCCTATTTCCTTTGCTCCATAGATGCTGCTGCACCCGCTGAGTTTCTCCAGCATTCTTGTCTACTCTGGTTTGAATATTGTTCAGGACCCACATTGTCGTGCGTGAGGGAGAGTCAGTTTCTTATATGAAAGGAAATGACTGTTTTAAAAAAAAATTATATACTAGATTTATTGCTTCAAGAAACCTCATATCCTAACTTTCTCAGAAGAATTCTAATTCTATTTTGCTAAAAATATTCACTTCCTGAAGATCTGATGCCTTTATATAGCACCACCACTATAACGAGCCAAGCCAGGAGCAGGCAAAGAGCTAAATACCAAAGTCTGCAAAACACTCAGACTAAATAAAATGGAAAGAAATCTGGTTAGCAATAATATTCATAATTTAATTGTGAGTGAATGTGATGTGTAATACCATAAATGAGACATAGGAGCAGAGTTAGGCCATTCGGCCTATCGAGTCCGCTCTGCCATTCAATCACAGCTCATCTATTTTTCTCTCTCAACCCCATTCTCCTGGCTTGTCCCCACAACCTCTGACACCTTTACTAATCAAGAAAATACCCAATGATTTGGCATCCCACGCCGTCTGTGGCGATGACCTCCATAGATTAAAATGTTCACCCTGATAATCAATGTTGTCTAAGTTCCTGACTCCATTCCAGATCACAACCACCTTCTAAGGGGATTATTTTTCTTCAAATCCCTTCTAACTCTCTTGTTCTTGACTTTAAACATATAGTCTCTGATTTTGGAACTCTCTGTTATGGAGAAAACTTTCCTTCCCCCACCTAACTCCCTCTTAACTTTATATAACTGTGTCAGGTCAATAGACAATAGACAATAGACAATAGACAACAGACAATAGACAATAGGTGCAGGAGTAGGCCATTCGGCCCTTCGAGCCTGCTCCACCATTCAATGTGATCATGGCTGATCATCCCAAATCAGTACCCCGTTCCTGCCTTCTCCCCATATCCCCTGACCCCGCTATTTTTAAGAGCCCTATCTAGTTCTCTCTTGAAAGCATCCAGAGAACCCGCCTCTACCGCCCTCTGCAGAGAATTCCACAGGTCTCACCCAGTCTCTTCTGCACCAAGGCGTGGATAGAGTGGATGTGGAGAGGATGTTTTCACTAGTGGGAGAGTCTCAGACGAGATATCATAGCCTCAGAATTAAAGGACGTTCCTTTAGGAAGGAGATGAGAATGAATTTCTTTAGTCACAGGGTGGTGACTGTGGAATTCTTGGCCTCAGAGGGCTGTGGAGGCCAAGTCAATAGATATTTTTAAGGCAGAGATAGATAGATTCTTAATTAGTATGGGTATCAGTGGTTATGGGGAGAAGGCAGAAGAATGGGGTTAGGAGCGAGAGATAGATCAGCCAAATGGCCTAATTCTGTTCCAATTACTTAGGGCCTTATGACAAAGGTAAATAAGCCAGCTACTCCAGTCTCTTCTCGCAACTGAGATATTCCATCCCATGCAATATCCTGGTAAATCTCCTCCCTCTCCAGTGCAACAACATCCTTCCAATACTACGCACAACTGTAGCCGAACCCAAGCTTTGTAGCGTTTTCTCATGACGATTGTGTCCTGCACTTCTTGATGCAGAAAGGAAAAATAGACAAGGCGATGCTTCTCTTGTAAAGGAGGAACAGAAAGGCTCATTGAGTCTTACAGCGTGGAAATAGTCCCTTGAAATAGGCCCAACTTGAAGGATCCAGACCCAAAATGTCACCAATCCTTATGGGCCTGTCCCACTTAGGCGATTTGTTCGGCGACTGACGGAGACTGACATAGTCGTAGCAGGTCGCCGAAAAAGCGGTGACTGGACCCCCCTACGACAATGTCTACGACAATGTCTACGACAATGTCTACAACAGCCTACCACCTGGTCGACGTCAAGCTATGGCAAGCTACCGACAACCGGCGACCCATTAGGACGTCCACCTATGACCACACCTACAAAAACCTACGTCCACCCGTGACAAGTTAATGCCCCTGTCCCACTTAGGAAACCTGAACGGAAACCTCTGGAGACTTTGCGCCCCACTCAAGGTTTCCACGCGGTTTCCCGGAGGTTCCCGGAGGTATTTGTCAGTCTCCCTAATGGTCGAAAGTGGTTTCCGTTTTATAAATTGGTAATTTTTTAGTCGAAGCCGGTTGCGATGCTAGTTGAAGGTGGTTGCTGGAGGACAAAAACCTCCGGGAACCGCACGGAAACCTTGGGTGGGGCGCAAACTCTCCAGAGGTTTCTGTTCAGGTTTCCTAAGTGGGACAGGGGCATTACAACCCTGTCGGCGACAACTGAAGACAATTCAGTCCGCCGGTTACATTGTCGCCCCGGTTGACGTAGGTAGTCGCAAATGGAATTCACCAAAGTCAGCACTGGAGACAACCTACGAAAAGCCAATTGTCCCTGACTGTCGCCGGAAAGTTTTGAAAATGTGAAAATCCAGCGGCGACCAGAAAAATGCTACGATTCTTTGGCGACTGAGACTACTCACGACCATACAGGCGACACCCGGCGACCGTTGCGACAGCCTAGTCGCCTGCATTCGCCTAAAAAATCGCCTTAGTGGGACAGGGGCATTACTCTTTTTCCTTCCCCTTTAAATAAATATCTTTTTACTTTGAGCGATAAAACTTTGAACTGGATGGCGTTACAGTTTTGCTTTTAAAAGGGCTAATTTTTCATATCCAACTTATTTATTTTACATGAAAACACATTTCAGTGGTATGTTTAGTTTAGTTTAGTTTAGTTTAGTGATATAGTGTGGGAAGAGACCCTTTGGCCCACTGAGATGTCACCAGTCAGTGATAACCCATACACTAGTTCTATTCAAGAAAACCCACGCGGTTACGGGGAGAACGTAAAAACTCCGTGCAGACAACATTCTATCTATGTTGAGATAGATAGAATGTCCAACATTCACTCTTCGTATTTCAGATTTTCAGTGTCTGCAGTGTTTTTTTACATCTTCTGTCATTCCCATTCGGTCTAAATTTTGGGCTCACCCCCCTGACTCCACTCCATTTAGTTTAGTTTGGAGATACAGCGTGAAAACAAGTTCTTCGGCCCACTGAGCCTGTGCCGACCAGCGATCACCTGTCCACTAGTTCTATACCAGACAACATAGTGGTAATTTACAGAAGCCAATTAACCTACAAACTTGTGCGTCTTTTTTTTTTTTTTTTTTTTTTAGCTTCTGAGAGGCAACAGGAGTACCCGGAGAAAACCCACGTGGTCACGGGGAGAACCTACAAGCTCCATACAGACAGCATCCGTAGGCAGGATTGAACCCTGGTCTCTGCCGCTTTAAGGCAGCAACGCTACTGTTTTGCTGACCTGCTCTCAATCTTTATATCCACCACCTTCACTATATATCAATTAAGTAAATGTACAGTATTAAAGAGCTTATTTTACTTCGGAGTCACGTGACGGCAGAAGCAGGAGCTGCACAGACAGCTCCTCGACAGCGGTAGGTTCGGAACCGGCAGGTAAGTGCAGTTGAAAAATTTTTTTAGGACTGGAAAACTCCGTGCCTGGTGGAAACCAGGATTTTAAAGGATTTTAAAAACAAACTAAAAGTTTAAATTGAACAGAAATACTCTGTTAAAATAACGGAGTTTTGAAAAGAACGTCCCAGGGGAATACCCAGCGATCGGGACGAGAGATTAATTACGGGGCCGCATCCGATACTGGTACCGTTAAAAATACGGTAGAAGGTTAAAATGCTCCACAATCTTTTGGCAGAGGAATTTTTAAAAAAGTCAGAAAGGCTGTAAATTAAAAAAGTTAATAAAAATCGCGATATGGAGAAAGTACACCCAAAATATAAAAAGAGACAAGGGTCACAGTACCCAAACAGCCCAAAAAAGACCCTGAGGGCTTGAATATACAAAATATATGGGCTATGTGCCAAATTGAGAATTGAACCCTGGATTAGGGTGTGAGGAAGTCTCTTTGGATATAATTCCAAGTGGATCAGGGCCTGCAAAAGACAGACCTGCCCAAGTGGTGATGTGAATTATGAATGCACACCACAAATAAAAAAGTGAGGCCAGTAGTGCCCTAAGATAGCAAAAGATTGTTTTGCTATATCTAAAGAAGTGGTGAGGCTATGGAAGAAAGCCTAGCTGCCAACATTAATTATATGGTAACCAACTTCAAGAATACAATAAAACTTTTATGTTTTATTAAAATATCAACGGTAAATCCGTTTATAAAATATCCATGTCTCAAATAAATGAGATATAAGAAAATACAATTTCAAAGTATTTCAAAATGTGCAAATAAGTAATACTTTCAAATAATAAATAAATTGCCATCAGTTGTGGAGCTCAATAGGAAGAATATATATATATATTTACCGAATCTGCACTATAAGCGTTTGCAGATCAATACAAATCAGGAATATTAAACTCCTTGATTAATTATAGAATAAAACCTGCCCTATGATAAATCAAAGATATTAATTACAAAAGAACAGACTACTGATCTTTAAACTTTGGGGAGAAAAACTATGATCCAATGAAAATTTTTTGATAATGGATCAAAACAAAGGCAAAGAGCTTTTAACTTGTGGTGAAAAAAACTATGATCCAATGAAAGATTTGATAATGGATCAAAACAAAGGCAGAAGTGGTATAATCCAAACATAGAAACATAGAACATAGAAACATAGAAATTAGGTGCAGGAGTAGGCCATTCAGCCCTTCGAGCCTGCACCGCCATTCACATATGATCATGGCTGATCATCCAACTCAGTATCCCGTACCTGCCTTCTCTCCATACCCTCTGATCCCCTTAGCCACAAGGGCCACATCCAACTCACTCTTAAATATAGCCAATGAACTGGCCTCAACTACCCTCTGTGGCAGAGAGTTCCAGAGACTCACCACTCTCTGTTGAAGAAAGTCTTTCTCATCTCGGTCTTAAAGGATTTCCCCCCTTATCCTTAAGCTGTGACCCCTTGTCCTGAACTTCCCCCAACATCGGAACAATCTTCCTGCATCTAGCCTGTCCAACCCCTTAAGAATTTGTGTAAGTTTCTATAAGATCCCCTCTTAATCTCCTAAATTCCAGAGAGTAAAACCGAGTCTATCCAGTCCTTTCTTCATAAGACAGTCCTGACATCCCAGGAATCAGTCTGGTGAACCTTCTCTGCACTCCCTCTATGGCAATAAATGTCCTTCTCAGATTTGGAGACCAAAACTGCACGCAATACTCCAGGTGTGGTCTCACCAAGACCCTGTACAACTTAAGTAGAACCTCCCTGCTTCCTGTACTCAATCCTTTTGCTATGAAAGCTAACATACCATTTCGCTTTTTTCAACCTGCCTGCTGCACCTGCATGCCTACTTTCAATGACTGGTGTACCATGACACCCAGGTCTCGCTGCATCTCCCCTTTTCCTAATCGGCCACCATTTAAATAATAGTCTGCTTTCCTGTTTTTTGCCACCAAAGTGGATAACCTCACATTTATCCACATTATACTGCATCTGCCAAACATTTGCCCACTCACCCAGCCTATCCAAGTCACCTTGCAGTCTCCTAGCAATCCTCCTCACAGCGAACACTGCCCCCCAGCTTAATGTCATCCGCAAACTTGGAGATATTGCCTTCAATTCCCCTCCATCCAGATCATTAATATATATTGTAAAGAGCTGGGGTCCCAGCACTGAGCCCTGCGTACCCACTAGTTACTGCCTTGCCATTGTGAAAAGGACCGTTACTCCTACTCTTTGCTTCCTGTTTGCCAGCCAGTTCTCTATCCACATCAATACTGAACCCCTAATACCGTATGCTTTAAGTTTGTATTACTAATCTCTTATGTGGGACCTTGTCGAAAGCCTTCTGGAAGTCCAGATATACCACATCACTGGTTCTCTCCTTATCCACGCTACTAGTCACCATCCTCGAAAAATTCCACAAGATTCGTCAGACATGATTTACCTTTTTAAATCCATGCTGACTTTGCGTCCAATGATTTCACCACTTTCCTAATGTGCTGCTATCCCATCTTTAATACAACTGACTCTAGCAGTTTCCCCACTACCGATGTTAGACTAACTGGTCTGTTAATTCCCCGTTTTCTCTCTCCCTCCCTTCTTAAAAAGAGGGTTACATTTGCTACCCGCCAATCCTCAGGAACTAATCCAGAATCTAAAGAGTTTTGAAAGATTATCACTAATGCATCCACTATTTCCTGAGCTACTTCCTTAAGTACTCTGGATGCAGCCTATCTGGCCCTGGGGATTTATCGGCCTTTAATCTATTCAATTTACCCCCCAACACCACTTCCCTCCCCGACTGAACCTGGATTTCACTCAATTCCTCCTTTGACCCACAGTCCCCCTTGCTATTTCAGGCAGATTATTTATGTCTTCCTTAGTGAAGACGGAACCAAAGTAGTTATTCAATTGGTCCGCCATAATCCTTGTCCCCATGATCAACTCACCTGTTTCTGACTGCAAGGGACCTACATTTGTTTTAACTAACCTCTTTCTCTTCACAATCATAAAACTTTTGCAGTCAGTTTTTATGTTCCCTGCCAGTTTTCTTTCATAATCTATTTTTCCTTTCCTAATTAAGCCCTTTGTCCCCTCTGCTGGTCTCTGAATTTCTCCCCCAGTCCTCTGGTATGCTGCTTTTTCTGGCTACTTTGTACGCATCATCCTCTGCTTTGATACTATCCCTGTTTCCCTTGTTATCCACGGATGCACTACCTTCCCCCTATTTATTCTTTTGCCAAACTGGGATGAAGCAATTTTTGTAGTTCATCCATGCAGTCTTTTCTGGGGGCAAATTCTTCCATTGTATATCCACCGTCAACCCTTTTAGAATTAATTGCCATTCAATCTTGGCCAATTCACGTCTCATACCCTCAAAGTTACCTTTCTTTAAGTTCAGAACCATTGTTTCTGAAATTAACAATGTCACTCTCTCATCCTAATGAGAACTCAAACCATATTATGGTCACTCTTGCCCAAGGGGCACGTACAACAAGACGGCTAATTACCCTTCCTCATTACTCAAAACCCAGTCTAGAATAGCCCTGCTCTCTCGTTGGTTCCTCTACATGTTGATTTAGATAACTATCCCGCATACATTCCAAAAAAAATCCTCTTCTCAGCAGCCCCTGCCAATTTGATTAACCCAATCTATATGTAGATTGAAGTCACCCATTATAACTGTTTTGCCTTTGTCGCACGCATTTCTAATTTCCTCTTTGATACCATCCCCAACTTCTCTGCTACTGTTAGGTGGCCTGTACACAACACCCACCAGCGTTTTCTGCCCCTTAGTGTTTTGTAATGCTCTACCCATACCGATTCCACATCCTCCAAGCTAATGTCCTTTCTTCCTTGCTTTAATCTCCTCTCTAACCAGCAACGCTACCCCACCTCCTTGCCTTTCTCTCTATCCTCCTGAATATTGAATATCCCTGGATGTTGCTCCCAGCCTACGTTTCCCCTGGGCCATGTCTCCGTGATCCCAACTATATCATAATCATTAATATCTATCTGCACGTTCAACTCGTCCACCTTATTACGAATACTCCTTGCATTGAGACACAAAGCCTTCAGGCTTGTCTTTTACAAACGCATTTACCCCTTATTCAATTTTGCTGAAAAGTGGCCCTTTTGATTTTAGCCTGGTTTTGTCTGCCTGCCACTTTTACCTTCACCTTGCTACCTAATTGCTTCTTTTCTACCCTCATTTTACACCCTCCTGCCTCTCTGCTCTCTGTACCCATCCCCCTGCCACATTAGTTTAAATCCTCCCCGACAGCATAGCAAACACACTCCCCCAAGACATTGGTTCCATTCCATTCCAGTGCAAAACCGTCCTGTTTGTACCGGTCCCCACCACCTCCCCCAGAACTGGTCCCCAGTGCCTAAAAATTTGAATCCTCCCCCTTGCACCACTTTTCAAGCCACGTATTCATTTGCATTATCCTCTATTTCTACTCTGACTGGCCCGTGGTACTGGTAGTAATCCGAGATTACTACCTTTGAGGTCCTACTTTTAAGTTTATCCCTAGCTCCCTAAATTCACCTTGTAGGAAACTATCCCTTTTTTTTTCCTTATATCGTTGGTGCCAACATGCACCACGACAACTGGCTGTTCACCCCTCCCCCTCCAGAATGTCTGCAGCCGTTCAGTGGACATCCCTGACCTTTGCACCAGGGAGGCAACATACCATCCTGGAGTCTCGTTTGCGGCCGCCGAAACGAACCGACCTAATCTATTCCCCTTGACATGAATCCCCTATTACTATTGCCCCTTCCCCCTCTTTTTTCCCCCCTCATGTCTGCAGAGCCACCCCATGGTGCCATGAACCTGGATGCTGCTGCATTCCCTGATGAGCCATCTCCTCAACAGTAATCCAAAATGGTATACCTGTTTAGGAGGGGAGATGACCGCAGGGGACTCCTGCACTACCTGCCTAACTGCTTTGCTGGCTATTGGCCACAGCCGTTTCCCTTCTTGTCCTCCTACCTTTTGCCTGCGGTGTGTGACCAACTCACTGTACGTGCTATCCACGACTTTCTCCGCATCGTGGATGCTCCAGTAGAATCCAGCCGCAGTTCCAATCGTTCAATGCGATCTGCCAGAGCTGCAGCTGGACACCTTCCTGCAAACGTAGTCACAGGGACACCGACCATCTCCCTGAATCTCCCACATGTTGCAGGCTGAACAAACCATGGGGCCAATCTCTACTGCCATACCTTACTCCCAATTACTAAAAAAAACACAAAAACCTATCCTTTAAACTTTACTACTAAATACTGAATCCCTAACTCCAGAATCCCTCACTACCAACAGAAGGCAGAAAATGTAAAATAGTAAACCCGGGGTTGCACCCCCATTCAGCTGCTTCCTCGGGTCCTCTTCCACCAATCAACAGCGGCTTCCTCAAAAAAAACTACTTCTCCAAATGGAACGTTATGGATTTGGGTAAGCCTCTGGAAAAGCAAGCCCCGCGATAGATTTTAAAACCTTACCGGTCGGGTGTCGCTCCTCCCCCTCCTTCACTTCCTCCAACGGCTCCTGTGGGCCTCTGGAAAACGCAAGCCCCGCGCTAGATTTTAAACCTACCCTGGTCGGGTGTCGCTCCTCCCCCTGCCCTTCAACTTCCTCCAACGGCTCCTGAGGGCCTCTGGAAAAGGCAAGCCCCCGCGCTAGATTTTTTAAACCTACCGGTCGGGTGTCGCTCCTCCCCCTCCTTCACTTCCTCCAACGGCTCCTGTGGGCCTCTGGAAAAGCAAGCCCCGCGCTAGATTTTAAACCTACCGGTCGGGTGTCGCTCCTCCCCCTCCTTCACTTCCTCCAACGGCTCTGTGGGCCTCTGAAAACACAAGCCCCGCGCTAGATTTTAAACCTACCGGTCGGGTGTCGCTCCTCCCCCTCCTTCACTTCCTCCAACGGCTCCTGTGGGCCTCTCTAAACTTATCTAAACCTTAGATAGCCTTATCTAAACCTATATAATTTGGGAAAGAAGGCTTGAAGTATGTTGAAAAGGTGCAAACATCTGATTACAAAATAAGTTCATGAAATCTCCAATTATGGGGGATTACAGGTGTATTATGATTGTTAACCAATGTAACTAAGGAACGATTGGTTCACCTGTATAAGAAAACTTTAAAAATTGATTTCAGGTTTGCACTCAAAAGTAATTTTTAATAAGAGGGTACGTACATGTATATTATTAAAATTACTCAGTGTAAAGATTTCATGTATAAACCATACAACACCATCATTATCTTACACTTTCACAGTGTAAGAAAATGGAAACATCTAGAACATGGAAAAACTGTTGTGATTAACAAAGTGTTAATCACTATTACAGGTGCTTGAACATTAATTAAAAGTGGGTCAAGCTGTGCAAGTTAAAACATTGTCCAAACAATCAATCAGTTCAAGGCTGTTAAACCGAACACTGAAGGACAATTATAACTGATAAAAGATCAGCACTTGCACTAATGAGGTCATGTTAGGGTTATCTCGATTACATTTAAATTGGAAAGAGGATAAGAGCAGCTGCAAATTAGTGCCTGCCATTACAAACCCGTGGTGGTAGGTAAGGACTGACCCATTACATAAAGCATATGCTTAGGCATTAATAAAATATTTATAAATTATATTGAATTTTAGAAGTAATTCAAGCCCCATAAGAGAGGGGGAAAATTGTTCCATGATACAAATATGTCTAATTGTTGTCGACATACTTTGTCCCTCCATTAGGATTAGGTAAAAATAAATAAAATAAAAGTTCCAAAAGAAGGAATACAGATGCTTATAAGAATATATGTATGCCTTGTGTGAAGAGGCTTATGCAAAATATCAAATGATACGTTTATCATTATTAAAGTAATGTAAAAAAGGTTCATAAGCTGCTTCAACTATAAGATTAACAGCTGTTGCAACTGAAGCAAGTGTTACAGATGATGTACAGCTTCTGTTGAATGTTTGGGTAAAAGATAAGAATATTATCTATTCTTATAACAATAATTGATATGTCTCTTGTTCGGACTGCAGACAATAATACCAGGCGAACATAAATGGTTTGTCCTAAGAAATTTTTCCAAACATTTCGTATTAATTGTTGAAGTATAAGGAGTTATGGATTAAAAAGATCGATTGTTTTATTATGGAACTGTCCATGTCGTATCAAGATGAACAATACCACGGCTGTGGCATATGTTTAACAATGGTCATATTAGGTGAGAAAAACATATCGTCATTATTTTGCATTACTTACGATTAATTGGTTGTATACAGATTAAATCACTGATCTTTCAAATGTTTCTTGTGGGTCACAAGATAAGTCAAATAACAATCATGGGATTATCTAAGTAAACAGATGTGGCATATTTTAAAGTTTAGTCCACCTGTTTATCTCTAAGGAAGAGACAATGGTATCGGAAGAATAAACAAATTTGGAGAAAAAACATATTGTCATTAATATGGATTACTTACGATTAATCTGATTGCATACAGATTAAATCACCGATCTTTTGAATATTTCTTGTAGGTAAACCAAGAACAGTTGAAGGTGGATGCTTTTCTCCCAATTACATGAGGAAAAGATTTCTTTGTGTTCCTCATTTTTGTTTAATAGGGCAGTGTCTGATGAAAATGTAGCGGACCACTGCCAAAGCATTTTGGTGGTCTAATACGGGTCCTTTATGGTTTCATAAATAATTGTGTGATTTTGAACTGCTAGTGATGATTCATAGTTGGCAGCAAATTTATTGAAGTAAAAAAAAAAGGGGTCTCGACCTAGGTCCATTGCCTGTCTCCCTTCGCTCTTTTGGATGCTGCTGCACCCACTGGGATCTCCAGGTTTGAGAAACCCTGCAGTAATTTATTGTTGTACAAAAAACCTCCATGACATGAAAATATGAATTTTACTATCTACAGGTTTGACCAGACCATCACAACAGCTGATGGTCAAAGAAGTCTATGAATGTTAACCAATATAACAAAATATATCAATAAAATAATTATGAATAAAGAAGTGTTATACCTGCAATTTGCAGAAATAAGTCTAAAAAACAATATTTTGTTTATAAAGAAAATTGGAGGTCTGTATATACAGTAAAGTTAATTTTATCATATTAGATATATGTGAATTCCTTGGGGATTGCATTTTCTAAGTATCTAATTGATAGAGCCAACAATAGGGCCTCAGAGTGTTACCGTCTTTATAAAACGGACCAAATATATTAACCAAGAGTTATCAGATGCATTCATAATATCCCAATATGGAAAGGGATATATATGTAAATGGTATAAAAATATATATGTGTGTATATTATATATATGTGTGTGTATATATATATATATATATATATATATATATATTATATATGTTGTGTGTATATATATATATATATATATATATATATATATATATATATATTATATTGTGTATTATATATATATATTTATATATATATATATATATATTATATATGTATATATATATATATATATATATATATATGTGTATATATATATATATATATATATGTGTATATACAATATATATAAATACTGTCCAAAATTGTAAAAAAATATAAAGGCAGGAGATAATAATCTTGAAATGCCTTAAGAAATGGACTTCTAACTCACTATCTATGGATTCAAAAACCTTGAACATTGAAAAATATAATTCTGAAACTTTAGTAATCAATATAAGAGTGCAAACATTGCAAAATGTTACGTTATAATTGCATGTGGATACAAATTGCATTATCATATATGTTTAATGGAATCTATCAAACAAAGCACACCAAGAAGACCTGAAACGAAGGTAAAACTATAAAGCATATCCTGCCGGCTTTAAGTTGTATGTGTGTGTGTGTGTGTGTGAACATTGATGAAAATGTTGCAGTAGGTAAGCGTCTCTGTGGCAATGAGACTGCTTTATTACACACAAAAACCACATTGGGTTCAGTAAAAAACTGATGGTTAATAGAGGAATGTATTTCTAGATGGTTAAAAATTGGATACATTCAGTCGGGAACTAGACACTGAATGGTGGAAAATCACCTCTGTTAATGAGGAAAATACATTCACAGGAATGGGCACAGGATGAGCCACTCAAGCAAAGATGCAAGGCCGCAGGAGGCTGTAGATTACTGTTAAAGTAAAAAGGAACCAGTCATGGTGTCAGATTTAGACACGCAATGTTTCGGTTCTCTATAATTGTTGCTTTGTCATGCCATAAAAATATATATATCAATTGGTATTTGTGATAAACTTGCCTTTCAAGGGAAAGGGCATTATTTTCATTTTTTATAATGTGAAATAATTTATCACATAACTTGAGGCAATGTTTGGGGAAAATGTGTTATTCGCTCGTTATTGTGTTTAAATGAGCCGTACTGTCGTATGGAATAAATTCTACGACACGTAAAAACACAGAAAGCTTCAAACTCTTCACATAGTCACTCACGTGACTCCGAAGTAAAATAGTAAGATTAAACGAGAACTTACCAGTTCGAAGTTTGTTGATCGTTATTTTATGAGGAGTAACGATGAAGGATTACGTGCCCTCCACTCCCCACCCTCATAAAATAAATGATCATCTGGTAGTTCTAAATCTATGATGAGCCTTACTATCTTACTCCGGCTATTTGTGTTCTGTGTTTTTCATGCCGCTGCTTTGAAGTATGCCGTTCCAGCGCCAGGCGGGCCTTCTTCACGTAATCCCTCATCGTTACTCCTCATAAAATAATGATCAAACTTTGAACTGGTAAGTTCTCGTTTAATCTTACTATTTTATTTCATAATATTAAGGGCATTACATTTATTTTGTAATGTCATGATCACTGGGTGGCACCGCGGGCAGCAGCCTCGCCAGCAGCTCGTGTGTTTTTTTCGACTTTTTGTTATTTTTAGTGGTCTGAACATATGTTTTAATGTCTCTCGGTAGGTTTGATTTGGAGTGGGGGAGGGGAATAGGGGGGAAACCGTTTACAGTCACTTACCGCAATGGTGATACGACTTTTTCCCATGTCGCATCTTTGCCCCGCTCGCGGCCTAACAACTGGATTGATGCTGCCTCTCCGGACCATAGACCGGCCCAGAGCTTCAAGCAGCAGGCACGACGCAGACTTACCATCGCGGAGCAGGCAAATGGCATCCTTTGCTGAGGATCGCCAGTGTTGGAGCTCCGACCGCGGGGCCTGTGGACGTTAACATCGTGAAGCCGCGGTTTCTGGTAAGAAGCGGCCGATTTGGGAACTCCAAGCAGCGGAAGGTGTTCTGATCCATCCCGACGTCGGAGTTTCGATCATCTCGATGAGAGGGCCTGAACTTTTGTAACGGCGACTGCGGAGGGTTCAAGGCCCCGACCACGGATGAACAAAGGAGGAAGATGACTGAACTTTATTGCTTGAAGAATGCTGATAGCACTGTGGTAGATGTTTATGTTAAACTCTATTGTGTATTGTATTCTCTTTACTTATATTGCTGTATGGTAACTCAAATATCACTGTACCTCAATTGGTGCATGTGACATTAAATGTGAACTTCAGCTTGAGCTTGAACTTGAAGTAATATCATCTGATGGAATAAAAACGATTAAACATAATAATTTGACTTTTCTCACAACATAATATTCTCCGTTCTATTTTACTTACTTCCAATACAGTTCAGCTGAATTGTGTGGAGTTATTTCTGTTGCGGTTCCATTTATACAAGTTTTATTATGTATGAAATTGCTAGTTCCATCAGGCAGTGTGATATTGCAGATTGCACCTGAAAAATTAGATAAGCAAATTTAAGATTTTAAAAGTGTAATTTTAGTCAAAAAAACAAGATATAACCACAGTCAGTTAAAAAATGTGATCAGCCATGATCACATTGAATGGCGGTGTTGGCTCGAAGGGCCGGATGGCCTACTCCTGCACCTATTGTCTATTGTCTATTAAAAGTTTCATAAAACTAATTTCTCATTTAATTCTCCCACTTTATTATTTTTAAACCAATATTTTGTCTACTTTTGAATACCACTATGCTTTAACAATGTATTTTAATTAGTTTTGAAAACTACTAAACTTTTAATCACTATCTAAAAGTAAGTTTTATATGTTTTCTGATGAGGCAATACTTCTTGAGTACTGAAATGAAAATGTGAATTATGTCTCAATGTTTAGATTATGCTTAAACCCAAGACCTGTGAGATAGCACGGTGGCGCAGTGGTAGAGTTGCTGCCTTAAGGCACCAGTGACCCATGTTATATCCTGACCACAGGTTCTGTCTGTACAGAGTTTATACATTCTCCCTGTGACCACGTGGGTTTTCTCTGGGTGCTCAGGTTTCCTCCCACATTCCAATGATGTACAGGATTGTTCGTTCAAGGTTCAAGTTTCAAGGTCAGTTTATTGTCAGATGTACCAATTAAGGTACAGTGAAATTCGAATTAATTGGCTTCGGTAAAATTGTAAATTGTCCCCAGTGTGTAGGTTAGTGCTAGTATACAGCGTGATGACTGGTCAGTGTGGACTCAGTGAGCCAAAGGCCCTATTTCCGTGCTGTATCTCTAAACTAAACTAGACGTCAGAAATACTGTAAATCCAGGATTATTGTTACGCTGCAAAGAATGCCACAGCTGACAGCAGTTTTGTGTAGTTTAGTTTAGTTTAGAGATACAGCCTAAATATTTATCCCCAACCAATATATAAAAGCGACAGTGCATGATACTCAGATAATTCAGAAGTTACAAAGTACACTCTCTGACTGCTGCTATTTTAGTGTTGGAGACCAGGGATGAAATTCTAAGCACATATATTTCCCTTACCCATTGAAACAAACATCTAAATAATACTGTGTGTAGAAAGGAACTGCAGATGTTGGTTTATAATGAAAATAGACACAAAGTGCTGGAGTAACTCAGCAGCTCAGGCAGCTCCTCTGGAGAAAAAGGAATGGTGACGTTTCAGGTCAGAAGAAAGGACCGTCCCTAAATGTCACCTATTCGTTTTTCTCCAGAGATGTTGCCTGACCCGCTGCATTACTCCAGCACTTTGTGTCTATTTAAACAATAGATGTTGGTCGAATAGCTATTTCTATACGTTTTAAAAACTTACAAACTTACAAAATACCTGTATTATGGGCGTCACAATTTATATTCTCCTTAAAACCACCATTGCACTCTGACCAAGGCAAGCGGTGTTGGAAAGAAGCGACAGATAGTACACACTGTAAGCTATGATGCAGTTGTAGTACAGGCAGACTAATGAAGTCACAACAACCATAGCGACACCCACACCTTAAAATTCAGGACAAAAAGCATAAGTTATCAGAAGGAAATTAGTTAACGGCAGTAATTTCTTTCACATACATTTATTTCGTCATCTATGATAATTACCACTTAAAGATGGCTGTGGAGGCCAAGTCAAAGGATACTTTTAAGGCGGAGATTGACAGATCCTTGATTAGCATGGGTGCCAGGGGAGAAGGCATGAGAATGGGGTTGAGAGGGAAAGATAGATCAGCTATGATTGAATGGCAAAGTGGACTTTATGGGCCGAATGGCCTAATTCTGCTCCGAGAACTTATTAACATGCTAAAGTTGCAGCAAGTAATGATTTCAATGTTCTGACAATTACGTAAATGCTCTTGACTCTTGATATATGGCCTATTTCAGCACATTCAATTCAGTGGTTCCATGGGTCCAGTGGTGCTTTATTGTCACATGTGCAGATGAACACTGACATCATTTTCAATACAAAGTCCAGTAAAGTATTGCCATACCTAAACGCAATCCCGGTTTAGCAAAGTGGACACATATAGTCCAACGAGACCCACATGCAAGATGGGGCCAGGTTCTGGCATCATTTTCAAAGTCATGATAGTGGACCTCACCATACCTCCTAGTAACTTAACAGAAGTATAAGAGGCGTGCTAATAATCATAGGCTTAGGTACCACAGAGTCTGTAACATGTACAGGATCTGAATTAATAATGGTGACAATATATAAGTACCTAAATTCTTTCAGTGTCTCATTTTTTTTACTTATTCTTCTTTTGTTTATCTGTGTATCTCCTGAAACTTCTCCTTAGTACCACCAGAATCTTTGTAAATTATCAATGCATAATTGTACGAGAACCCAACTTGTCAACAAACCCTCAATCTCGTATCCTCATGAGTTATGGTGCATTGTCTACTTCATATCATATCATATAGGGTGCACCTAGGTCAGGGAAAGCCTGACCTGGGCGTGGCATGGATGCACTAAGGAAAGTCATTGTGACCGCTCGCCCAAAAACATGGTCACACAATAGTTACGATGTGAAGATATAAAGATTTGGGCGGCACAGTGGGACAGCAGTAGAGTTGTAGAGACCCAGGTTTGATCGTGACTACAGGTGCTTGCCTGTACATAGTTTGTACATTCTCCCCCTGACCTGCGTGGGTTTTCTCCGGGAGCTCCGGTTTCCTCCCACACTTCAATGATGTACAGGTTTGTAGGTTAATTGGCTTGGTATAAAAGTGAAATTGTCCCTAGTGTGTGCAGGATAGTGTTAGTGTGCAGGGATCGGTGGTTGGCCTGGACATGGTGGGCCGGAGGGCCTGTTTCCATGCTGTATCTCTACACTAAACTAAACTAAACTACAGGACTGGAGGATTATGTTAGGGAGGACTGCATGAGAAGAGTGATGTGGTGGTGCGAAAGGTGCTTGGCACATTCTCCAACCTGCCAGGAAATCTACAGAGATGTCAAGAAGCACAGGAACGTCCTTACCTAACTGTTTACAGGAGAGGAGCCTCTAAACTAAACCTGTCTCCACTTCAGCAGAAACACACCGGGAAAGGTGAATTGAAAACAGTTTCAATTTCTGTAGCAACACAATTCAATTCAATTCACCTTTAATGTCATTGCACAGATACAAGTATGGGTACAACGAAATGCAGTTTAGCGTCAGTTCGTAGTAATAGCAGTATAGAAATAAATACAGAATGCAGACAATGTGGACGGAGAGAAATCTATCGGCGGGACTCCGAGTTCAGCCGTGTGATGGTGTTGTTGTAGAAGCTGTTCCTCATCCTACTAGTGCGGGACCTGAGGCTCCTGTATCGCCTCCCTGATGGTAGGAGGGCAAACAGTCCATGGTTAGGGTGGGAGGGGTCTTTGATGATCTTCCTGGCCCGTCTCAGACACCGTTTTCGGTGGAGGGCATGCATGACAGGAAGTGGGCACAGATGATGTGCTGGGTGGTTTTCACCACCCGTTGTAGTGCCTTCCTGTCTGCTATGGTGCTACTGCTGTACCAGACCGTAAAGCAGGTGGTCAGGATGCTTTCGATGGTACAGCGGTAAAGGTTGGTCAGGATCTGGGGGGACAGGTGGGCTTTTTTGAGCCTCCTCAGGGAGTAAAGGCGCTGCTGCGCCTTTTTGATCAGCTTGGAGGTGTTGATGAACCAGGACAGATCCTCCGAGATGTGTACCCCGAGGAATTTGTAGTTGGAGACCCGCTCCACCTCCACCACAAGTGGAATTCTTCCAGTGTCAACCTGCTTCGTTAAGTTTGGTTTAGAGACACTGTGCAGAACACTACACTACACGGATCCCCATGCACGAACGCTACCCTGCAAACACTAGGGACTATTTACAATTATACCAAGCCAATTAGCCTGCAAACCTGTATGCCTTTGGAGCGTAGGAGGAAACCGGAGCACCCTGAACAAAACCCACACAGGTCACGGGGAGAATGTACAAACTCCGTACAGACTTGCACCAGCAGTCAGGATCGAACCCAGGACTCTGGCACGGTATGGCAGAAACTCCACCGCTGTGCCACCGTGCCACTGTGCTGCCCCTGATGTGTCAATAAAAGAAAATACAGTCCGACTGCAAAGCTCTTTAGCAACTGGGCGTGTGTTGCTTTAATGACTGCAGGAATTGGATCAGATGCCATCAGTACAGACTTTCATCTGCCAGATTGCAAGACCATTTAATGTTCTGGTCTGGGACAATGCTAATGGCTCTGTGAGTCTGTTTTCTGTCAACCAGCACAAATTACTGCCATTCACACTGAGAAGGGACACTCTTCAATCTTCAGATGGGCCCAGTAGCCCTGGGCACTACTTGGCCCCAGATCTACTGGTAGTTTAGTTTAGTTTTGTTTAGAGATACAGAGTTGAAACATGCCCTGCGGGCATGCGCCGATCAGCTATAGCCCCTGCACTAGTCCCATCCTGCACACTAGAGAGAATTTAATAGAACTAAATGAACTTACAAACCTGCACGTCATTGGGATGTAGGAGGAAAGCGGAGCACCTGGACAAAACTCACGCAGTTAAAAGGGAAAATGTACAAACTCTGTACAGCCAGCACCCGCAGTCAGGATCGAACCCGGGTCTCTGGCGCTATAAGGCAGTAACTCTATACGCAGCAACTCTGTCTCAATAGTTGGCGTGGATTCGGTGGGCCAAAGGGCATGTTTCCATGCTGTATCTCTGAACTAAACTAAGTCATCAGGCAAAGAAGAGAATGGGCACAGGTCTTATGATATAAACCTGTCCACGAATGTATTGAGTGTCATTGCAAAAGCCCCTTGTAACCAGCTTTGAGGCACAGTGATGCTAGTGCAAAAACTAAAATGCTTCAGAAAAGTCCATTAATGGCATAACCAATAAAGACTTTATTGACTGACAAGAAGATCGCAGAAATGTTGTGACTGCTTGGGGCTTATGCTAACCAGGAATTTAAAGAGTCTGCAGAGTGAGCACTGCAGTGAGAAGAGTGAACCATTTGTGGCTGGGTCACATTCCAATACACAAAGCAGTATATAATTATCAAGTTCCAGCTGGTAAATGTGTTTCAACATTTATGAGAAAGGCAAGAAGGAGGGTAATGTTATTGCAGACTGGTAACTATGGCCAATGGAGCAGGGCACAGTGCACTCTAAGGTATATTTAGTATGAAGCTAAATGCCGACTGATTTACTATGCCATAGCCATAAGCAGGCTCATTCACAGAGGCGCACAGATTTCTGCAAAGGGGAGAATAGAGTTGAGAGGGAAAAGTAGATCAGACATGGTCAAATGGTGGGGGACTCGATGGGTTGAATGGGCTAATACTGCTCCTATGTCTTATGCTAAATGAGTAGTTTAGTTTAGTTCAGAGGTTTACAACGTGGAAACAGGCCCTTTGGCCCGTCGGGTCCACCCCGCACACTAACGCTATCCTACACACACTCGGGACAATTTACACTTATACCAAGCCAATTAACCTACAAACCTGTACGCCTTTGGAGTGTGGGAGGAAACCGAAGATCTTGGAGAAAACCCACACAGGTCACGGGGAGAACATACAAGCTCCGTACAGATGGACCCGTGGTCAGGATCGAACCCGGGTCTCCGGCGCTGCAAGTGCTGTAAGGCAGCTGCTCTACTGCTGTGCACCGTGCCGCCCGTAATATGAGCAACAGTGAATGAATGTCGCTGGGAGCACTGACGTCTCCCATTTTGTTATCTAATCTGTCCCATCCTACAACACTCCCTTTGCTTTCACTTCCCTTCCTACCTTTGTATCATCAACCCAATCGATCTCTAGTTATTCAATTCTGAAATCCAGGAAGTATATGTGTAAGAAGGAACTGCAGATGCTGGTTTACACCAATGATAGACACAAAAAGCTGATAAAGAAATTGGACCCAGATTGGGGAAGGCCTGAAAATGTTCACCTTTTTATAACAGTTGAGTTAGGTGTGAATTCAGTAATTATACATTGGTCAGCCTAATGGAGATTAAAAACCTTTAGAGACACTGCCGCAGGGACAGGCTGGCAGAGGAATGCGAATGAAAGACAAACAATCGCAACATTTAATAGACAGTCAGACAGGTACATGGATAGGACAAGTTTAGTGGGATATGGGCCAAACGCAGGCAGGTGGGACTAGTGCAGATGGGACATGTTGGTGAGGCAGCAACTCTACTGTGTCGCCTTTCACTTCAAGAAGTGTTTCCTGCAATCCAGACGTCCACCAGTGCTGCTCCCAGGGATTACATTTGTTTCATAGTTGCCATTATTGGCTTATGTAGATTGTCCCTAGTGTGTAGGATAGAACTGGTGTAAAGGTGAACATTGGTCGGCACGGACTTGGTGGGTTGAGAGGCGTCTTTCCTCCAAACTAAACTAAACATCAAAATGAGATAGATTGAGGAAAATTCCTGTCTATTCTAATTGCCAGAAATCTGACCCCAAAATATTCTACGTTTCTGTTTGTTTATTTTTGTTAGAAGTATTTCATTCTTGTACAACTTCATACTTTTGGTTCAATAATAAAAGAACAGTGAGATAAAAAAGAAATAAAGAGTGCCGGAATAGATAGACAAGTGAGTAGAAACTGAAAGCATAAGAAATAAAGAACAGAGATGAGAAGTTAAAAGATTGAAAGAAAAGGAAAAAGGAAAGAAAAGTGAGATTAGGAGAGATCTACCTATCTCATATTTTTGCCCATTCGTCACCCAGTTCTAAACCATTTAATTTCTAAGGTTATGTTATGTTGCACCATATGCTTGTAAAAAGTTGATAAAAGGAGACCAAATGTTTAAGAATTGGTCTACTTTGCCTAGTAGGAGGAATCTCATTTCTTCAAGATGTAGCGTTTCAGACATGTTTGAGATCCACATTTTGAATGTTGGCGTAGGTGCATATTTCCAAAATTTAAGTATACGTTTTTAGACCATAATTAAGAAAAGCTTCTTGGAATATAGTTAGTTTACTTCTCTCTTCCATTGATCCAAAGATAATCAATTGTGTATTGGGGTTCAATTTTGTGTTAAATAGTTTTGTAAAAATTCCAAAAATTTCATTCCAAAATTTATACAGTTTTGTACAAGAGACAAAGGAATGTGCTATAGTGGCATTTTGAGTTAGACATTTGTCGCAGATGGAGGAAACATTTGAAAATATTTTATTTAGTCTTGTTTTCGAATAATATAATCTATGTAAAATTTTTAATTGAATTAGGTTATGTCTTACATTCATTGAACATTTGTTTACATATAATAAATTTTTATCCCATCTATCGTTCAGAATTTTTATCAATAACTCTTGTTCCCAGTCTCTTCTAATTGCCTCTGTCATTGGTGTTTCTATATTTAGAATTATATGATATAAGTAAGATATTAAATTGCTTGATTCTGCCTTTCTATTCATTCCTTCCTCCAATAAATCTGGGGTTAAAGTTTGATATCCTTGTATATACTTTTTCAAATAATCTTGAATTTGAAGGTATTTGAAATATTGATTACTTTTCAAATTATATTTTAGTTGTAGTTGTTTGAATGATAAAAATGTTCCCATTTCATACATATCTCTCATCGTTTTAATTCCTATTCTTTCCCAATGGATAAACATTTTAGCAATAATGGTTGGTTTGAATGAGGGATTATTAGCTATTGGAGGAAGAAGCAATAATTTTCTTAATTTTAAAGTTAATTTTATTTGTTTCCAAATTCGTATTATACTATGAATAATTGGATTCTTCTTGTATATTATATTGTTCAGTTTTATCGGGGAAAGAAGGATCGCTCCTATATTATAAGGGGAACAATCCTCTTTCTCCATTCTTATCCAATCTACCTGTTGGGCAGAACTGTCCAACCAGTAAATTATATTTTTAATATTCACTGCCCAATAATAATACAATAAGTTAGGGAGTGTCAGCCTCCCTGATTCTTTAGATTTACACAAGTGTTTTTTTTTAATTCAGTGTGATTTATAATCCCATATGAAATTTATAATATCAGAATCTAATTTTTTAAAGAATTTTTTTAGGTAAGTATATTGGTATTGATTGAAATAGGTACAATATTTGTGGTAAGAAGATCATTGTTATCACATTTATTCTGCCTATTAAAGACATCGGCAGTGTCTTCCAAAATTTAATCAACCCATTTAATTTAGTTAATAAAGGCATATAGTTTGCGTTGAGTAATGATTTATAGTTCCTAGTAATTTGGATGCCTAAATACTTACATTTTTCTCTGTTGTAATTCTAAAAGGGAATTTCAACAGATGTGTCGACTCTTGAGGTTTTATCGTCATAATTTCGCTTTTGTTCCAATTTATTCTATATCCTGAAAAAGAACCACATTCCTCTATTAAATTTAATATATTTGGTATGCTAATTTGCGAATTTGTGATATATAAATAATATGTCGTCTGCATATAATGAAATGTTATTATTTGAGTGTTTGGTAATATTTCCATGAATATTCGGATGGCTTCTTATACTTTCAGCTAAAGGCTCTATCACTAGTGCAAATAGCAGGGGCGATAACGCGCACCCCTGCCTATTGCCCCCTTGCTAATTGGAATTTCGGGGATAATATATTATTAGTCAGTATTCTAGCCGTCGGCTTATCATGTAATAATTTTACCCATGAAATAAAATTATCTCCCATGTTTAATTTTTCCAATAATTTGAATAAATATTGCCATATTACTTGATCAAAAGTTTTTTCTGCATCCAACAAAATAATTGCTAGTTCTTCGTCAGTATTATGTGAGTACATTATATTAGACAGCCATCTCAAATTGTTAAATGAGTATCTCTTTGGTATGTACTCGTGGCATCAAGTTGGTCGGGGCGTTTTTCTAGCATGGTCGTCACGAGTAAAAAAGATCGTGAATTAGGTCGTGAAAGTGGGACAGGCCATTAAAGCTTCTCTCTTTCACTTTCAAAATTGCTTAGGCAAGTTAAAAAGTAGTTAAACTAGATACCCCTGCATTTCAGTATATGTTTCTCACATATAGTTTAGTGTAGATATACCTCATGGAAACAGGCCCTTAGGCCTATCAAGTCCACACCAACCTGCAATCACCCATTCACACTAGTTCTATTGCAACTGCAAGAAATGCTACACTTGTCCCTTCACCTCCCCCCTCCACTCATTTCAGGGACCCAAGCAGTCCTTCCAGGTCCGACAGAGGTTCACCTGCACCTCCTCCAACCTCATCTACTGCATCCGCTGCTCTAGATGCCAGATGATCTATATCGGTGAGACCAAGCGGAGGCTTGGCGATCGTTTCGCCGAACACCTCCTCTCGGTCCGCATTAACCAACCCGACCTCCCGGTGGCTCAGCACTTCAACTCCCCCTCCCATTCCGTATCCGACCTCTCGGTCCTGGGCCTCCTCCACGGCCAGAGTGAGCAACACCGCAAGTTGGAGGAACAGCACCTCATATTCCGCTTGGGGAGTCTGCATCCTTTGGGCTTGAACATTGAATTTTCTCAATTCTGTTAATCCTTGCTGTATCCTCCCCTTCCCACCTCTCCCTCAGCCCTCGGGCCCTGGCATTCCCTCTCTCTCTATCTCCCTCCCCCACCCTAGTCTCACCAGCTTCTCATTTTCACACCACAAACAGCTTACAATGGCTTGTTCCCTTTATCATCGATACTTTTTTGCATATCTTTCATTCATTGTTCTTTATCTCTCCACATCACCGTCTATATCTCTCGTTTCCCTGATCCCTGCCCAGTCTGAAGAAGGGTCTAGACCCGAAACGTCGCCTATCTCCTTCGCTCCTTAGATGCTGCTGCACCCGCTGAGTTTCTCCAGCTTTTTGTGTAACCCTCCATTCTCCAGCATCTGCAGTTTCTTCGTTAACACTATCTCTTTGGTATGAAGTCTGAAGAAGGGTCTCGACCCGAAACGTCACCTATCTCCTTCGCTCCTTAGATGCTGCTGCACCCGCTGAGTTTCTCCAGCTTCTTCGTTAACACTACCTCTTTGGTATGAACCCTGTTTGGTCCGTATTTATTAGTTTACTAACATATTTACTCAATCTTCTCGCTAGGGTCTTTGTTAATATTTTTTGGTCTGTATTTAGGAGTGCATAGCTCTATATGAGCCTGGGTCTTCTAGATCTTTATCCTTTTTTGGTATAAGTGTAATAGTTGACTCAGTTAGTGTTTCTGGTAGTTTATTTTCTTTAAAAGCGTATATATATAAATCTTGCAACCGTGGAGAAATTATCTCGTAGAATCTTTTACAGAATTCATTACTAAAGCCATCTGGTCCTGGCGTTTTGCCATTCTTCTATTTCTTCTATTTCCTGTAGTGTAATCTGAGCTCCTAATCCCTCTTGTTCCACCATATTTAAATTTGGAAAATTACACTTATCTAAGAAATTTGTATTTTGAGTATTATTTGCAGAGGTTTTCGATGTATATAAGTTTTGATAAAATTGAGCAAATCTTTTATTAATATCTTTAGGTAGTGTTAGTACTTCCCCTTTGCCTGATTTAATTTTAGTAATTGTATTTTCTGTTTCCCGTTTTTTCAGTTGGCGTGCTAGGAGTTTATGAGGTTTATCACCAAATTCGGAAGTTTCTTGTTTTGTAATTTGAAATAATCTTATTATTCTGGCCGATAAAATTTTATTTAATTTATATTTTAGTATTATTATCTCATTATGTTTACCTATAGTTATCTATAGTTGGTTCTTTGGCATTTGCTAAATCTAATTGTCTAATTTCTTGTTCTAACTGCAATTGTTCAGTATTATTCTTTTTATTTTGGAAAGCTTGATATTCTACGTTTCTAACAGAAATTTTCTAGTTCTTATCGTTAAAGCTAAAAATAATAAAAAGTTAATGTATAAATATTCTTCGATGTTGCAAGATAAAACACCAACCTTGCAGAATTGGCACAGCTTTCCACACTGAAATGGGTCCCAAGCTGGAAAATTGCCCAAGAGCACACTCCAAGAAAAATAATGGTAATCCGGCAATTGCTGTCATGATTACATATGGAATGACAAAAACACCTGTGCATTACGTAAGAAAGAAACACAGCAGAGAAAGATTATGACAAAGGTTTAGCAAGGCAATTTTAACATAGGTATTAGATAGGATGGTGCTATGTCACTGATATTTTATACCCAACAGCAAAACTTCAGATTGAAAGGTTTTGTTTAAGTACTGAGGAGAAGTTCCACATATGCTCTTGAAAAGAAAACAAAAACAGAAGATGCTGAAAATACTCTGCAGATCTGACCACATCTGTGGAAACTGTGTTTCTCCAGCATTTTTTGTTGGTGTTTTTTTTAGATTTTCCAGTATTTGAGTTTTTTTTAGATTCTATCACAAGAAATGAGTCTAATTTTACTGGTACTAACATTGAAACCAAAACGGGTTTTGAAGCTTTGTATGCCTTTACAGCACAGAAAAAATATATTATAAAACAGCCGGCACCAACGAAAGAATCCATTCAACCAGAAGTGGGGTGATTCTCCAGAACTGTTTCTGGGCTGTTACAGGAGATCAAAGCATAATCATTATTCAAAATTATTATGCATTAAAAAATGTGGAGAGTGCTAGGTTCAAACAGTAGGAAATTAATTTTGGGTGGCACAGCATCAGAGACCTGGATTCAATACTGACTCTAGAAACTGTCTGTGTGGAGTTTGCACATTCTCCCTATGACCGTGTGGGTTCCACTGGTTTCTTCACACATCCCAAAGATGTGCGGGTTTGTAAGTTAAGTGGCCTCTGTAAATTGCCCCTAGTGGGTAAGGAGTTGATGAGAAAGTGGGATCACGGAGAAAAGACTTTGCCTTCCATCACAGCGAGGAGGAGATTCACTGTGATGGATGTTTGTGTAAATTGAATTGTTTGTATGTTTTGTAGGAATTGTCTTTGTTTGTATGGCTGTGGAAACGGAGCTTCGTTTGAGCCTCACTGAGGTTCAAATGACATGGAATAAAATATTGTATATTGTATTGTATTGTAACTAGTGTGAATGGGTGATCAATGGTCGGTGGGGACTTGAAGGGCGTTTTTCCATGCTGTATCTCTAAACTAAAACTTCAAAAGATTACATTGTCCAAAATGTTACATTTTTTGACAATGGAACAATATCAAAATTGTTCCATTAGGAATGAGTTGGGGCATTGGGGATCAAGGCAGGATCAGAAGAGGACATTTGTCAGCGGGAAGGAGGAGAGGAAGATCGAGAAGGGGGGTCAGTATGTGGAATGCGGAATGGGGCAGTGAGAGAACAACAGTCCTTTCTAAATAGCTTTAATTTCCGCATCCTTATTTGGTACATAATTATCAATGTTCCTCTGTAGTTATCAGCTATGTTACTACACCTCCTCCATTTTTGTAAACAAGGTAAGGGGATCGCCAAATATTGCCAAATCCCACAGCATAGCCAATCATTGAAAGCATATAGTCGATTTTCGTGCTCCATTGTTCTCGAGTGGACTCATAAAGCTCTTCAAACAAGGACGAGCCGTTGATGTGCTAGAGAAAGTTAAAAAGAACTACTCAGTCTACACAAATAGAAAAACATAGACACTTTTGGCGTAGCAGTTGAGCTACTGCTTTACATCGCCACAGACCCGGGTTCGGACTGCGGAATGAGCCTTTATTTTCTTTAAAGGTACTGTATTTGGGTTTTGAAGTTATATAATTGAGCAATGTTTTACTCGATCCACCCACTCTTCCAGATTTCTAGCATGTTCTATTCCTAATTTCTGCCTAGTTTCTACAGTCACTAAAGAGGATGTGACATTATATGATTTTTGACCCATTATTTTGGTGCTATTATACTTAAAAATTACAACTGCTATCAGCAGGGTATCCAAAATCAACGGTGGCACAGCAGTAGAGCTATTGCCTTAGTGCCAGGGACCCGGGTTCGATCCTGACTACGGGTGCCGTCTGTACGGAGTTTGTACGTTCTCCCCGTGACCTGCGTGGGTTTTCTCCTAGATCTTTGGTTTCCTCCCACACTCCAAAGACGTACAGGTTTGTAAGTTAACTGGATTGGTATAAAAAATGTAAAATTGTTCCCAGTGTGTGTAGGAAAGTGTAAGTGTGCGGGGACCGCTGGTCAGTTCGGACTCGGTGGGCCGAAGGCCCTGTTTCTGTGCTGTATCTCAAAACTAAGATATATCCAAGGACATTGTGGGAAGCTAGAAAAGAAATTGCAGGAGTCATAGCTGAGATTAATGAATGATCTTTAGACACCATTTAGGTGCCAGAAGACTGGCTAATGTTGTGTCTCATTTTGAGAAGAGCAAAGAAAAAAAACTGGGAACTATAGACCAGTCAGCCTTGCCAAGTTACTGGAGATGATTCCGAGAAATAAGATATAGATGCATTTAGATAGACAGGGGTTGACCAGGGAGAGTCAAGAAGATTTTGTGTATGAGATCATGTCTCACAAAGTTGATTGAGTTTTTTTGAAGAAGTGCCTAAGAAAGTTGATTAGGGCAGAATCCTATATAGGTATATATAGGCTTCAGCAAGGACTTTGATAAGATTCCACATGCATGGTATGCAAATCTGGAAGGTTAGATCCCATGGGAAGGGGGGGTTGGAAGGTGTTGGCTTTTATCCAACCAGATGACCTCATTCTGCTCCTATTTCATATGGACAGTTCACTTTGAAGGCCATCTCCTCGATGTTCCTCCAGTATCAGGCCTCCAGAGAAAGGTTAGATCCAAATGGAGAGCCACCACCATTACTGCCCATGCAAGGGTAGAATAGCCCATATCCCTAGGGCAGATACACACACGGGCCATTAGACAACACTCTGCCCTGCTGCATTTTACTCAGCAGCCCTGCTGGCACAAGTAACGTTGCTGCGCGAAGATAAGACACAAAATGCTGGAATAACTCAGCGGCACCGGCTGCATCTCTGGGGAGAAGGAATGAGTGACGTTTCGGGTCGAGACCCTTTCCCACTGGTCTCCCATGTCACCATCACGAGAAGACTCACTTCAGGTCCGATCACCGTGGTCCGAGATCTTGCGATCGCCGAGGACACTCTCTTGATCATTTTGCCCAGAGGTGGTGATGGTGAGGTCTCTTCAGGGACCCGCTTGTGGAAGGAGCAGCTTCATCAGAGCGCATGAGGTGCGTTGGCGGTGCCACGGGGCCGAGCGTTGACCACTGAGCGTTGACCAGTCAGTTCAACTGTCACCCACCGTCGCTGCTTTCAAACTGTGACCGGGTTTTAAATAAGTTCCAATATCGATGTTTGTAAAGCTTTCCAGCGTCTACTAAGAATGCCATTTGGCAGCATCCCTCTCATACTCATGTCTCACTTAATTCACTGCTGCTTTTCCAACGCTTAATATCTGATACTTTCCCATCAATTCTACACTCCAGGCGAGGTTGCCTACACGTTCCTGACGTCTTTGTGTGCGGGAGTCTTCTGTGACGAAGTCTTCTGTGCTGAAGTCTTCTGTGCTGGAGCCTTGAGTACTGGAGCCTTGAGTACTGGAGTCTTGAGTACTGGAGTCTTGTCTGCAGTCTGGTCACCCCATTGCAGCAGACATGAGTCTGCCCTCAAAAACTTCAGGAGTAGTTTCCAGTTTACAGGCATTAAGGGCCTGTCCCACTTGGCTGTCCTTTGCGCGCCATTTACGCGACCTGCTAGGATGTGGGCAGCGCGTGGGTAGCACGAGACGGGCGCATGGAGTGTTGTGGAGGAGTGTGGAGTGGTGTGGAGGAGTGTGGAGTGGCGTGGAGGAGTGTGGACTTTGTCCTGAACGAAATCTTCGCGCGCCACCGGCCTGTCGCGTAACTGACGGCCAAAGTGGGATAGGCCCATTAGAGATTAAAATATGCCATACTGGACCAAGGTTGATCTGGAGGAAAGACCTCTATCTCCTAGTCAAAGGTTCAGACATATGGCTAGTCACAAAGTATATGGAGGCTTTGAATGGATGAATGCAGTGCATTGGTATGGCCTTATCAAGTTTAGGGGAACTTCGGTGAACACATCAAAGGACCCCTGTGGACAAAGATCCTATAGCAAGCTTGCTTTAGGATCTTTGCCTGTGGATCCTTGGGTGGCAATACAGGCAGATAAAGTAACAAAGAAGGCATATGGGATACTTTTTATTTGTAGGAATTAACTGCAGATGCTGGTTTAAACCAAAGGTAGACACTAAAATCTGGAGTAAATCAGCACGTCAGACAGCATCTCTGGAGAAAAGGAATGGGTGACGTTTCAGGTCGAGACTCTTCTGCAGACTTACTTATATTTACCAGCCGTAGAATGGAAGAGCTGGGAGATTATGGTATTACTTACAAAGCAATGGTTCGACTACAGCTGGAGTTCAACATGAGACCGTTACAGACCAAATGCTGATGTATGTGGTTTAGCATCAATGAGGAGGGAGAAAAAATAGTGGGGGGGGGTGGGGGGGGGGGGAGGAGATTTAATGGGAACCTGAGGGGTAACTTTTTTTTACACATAGGGTGGTGGATGTATGGCTGCCAGGGGAGATAACTGAGACAGGTCCAATCGCAATGTTTAAGAAACATTTCGACAGGTACATGGATAAGGGTAGGTCTAGTGGGATATGGGCCAAAAGCAGACCGGTAGGACAGGTAGGACTAGTGAGCAAGTTGTGCCAAAGGGCCTTTTTCATGCTGTAAGACTGACTTTATGTAGAAACAAAGAACTGGATATGCTGGTTAATACACAAAGGAACACAAATAGCTGATGTAACTAAGTAGATCATGCAACACCACTGCAGAACATGGATAGGTGGCTTTTCGAGTCGAGACCTTTCTTCAGACACAGAACTTATTTGACCCGAAACGTCACCTATCCACGTTCTCCAGAGATGTCACCTAACCTACTAAGTTACTCCAGCACTTTGTGTCGTTTTAGCATCAATGATGTTCAACATGCCCATGGTAGACTGTGCTTGCTTTTGTGCTGGATGTATTATTTTGCCATAATGGACACATTATTTGGTCATCGCTGCAGCATTCCAATGCCCAGTTTGGTCATGAGTCTGTCGTCAATAACTTCAATAGCGATTTCAGTTTACAGGCATTGGAGATTAAAATATTCCATACTGGACCAAGACTGATCAGGAGGAAAGAGTGCTCATAGTCAAAGATTCAGATAAATGGCTAGTCACAAAATACTGGAGTAACTCAGCAGGTTAGGAGGTATCTCTGCAGAAAAGGAATAGGTGATGTTTCGGGCGTGAACCCTTCTTCAAACGGCACCTATTCCTTTTCTCCAGAGATGCTGCCTGACCCGCTGAGTTTCGCTGGCATTTTGTGTCTATTTTCGGTATAAACAAGCATCTGCAGTTCCTACACAGATTAATGGCTGATGTTGGGTGAGGTGTGGTGCGTGAAGATGCCTTTGAAAATCAGGACCTACATAGTGGGGTTGGCTATATTGTGGGATAAATTACTGGGTAGAGAAGTAGTTGTTGAGTTGTCAAAGGGTTGGGGGGGGGGATAATTGTGAGGAGAGGTGGCAGGTCAGAAACGGTGGATGGAAGCATTCAGGAAGGGATTAACAGTTGAGGATGCTGTTATTTTCAAGATGGTGATAAAAGTTAAGCCTTCAATTTATCATAGTGGAACTTTTGTCTGCGATTGTTTAAGGTGATGGGGGAATTTTTTTATAGGAATCTGAGGGATACCTTTTTCACACAGATGGTGGTGGGTGTATGGAGCGAGCTGCCGGAGGAGGTAGTTGAGGCTGGGACTATTCCAATGTTTAAGCAGCAATTAGACAGGTACATGGATAGGACAGGTTTAGAGGGATATGGGCCAAATGCAGGCAAGTGCAGATGGGACATGTTGGTCGGTAAAGGCAAGTTGGGCTGAAGGGCCTGTTTCCACACAGTATGACTCTATGACTCTATTGTACGAAAAAGGCCTGGGTTATATTGGAAGCCTGCCAATCTTTGCTTTTGTTCTCATTTGGCCTTTCAAGCCAGCACCGCCATTCAATATGATCATGGCTGATCATCCAAAATCAGTACCCCGTTCCTGCTTTCTCCCCATATGCCTTGATTCTGTTAGCCCTAAGAGCTATATATAACTCTCTCTTGAATACATCCAGTGAATTGGCCTCCACTGCCTTCTGTGCCGTTGAGTTTCAGAGTTTCACTCTCTGGTAGGTGCATTTCTAATTGGGAGTCAGTGGAATAAACAACCATGTAATCTAATTTTGAAATATCTCCATGCATCTTCCTCTACACCCACCTCAAGCACCAACCACTCCATCAGTGTGACATATTTTCCATTCTTCCCATTTGTCATCCATCCTGTAGTTCCCCCAGGAAGATTATGAAATTATTATAAATTAATTTCAGATTAGAGATAGCGTTGTACTGTGGATCTGTTTATTAGGAACTAAATTGTTTTATCTATGCCATATGTTCTGCCTGTTACTAAGATTTAAATGGTAATCAGCTTTAATTTTGAATGACAACTAAATTGATGTACCGATTCTGAATCGCTTCAATTGTTTACAAATTTTTTTTTTTCTTCCTCAATCAATGCACCGTCAATATCTTAATATAATTCAAAATTACTTGGAGAGAATATTAACATATGTCCAAATATAATATATTATTACCTATATAAGGGAGTTTTACTGGGCAATTTTAGTTCGTATTTTGATTGGTGCAAAAAACGCGCAGTTTCCAGCGGGCAATATTACTTGGTATTTTTCTTCTTCCGGTTTTCGCCATTGACTTTACGTAGAAAAACTGCGGTCAATCACAAAGCTCCAAGTGTGAATCTTAGGAATTATTTTAATTTACGTGGGGATAGGTAATAATTATAATATTGACTGGCTTCTTTCGGGAGACACCAGGAAATATTGCCCGCACTGAAATCATATTGCCCGCGTCTTCGACACGGGCAATATGATTTCAGTTTGGGCAATATTTCCTGGTGTCTCCCTCAAGGCCAGTCAATATTATATAATTATTACCTATATAAGGTAGTTTTACTGGGCAATATTAGTTCGTATTTTGATTGGTCAAAAAACGCGCAGTTTCCAGCGGGCAATATTACTTGGTATTTTTCTTCTTCCGGGTTTCGCCATTGACTTTACGTAGAAAAACTGCGGTCAATCACAAAGATGAAATATTACGAACCCTGGGCGTACATCCGGGACACAAACCCGGCCAAAGTTCACCGCGAAGAATCAGGTCACGGCATCTAAACAAACATGGCAGCCTCCAGCAGTGCGTGATTCGCGTCTCTTGACGACGACGGAATTATTTTAATTTACGTGGGGATAGGTAATAATTATAATATTGACTGGCTTCTTTCGGGAGACACCAGGAAATATTGCCCGCACTGAAATCATATTGCCCTCGTCTTCGAGTCGGGCAATATGATTTCAGTTTGGGCAATATTCCTGGTGTATCCCTCAAGGCCAGTCAATATTATATAATTATCACGTTACCAAAACTTTGATGGTTCTCTCTGGAATGTTAGATGTTGAGGGGAGACCTGGTAGAAATATGTAAAATTATGAGAGGCATAGATAGGGTGGACAACCAGAACCTTTTTGAAGATGAGAAGGGCAAAGTTTAAAGGAGATGTGCAGGGCAAGTTTTTTTTTTACAGAGATTGGTGGGTACCTGGAATGTGCTGCCAGGGATGGTGGTGAAGGCAGTTACAAAGGTGGGATTTAAGAGATTTTTGGACAGGCTTATGGATATGCAGGGAATGGAGGGATATGCATCACATGCAAGCGGAGGAGACAAGTTTAACTTGGCATACTGTTTAGCAGGGATATTGTTGGTTGAATGGCCTTTTCCTGTGCTGTACTGTTCTATGTTTTATATCTATATTACTAAAAGTCTGATCTTGACCGCTTTTGGCTCACTGTGGTGTGATTTCTGAGAGAATGCCGCCACCTACGGCCGTCATTTTTGACCACCTCGCTCAGAGCCCCCCTCCGCCTTCCTGGACCAGAGGATTTTTTCCCATCGATGAAAAATCTGAGAGATATTAATGTTGAAGGGAGGGGGAGGGACTATACAACCAGGAAGTGGTGTGCCTCACTCAGTCTCTGCAAGATGGAGGAAGCCAGAGGGTCATGTCTCTCTGAGGTCTGAATAGCACTGAACAACGTCTACTCAACTGTGAATGCCTTTAATGTGGTTCTAAAATGCTTGCAAAAAGTGCCTATTGGTTCTAAAATGGTTGCAAAAAGCGTATTTTTTGGTTCTAAAATGGTTGCAAAAAGTGTCTATTGGTTCTAAAATGCAAAAAGTGTCTCTATTGGTTCTAAAATGCTTGCAGAAAGTGTCTCTATTGGTTCTAAAATGCTTGCAAAAAGTGTCTATTGGTTCTAAAATGGTTGCAAAAAGTATCTATTGGTTCTAAAATGCTTGCAAAAGTGTCTCTTTTGGTTCTAAAATGGTTGCAAAAAGTGTCTATTGGTTCTAAAATGGTTGCAAAAAGTGTCTATTGGTTCTAAAATGCTTACAAAAAGAGTCCCTATTGGTTCTAAATTGCTTGGAAAAAGTGTCCTATTAGTTCTAAAATGCTTGCAAAAAGTGTATCTATCGGTTCTAAAATGCTTGCAAAAAGAGTCTGTATTGGTTCTAAAATACTTGCAAAAAGTGTCTCTATTGGTTCTAAAATGCTTGCAAAAAGTGTCTATTGGGTCTACAATGGTTGCAAAAAGTGTATATTGGGTCTAGAATGGTTGCAAAAAGTGTCTATTGGGTCTACAATGGTTGCAATAAAGTGTCTATATTGGGTTTTAAATGGTTGCAAAAAGTGTCTCTATTGGGTCTAAAATGCTTGCAGAAAGTGTCTTTATTGGCTCTAAAATGGTTGCAAAAAGTGTCTTTTGGTTTTAAAATGCTTGCAGAAAGAGGTCATGAATCTGTCTGAGCTGTGAGTCAACTGAACACACTGAATGTCTACTGAACTGTGAGTTTGGTGTTTTGTGTGGTTTTATGGTGGTTTTACCCTGCTTGAAATGGTATGAAACTGCATTTGAATGTGGTGGCCTTGCACCCTGCATGAAATGGTATGAAACTGCATTTGAACGTGGTGGCATTGCACCCTGCATGAAATGGTATGAAGCTGCATTTGAATTTGGTGGCCTTGCACCCTGCTTGAAATGGTATGAAACTGCACTTGAATTTGGTGGCCTTGCACCCTGCTTGAAGTGGTATGTAACTGCACTTGAATTCGGTGGCCTTGCACCCTGCTTGAAGTGGTTGGAAACTGCACTTGAATTCGGTGGCCTTGCACCCTGCTTGAAGTGGTAGGAAACTGCACTTGAATTTGGTGGCCTTGAACCCTGCTTGAAATGGTAGGAAAATTGATTTGAATTTGGTGGCCTTGCACCCTGCTTGAAATGGAATTTCAAGGAATAGCCATGAGTCAACTGCCAGCCCATCAGCCGTGAGTGAGCTACCAGCACATCAGGCTTGAGGGACTGAGCTGCCACCCCAAGAACCCATACCAGCGCTCCAGAAAGTCCCCCCACTGGCCACCAATATTGGAATTGGTGGAGAGGTGAAATATTGCATTGGGGGACCAACCCTCCCATGTGAACATGGGACCCAACGGGTCCCACTTAATCTAGTGTGAAATAAAATTCATCTTCTTGTCCAAGTAATGACTTCTGAAATATTTCTGTTTTTTAGTTTGGTGCATTACCCGAAGACTGATAATTATTTACTTAAAACCGTACTGCTTGCTTAATGCCTTTGAGCAGTAAATTGGCAGAACTATGTTTTGAGTAATTACTAAGTTGTCTTATCCTGAGGCCATAACTCTCGGTGACTGGATGTGCTTCAGACGTGTTCTGTTACAATAATTACAGCTTCTGAACTGTGTTCTTTACTTTTTCCAAGTTACAGGTATGATAAACCAAGCTCAGAATTTAACTTAGAAACTAAAACTTGATTGTGTCAACTTCCTTCATACAGTATGTTTTGAAATTCGTTGAATAATTTTGCATTGAACAGCAACACTAATGTGTTTTTTTTTAATTGCAAAACCAATAAAAATGTATTTTATTATAATAATCAACCATCCTCACGCCCATGATGAAGCTTACTGAGTAAATGTGGTACATCATTTAGGAACAAATGGTCTATCAATGGTTAAGAGTCAAGAGTCAAGAGAGTTTTATTGTCATGTGTCCCAGATAGGACAATTAAATTCTTGCTTGCTGCAGAATATGTAAACATAATACAGAACAGGAGATAAAAGTTCCATGTGTCTATATACCATAGACCATATAGACACAATAAATGGGAACTGTTTTTTTTTAATCTTTCTTAAAAACATTTGTTTCTGCTTCTGAATCTGTCAGAGGTGGTGGAAGAACACTTAAATGTTCAAAACGTTTGTTAAAAACTTGTCAGATTGTGCAAAAATAACCCAGAAAATACCGGCAATTCTCAGCAGGTCAGGCAGCACCTACGGAAAGAGGAACAGTTAATGTTTTCGGTCCAAATTGCTTTTCATTTAAGATTCTGTCTCCCACTGACCTCCCATTGTCTCACTTGATAAGGGCTGATATATGGCCGGACACTGGAGCTAATTATTTTCACTAAACTTGAACCATAACTAATATATTTGAAGTAAACAAAGCACAGATCAGCCATAAGACATTAGTGTGCAAAGTTAAAGAGCATGGGATTAAGGGTGATGTATTGAAATGAGCAGAGAACTACTTGGCAGACAGGGAAGCAAGGGTAGAAATGAACAGATTATTTGCTGAGCAGGAGTCCTGGGCGGCACGGTGGCGCAGCGTCAGAAACCCGGGTTCGATCCTGACTACGGGTGCTTGTCTGTGCGGAGGTTGCACATTCTCCCTGTGACCGTGTGGGTTTTCTCCGGGGGCTCCAGTTTCCCACCACACTCCAAAGACGAACAGGTTTGTTGGTTAGTTGGCTTCTGTAAATGGTACATTGTCCCTAGCGTGTAGGATAGTGCGGTGTGATCGCTGGTCGGCATGGACTCGATGGGCCGACGAGCCTGTTTCCACACTAAAGTGTAAAGTCTAAAGAGTCAGTGACTAATTGGGTACCACAGGTTTCAATGCTTGGATCCCAACTTCACAATATATGTTAATAATTTAGGTGAGGGACTTTTGCTCCAAACTGGAGGATGAGGCAGGTATTTGGCAGCTGTGGCGGGGCCTGAATGCAATCACTTCCTACAAGGCGAAACCAGGAGGCAGCTCGAATGTCGGCGAAACATCACTCCCTGACGAGCTCAATGCTTTTTACGCACGCTTTGATAGGGGGAATACTGATGTGCCTTCCCGAGCCCCCATTCGCTGTGATGGTATTTCAGTCTCAGTCACAGAGGCCGACGTCAGGAAATCCTTCAGAGCGGTGAACCCTCGAAAAGTGTCTGGACCTGATGGTATACCCGGTCGTGTTCTAAAAACCTGTGCAGACCAACTGGCTGGAGTTTTTACGGACATTTTCAACCTCTCACTTCTGAGGTCTGAGGTCCTCACCTGCTTTAAACGGGCATCAATTATACCAGTGCCCAAGAAGAGTAAGGTGACGTGCCTCAATGACTATCGACCTGTGGCACTAACGCCTGTGGTGATGAAGTGCTTTGAGAGGTTGATCATGGAGCAAATCAACTCATACCTCGACAAAAACCTGGGCCCACTGCAGTTTGCTTACCGCCACAACAGATCAACGGTAGATGCGATCTCGCTGGCCCTCCACTCCGCTCTGGACGACTTGGACAACAAAAATTTATATGTCAGGCTGTTATTCATTGATTACAGCTCGGCATTTAACACAATCATCCCCTCCAAGCTGGTTACCAAACTCACAGAACTTGGTCTCTGCGCATCCCTCTGCAATTGGATCCTCGACTTCCTCATTCACAGACCACAGTCTGTTCGTATTGGTGGAAATGTGTTAGCCTCAATAACAATCAGCACGGGAGCACCTCAAGGCTGCATGCTCAGCCCCCTGCTGTACTCACTCTATACTCATGACTGCCTAGCTGGTCACAGTGCGAACTCCATCAACAAGTTCGCTGACGACACCATTGTTGTGGGACATATCACTGATAGGGATGAGTCAGAGTATAGAAGAGAGATCGAGCAACTGTCCATATGGTGCCAGCACAATAACCTGGCCCTCAACACCAGCAAAACCAAGGAACTGATTGTGGACTTTGGAAGGAGTAGGATGGGGACCCACAGTCCTGTTTATATCAACGGGTCAATGGTTGAAAGGGTGAAGAGCTTCAGATTTCTGGGCATGCACATCTCTGATCCGAGAACACTAATTTCCTGGTCCGAGAACACTAATGCAATTATCAAGAAAGCACACCATCGCCTCTACTTCTTGAGAAAATTACGGAGAGTCGGTTTGTCAAGGAGGACTCTCTCTAACTTCTACAGGTGCACAGTAGAGAGCTTGCTGACCGGTTGCATCGTGGCTTGGTTCGGCAACTTGAGCGCCCTGGAGAGGAAAATACTTCAAAAAGTAGTAAACACTGCCCAGTCCATCATCGGCTCTGACCTTCCTTCCATCGAGGGGATTTATCGAAGTCGCTGCCTCAAAAAGACTGGCAGCATCATCAAGGACCCACACCATCCTGGCCACATAGAAGGTACAGGAACCTGAAGACTGCAACAACCAGGTTCAGGAATAGCTACTTCCCCACAGCCATCAGGCTATTAAACCTGGCTCGGACAAAACTCTGATCATTAATAACCCATTATCTGTTATTTACACTTTATCAGTTTATTTATTCATGTGTGTATGTATTTATATAATGATATATGGACACACTGATCTGTTTTGTAGTAAATGCCTACTATGTTCTGTGTGCTGAAGCATAGCAAGAATCTCATTGTATTATCAGGGACACATGACAATAAACTCACTTGAACTTGAACTTGGAATTTTAATGTGGACACAACACAGATTTGCAGAATAGTAGCTATGCGGAGGATGTAGTAAGGCTCTAATGTATGCTTGAGTGAGTACAGAAACGCATGGCAGATGGAGTACAGTGTGGATAAATGTAATCTTATCTCATTTGGTTGCAAAAACTGGAAGGCAGATTATTATCTAAAAGACAAAAGATCTGGATAAGAGGAGTACAATGAGAACTGGGTGTCCTTGTGCAGCAGAGTATAAAAGTATGCAATTACAACCCTTGTTAAGAAGGCAAATGGTATGTTGGCCTTCAAAGCAAGGGGTTTTGAGCTCAGGACTAGGGATACTTACTGCAATGGTACGGGACCTTTGCGAAGTCACATCATGAGTATTGTGCAGTTTTGGTCTTAGCTGAAGAAGGATATTCTTGCTAAATCTTAAAGACTCACCATGTTGAATCCCGGGATGGCAGACTGACATGTGAAGAGAGAGTGCGTTGAAGGGAAATGAAAGGTTTAGTGAGGGGGACCTTATTGAAACTTATAAAATGGTGGCACTGGAGAAAGTAGATGCAGGAAGGTGAGAAGTCCAGAACTATGGTTCACAACCCGAGGTCATGGGATAAGCCATTTAAGACTGACATGAGGAGAAATCTCTACATCCAAAGAGTGATGAAGCTGCAGAATTCTCTACAGAAGACAGTTCAACCAAAGCATCAAATATATTCAAGAAAAAGTTGGGCATAATTCTTGCAGCTAAAGAGATCAAGGAATAGTTTAGTTTACATTCACCAAGCCAATTAACCTACCAATCTGTACGTCTTCGAAATGTGGAAAGAAACCGAAGATCTCGGAGAAAACCCATCCGGTCACGGGGAGAAAGTACAAACTCTGTCCAGACAGCGCCCGTAGTCGGGATCGAACCCGGGTCTCTGGAACTGCAAGCGCTGTAAGGCAGCAACTCTACCACTGTGCCACCATACCGCCCAATTTATTGTTTAATTTATTGTCATGTGTACTGAGGTACAGTGAAAAGCTTTTGTCGCTATGTTACTTTTGTAGCTTTTTTTCTATTTGGAAGGAAGCATGAACAGGCTACTGAATTAGGATAGTCACCCATGATCACATTGAATAGCGAAGCAAGGACCAAATAGCAGAGTCCTACTCTTGTTTTGTATGTTTCTATTTAAAGGATTGAAGGAGCAGTTATGAGTATGAATGAGAGCCCTCCGGTATACATTGAATACATGTCTTCATTTATGCCCATCTTTTAATCCATCGTCTATTTCACTGTTGTGAATTTCCTCATCTTTCTTCATGATCCTATTGCGCAGAAAACATTGTCAATAGGATATCACAACGACAGCCCTAGCCTTACAGAGATATTCTCTTTGTCCAACACATCTCTCCCCAACCCCAACCACCCCCGAAACTTCAAACTGGCTTTTCCAGTTCTGACAAAAGGTCTTTGAAACAAAGTGTTATGCTTCAAGTTTCTGGCATTTTCTGTTTGTGTTTCAAGTAATTGTGAAGTTGGCTTAATTCACCTCTAGCTTCTGATTCACAACTCACGGGCATGCATCTTGAAACAGGGTCTCCAGAAACTCCTCATATGGAGCACTCTAATTATTTTTGTATCTATCTTAGCAATACAAATATATTCAACCCAGATATGATAGCATAGTCACTCAGTTTATCTCCAGAACACAGTTCTGCTTGGCATGCTGGTAACTTCTAACCCTCCCCCAAACTCCACACTACCTTGAATTGAGTCAACCAGGACAAGTGATGAGGTCCAATTTTCACATGTATGACTTATTTTCCCTTATCTGGCTGGAGGAAAGCATTGACATTCTTGGTCATTTATTCGTTTATCATCGTTGAAACCATTAGCGATGCAGCGGTTGCTGGTTTCCGACGGGAACGATGACGGACGCGCCACACATCTCTGTGCTCCAGTTCCTGCGGACTTCCGCCGCTGGAAGTATAGGATTTTGGTGTGTGTGCTTTATCATCGTTCCTTACAATGCTGTGTACGACAGTGATCTCAACTTCTACTGGTGTGGATGGCCGTTGGCTCGCTAGAAGCTCATCCGCCCCTTGACAGGTCTTGTTTTTGGTCCTGCTGGGGGTCCACAACCCCCTCCTCGCCTGGCAAACCAGGTGGGGGAGACGGTTTAGTCGCCGACTGTCCGACCATAGAGCAGGTAGCACGGGATTACATGGGACCCGTGGAGGGGGGAACTTTGGTGGTTATGACAAAGGAGATAGTTTGCATGAATTTTGAGGGAGAATAAAGAAATGGTTTTCTGTAGCAGGTTGTGCAGTGAGTGTGATGAGGGAGAAATCATTGAAGTCAAACAAGCATCGGTCCGAAGAAACCCTGTGCTGTCTCTCTTCAGTGCCCTCAGATGTGGCACCTTCTGCTTTCCTCCTAAGTAGCATCGGTTGGATTCCTGGATTATGAGCAATAAAATGCAGCGATGAGAAGCTGCTAGTGTTTGGCGTAGCAGATACATAGAGAGCTTCTGCACTACCTTTGTATCTTGTTACTCTTTATTAGTTTAGCTTAATTCAGTTTAGAGATACAGCGTGCAAACATGGTCCTTTGACACACCGAGTTGGCGCCGACCAGTGACCCCTGTATACTAACGCTATCCTACACAATAGGGAGAATTTACAATATATTTTCGCTGAATATTATTACCATTCTACAATTATAAATGATACTATATACAATTACAATATATAATCATATAATATACATTTTACTATTATACAATGCTATCCCCTGAAAACTCAATGTTTCCCAGATTTCCCTACATATAAACAAAGGGTGGTGGGTGTATGGAATAAGCTGCCAGAGGCAGTTGACGCAGGGACTATCCCAACGTTTAAGAAACAGTTAGACAGGTACATGGATAGGAAAAAATCTCGTCGGAGAGAGGAGGAAAACTTCTTCAAAGAGTCTGAAGAAGGGTCTCAACCCGAAACATCGAACATTCCTTCTCTCCAAAGATGCTGCCTGTCCTGCTGAGTTACTCCAGCATTATGTGTCTATATTAAGGTTTGGAGGGATATGGACCAAATGCAGGCAGGTGGGACGCGTGTAACTGGGACATGTTGGCCAGTGTGGGCCAGTTGGGCTGAAGGGCCTGCATCCACACTGTATCACTCTATGACTTTAGCTGCAAAAGATGGTCCACACTGATAAATGAAGTACATATCACTGAAGCTCTCTCCAGTCCAAACAGCGGTTATTTATCCAAACGTTTTCATTTCATGTCAACTGAGAACATTTCTGTCAAGGTTGCAACACTTCTATTGTTCTCTGTATAAATATTCTTAATGAGCCTCTAGTGGGTGGATTTTCAATTACTCCACAATACAACCGGCTTTGATGATCAATTGCCTCTTTCTTTTCCTGTTGATTTCATACAGCTCCAGAATAATAATCCATTCCCATAGCTACATTATTTAAACCTGCCTATCCATTCACTTTGATTGAATTAGAACTAATTTGTAGAGACTCTGGTGTTTGTTAATACAACACGATATTACTTTGTGCATTACAGAAGAACTAGAGGCAAAATTGGAAACCTTTTCTGTTACACAGTAAATTGTTGTAAATTCACTAAATGGATAGGGGAAGGAAATTCAGTGTTCATAAAAAGAATTGACTGAATATTGAAAGCTAAGCATTTACACAGCTCTGAGGCTAGAGAATTAGAGCAGAATTAATTTATAGTCGAATTAAAAGCAGACACGTAAACGTTGGGATAAATTGGTTATTTTAATGAGGTGTAAAAATTGAGTTGCACCTATTTTTGATGTGCTAAAATGTTATGTTTACCATTGACACTAAATTGTTGGTCCTTAAATATAGTGCAGTTGGTCAAAAAATAAATGTAAAAACCTCCTGAAAGTACCAATACAGGTCGATAGAATGGTAAAGAAGGCATGTGGCGTGCTTAAGATAGACACAAATGCTGGAGTAACTCAGCGGGTCAGGCAGCATCTTTGGAGAAAAGGAATAGGCGATGTTTCGGGTTCAGACTGAGAATCAGGATAAGGGAAATAGAACAAATGAACGAAAGGTATGCAAGAGGACAAATCAAAGCCAACAATGATGATCAAGGAAAGGTGGAGCCCACAATGGTCGATTGTTGGTTGTGGAAAAGGTGATAATGAGTGACACAAACAGTGAAACTCAGCAGGACGACAGTGAAACTAGTACGATGACTAATGTGGGGGAGGGTCGGAGAGAGAGGGGGTGCAAGGGTTACTTGTAATTAGAGAAATCAATATTAATATCGCTGTGTTGTAAGGGGGTCATGCAAAATATCAGGTGCTGTTCCTCCAAATTGGCATTTTGCATTCATCAGTCTGGGCACTGAGTATAAGAGTCAGGAAGTCTGGTTGTAGGATCATAAAACATTTGGAGTATTGTGTGCATTTCTCATCGCCACTTTACAGGAATGAAGTGGAGGCTTTGGAGAAGATGCAGAAATAATTTACCAGGGTGCTGCTTGGATTAGAATGTATTGGATAAGGAGAGCTTGGACAAACATTCATTGTTCTTTTTCCTGAGCAGCAGAGATTGAGGGGAGACCAGATGGAAGGTTATAAAATTGTGAGCGGCATCGATGGTAGACAGTCAGAACACTTTTCCAAGGGTGAAAATGTCAAACTCTGGAATCCATAACTTTGGAGGGAGAAAGTTTAAAAGAGATTTGCAGGGCAGATTTTTTCAGTTCAGATACAGTAAGTTCAGTTCAGTTTTGTTTATTGTCATGTGTACCGAGGTACAGTGAAAAGCTTTTGTTGCGTGCCAACCAGTCAGCAGAAAGACAATCCATGATTACAATCGACCCATTTACAGTGTATAGATACATGATTTTTAAGTGGGTAGTGGAAAAGAAAATGAGAATTTCACACCCAGGGAGGTGCGTACCACTAAAAATCCTGTCTCCTTCCGTTGCTCACATTAACATTTACTGTTGGATTCACTGCCACTGTTCTCCAACAGGGTTAGGATAGGAGTCAACCGCGATGTTCTGCCCTGCTCTCCAACAGGGTTTTCATCCGTCACTTACCTTGTTCAAGGCCGATGGTTTTTGTTTCACTTCTTGTCCTCAATAAGCTATTACCTATTAGCCAGAAACGTTCATCAACAGCTTATCCCTGGCCTTACCCTAACAGAGATATTCCCTTTGCCCTTTCTCCTCAGTCTACCCTCTGTGCAACTTAAATTAATGTATTTATCTATTTTCCCGTTCTAACAGCAGGAACTTGGTCCTAGAGAGGCTGAGTATTTCCAGTATTTTCTTTTTTTCCCAGACTTCTACGGTTTTTTACAATTTTTATACATAAACTGTTAAATACATAAGGTGTCAGTCCATCCACGCTCCACTGCTAATGTCACCCTCTTGTATAGGTGATTAGTGGGGGGGGGGGGTTATGGGGAGAAGGCAGGAGAATTGGATTGAGAGGGAAAGATAGATCAGCCATGATTGAATGGTGGAGTAGACTTGATGGGCCGAATGGCCTAATTCTGCTCTGATAACTTATGAACGTATAAACTACCTCTCACCCTTCATTGCATTGAAGGCAGAATTTTAATCCAAGAACGATGAATGAATATAAATACATTTCCAAGTAAGAGTAAAATATTGTCATTTTAGTGCAGAACCATTTGAATATACTTGACTTTGGCAAGATAATCATTAATCTTACTTTTTATTCCAGTCATAAAATATACAGTTCAGGAACAGGTCCTTCGGCTCATAGTATCCATGTGGAACATGATGTCAGGTTAAACTAATCACCTATGCCTGCGCGTAATCCATTTCCCTCCAATCCCTGCATATCAATGCGCCTCTCTAAAAGCCTCCTAAATGCCACTTACATATCTGCCTCCACCATCACCCCGACAAGGCCTTCCAGGCACACACCACTCAATGTGTGAGAAAAACGTACCCGCACATCTCCTTTTCAATGCTTCACACTCCCGACTCATTGCTTTCTCATTTTATAATTCTCATTTATGTCACTTTTCAGTGGAGATTAACCTGTACATTTAAAAATAAATGTTGTCAATTCATCCAAAGCAAACCCAAATGGAGTTTCACATGTTATAAAACAATATCAAATTTAACAATTGAAGAGCCACAGTGAGAAGACCAAAGAGCACACCAAATGATACTGTTTTGGATTATTTGACATTATAATGAATCTGTAAGTGGAGCTGTGTTAATCATAACAGTCAATATTTTAGTTATAAAAGTTACTGAAGCCACCCCATATAAAAATGGAACTTATTTCAAAATAGTAAGAGTTCCATTTATGTAACACCTCTTATGTACCTTCAGGATAGACCAACATCCTATAAAACCAACTAAACCCTTCAAAGCTCACCATTGTAATATGGGAAACACTACAGTCAATCTGTGTGCACCAAGCTCCTATAAAAAATCTGATACAACACCAGATTTTCTTTTAGTGAGGTTGAATGAGGGATAAATATGGTCCAGGGCACCAGGGATACTTCAACTTGTTCATCCATGAAACAGCGCAATGGTTGTTTTTGTGTTCACCTGAAAGAAAAACTGGACCCACAACTTAACTCTTCGAATGACGCTGTAACGCTAATCAAGATTCAGTACTCAATTTTTTTGAGTGAAATTTGGGCTTTGAAACTCCTAAGTCACAGATGAAAGTGCAGTCAAGTACTGATGATGCTTCAAAGCAGAATACAGTGCGGTTTCTCATCTAACGAAAGAGTGCTTAACTATTTCACTTCATATAGCTCATTTAAAAATAGGCATCTCATGATTTATTGACACTTTATTGATCTCATATTACTAAGTGATTGCAATTGTTTTCGTATACAAGACACCATAATAAAATACTGAGATGCACACTTCAGGAACATTACCATTAAGTGAAGTGAATTGGTCAATTGATGCATGCCCGATGGGGTACACAGCCACTTGTTAGTTTAACACAAAAAATTGCAACTGGAAAAGAATATCATATAAAACCAATGTTGGAAAAGGTGAAGAAGACTGATTTTTTTTCTTACTGAAGCATAGCCTGCAGTATTCAAGCGCTGTAAAAACCTTACAGTTAATTAACTTTATTGTTTTTCCTATAACAGGCGTTTTCCATTGATTTGCAATTAATTCCCGCCCTTTTATCTGTTGGCATAGGATCCCATCAATAAACATGATCTGAGGCTCCTCTCTCCAAATGTAATTTTAATGCCCTGTAAAATAAATGAGGACCGTCCAAAAACTATACCTCAAACGTGCTTTCATATTGAGCGAGGATGGTACTAATTCAGTAAGACTGCAAAAAGTCAATGGAAATGTATCTGAGAAATTAAAGTTAGCTGGTAAATGGAGAATCATCTGCAGTCGTGTGGTTTGATTACATTTTAAGGTTAATGTCATACATCTGTGATGTATGTGGAGGTGAGTCATAGATCTGTGATGTCTGTGGAGATCTGTGAGTTCAAAGTGGATGTATATAGTGCATATTCTAGTTCACAAGTTCATAAGTGATAGGAGCAGAAATAGTCCATTCAGCCCATCAAGTCTACTCCACCATTTAATCATGGTTGATCTATCTTTACTTCATAACCTCAGTCTCTTGCCTTCTCCCCGTAACCCCTGATGCCTGTACCAATCAAGAATCTGTCTATCTCTGTCTTAAAAATATCAATTGACTTGGCCTGCACAGCCTTCTGTGGCAATGAATTCCACAGATTCACCACCCTCTGACTAAAGAAATTCCTCCTCATTTCCTTACTAAAGGAAAGTCCTTTAATTCTGAGGCTTTGACCACTGGTGCTAAACTCTCCCACTAGTGGAAATATCCTCTCCACATACACTCAATCCAGGCCTGTCACTATTTTAGTATCTCAATATAATAAGAATTAACAGAAACATTGTTAAAGACCATCTTTTCTCAAATAGTAAAATGTACCTATTCATGTGATGGAGCTGTACTTAGTAAGGACAACCTTTTATTGCTCAATAATAATTACCCTTGAGAAATTGGTAGTGTGCCATCTTTTTCTTCTGACATTGCCCTCTTATCCCCTCTCCTATCAGGCAGGATATATGCAAGTTTGAAAACGCATACCTAAAAATTCAGGAACAGTTTCTTCCCAGCTGTTATCGGATTACTAAACAGTCCTTTCATCAGCTATAGACCCAGCCTCGCATCACACGACGATTTGCCTTCCCAGGAATCAACCTAATGAAACTTTATTCAGCTCACAAGCAAAACACAAAGTATGGGAGGATCTCAGTGGGTCAGGAATCATCTGTGGAGGAAATGGACAGATGACGTATGGGCTTGGATCTCTTCTTACTGTCTGAAGAAGGTCCCCAACCTGCAACATTATCTGTGCCTGAGTTCTGCTGAGTTCCCCCAGCACTTAGTGTTTCTCAAGTGGTGAATGTGTGCAACTCATTTCCACAGAAGGCTGTGGAGGCCAAGTCAATGTGTATTTTAAGGCAGAGGTAGATTCTTCATTAGTGTGGGTGTCAGAGGGTGATGGGGAGAAGGCAGGAGAATGGGATTGAGAGGGAAAGATCGATCAGCCATGATTGAATGACGGAGTGGACTTGATGGGCCGAATGGCTCAATACTGCTCCTATCAATTATGAAGTTATGACCTTCCAGCATCTGCAGTCTCTTGTGTTTAGAATCTACTCCACTCTCTCTACTTTAGGTCGGTAAACCAGACCTAGGTGCAATATTTCAAACATGTTCTCCCCTGGGCTCTAATCATTGGAGTAAGAGCTCTCTAGTAGTCTAATAATCTTGCTATAAAGGTCAACGTATAATGAATAGTTCCCTAAACCAGTATATTCTAGTGATTCATGGGAATAGATATATAGTGTCCCAGGTCCATGTGAACACCAGCACCTTCTAATCTCTCACTATTTAAAAAGTACTCTACCTTTTCTTATGTCAAAGTGAATGACCTTGCAATTTTTCCACATTATATTTCCATCAGCCGTGTTTTTGCAATATCACTTAGTGGAAGTTTCTTGTCACCATTTTAACCATTGGAATTCCCATTCTCCTTATTTAACCCACTCATCTATTCTAGCTAACAGAATAACCCCATTCCCCAATAGTTGTCCCTTTAACCTATTCTCCCATATTCTCCTCAATTCTATCATCAGCAATGCACAAGGGGGTTATCTCCAGTGTTTGTTTAACCTACAATCTGCAAGCTATCTCTCCAGAGATGCTGCCTGTCCCACTGAGTTACTCCAGCATTCTGTGCCAACTTTCGGTGTCAGGTTATGTATTTGTCATGAGTTGGAAGGGGTTGCATTATAGAATTTGTGGCCCTGTATCACAACTAGTACGTCACAAGTCCATTAGTTAAAAAAAAAACCCTGCATCAAGATTGTTTTCTGGTTTCACCATTGCCATATATTAAACCAATTTCATTTTTCTTCTCGATGAGCTCCCAGTAACAAGAATCAAGAGGTTTAATCACAATGATCGGCGTTGGGCAAAATCTTAAAGAGAAGGGTGATCATCAACTAGATGGAATTCAGATTCAAAAACAATTGTGTTCAATGGTACTATTGTCGCATGTGCCCAGTGAAATCCTTTGTCCTCTGTACAATTCAGTAAAATCTTACGGTTCATAAGCACGTGCATAAATACAAGAGTGCAATGACCATAGTGGCGCAGCGGAGGAGTTGCTGCCTTACAGCGCTTGCAGCGCTGGGGACCCGGGTTTGATCGCGACTACAGGTGCTGTCTGTACGGAGTTTGTACGTTCTCCTTGTGACCGCGCGGGTTTTCTTCGAGACCTTTGGGTTCCTCCCACACTCCAAAGACGTACAGGTGTGTAGGTTAATTGGCTTAGTGTATGTGTAAATTGTCCGTAGTGTGTGTAGGAAAGTGTAAGTGTGCAGGGATCGTTGGTCGGCATGGACGTGGCGGGCCGAAGGGCCTGTTTCCATGCTGTATCTCCAAACTAAACTAAACTAAACTAAACTAAACTAAAATAGTGTAAGAAAAAAATGAGCAGGACACAGAATCACTGTGTTTCTGACACCATTTTGTGCCCTATATGTTTTAAAGTTCTTAAAATATAGACCCTTATCTTGGCCTTAAAACTCTGTTGTCCTTTTGGCGGCGTTGGGTCAGCGTTGCAGGGGTCGGCCTGGTGTTGTGGTCTATGTATGGATTGTTCTCAAAGGAGTGTCGGAGGCTGAGGGGAGAACCGACAGAAGTGTATAAAATTAAGAGAGGCACACATAGGCTAGCTAGACAGTCAGAACCTTTTCCCTAGTGTGGAAATGTCAAAAGCTGCAGAGCATGGCTTCAAGGTGAGGGACAGCATTTAAAGGACTCTTTTCCTTGGAGTGCAGGAGGCTTAGGGGTGATCTTACAAAGGGCTATAACATCATGAGAGGAATAGATCGGGTAGATGCACAGATTCTCTTGCCCAGAGTAGGTGAATCGAGGACCAGGGGACATAGGTTTAAGGTGAAGGGGAAAAGATTTAATAGGAATCTGAGGGATAACTTTTCACACAAAGGGTAGTGGGTGTATGGAACAAGCTGTCAGAGGAGGTAGTTGAGGCTGGGACTTTCCCAACGTTTAAGAAACAGTTAGACAGGTACATGGATTGGACAGGCTTGGAGGAATATGGGCCAAATGCGGGCAGGTGGGACGGGTGTAGCTGGGACATGTTGGCCGGTGTGGGCAGGTTGGGCCGAAGGGCCTGTTTCCACACTGCATCACTCTATGACTCACATGAGATGTGCTGGGCATTTTTTGCGGCACAGTAAGCGGTGAATGCCTGGAATGCGCTGCAAAGAGTGAGTGGCAAAAGATATGGCAGTCAATTAAGTGGCTTTTAATTAGGCACGTGGGTATGCAGGAAATGGAGGGATATGGATCATGTGTAGGCAGGTGAGATTAGCTTAACTTGTTGTTGTGTTCGGCACGGACATTGTGGGCCAAAGGGCCTGTTCTTGTGCCCTGTATCTAATTAGTTCTGGTTAGTTTCAATTCACCCTTTATCTGGGTTTGATGGAGGAACCATCAAAATGGACACAAGACTTTGGAACAGACACAAGCACAAAAAGAATGGACTAAGGGCACAAGGACAATTCAAAACATCTCCAGCATAGAGCACAATCTTAACTCAAGTTTTCAGGGTGGTTGTATTTCCAAGCTGACATTTTTACTAACAAGAGGAAACAAAACTAGAAATCTTAGTGTATGATAGTTGCAAATAATTCCCACAGGAAGCCGACAAAACCCCTCACTCATTAAAGAACAGTTAAAACGTATTTAATACGATGCATTTAAGGGGTTGCATGGTGCCACAGCAGTATAGTTGCTGCCTTACAGCGTCAGAGATCCGGGTTCGATCCTGACTACGGGTGTTGTTGGTACGGAGTTTGTACGTTCTGCTCTTCAACTGCATGGGTTTTCTCCGGGATCTTCCGTTTCCGCTCACATTCCAAAGACGTACAGGTTTGTAGGTTAATTGGCTTGGCATAATTGTAAATTGTAAAGTGTAAGTGTGTGGTCGGCGCAGACTCGGTGGGCCAAAGGGCTTGCTTCTCTGCTGTACCTCTAAAACTAAAACTGAACTAAGTACAAGAGCAAGAAAGCAGAAGACAGACTAGGAAGACTGGCAGACTATTTGACAGACCATAAATATTTATCATACTTGCCCCATTCCTCGACCATTATATTTGCCCCATTCCTGCACAGTAATTTTCTTGACATGGAGAAAGCAGCATTTTTCAGTCAACATCATGGTCAAATATTAATATTCCATTTTTCAAATGTGCTGCTCTTTTTGATTAATCAGACACATAGAATGGAAGATTACTGGAGTACAAAGACTTATAATTGGAGTGTGTTTATCTACAATTTTCAGAAATCTTGCAGCAAGCATGAAATGCCTTGGCAAACCAGTACTATGTTTACTGGGATTCAACTGCAAAAGACAATATTTACAGAAAATAGCCGGAATACGCAACATATGTCGCACGGCAATCCATCATTGTCAGTTGGACCTTGAAGGCATCATTTAAATGCATTGGTTAAAGTGACAGATTTATTTTTATTTTGGATGTTGACGGTGGGATAATATCAACCTCCCGAAAATATTCCTGCAGACATTTTTAGATAACACAAGGCAATTGCAAATGCGAAGCAGGTTTATTCTCTTACAGCTAATCACAGTTAAGACATAACAGTCTCTTCAGATTTTTGATTTATATCTCTGTTTTTTTTTTTTAAAATTTTAGTTTTAGAGATACACGCTGGAGCAGGCCCTTCAGCCCAACGAGTCCACGTTGACCAGCAATCCCCGCACACTAGCACTATCCTATGCACACTAGGGACAATTTGCTATTTTACCAAGCTAATTAACCTACAAACCTGTATGACTTTGGAGTGTGGGAGGAAACCGGAGATCCCATAGTCAGGATCAAACCCGGGTCTTTGGTACTGTAAGGCAGCTGCTCTACTGCTGTGCCACTGTGCCACCCTAAACAATGAACAATTATTAGCAATGTGTACGCTAGATACAAAATATCACTTAGCATTTACCATATATTACCAATTAGAATACAATCAATTGTTTAGTCTGAGAGAAAAATCCATTTATTCCATTTTCAAACAACACAGGAGCAATCTATTATACAGGTTTTCAATCTTTTAGTTCTGCAGGTTATTTTCCAGGAAGCAAATGGAACCACTTTTCAATTAATAACTGCATTAGCTGGAAATTAGAATTAGCGGGAGGATGAGGGGTTATCGTATAGAGGTGTATTTGATCATGAGAGGCAGAGATTGGGCAGGCACACAGTCTCTTGCCCAGAGTAGAAAGAAAATAACGAGAACCAGAGAGTATAGATTTAAGATGAAGGGGAAAAGATTTTATAAGAATCTGAGGGGTAACTTTTTCACGCAAAGGGTGGTGGGTGTATGGAACAAGCTGCCAGAGGAGGTAGTTGAGGCTGGGACTATTGCAACGTTTAAGAAACAATTAGACAGGTATATGGACATGACAGTTTAGAAGGATATGGGCCAAACGCAGGCAAGTGGAACTAGTGTAGATGGGACATGTTGGTCGGTGTGGGCAAGTTGGGCCAAAGGCCCTGTTCCCATGCTGTGTCACTCCATGACTCTATGTATTCCGGTGTAGCACCAAATGGAGCCGGCATTGTGGATATTTCAGCCTTTCGGCAGAAACATTAAAATCAAGCATTGTTTTGATGTTAAACTGTTTTCTGTACCATTTAGAGAATAACTGGAAAATTCCACTTTTGACTTGGGGGGAAAAAAAAATCCTCAACCAGTTTTTACTGAGTTATTTCATTGATATATAAGAGAATCTGTTGTGCACAAATGGGCTGCCATGTTTCCTGCAAATTTGTCCCTGTACATCCACACGAATCCTAACTAGCAATAACGAATCCATAACAAAATTAATCCAGCAGGTGGCAGTTGCGGATCATAGAATGATTCTTCTCTTGGTATTATGTGTTGACTAATTGTTTCATTGTTAGCAAATTGCTGTTGAATCCTCTTCAATCGCATCCTGCCGTCTTGCCATTGACAATGACAAGATTATTGTTACGGTTTCCTTAAGTAACAAAATACATCAAACCAATATGAGTGTCAAAAGTATTACATTCCCCGGAGATGATTGGCAATAATGTGGCTACAATTTAATTTTAAAATTAATTATGAACCTGTACTTGTTAAACTGATTCTCTGTAAACGGTGAACATCCTTTTGATGATTGCAATTTGCACGGGGCAGCTGTTACAAATTTCCTCAGTTTGTGATTTTAACAGATTATGACTGATTTGTTCCAGTTTAATATTAATTTCACCTGACAAATGGAGGACAAGGTAAGTATTTTGCAGAAAACACTGACATCGAGAGTGCTCGTCTCTTGTCTCCCTGTAGAGCTAAAGATCTTTGCGGTCAATGGAAATGTAGGATACAAATTGGGAAATTCTATGATTAAATAAGAGAGAATAATTAACTCCTGCGGCGTTATTAACAGCCAATTGGTTTGCGAAGGTAGCGGTTCTGGATGCTTTCAAACTGAAAATTAAATAATGCAGTCTTGTAGGATATGATTTTTTTTTTTTTTTACTTCAGGGTTTTGGTTTAGTACCAAATAACCAGATCTCGCCTCTCTGGTTGCTAATAAAGTATCTAAATTAAATGATGTGGCGATTCTCAATTCAATTCACAGGTTATGCAAAATAGTGTTAAAAATATTTCCAATGAAGAAGTGCTGTTCACAGGCTATAATGTCAGTGGTGCAGGGATGCATAATGTCACAGCAGGAAGGGATCCACTACATACTAAAATAGGCAGCTAGAAGCTGCTTGGGAGTACCCAGACAATTAAGAGATGGCGGTAATCGTGTATGTTATTTTCATTTATAACATTTAGCATCAGCTAATTCAGCAGAACGCCATTTCCCTCAGCAAATGACGCCCCATGCAATTTCTCAGCATCTTCCTGTTTCCCTAAAATAAATCGTGAATTAATCTTTAAAGTAGCCCGCTAGCAGACGTTTAGTAAAGGATTAGATGGAATAATTATCATTGAAACAGAACAGCCACCTGTTTAAAGATTTTTTTTTTTTTTGCAAGCTTTCAGCTTTAAGCAGGCTCTCTGGTACCACTTTGATTACCGTCCTTTCTAATCAATGTTAATGTCAGTTTACAATTCATGACATGGGATATATAAATATTTTTGTGTTGAATGGACTATTCCTTTGTTTGAATTCCGGAAGAATACTGAATGCCTATTAATAAATGCTATTAAAAAAATATATCTTGTGTTCCTGCAAAAGTCAAAGTCTTGATGTTATTTGATCCGTGAAGTAAAAGCGGTGCATTTGACATTTAAAACCAGTTTATATACAAATCATTTTGATGAAATGAATTTTGAACTGTGGTTCTGGTGTTGTGGTATGTGTTTTTAGTCCACGATGCTAGTAAAATGGTGATGTTCACGAATCAATGTTCTTATTAATATTTCCAATCTAGGAACAGATGGCGTTTTTTTTCCAAACAGCATCACCACTCTCAGGTGTAATTTCTCTGTATGTGCTAAACATATTCACTGCTGCCCGTACTTCTGAGTAGTGCAGATATAACCATTCACTTCCTATCATAAGCAGAATGCTCAATGCTGTGGTAGGTCCAGGAGTATTTACAACATGTGGGGGTTGGAATTACACTCGGTGATAGTGTTCTGCAACAGATGGATGCTGTTGCTTAAATGATGAAATTGTCTAAAGTGCCGTTATAAAGTCATGACGATGTGAGCAGATTCCGTGCTCACTAAAATAACCGCCTTGATTGAAGGGGTGGCCAAACATGGCAGATGGCCAACATGTATTACTTGGCAAGATACACATGTGATGGCAGTGACTATTCTTTAAAGACTATGAGGCACTTTGAAATATTCTGAATGTGGCAATGTGTCTAATAAGAACAAGTTCTTTTGTTTCCATTGATGCTTACACAGCCCCACACACCCGGGTTTGATCCTGATCTCGCGTGCTGTTCATGTGGAGTTTGAACGTTCTCCTTGTGACTCATGGGTTTCCTCTGGGAGCTCTAATTTCCTACTTCATTGCAAGGGTGTGCGGGTTTGTGGATTAATTGGCTGCTGTAACGTGTTGGGAGTGGATGAATGTGGGATGACATAAACCTAACATCAAAGGGTGATCGACAGTTGGCATGGTTTAATTGGCTTGCAGGGCCTGTTTCCTTGCTGAATCTAAACTAAAAATATTGTCATTCATAAGAAATTAGGGAATAACCAAGTATTAAAGAGTCATGTAGAATGACCTTCGTTAGTTTGCTAAATTTTGCTTAGTTTAGTTTATTGTCACATGTACCAAGATATGGTGGAAAGCCTTTGTTGTGTGCTAACCATTCGGCAGAAAGACTATACATGCCATCCACACTCTACAGCAACAGGAAATAATGCGAATAATGTTTAGTGAAAGATAAAGTCCAGTAAAGTCTGATGCAAGATAGACTGAGGGTCTCCAGTGAAGCTGATAGTAACTCATAATTCTTTTTATTATTGTGGAATAAATCCGAACAACAAATGGGGTCAAAATAAATTCTCTCTCTATCTCCCTCACTGTCTCCCTCTCCATCTCTCTCCCTGTCTCTTTCTCTTTCTCTGTCTCCCTCTCTGTCTCCTTCTTCGTCTCCCACCCTGTCTCCCTCTTCGTCTCTCTCTCTCTCTCTGTCTCCCCTTCTCTCTCTGCCTGTTTCTAAAAATAGGGGCTCAATAATCAGAAACATTTTTTGAATTAATTTTTAACAGCATAATAGTAGATAAATACTGCTGCCAAACAACTGACTTGATCCTGAATGTTTCAAGCAACAAACTAGATGCTCTTTCCTCAGACCACAATGTTACATCTTTTATTAATAACGATGATTTATTTACTTCTCTCATACCATATGCTTTCTGTACAATAACTTGAATATATTTTGTTTTTCTTCTTTAAGTTTTTCTGATTTAGCATTCCAACATCTTAGTGAGATTTCTGCAGCTTAGTTGGTTGAACAGCATTTCCTGTTCAGGGACTCACTTGGGTCAACCATCCAATCACTGAAGTCCCTCTCCGACAGGTCTACAGGAAGTCTTTGAGGAACCGCGTACAAGGTAAATGGCAGAAAACTGTGTCTGCATCAGGAATGGTAATAGCTGGACATATTTGATTCCCACTGTAACTATATTCTAAATGTACACCTTAAGCCCGTAGTTCCAATTATATCCCAATTCTTACCTTAACAAAATTCAGATTTTTGTTGTGCAGGAATAATTTGGCACATTTTACACAGTAGCTTGCATTTCGAGTGTGATTCTTGTTTGGCACAGAACAGCCTACCCAGCTACTAATCAGATTGCATGGGCTAGTGTATACAACAAATAGATAGAGCCGTGGTTCTATTAGTTTAGTTTAGTGTTTAGTGTTTAGTTTAGTTTAGAGATATAGAGTGGAAACAGGCCCTTCGGCCCACTGAATCCGTGCCGGCCGGCGATCACCCCGTATGCCAGCCCTATCCTATACACTCTAGGGACAATTCACAATTTTACCAAGGCAATTAGCCTACAAACCTGTACGTCTTTGGAGTGTGGGAGGAAACCGGAGGACCCGGAGAAAACCCACGCAACTCACGGGGAGAACGTACAAACTCCGTACACACAGCACCCTTGGTCAGGATTGAACCCGGATCTCTGGCACTGCAAGGCAGCAGCTCTACCGTGCTGCAGATGAATGACTTCTAACAACATCCCCATTGTTGGCTCGCGACTCCTTCTCATATATATATAGTTCAATTCAGGTAATGAGCTTGTTCACATGCAAATATTAAAGAAAGAGGTAACAAGCTTTGCATGTATGTAATGCCTTTCACAAACTCATGATTTTTCAACATGATTCATTGGGAATGAAACACCTTACATTTATCATTGCTGTAATGCTTCACAGATGGTGTATTCTATGTCAGAGATTGTCCCAGTAGCTTTGACAAGTTGGGATTTTAGTCTGTTTTTCCGCTGACTCAGATGTTTAGGAGCCCATTTTTTTGCTGTAGAGTTTGCAGTTATTGTGCATCTTAAGTTTCTATGTTTACAGAGAAAATTAATCAAATCCCGTAGGAAGGCTGAACAGGAAGACAAAAGTAAAGTAAAGATTTATTCTAATCTACTTGGTATAAAGTTGATGGGATTGTATACTCATTTTAAATCCCAGTCGAATTTAAAATCGCTGTTCCAAAATAGTCCATTCATCATACAGTGAGTATCTGCAGCAAAATACGATTTCCTACAAAGTCAATGGATGAATATAAACTTATCTATTCTGACCAATTTGTGATGATTATTTCTTCACAACAATGTGTCATCTCGTAAATGGATTCTTCCACTTCATGCCTGATACCGTCTGACTTCTGTCTTCTATGACTGTGCAGAGGAGTGCAATTCATTTGTCAAAAATGTATCATCGCCATCAAACCTGTCATGAAGCAAATCAAAGAACTGTACTTCAACAGCGCAGGTTTCAACAATAAAGTGTAGTGATACAGAAACTGATGAGCTCATCTCATTGATGTGAGCCTCCGTACCATTTAAATAAAAAAACTCCTCAATCATGTCTGCTTCGATCTAAAGGTAAACCATAAAATGTTGTAGGAAGATCAAATAGTTGCTGACTACTGCACAACTTTGTTAAAGTCCATTGACTTAATTGATGATGTTGTTCCAGACCATACCTTCTGTGTTCATTCTGTTTTGGGTCACATTCACTGTGATGGTGCCATTAACACTAGTGTAATAGAAACAATGTAGGCATAAAAAGTTATGATGGATAACCATGGATGACAACATTCTTATGCTAACCACGTTTTTTTTTAGACCCTCCTTGTTCATAAGTAAGCTGTTTGTCCCCAAAACCACTTCATGCCTGATACCGTCTGACTTCTGTCTTTTATGACTATGCAGAGGAAGATCCCCCCCATTTTCTCCCCATTTCTCCATTCCCAAGTTCCAAATCCACATTCATTTTGGCCTGATTGCATTTATGTATCATTTTGGAATAGTCCCCACATGGAGGTGCAAGATGTTTATCAGTTATTGAAGGACCAATTACCTGCATTCACAGCATCAAAAGAGCCTGAATCAACATGAAGGGAATTACTCGTGCAGCCGATTATTCTCATCGGGAATGTATTGTCTGGAAGTGTTTTGGAAGGAGATTCAATATCTTCTTTCAAGAGCAAACTTACTGAGTACATGAAGGGAAAATATATTGACCGCCAACAGGAGAGGAGAAGGGGAATGGGATTCATTGGAAAAATCTACCAGGAAGTCATGTTGTGCTAAATAGGTCACTTCAATGCATATTATTCTGGAATGCAATGACAATGTCAAATGCATAGAGATTCTTTTTTTAATAGAAGCAGTGTTTAATGGTCTATATTTTCCCTTTAATTGACAGTTTACGGGATTTAATTGACCCCACAAAAAAATCTGTCGCATGAGCCCACAAATGACTACATGAACAAAACTCTGAAGAAGGGTCTTGATCCGAAACGTCACCTATTCCTTCGCTCCATAGATGCTGCCTCACCCGCTGAGTTTCTCCAGCATTTTTGTCTACCTTCGATTTTTCCAGCATCTGCAGTACTTTCTTAAACATGAACAAAACTCAATCAGCTCTATCCCTTGATCAATCCGATCATCCATCCCCTCCAGCACCTGGTCTTAGAAACATAGAAACATAGAAAATAGGTGCAGGAGTAGACCATTCGGCCCTTCGAGCCTACACCGCCATTCAATATGATCATTGCTGATCATCCAACTCAGTATCCTGTACCTGCCTTCTCTCCATCCCCCCTGACCCCTTTAGCCACAAGGGCCATATCTAACTCCCTCTTAAATATAGCCAATGAAATATAGCCTCAACTACCTTCTGTGGCAGGGAATTCCAGAGACTCACCACTTCTCTGACCCTCTCTTGATAACCACTCTTCTGATCCCTGTCTTCATTCCCCCACCTGCACCAGCCTCCCACCTCAGTCCCCCACCACCACCGTCTCACACGCCATGCATTTCAGTCCAGTTTTCACCAGAGACCCACACCCTGGGATCTGACCATGAGTGAACTAATTTTCTTTGCATGCTCCACAGAAGCCAAATTTGCAAACAAAATATCTTTCACCATGCAAGACTAATTGTGAACAGTACCTTGCACCCAACACCCAACTGAATTTTCTAGTGTAAGAAAGATAGACGCAAAATGCTGGAGTAACTCACTGAGTCAGACAGTATCTCCAGATAAAATGAATAGGTGATTCTTTTCATTCCTCTAGTTTCCCTTTCCCCTGATTCTCAGTCTGAAGAAGGGTCTCGACCCGAATTGTCACCTATTCCTTTTCTCCAGAGATACTGCCTGAGTTACTCCAGCATTTTGTGTCTATCTTTGGTTAAAAAAAAACAGCATTTTCAGTTCCATTTTATTACATATGAATGTTCTAGTGCAATATTTTCAAACAAAGTGCTTCCAAGTCTGCAGCACTCTCACTGTTTAATGTATCTGAACAGACGTGGGACTTTTTAAATTTTAATCAAATGCTCGCTCAGCATTCATGTAAAGCTTGCACAAATGTACGCTTATACTTTTGAATTTTAGACTCATAATCAGTTTATTTTATTGTTTATTTTTCGTTCTGTCAGATTGTCAGTATGTCAAGATCCCATTTCGCAGAGTGACATTGTCTGATGCCTGACAACTTCAGAATGCCGAAATAGGTTCTTACTGAATAAAGGCACCTGAATGAATCACTTCATTATTAATGTGTAAATCAATCATTAATATGTTGTGTGGAGGAGGGAGCCCTTGGCACTGACAATGTAACCCCTGCACTAACAACCATTGTTTCATACAATAACATGATTTTTAGCTTTCTTTAGGTTAGAGATACAGCACAGAAATAGGCCCTTCGGCCCACTGAGTCTGCACCGACCAGCGCTACCTGCACACTAACACTATCCTGCCCACACTAGGGACAATTTACAATTATACCAAGCCAATTAGCCAACAAACCTGTGCGTCTTTGGAGTGTGGGTGGAAAACAGAGATCCTGCGGAAAACCCACCCAGGTCACAAGGAGAACGTACAAACTCCGTACAGACAGCACCCGTAGTTAGGATCAAACCCAGGTCACCGTTGTGCCACCGTGCTGTCTTATATCACTCTTAATCTAAAATCCGAGAAGTGTTTATCTCACCATAATCAATTTAGGCTGAAGTCTTGAAGTAATTAGAAAACCCCTTCAAAAGCTGATGTATTGTACTTGGTCAAAATACAAAATGCTGGAGAAACTCAGCGGGTGAGGCAGCGTCCATGGAAGGAGTGGACAGACAACATTTGTGTTGGGACCAAAGATAGACACAACATTTTGGAGTAACTAAGCTGGACAGGCAACATCTCTGGAGAAAAGGAATAGGTGACGCTTTGGGTTGAGACCTTTCTTCAGACCTCTGGTGCTTAAAACATTTAAGGATAGCACAAAACCATCCTACCACCCGGAGAAAATCCAGCAAGCAATTAAACTGTGATTGAAAATGTTTTCTTCAAGAAACACTGATTGGGAGGAAAATGGGCTGAATTGACAATGATGCTTCTGAGTAAAAGTCATTCGCACAAAGGATTTTACTTCTTGCTGCGGTCATGGACATTTCCTTCTTAAGCATCTCCTGAAATGGAAGATGACTTGTTTCCAACCCAGTTCCATGAATCCTGAAGTGTCTGTGAGGCTATCTGCAGATCTGCCAGGGGTGGTGGATGAGCAGATATGGCAGGGTTTAGGAGTAGGGTTTACGAGGTATGATAGGACCTGCCTCAACCACCTCCTCCGGCAGCTCGTTCCATCTACCCACCACCATTTTGTAAAAAAAAGTTACCCCTCAGGTTCCTATTAAATTTCTTTCCCCTCACTTTAAACCTATGTCCTTTGGTTCTCTATTCCCCTACTTGGGGAAAAGGACTCTGTGCATTCTCCCAATCTATTTCTCTACACACCTCTATAGGATCACCCCTTATTCCCCAGTGCTCCAAGGAATAAAGTCCTAGCCTGCTCAAACTCCCCCTATAGCACAGGCCTTCAAGTCCTAGCAACATCCTCGTAAATCTTCTCTGCACTCTTTCCAGATTGCCAACATCTTCCTATAACATGGTGCCCAAAACTGAACACAATACTCTAAATGTGGCCTCACCAACATCTATAATGGGAACATGAGCTCCCAAATTCTATACTCAATACTCTGACTGATGAAGGCCAATGTGCCAAAAAATATATGAGAATCAAGGGTTGGACTTGAATTCACCACCTGACTCATAGTCAACATTTCTAATTCTAATTTCTAGCTAATGCAGTCATTAATTGAAATTGGTTCCATTTGCTTCCTGGAAAATAACCTGCATAGTTATAGGATTGAAAAACCTGTACAATAGATTGCTCCTGTGTTGTTTGAAAATGGAATAAATGGCTTTTTCTCTCAGACTACATGATTGATTGTATTCTAATTGATAATATATGGTAAATGCTAAGTGATATTTTATCTAGTGTCCACATTGCTAATAATTGTTCATAGTTTAGGGTGGCACAGTGGCCTTACAGTACCAGAGACCCGGGTTCGATACTGACGATGTGATCTCCGGTTTCCTCCCACACTCCAAAGATGTACAGGTTTGTCGGTTAATTAGTTTGGTAAAATTGGAGCCTGGCAACATCCTCGTAAATCTTCTCTGCACCCTTTCCACATTGACAACGTATTCCCTACATCATGGTGACCAGAACTGAACCCAATACTTGAAATGTGACCTCACCAACATCCTAAACATCTGTAACATGACCTATACTCAATACTCTGACTGATGAAGGCCAAAGTGCCAAAAGCCTTTTTGACCACCCTATCGACCTGTGATGCCACTTGCAAGGAACTATGTACCAGCACTCCTAGCTCCCCCTGCTCTACAACACTCAGCAGAGGACTACCATTCACTGCGTAGGTCCATGTGCATCTCAATCAACATTCCAGAAGTGGTATTGTTCTCCTCTAGACATGTTTATGCTCCTTTGTGAACTAGAGCATCATACACCTGGTGCATCAGGTGTGAAAGATCGCAGCCTGATGGCAACTCGCAAAACACATTACTTTCTTTTACATTTTATTTTTTGTCATTAGAGAATCACATAGGGAGAAAGTGCGGCCGCAAATATAATTGGTGTTGTGTGGTCCAATTTCTAGGCAACAAATTTTTAGTGTCCAAATACGACTCGAGAAGAATTCATATTAATCCCTGTTGTCATTTCTACTGAGCTTGACATGCAGTAACATCAGTGGAACATGTAGCACGCAGTCGAGTCGTGTTGAGATAAAATGTATTTGAAAGAACATTTGCAGTAAAAATGACCTCCGGTGCTTCATCTGTCACTCTTCCTTTGTAGTTTGAACTCTTTTTTTTTGGTGTAATTTTTCGAAGGGCTGCAGCGATGAGGGGATTTCAGCTCTCAGGTTAGAGCAGTGAACATTCTCCCTGTAGCGAAGATAGTTGAGGGGAGATTTATTGAACAAGGTCTTGCTGGCTTTAGAAATGGTGAATGCTTAGTTTAGTTTGGTTTGGAGATACAGAGCGGAAACGGGCTCTTCTGCCGACCGTGTCTCCACCGACCAGCGATCCCCACACGTTAACGCTACCCTACACACACTAGGGACAACTTTACATTTACATCGAGCCAATTAACCTGAAATATGTCTGTTTTTGGAGTCTCAGGAATGTGACTGATAGTCGATAGTTTTCACCCACATTCGATATAACAATTTTACTTCGGAGTCACATGAGTGACTTCGTGAAGACCCCGCCAGCACGCATGCGCGACATATCGTCGACCGCATGCGAAGCGACAGGCAGGGAGGAGGGTCGCTCCTCCACCGGAACGGACCTGCAGGTAAGGTTTTTTCTTTCAGGGACTCTGTGGGACAGAGTATCCCACCAACGGGCCTCAAGAGACTGACTGTGGACTGCGGACCGCGGGCAGTCAGCGGTGGCAGAACTCACCTCAGAAGTCGGGCAGCCCGTTGACCCGGCAGGGTCCGGGTCACAGACTCGCCGTTCGCAGGTAGCGACGGCAGAGCGGCAGCCCCGACTTAACACTGCAGCCCGCAGGAACACGCGGACTGGCGGCTTCAATACACAGGGAGGTCGGGCAGCCCGTTGGCTGTTGACCCGACTTAAACACCGCAGCCTGCAGGATCACCGCGGACTGACGGCTACGCTACCCGGAAGTCGGGACCTCCGAGACAGAGTCGGGGCCCCAACTCAAACGCAGGTGGCACAATGCCTAGAAGTGGACCCGTCGGGGTTTGGGCTCACAGACTAGCCGTTGGGGCAGTCTACATTCCCCCATGAGCAGGTGGGGAGCACTACCTCCAACATGGCACACTCCAGCAGGAGTGTGGTCACCATGGGTCTCCGAGCAGGACCATGGCAGTACCCTTTACAGGGTTGCCAAATGCTCAGCCACTTCGCAGGGGAGCACAAGGAGTCAGGCCTAGGCTGACTCTGAAGGAGGGAATCGCATTATGCAACATCTGGCTGGGGGGGGGCGCTGCTCCACCAGGGGCCAAACCTGACGGAAATATGACCAACAGGTAAGTTGTACTAACCTTGAGTTGGTTGGGTTTCTGTATCGTTTAAATCCCTTACAGAAACTTCGTAATGCAGAAAACGAGCAGGAAGAAGGCTGCTTCAAGCGTGCCATTGAAGACCGCGGGACTTCGGAGCGAGGTCGGCGGCCAACATTCCCGGAGCTGACCGTTGATTTCCGGCAGTACCTCGGGCCGGGAAGACAGCGCAGAAGTCGGGGAGCCCCGCACAGTCGGGACCCGACTCTCCACCGCGGCAGACAGGGAGCTGCATACTGGCGGTAGGACTGCGCGGGATCAGTGTAGCTAAGACCCCGACTCCCCACCGCTTCAGTCTGTACAAAAACAGACCAGCAGCAAAAAAGTGCGGAAGACGGGGCCAGGTTAAGGGACACCCCGACACACCACCACATCAGTTCACAAGAAGGCGGACCAGTGACAAAACCGCACAAGAGTCGAGTAGCTCCGTTGGAGCGGCTGGCACCGACTCTCCACCGCTTCAGTTCGCTAGATTGCGGACCGGTGGCAAAACTAAACACGTCGAGTAGCCCCGCATGAGCGGCTGGCACTGACTTTGCGTTGCATCAGTCCCGAACACACGGGACTGGCGGCAAGCCCGCACGGATGTCGTGTAGCCCCGCTGGAGCGGCTGCAACCGACTCCTCACCGTCGCAGTCGCAATAGACAGGCGGTAAAACCAACAGGAGGTTGTGTAGCCCCGCAGGAGCAGCTGGCACCAGCTCTCCACCGCTTCAGTTCGGAAGACCGCGGACAAGCGGCAAATCCGCGCGGGAGTCGTGTAGTCCCGTAGAAGCAGCTGGCTCCAACTACCTACCTCAGTCCCATAGACATCACCTCAACGAGGTGTGGACTGTCGGTAGAGGCCCCATTTGATCATCAGAATCTGGGGAAGACGACTTGCCGTCCGCAGATAGCGGCGGCGGTCGCATAGCTCGAATGGAGCGCATGGTCGAGCAGCTGCTCGAAAGGGACCTACTCCATCAGGAGCGTACGTCCCTAGGATATCGAACATCAATGGCAGGGACCATGACAGGGCTGTCCAACATCTCTCCCTCCTCAGTAGGGAGCGCCTGAAGTCAGGCACTAGCTGACTTCGAAGAGGGGTTGGCTGAAGATCTACAGTTGCAAGGGATGCTAGAAAAAGAACTTCTGGGAATGGTGTCTAAGTTACTTCAACCATCCCAGAAAGGGCAACCTCTTCAGCCAAGGCTACCGGCAACAAACTACCTGACAACACAGGAACAGGTTCCTGCCAATTACAGGAACAGGTAATTTCGGAGACCACAAGCAAATACATGGCCCGGAAAATTGCATGTCGCTGAACGTCCATACCGTGAACACACCCATATGGGGAAACATCAGCCCTGGGATAAGGGCACAGGGAAAAATTTAAAAAAATCCTGAAACTACTAACCTCAGGCATCACTGCGTTTGCCAGGTCAGTCAACGGTATGGACATGACGGAAGAGCAGCAGGATGCATCCATGAAGCGTATGCTCTGCAATACGCAATATGAGTTCAATTGCTTCTGAAAAGCTCTATCCATCCTACACTCAACCCCAAAAATTGCGGGTTTGTGTGAGGCCACCGCTACGCCACCACCAAGACAGTTGTTTGGTGATGACCTGCCCAATCAGGGGATAGACCTAGACGAGGAAGTTAAAGCAGTAGGTTTGATAAAACTGCCTTCCTCTGGCAGACCTCCAGTGTATCGTCGGCAGCATCCAAATGCAACATCTAACAGGCCCGGGTTCAACCCGATAGAGTGACGGGAGCAAACCCAAAGGTCGCGCCTTATCATCAGAGGCCTGTTTAAGCCAAGGCCCATAGCGACCAGCCTGAAAAATGCGTCAACCCTACACCCCAGCACCACAGCAACCCAAGAAAGGACAGAAACATGTCCGTCTACAGATAGACAATATCACAGTGTTGGCATATTAAACCATATGGGTGGTATCAAGTCGATATATTGGGATGAATTGGCAAAAATAACTTGGCACTGGTGCATTGAAATATTTGGGTATCAGCTACATACCTTCCAGGTAAGGTTAATACAGTGGCGGACACCAGGTCACGAGTATTCAAGGACAACACCAAGTGGATGTTGAACCCCCAAATATTTGCTAATATTATAGCTAAGTATGGAACACCAGATATTGACCTCTTTGCATCCAGGTTGAACCATCAGATACCAACATATGTCTCGTGGGAGCTAGATCCTGGGGCAGTAGCGATAGATGCGTTCTCGCTACATCGGGGGAAATTGTTCTTCTATGCATTTCCCCCTTTTCTGCCTCATCAGTCGGGTATTGCGGTAATCCAGCTAGATTCTGCATTAGGGATTCTGATAATGCCCGCCTGCCCCACACAGCCATGGTTCCCGGTGGTCCTCGACATGGTAAAGAAACCATGGGTGCAGGGTCCTAAATGCCCGAACCTACTGATACATCCCATATCAGGGGAGAATCATCCGTGCCGTGGTCATCTGAACCTGTTGGCTTGCAGGTTCTGAAGAGACCTTTGCTGGAATTCAGGCTGTCGAACAGGACCATGGATATCGTCATGGCATTGTGCAGAGAGTCCACGAGGGAGCAGTACCTTACCCATGTAAGGAAATGGGAGGCCTTATGTTCCAGGACTAATATCACCTATGACTGCCACCATCACAGTTGTGCTGGAATTCCTTGCGGGCCTTCACTGTGATGAGGGCCTCAGCTATAGTGCCATCAATAATGTCAGAAGTCATCCTACCTCACTATCGGAGTAGGATCCCATCAGTTGGTGTCAAAACTCATGAGGGGTATTTCAATTCTTACCCTCGTAGACCACGATACAATAAGACCTGTGATATTAGGGTAGTGTTGTCCTTACTCAGGAGTTGGTCACCAGTTTCGGAACTCCCACTGGCCAAACTCACCTACAAAGTGGTGATGCTAATGGCACTTATACAGCTCAGCGGGTCCAGACCCTCCACAAACTAAACTGGACAGGATGGCCGACCCCTATCAAGGTAACCATTTTCATTGATGAATTACTTAAACACCATAGACCTGGTACAACCGGTCTTGTTAGAATTCCATGCATATCCCATTGATGTACGCCTCTGTACAGCCACTTATCTCCGACATTATATTAATGTCACACAAAATATAAGGAGAATGGGAACAGATCTATTCATCAGTTTTTAAAGCCCACATCACAGGGTAACTGTGCAGACAATTCCAGGTGGCTCAGGGTGGTGTTGGGCGCAGCAGGGGTAGACTGATATTCAAATCTCATTCCACCAGGGCTGCGTCCACACCAGCGGCGAGGACCATGGAGGTACCCATGGACCATGTCATCACAACAGCGGGCATGGCCAACGGAGATGCGTCTCAACGGTTTTATAACAAACCTGTGGCCACTCCTGCGATATTTGTAGATACTGTTTTACGTTCTGTTCCTTGAACAGTTCCCGAACTCAGGGATTTTTTGTTTGCATTAATGAATACATTATTGTTTTTCAGCTCTGTTACAGGTCTGAAATACCTTAACACACTTCCTCCATCAGTTATTACGGCAGTGTGTGAGCATGGACGAGGTCCAGGGCATGAAATCACAGAGCTTTGAAATCTTCACGAAGTCACTCGCGTGACTCCGAAGTAAAATAGTAAGATTAAACGAGAACTTACGATGAGGGATTTTGTGCCCTCCGCTCCCAACCCTCTATCATAAGGTCAACTGGTATATGGTTTATCTTAATCTTACTATCTCCTGCTATCTGTGATTTTGCACCGCTGCTTTGAAGAATGTCGCGCATGCGTGCTGGCGGGGTCTTCACGAAATCCCTCATCGTAACTCCTCATAAAATAAGGATCAAACTTCAAACTGGTAAGTTCTCGTTTAATCTTACTATTACTCACCGTAATTTGACCCCTCCATCTTACATTTTTATAGAACCAGTGAACCTAGAGTCCTTGCTTGCTTTCTCCTCATCTAACATGGCATTGTTGCACATGGAGCCCCATTGCAAATGTTTATTGGCCGTGACTCATCACTTTGAAATATTGACCCCAGATTTTTTCCAGTATTCTCTGCTTATATTTCAGATTTCCAGCATTTGCAGCTTTTAAAAAAAATTATGATTGATATTACCAAGATTTGATACAATAACTTTTGGGGAGAGGAAAACAGGCATTTTAATGCAAACACAAATTTAGTTAAGTTTAGAGATACAGCGCAGAAACAGGCCCTTCGGCCCACCTAGTCCGCGCCGACCTGCGATCCCCGCACATTAACACTATCCTACACACACACGGTACCCATTTACATTTACACCAAGCCCATTAACTTACAAAACTGTATGTCTTTGGAGTGTGGGAGGAAACCGGAGATCCCAGAGAAAACCCACGCAGGTATCGGGGAGAACGTAAAAATTCAGTACAGACAGCACCCGTAGTCAGGATCAAACCCGGATCCCTGGCGCTGTAGGGCAGCAACTCAACCCTGTGCCACCGTGGCGTCCTGTACTTGTTTAACCTTACTCGTCTACATTTCTTTTTGCTGATCGAGTTTTGCTGTACAAGTCATGACTTTGCAAATCAGCATTCGGCTGACTGCTGTGAGGTTGTTAGATTTGTGCAGTAAAGATTAAGTAAACCTAAAGTAGATATTTGGCGAGAGTAATTGCAGGCATAAGTGTCCTTTTAATGATCTGATATATGTTAATGGCTGTCAACCAACCTCCCAAGTACGGAAACATTAATCATAGACACAGAGTGAGAGTCTGTCAGGATTTGAATTGAATTTGGAGATGTTAATGCCAATTTAAAAACAATTTTCTTAGCTGTATCTTTTTTGTTTTCTAGATCTTAATCTAATCTTTGCCTCTTTCTTTTCAATTCTCTTTTCTGAATCTGATTTGAAATTGAATTCACCAGCTTTAATTCACTCAACATCTCAGTCCATTTGCTTTGGTTTCCAACTCTTTATTGAATATTGTTAAATAAATGTATTGGTTTAGTCAAAATTATTTTTTTCAACCCTTGAGATTAAGTAGTCCATTTCCATTACTGCTCTACTCCCCTCACTGCCCAGTTAGCAGCGTGCATTATTGGCAATGTGGGCAGTAACAATTGAAGTTGTTGGAAGTAGTTTCAAGTTTAAATAACGATACACGCTGCTCAGCTGCTTGTACAACAGGAACTCAAGGCATTAGAGAAACAAAGCACAAGTAGCTAATGAAAGGGAACCAAGTGAAACGGAAATCTAGTTCAAACAATAAAACACGTTTACAAATTTTAAGTGCGTAAGCGCAAAGTCACTGAGGAGCAATATCAGGGCTGTACAGTTGGCATGTTGGCGCAGCGGTAGAGTTGCTGCCTTACAGTGCTAGAGACCCGGGTTCGATCCAGACTACAGGCGCTGTCTGTACGGAGTTTGTACGCTCTCCCCCCGACCATGTGGACTTTCTCGGGTGATCCGGTTTCCCACCCGCATTCCAGAGACGAGTTTGTAGGTTAATAGGCTTATGTAAAAATTGTCCCTAGTGTGCAGGGTAAAACTACTGCACAGGAGGTCACTGGTCGGTGTTGACTCAGTGGGCCGAAGGGCCTGCTTCCACGCTGTATCTCTAAACTAGCCAAAACCATCAGGAAAACAACTACAGGGGTAATTGCTTTTGAAGTTTGCTGCAGATAATTTTTAGGGGCCTTCCTCGCACTTTCAAAATAAATCTATTTTTCAATTTTCTCTGTACTTCAGGAAGCTGACATGGGCAGCCTTGACCATTATTTATCCACCATTCTTTGTCATCAAGCGCACAGGGTGACCAGTTGGCAGAATAATTCAGATGTGCCAGCTGCGTGTGATGCTCCCATTCTCACAGAGGCTAACTGCAGTAGAACTGCAGTGTTAAACGTGTCAGAAATAAAAATGCAGTGGCAAGGCTGGTATAAAACATAACATGAAAAAGAGGAAACTAGTCTCAGTAATATTTCTATCCTCTTGTCATTAATGCTCCTTCCCTTGAAATATAGCAAAATGCTGGAATTTCCTACAACTAGAAATATTTGTCTGAAATGCCTTTAAGAATCCCAGGATGATGTATTGCCAGGCAGTATGTTTTACCATGATAAAGTCCTCACTTAACTTTTTTGATAGAGAGTGGTTGAATTTTCTTTTTTATCGTGATTTATTAATAGGCTTATTTTATGTTATCCTTGTAGGCTGTGAAGAATTGGAGAGCAGTTTTTGAAAATCATCTAAACCGCAGAACATTTCAGATGAGGAACAGAATGAATCATTCCAGTTGTCCCCTGCCCCATTCTCCTTGTAGTCCATTCCACAATGATTTTATCCATTTTCCATCTTTGTCAATAGAACATTGACTACCACAGTCCACAAAGTCTGGACTCGCGCCAAACGTGAGGCCAAGTTACACTAATTTCCTCAGCCTGCACATGGCCCACATCCACTCACCCCCTGCATAGCCATGTGCGTGTCCAAAATTCTCTAAAACACCACCATCGTATCCGCCTCCAGCATCACCCCTGGCAACGTGCAATAAGGCACCCACCTCTCTCCTCGCACATTCCAAAGGACGTGTGGGTTTGTAGGTTATTTGGCCTCCGTTTAATTGCCCCCGAAAATGGGTTGACATGGAACTAGAGTGAACAATCGTCTGTGTGGACTCAGTGGGCCAAAGGGCCTCATTTCCATGCTGTATCTCTATACTATAAGAAATCCAGTGTTTACAAATGTCACTTCACCTTTTGCAAGAGATGAAACGTTACTTGCTAAGAGGGCAGTGTACTCCTACGCTAATATCATATTTGCAAATAAATCTCTCTTCAGCAACAAGGTTATGGGAAGCCAATGCCATTCCTGGAATTTACAGTGTGAGCACAAATTCCCCAATGGCCACTTTCTCTTGAGATAAACATCGGAGGGTCACAGCTTTAAATAACTTCTGCAGACGTACTTAAATTTAGCTAATGGCCTCAGGATGTGTGTGCGCTCTAAAAAAAGATTCATAAATATACATTTTAGTCGTTCCCTAGAGTACCAATTTACCTCAAAAATAATGGTAGTCTATTTTACAGTGTGAATATTACGCCATAAATATATGGTAATCACCCTATTTCAGAATTATATTTCAAACTTGTGCATTGGGTGCCATACCATACTTCCTGTAACATTGTTATGTAATTTCACCGCGTGACATGTAATTACCGTACGATCACATACATTTAAAAAAATTTATTCTAATTGTGCTGCAGAAGTTTGCATTGTATTGGAAAATGCAGCAGGGAAACAGACCCTTCGGCCACCGAGTCCATGCCTGTTCTTATGGGCCTGTCTCACAAGTGATTTTTCAGCGGACTACCGGCGACGGTCAAGTTGCCGGCAGTCGCCTGAAAAATCGGCAAATGGAACGGCAACTGTCAGAGTGGACACACACACAAACACATCGCTTCCTTCACCAGCCCGTTATGCAGGCGGGGGATAGGTCAAGCGGGGGGAGCGCTGTCTAAAAAATTCACACGGTGCAAAGCCAAGGTGAAACAGACACACACCGCTAAGAACAGGAAGGTTTGCGCTGTAAAAAGACGGCTAAAGCACAGTGCATGGCAAGTCCTTCTAAAGAGGGGGGGCGGGGGGGGGGGGGAGAGGGGGAGAAGGAGTGGAGACAACTTTTAAGAAGCCAGAGATACACGGCTGTGAAGCACGGCGGACATTTGACATTACCAGTCGGTAATCCTTGGTTCAGAAAACTACTGCTTACCTTTTTTTTTCCCAATGAGCCAAAGAAATTCACCAGTCAGCACCGGCTACAATCTACGAGAACCTCCGAGAACCTTCGACCTCCTGACAACCCACTAGGACCTCCTGCCGAACCACCTACGGCTCGAGAATTCTCGCTACTCTCCAGAGCGGCTTCATTCTAGTTGCCGCTAATTTTTCAACATGTTCCCAGAATGCAGGAACTCCTCACGACCGTCAAGGCCTCTCCCCGGCAACCACCCACGAACATGTGGCGACCATGTGGCGACTGCATAGTCTCCTGCAGTCACCTAAAAAGTCGCCTAAGTGGGAAAGGCCGAATGTTCACTCTATGTTATCCCACATTCTCATCCACTCCCTACAATAGGGGCAGTTTACAGAGGACATTTGACCAACAAACGCACACGTCTTTGGGAGGTGCGAGGAAACTGGAGCACCCGAAGGAAACCCACACGGTCACAGGGAGAAGGTGGAAACTTCACACCGACAGCACTCGAGGTCAGGATCGAAACCGGGCAGGTAGCGACCCAGGTTCGATCCTGACTATGACTGCTGTCTGTGTGGATTTTAGTACGTTCACCCAGTGACTGCGTGGGTTTTCTCCGGGTGCTCTGTTTTCCTCCCACGCTCCAAAGATGTTCAGGTTTGTAGATTAATTGTTTTCAGTAAAATCGTAAATTGTGTGCAGGTCGTCTAATGTTAGTGTACGGGGTGATCTTTGGTCGGCACGGACTTGGGTGGGCCGAAGGGCCTTTTCCACACTGCATTTCTAAAATCTAAATTCTAAAATCTAAAATAAAGTCTGAAACTCTTTGGTGCTGTGAGGCGGCAACTCTACCAGCTGCGGCACTGTCTCTACTCTCCAATAGAGAGGTGGCCAAAGAGACTTCTGCAGGTTACCCCGCCTTGCAGCCCACAGTAAATCATGATAAATGCTACCAGCTACTCATCCTCTGTAACCTGCTTAAGCTGCCTGATGGATGAGACTGGCGTCTCTCCTCCTCCCACCCACGGCGTGTTGTATTGCTTCTACCCGCCCTTCAGTGTATCCGATAAAGTACCGCTCTTGGGCCTGTCACCCCAAGAGCTTTTGTAACGGAGCTATAAACAAGCTGCTTTGCAAATCCACTATGAAATTTGCCATCCAAGCTCATAATGATTTAACGAAAGAAAGAACATCAAGGCCGAAAGTTGACTGCTCGTCTGATATTAAATGGCGCACAATTATGGCATTCCCGCTGTTTGATGATACATGTCTGGCTCAACTGCCAACAATTTCAGCTCAACTTTTAATTCCAGGCGAAATCTCACCCAGCAGTTTAAAACTTTTTAGTGTATAAAGAAACACAGATCACATCCTTCTCTTTGTCGTACCACAGGAATATCATCCTGTAGCAGACAGTACCTGGACAGCAAGATCGCTCCTTTCATTCCATCACACAGAAAGTATGCAGTTTGGACACAAAAGCAGAATGCTTATTCCTTCTGCGTCTGTCTTTGAACGCTCCGTTTGAATTGGATTGAAATTGCTTCTGCGCCACAATCCAACAGCAGGAGACGAAAGTAAGAAAATTGTCTCCAGATTTCTAAGGGCTCTCGCAGCCCAAAACTACAGGGCACCACGGAGCCAAACCTCACCGTGATAAATCTGTGTAAATACATCCATCAGCTGTCCCTCTCTGAAAGTGACAGCTCCATTATCTACTCGCACAAAGTTGGCAAACACTACAGAAGTGCATGAAGCATTTTTATCATCTAACAAGTTGCAGCCTTCGACTTTTAAATAGGCTTCTTTTTTTAATCTCTGTGGAAAAAGGCAGCAAAAATCTTTGTCCTGTTTAGAGATGCAGCGTGGAAACACACCGATTGGTCCACCGAGTCCATGCCGACCATCGTTCACCCGCTAACACTAGTTCCATGTTATCCTGCTTTCCCACTCGTTTATCAAATAGACTTTATTCTAAATTATCTCCTCCACCTATAATCAAATAAGATCAAATAGAACAAGTTATCCTGCAACTTTAGGCTGTGCACGCCATACGCAAGGAGAAGAAGAAGCTCTCCTCCACCATATATTCCAGCACAATCCTACCTCTATAGAACTCAAAGCATCCAATATAGAAAACTCTGTTCCCTTCATTTTAACAGTTGATTGGTTGAAAGATATGGCATGGAAACAGGCCCTTCAGCCCACCGAGTTTATGCTGGTTGTCAATCACTTGTGCTGGCCTTCCCTTTCCTCTAGTTCCCTCCCCTATACATCTGAAGAAAGCATAGGACAGGTCAGGAATAATATGGACCAAATGCTGGCTGGTGGGTCTAGTGTGGCTGGGAGATGTTGGCCGGTATGGGCAAGTTGGGCCGAAGGGCCTGTGTTCACACTGAAACACTCTTTGATTCTATGACTCTGGAGCTCCAGACCCGAAATGTCACCCATGCTTTTTCTCCAGAGATGCATCCTGACCCGCTGAGTTACTGCAGCACTGAGTCTATCTTCAGCATATTGCAGATCTGCAGTTCCTTTCTACACACCCGCTCACCCTAGTTCCATGTAACCCCAATTGTACATCCATTCCCTACACACAAGGGGCAAATTATCGAGGACGCCCTCACCGTGAGTTCTCTCCTCTTAGTTCTGACAACACTTACACAGGCTAATGCAACATCCAATTTCTTTGCCCTTGTCCGTTCCCACCCTTCCCCAGAGTGCCACACTCCATCCACATCTCTCCCGCCCTATTGATCACAGTCTCAGTATTTTAACGAGCCCTCCCTCCCCAATACTGTCCTTCTTTCCAGAATCAGCTGCCAGCAGTTCAATGTCTTGAGTCAACCAACTTCCTCAGATGAATTAATTTTCTATTTGTGTGAAATAGTTGATATTGAAAAGCTGGTTTCATCTATTTTACATCAATTTGCTCCGACCAGTCTTCCAATGGCGTAAAACAAATGCTGTGCTCCTGATTCTTATAGCTATTCTATTTTTCACGATGCAGAGTGCAAATTGTGCACCCAGGATCACACAGTCCTACTTCTATTATTCCTTCATTTCAAACCAACATGGTCTTGATACTCCCCCCCCCCCCCCCCCCCCCCCAATCTTACCACATCCCAAATCCTGGACTTTCCACTCGTCACTTTAATTTCATGTTTCATGCAAAGTGTTTTAATTACTGTTGGCAGACCAATTACCTCTTGGGATAAATAAGGTTCTATCCTATCATATGATATACTACACTTCTATCCTATCGTATTGTACACTACAATACTATCTCTGACACTGCAACTTATGAATTATCCCATCCTCAATGTTCACTCTCTCCTGATTTTCCTTCCTCTGGTTTATCCCACCTCTCCCAACAAGGGGCTGGACATGCTGGTTTATACAAAAGGACACAAAGTGCTGGAGTAAATCAGCAGATCAGGTAGCATCTCAGGAGAGCATGGATAGGTGATGTTTTGGATCGGGACACTTCTTCGGACTGAATCAGTCTGATGAAGGGTCCCGACCCGAAACGCCACCTATCAATGTTAATTTTCCATGTTAATCTGAGTTCTCCATTGATGCTGCTTGACCCGCCGAGTTACTCCAGCACTTTGTTCCCTTTCATGAATCAGATTTAGCTGTGAAATGAGGTGGCTGCCATTATTTGTGAATATTTAAATTTGATTCTAATGGTTGAAATAGGAGTAAACAACTGTATTGATTTCGTAAAGCACGAATATCCCCATTTGATAACTCTTTTGATAACCTGATTTGACATTGGGACAAATCCTAACATCCAATTAACCTAGTTAAAGTGGGCAAAACACCAGTTTGTTAATGAAGTATAAACGTCAGTAAAAAATGCTAGGATTTTTCAGAATGAGCATAACTGGGGTTAACATGCATAATTCAGGACAAAATCAAAGCTGTTGAAGAAATGTTTATTTCCTGTTGAATTTCATTTAAAGCAGGGATATTCCAATGTAGCAAATTTCTGGTGGCAAGTATTTTGGCATTAGGACAAAACATAACATCTAAAAAGTTCATCAAAATTTGCAAAATTCCTTATGGTACTGTATCATTGAACACAATGGCAAGACCACTATTATAATATTTATATGTTGTAGAATGTTGTATCCTTTATCCTTTAGAGTCATACAGCATGGAAACAGGCCCTTTGTCACAGCCTGCCGACACTGGGCAACTTGTCTCAACATGCCCCATCTACACTAGTTCCACCTGCCTGCACTTGGCCTATTTTCCACTAAACCACTCCTATCCAATCTTAAAAGTATGTAAAATTTGGGATGACAAAGATCGTTGAAAAGCAAACATTCACGATACTCTTTTAAACTCGTTACTTTATCTTTGAGCAGTATCTTTGAGGAGTAACAATCAAAGCGAAATTAAAGATGAAAATTGGCCTGTTTTAACACAATGTACATTACTTTCTTCAAAAGAACTATTTGTTATAAATTGTACAATGTCTTTCGGTTGATTCCCTTTTGTTCCGAGTGTGCGCAAAGTGGCTTGATTAAAATCAATTCACATTTGGAGCATTTTACGCATTACTGCCCTCTAATAATAAGGGGGAGTAACAAGAAAATTAATTAAGTGCACATTAAGTTCACTGAAATGATCTCTTGTGATTCAGAGAGAGAGTATAGTTTGTCATGTTCATCCACTCTGTAAAGGTTTCATTGCTGAGAAGCAGAGAAATCAATTTATCCGTAGCTTCAAATGTTCTGATTTTTCACATATGAAAGGATCAAATTGTCCTCAAAATGAACCAGAGAAGTTTTCAAACTTTTAAAAGATATCTGGACAGGTACATTTTTTTAGGAAAGGTTTAGAGGGATAATGGTAAGAAGGAACTGCAGATGCTGGTTTACACCAAAGATAGACACAAAATGCTGGAGTAACTCAGCGGGACAGGTAGCATCTCTGGATAGAAGGAATGGGTGACGTTTCGGGTCGAGACCCTCAACTCAAAACGTTACCCATTCCTTCTATCCAGAGATGTTGCCTATCCCACCGAGTTACTCCAGCATTTTGTGTCTATTTTTAGAGGGATATGAGCCAAACACGGCAAGAAAATAAACACTAGTGTAGATGGGACATCTTGGTTGGCTTGAGCAAGTTGGGCCGAAGGGCTTGTTTCCATGCTGTATGACTCTATGGACTATACCAGATCACACAATGCTGTTTCCAAAAGATCCAAAAGTAATTCAAACAAAGACATTTGCAATCATTAGTAATTCTTATTGGGTTTTTAAAAAAATACATTGAATTTTCTTATGGAATAAATTGTTTGCAAAAGAGAAATACCTGAATAGCAAAACCCCAGAACAAATTCTGTAAATCTTGACTAAAAACAGAAAATGCTGGATACATTCAAATAGGCCAGACTCAATATGTGAAAAGAGAAACAATTAACGTTTCAGGTCCAAGACTATCTGCACGCTAACTCTGACTTTTTTTTTCCACAGTTGCTGCCTGACCTGCTGAGTGTTCCCAGTATTTTTCTGTTTTTATTGAGAAGTTGCACTGCAGTTTTTCCAGAAAGATTACTTAAACAGCATCTCACAAACTTATGGCTTCTGCAACAAAAAAGGATAAGAGCAAATGACTCTGACAATAGAAGTTCATCTCCATCTTTTTGACTTGGACATATATCACAACGTGTAGGAAGGCACTGCAGAAGCTGGTTTAAACCAAAGATAGACACAAAAATCTGGAGTAACACAATGCACCAGGCAGCATCTCTGGAGAGAAGGGATGGGTGATGTTTCAGGTCGAGACCCTTCATCAGACTAGTCAGGGAATATGGAAATGAGAGATATAGATGATGATGCAGAGAGATAAAGAACAATAAATGATATTCAAAAAATGTAGAAACATAGAAACATAGAAAATAAGTGCAGGAGGAGGCCATTCGGCCCTTCGAGCCAGCACCGCCATTCATTGTGATCATGGCTGATCGTCCGCGATCAATAACCCATGTCTGCCTTCTCCCCATATCCCTTGACTCCACTAGCCCCTAGAGCTCTATCCAACTCTCTCTTAAATCCATCCAGTGATTTGGCCTCCACTGCCCTCTGTGTTAGGGAATTCCATAACTTCACAACTCTCTGGGTAAAATGGTTTTTTCTCACCTCAGTCATAAATGACCTCCCCTTTATTCTAAATAATGATGATAAAGGAAACAGGCCAGTGTTAGCTGTTTGTTAGGTGAAAACGAGAAGCTGGTGCGACTTGGGTGAGCGAGGGAGAGAGAAGGAATGCAGGGGTTACTTGAAGTTCGAGAAATCAATATTCATACCACTCGGCTGTAATATATCACTATAACCTTTGTCTCACAATATCTGCGCCAGACATGATGCCAAGACCTACTCTTATCCTTATCCCTCCAGTCCGTCCGCATTCTTGTGCCTATCTAAAAGTCTCTTAAATACCACCACTGTATCTGCCTCCACCACCATCACCAGCAGCGCATTCCAGGCACCCACAACCGTCTGTATAAAAAATCTTGCCGCTCACACCTCCTTTAAACTTTGCCATTACCACCTTAAAACTATGCCCTCTAATATTTGATATTTCCATCCTGGAAAAAAGATTCTGACAGACTACCATATCTATGCCTCTGATAATTGTCTATACTCCTGTCTGGTTCCCCCGCAACCACTAGTAACTGAACGTTACGTTTGAGTCTGGATGCACCTGCTGCAACGGTGTCTGGCATTCCAACGCTTCGATCTCTCAGGAAATCTTTCCACTGATTCGGAAAGGCTGGTAGTTTGTTTTCTGATATTGTCAGTCAATAACTTCTGCTTTATTAACCAACAATTACACTCTGAATCTATTATCTGTTGAATTGATTTACTTCGAAATAATCAAACACTTTTTTTGTTGTTAACGATCACTCTTTAATTGGACATCTTGGTGTCTCTGTCGTTCTAGCAGTGGCATATTAAACATTACATGAATGCATTGATTCAACAACAAATTGTGTATTTTAAGATACGACTCCAAATTGCAGTTATATTTACAAGGTAATGCAATAGTTCACTGGTTCTGTGCAATACTATGTAATCTGAGGATGAACCCTGAACCCCAAACAGTTTCCATGGCAATACTAGCCTGAAGGCATAGTTTGTAGCAATGACCAAAACTACTTGCATTTACTTGGCTATTCTTGAATCTTTTGGATTATAAGAATACTTATCATAAACATTTAACTATTTTGTGAGAGGGTTGCCATGGATCGGAAACAATATTTGAAAAGTTTGAATATTATTGCACCAGAAATAGCATAAATAATAGTGTGGATGGCATCAGCTAAATTATCCAATCAGCTAATTTATCCAATCTTGTCATAGAGTGATACAGTGTGGAAACAGGCCATTCGGCCCAACTTGTCCACATCGGGCCAACATGTCCCAGCTACGCATGTCCCACCTGTCAGCATTTGGTCCATATCCCTCCAAACCTGTCCTATCCGTGTACAGTACCTGTCTAACTGTTTCTTAAATGTTGGGATAGTTCCTGACTCAACTACCTCCTCTGGCAGCTTGTTCCATACATCCACCACCCTTTGTGTGAAAACATTACCCCTCAGATTCCTATTAAATCTATTCCCCTTAACCTTAAACCTATGTCCTGTGGTCTTCGATTCACCTACTCTGAGCAAAAGACTCTGTGCATCCACCCAATCTATTCCTCATATGATCATGTACACTATAATATCACACCTCATCTTCCTGCACTGCAAGGAATAGTCCCAGCCTACTCCAACCTCTCCCTATAGATCAGACCCTCTAGTCCTGGCAAACATCCTCGTTGTCCTTTGTACATTCTCACGTTCTACTCACAGCGTCCTATATTTCCTTTGTTTTCTGACTCTAAAATCATCTTGACTCTAAAATTCCCATCCCTTTTTCTCCGATCCTTCCATAGTCTTGCTTTCCATGACTCCTCCTGCCCTATAACTCGTTAATATATTTGCATTCTCTCATTTTATCCTTTTAAGGCTCCCGAAATGTAATCACACAGTTATTGACGGCTTACTGACGGCACAATTATTTACTTAACCTGCTAAAATCCTAAACTCTGGAAATCCACTTCTGAAATCTCAGAAGATTAGTATTGCCATCTCACTTTCTTTATTAAAAGCACAATGTAAATTCTCCCTCTTTGATGAAGCTCTTGAGACCATCCTTCATCAATATCCTTCACATGAATCAGTGCAAAGTCCTCATATGTTCATGCTTCTGGGATGCTTTTATAATTCTGTTATTTTAGTTTAGAGATACAGCGCTGAAACAGGCTGTCCGACCAGCGGTCCACACACAGTCCTTCACTAGGGACAATTTACAATTTTACTCAAGCCAATTAACCTACAAACCCCTACGTCTTTGGAGTGTGGGTGGAAACCGGAGCACCCGGAGAAAACCCACGCAGGTCACGGGGAGAACGTAGGAGGATGTACAAACTCTGTACAGACAAGTGCCCATAGACAGGACTGAGCCCGGGTCTCTGGCGCTGTGAGGCAACAACTCTACTGCTGCACCATTGTGCCACCTCATATTTTGCAGTAGTTGATGTGATATACTGACGGAAGCTGTGTTTGTTGCTTTTCTTATATTGAGTAAGGAGTATTGTGTACCTCCCTACAGTACTGCAGACAAATTCCAGACCTGGGAGCGATTTGAGAGAAAAAAAAGAAAAAATATTTGTCAAATATAGAAAAATTGCCACTTTTCTATATGTCACATTCTTTATTCTCTTACTTAACTTGGTATAATGAAGATAATATGGTGTATACTCAAGTGTTTTATCTTTTAAAATGCTGTGCTCTCCAGTTAAGTGCAGCAGCTGGTTGAATTGCATGTTTTTGAAGGTCTTTTTATGTTGAACTGCAGACTGCTAATGATGACCTACTACATAGCAGTGCAATTACACTACCGTTTTCCTGTTACCATGGCAATAAACCTAGTTTAACTTGTTTTTGTTTTAAATTATTTCAGAAGGATAATTCCACAATTGCAAAATTAATTTGGTTTCAAAACAATATTTTGGTCTGGAATGGAGTGAACTTTATGAAAATAAAAAAGGAAGTGCGTTTAATTTAACTTTGGTTAGTTTAGAGATACAGCACGGAAACAGGCCCTGTGGCCCACTGTGTCCGCACCGACCAGCGATCCCCGCACACTAACACTAATCCTATACACACTGGGAACAATTTACATTTTTTTTATACCAAGCCAATGAACCTACTAACCTGTACATCTTTTGGTGTGTGGGAGGAAACTGAAAATCTCAGAGAAAACCCACGCAGGTCACGGATAGAATGTACAAACTCCATACAGACAAGCACACAGATAGTCAGGATCGAACCCGGGTCTCTGGCACTAAGGCAATAGCTCTACTGCTGTGCCACCGTTGATTTTGGATACCCTGCTGATAGCAGTTGTAATTTTTAGGCATAATAGCACCAAAATAATGGGTCAAAAATCATATAACGTCACATCCTCTTTAGTGACTGTAGAAACTAGGCAGAAATTAGGAATAGAACATGTTAGAAATCTGGAAGAGTGGGTGGATCGAGTAAAACATTGCTCAATTATACAACTTTAAAACCCAAATACAGTACTAGCTTTAAAGAAAATAAAGGCTCATTCCGCAGTCCAAACCATACTTTTTTACAGCAAGAAAATATTAAGCCTTGCTGATCACTTAATTCGAACGATAATCCACAATATTGCAAATGATAGAACACAAAGGCAAAGCACGCTGTTTAATTGGGCAAACAGAATAACCTAAGTATGAATCATTATACATGAATTATAACAGAATGGTTTGAGGCTCCCAAGAAAACAATTCAAGTTTGTCCAATTTCTTCTTGTGGCTAAATACCCTCTAATCTCGCCAGCATGTTGATAAACTTCTTCTGTATCCGACCCAAAAAGTCAACCCTTCCTTCGCTCCAGAGATGCGGCCTGTCCCGCTGAGTTACTCCAGCAGTTTGATTATTATTTTTTTAATTTTATTTTTTCATTTTAAATAAATCAACACAAAAAAGAAAAGGGACATGTTAATAAGAAACACTCAAATAATACACAAAAGAAAAAAAAATCTAAAATATACAGAAACAAAAAAGAAATATATTAAAAAATATATATATATATAATACAACCATACCATCAGTCACACACCCCACCCTGGCCAATTAAGAGTGAAGAGTGCACCTACACATAACAACATTTAACAAACCAGCCCATAGTCTGACAGAACCTGCAAGTCTGTAAAGTATGATTAAAAAAAAGGTTGCCATTTGTGAAAAAAAATATCAGTACATCCCCTTAATCTATATTTAATTTTCTCAAGTTTACAAAAAAACACTACATCTTTGAGCCACTGTGACACAGAGGGTGGGCTAAGAGATTTCCACTGTAGGAGTAGGCGACGTCTGGCTATTAAAGATGTAAAATTAATCATTTATTTTGATTCTACCTTCGGTTTAAACCAGCATCTGCAGTTCCTTCCTACACATTCCCTGTAGAACAGCACAGGTTACAGACCTTGAGGCTGAATAACACCCTTCCACCACTGTACTCTTCTTCTATGGGTTAGCCAGTTGCAAATCCAGTTTACCAAGTCACCATAGAATCCATGAATGTTAATTTAAACAGACTTAAATTGTTGAAATTTTTAGTTCAGATTCTGTTTTGCTTTGCTTAGTTTTTATTTATTTATATTATTTTAATTCTTATTTTATTATTATTAATTTAAAAAAAAAAAATTTTTTAGTTTAGGGGGGTTTTGTTTTTTCCTTTTTTCCTTTTGTTTTTGTCTTTTTATTTTTGTGTTTTTTGCTACATTTATAAATTTTCTTTTAAAGATTTAACTACAGTGGCTTGCAAAAGTTTTCATACCCCTTGAATATACCCACATTTTGTCTCGTTACAACCACAAACGTAAATGTATTTTATTGGGATTTTATGTGATAGACCAACACAAAGTGGTGCATAATTGTGAAGTGGAAGGAAAATGATACATGGTTTCCAAATTTTATTACAAATAAAAAACTGAAAAGTGTGGCGTGCAAAAGTATTCAGCCCCCCGAGTCAATACTTTGTAGAACCACCTTTCGCTGCAATTACAGCTGCAAGTCTTTTGGGGTATGTCTCTATCAGCTTTGCACATCTAGAGACTGAAAATTTTGCCCATTCTTCTTTGCAAAATAGCTCAAGCTCAGTCAGATTGGATGGAGAGCATCTGTGAACAGCAATTTTCAAGTCTTGCCAGAGATTCTCAATTGGATTTAGGTCTGCACTTTGACTGGGCCATTCTAACACATGAATATGCTTTGATCTAAACCATTCCATTGTAGCTCTGGCTGTATGTTTAGGGTCGTTGTCCTGCTGGAAGGTGAACCTCTGCCCCAGTCGTGGTCTTTTGCAGACTCTAACAGGTTTTCTTCCAAGATTGCCCTGTCTTATGGCTTTGTTTCAACAATGGCTTTCTTCTTGCCATTCTTCCATAAAGGCCCGATTTGTGGAGTGCATGACTAATAGTTGTCCTGTGGACAGAGTCTCCTGAGTTGTGGATCTCTGAGCTGTGGATCTCTGCAGCTCCTCCAGAGTTACCATGGGCCTCTTGGCAGCTTCTCTGATCAATGCTCTCCTTGCCCAGCCTGTCAGTTTAGGTGGACGGCCGTGTCTTGGTAGGTTTGCAGTTGTGCCATACTCTTTCCATTTTCGGATGATGGATTGAACAGTGCTCTGTGAGATGTTCAAACCTGGGATATTTTTTTATAACCTAACCCTGCTTTAAACTTCTCCACAACTTTTTCCCTGACCTGTCTGGTGTGTTCCTTGGGCTTCATGATGCTGTTTGTTCACTAATGTTCTCTAACAAACCTCTGAGGCCTTCACAGAACAGCTGTATTTATACTGAGATTAGATTACACACAAGTGGACTCTATTTACTAATTAGGTGACTTTATTTAGGGGTATCAGAGTAAAGGGGGCTGAATACTTTTGCACGCCACACTTTTCAGTTTTTTATTTGTAAACAAATTTGAAAACCATGTCTCATTTTCCTTCCACTTCACAATTATGCGCCACTATGTGTTGGTCTATCACATAAAATCCCCCAAAAAATACATTTACGTTTGTGGTTGTAACGTGACAAAATGTGGGTATGTTCAAGGGGTATGAAAACTTTTGCAAGCCACTGTATATTTACATAGAGGTCTATAGTCAATGTGTATTTTGACACTGGTCTCATATCAGGTTATACCTGTTATTAATATAATCCTGATCCCTATGTATCAATATCATTGTTATGTTTATCATTATTCTTTTTGCTCTGTTTTTTATGTTTTATTTATTTATTTTTGGGAAAAAAAAACAATAAAAAGATTTTAAATGAAAGAAAGAATCGTCTCTGTCTCATGAATCTTAATCTTCTGGTTCAGCCTACCTTGAGGGACCTTGTCTAATGCCAACGTGGTGTATGGTTCGATTGTAATCATATACAGTCTTTCCGCTGTCTGGAACAAAAAAGCTTTTCACTGTACCTCAGTGTACACATGACAATAAACTAAACTAAACATTATACACTTGATACTGTATCTGTGCACTGTCGATGGCTTGATTGGAATCATGTATGGTCTTTCCACTGACTGGATAGCACGCAGCATAAAAGCTTTTCACTGTACCTCGGTACACGTGACAATAAACTAAATGAAACTGGTACGTTTTCAGACTCCTACACCTTCTAGGTTTTACTCAATGGGAATATAAGTTAAAAACACAAGCTGAACTAGATTGCAATGAATAATAAAATTTAAATGTTTTCCCTATGTTTATAAGTTGATCAATGGTTGAACATTCTCTGCAAAGCTGATACTTAAATAAACTCAAAACCTGATGGCTAAATTTAAATTTTTGTGTGAAATCCATTGTTCAACTGATATAAATTGGATATTTGCTTGCAATAAGCACTGCGGATTTTTCGTTTTAAAATCACATGCAACTATTTCATGTTGCTGTGCTGTTTCTGGAGTAATTTTATATCACAGTTAAATTAAATCAACTCATTTAGCTTCTTAATTCTGAGTCCTTCGAGTTTCTGCCTGAGGGTTATTCATTGTCAGTCTTTTAATTGTCTGTGCCAAATACTTGTTAGGAGTGAATAATGTCTGTTGCTTCATAAAGCAATGAAAAAAAACATAAAACTTAAGCATTACTCTGATGCTTAAGAAACTAGTATTGGTTTCATTTCAAAGTGGGAACCTAGATTTTCAGATTGCGGAATAAGATTGATAGGAGGAGGAACGTACTATCAGCCCTCGGGACGGCTGCTATGGAGAGGAGACGGTTGCCCACCTCTTCGCAGAGCGTGGATTTGCAAAGAGAGTCTGGAGAAGGTTACAAGGGTTACAAGGGTCCCTGTCACGGTTTATTCTCAACAGTTCCATAACAGAGGACTCTGATTTATGGGCTGATCCCAGGGACACATTCGGAGATGGATATCGAACAGTGCTGGAAGGTTATCAACTCGGTGAAAGATGCTCTTTGGTCGGCCTGAACCTTGTGGTCTCCCAACAGAGCGAGATGTCTGTCAGGCAATGTTGCCAACTGGCCTGCTCCAGATTGCAGGAGTACGTGCTGAGGGACGCACTGAGGCTCGGTGCAGCCAATGCCAAGGCTCTGTGGCGAAGGACCATTGTCTAGGATCCTTCCGCTGCTGGACATTGGAGGGGGGGAGGGTGTGGTGGAGATGCCCCTCAAACAGTGGAAAGGAAGTCAGGTATGATTATGGTTTTTGGGAACACTACCAAACTGAACGCTAATGAATGTATGTTTAGCCGCGGAGAACTGCAGAGGATTTTTGTACAGTTCTTGTGTAAGAAGGATCTGCAGATGCTGGTTTACACAGAAGATAAGCTAAAAAAACTGGAGTAACTCAGCGGGTCAGACAGCATCTCTGGAGAAGATGAATAGCTGATGTCTCGGGTCGGGTCAGGTCTGAAGAAGGGTCTTGACCCAAACATCACCTATTTCCTTTCTAGTTTTGTAAATATTTTTTATTCTGAATAAAGTTTATTTTGATTTAAAAAATGATCTACTCTCAAGACTCTTCCAGGGCAGCACGGAGGCACAGCGGTAGAATTGCTACCTTACAACGCTTGCAGTGCTGGAGGCCCGGGTTCGATCCTGACTGCGGGTGCTGTCTGTACGGAGTTTGTACTTTTTCCCCGGGACAGAGTAGGTTTTCTCCGAGATCTTCAGTTTCCCCCCACACTCCAAAGACGTACAGGTACGTGGGTTAATTGGCTTGGTGTGTGGGTAAATTGTCCCCAGTGTGCGTGCCGACGGGCCTGTTTCTGCTCTGTATCTCTAAAACTAAACTAAATCCAGCCCTCCCTTACTTGAAGGACCATTATTCCATCAAGATCTCATGCTTAGTGCAATTTTCTACCTGTCGTCTCAAAATTAAAATTGGCGCTTTAAAAACTGTTCAGAAGTAATGCTTTTAAATGAGAAGAATCCTGTGGTGTTGCTTTTCGGCAATCCAGACATCTTGTATTATATTCGTGCTCCCAAACAAATTGATGGCAACACAATTTCAAATGAGGAGAGGCAGCAGCTGCAGTGGTCATATGGTAACATGGAGGCTCAGAGATAATGGGTTTAACTGAAATCTTAATTTACAACGAAGCGTGCTTAACAACGCCGCAGAAAATTAAATTCACAAAACACCAACACAGACTATACGTATTACATCTCACTGACATGCTCCACAGGATAGCAATAAGCACTGCAGTAAAAGCTAGTCGCTACCAGTGAATCAAAATAATGAATAGAGAGCCACGGAAACCATCAAATTAATAAATGATCTTCCTCAGTGGGTAGCATCAGTTAACAAATTAATACCAGCAGCATGCATAAATACATTAGATGGGAGAGAGGGTAGCAGTAAATTCCTAAATTCACCCAGTGTTGAGTAGAGCAAGAAATTAATAAATCAATGGAGCTGCGGACACAGTGGTAAATCCATAAAGGATGTAGCAACAATTCAAAAAACAATGCATCCATAGGCAGCAGAGCATTAATAAATTCCTACGGGACAATTTTAACTCCACTGACTTGTTGGTAATGTGCCTGCTGAGTGATTAACATCGCCACAGAGTACTTAACTTCATCACGTGTTGGGTTTTTTCCTGGCTACTACGTTTAATTCAGTGATTTCACTCAACAGGGGCATCAAACAAGGATGTACAAGCGCGACAGGAATGAAAAGTAAATTTCCTTCAAGTTGAAGAATTTGACCAGTGCCCTAAATGCCAGACGGTAGTTCGGGGATTGGCATATCTGAATTAGTGAGGGATTATTTAAATGATGGTCCAACTAAAGACGTGGATTGAATATTCCCGTGCTCTTTGAGATTACATGAGTGTTCTCAGCTTCTTCTTCTTGTGTATGGTGTACACAGCCTAAAGCTGTAGGACAACTTGTTCTATTTGATCTCATTTGATTGTGCATGCCAGGTTGACTGCATTAGTTGAAACAGGGCGGACCACGTGAAGGTTGCAATCTCCCACCCATTCTCAGCGTCCGTCATGCTTCACAGTTACTCTTTTCCATTGCTTACTTTTAGCAAACTTTCACTGCACTGAAGGTAGAAGGTAACTCAACGGGAGGGGCAGCATCTCCGGAGAGAAGGAATGGGTGACGTTTTGGGTCGAGACCATTCGTCAGACTGCGAGTCAGGGGAGAGAAAGACTAGAGGTATGGAAGGGTAAGGTGTGAAAATGACAGATCAAAGCAGACGATGATCAAGGAAATGTAGAATGGTTTACTGTTAGCTGGGGGGAAGGTGACAACGAGGCATGCAATTATAAAAATTAATCAGGAGGACAGTGAAACTAGTCAGAGAATTAGGGTGGGAGAGAGGGAAAGCAAGGGATACTTGAAGTTAGGAATTCAATATTCATACCATTGGGTTGTGAGCTGCCCGAGCGAAAAATGAGATACTGTCCTTCCAATTTGCATTGGGCCTCACTCTGACAGTCACTTGGGTTCCATTATTGGTAGGGTGCTTTGGAGGAAGGGATAGGTGGATAAAGAGAGGTGAGGTTACAAGGAACTGCAGATGCAAGAATCTTGAGCAAAACACGAAGTGCTGGAGTAACTCAATGGGTCAGGCAACATCTGAAGAAGGAAGAGATAGGTGGCGTTTCAGGCCGTGACTCTTCATCAGACTGATTGTAATGGTGGGTGGGCAGCTGTAAAAGAGGTGGGGGCGGGGACAAAGCCTGGCAAGTGATGGGCGGATACAGGTGGGAATATGGTTATACGCTTGGCATATCTGGCGTATGTTTGCTTTCCTTGTCCTGAGAATTTACAGAAAGACAATCTGGTTCATTAACAGAACTTACAACTTTCTTCTTTCATTAACCCCATAGTAATGAAAAATATATACATAAATGACCAACTTTCAAGCTAGATTTAAAACTTGCCACAAAACGACAGCATAGCGCGAGAACATTGATAAATTTAATTCCCAACATATTACTTGTCCTTCTTACATGTTTCAAATGAATGGGTCATTTGATATTCAAGGTTAACTGTCTCTGTATATTTTACAAAGTACTTCCCAGTGATTTCAGCAAAACCTATCGCAGAGTGTGGTGGCTGGGGTGTGAACCTTTGTGATGTTCATTGTTGGTGCTGGCTCAGGCTTGAGAAGACCAGGTTTTGGACTGTTGACCTCAGTTCCTTGCCAAACCATTGGATTGCAGACCCACCTGGCAATCCTTTGAGCTCCCAGAAAAACTGCAAAGACCTCACACACAACACACAAAGAATTTTTAATACCCTTCCAGCCGATGGCCATACACTCCAAGATTAACTGGAGAGCCTTAACGCTATTTGGAATATTGATTTAGTTTTAGCTTTTGTCCAGTTATTTGTGGGTTAATTAGCCAGCCCAGCAAGGCACAAAGGACATAGAAATGATGGTCATTGTGGTCTTTTAAGACTTCGATACATTTCCACAATTACATTTTGGCATCAACTTAAATCTCTGTCACCAGCTTTTTATTGAAGCAAAGTCTTTAAAGCCATTGTTTAGAAGTGGTGTTCCCTTAACAACGTTTCTGGGTGGCACCTTTCCACCTTATGGGTTTTCTGACACTGTGGTTATTTTGCTCTGCAAGCCTTCTTCTCCTGGTTCCCACCTTGTTGCTTTGGCTTCTGCAAAGCCAGTCAACTTGTTCTACAAATCTGTTGCGTCAGTAAAGAAATGCCACCTCCAATGAACCTCAAATAGCACTAAACAAATAAATAACTGCTATTGCAATCACAAATAGTTAAGTGTGGTTGTCCTACTTTCTGCTCAATGCTTGATCACCATTGTGAGGTTCTTCTTATCGAGTCCACACACAAGATTAGAAGTTGTTCAGCCAGAGCTGAACACACTTCTCCACATCTGTATACAATAGTGTCTGTCTTGTGCTTCTTGTGCGTGGTGGTGGAAAGATTGGTGGGAACAGGGCCGCGACGTGAACGCTCTTTCCTTGACCCCACCAATGTGTGTTATACTTTGGGCATTTGTCATGTTGTTGAGGTCCATTTTGGCAGCTTCGTCATCAAAGCAGCTTTGTAATTAATGCTACAATCAAGTCTAGGCTGCGTACTTCTCATGGGTATGAATGTCTAATGCACCACTGTGGTTCCAATTATGGCGGCTGCATGACTCATGTACCAATGTATGCGTATGGACTGCACATTGAAAGAACAGACTTTCATAGCATCTAAATAATGGGTGCAACAGGACCAAGGCTTTGCAGTCTATCACGTCATGAGTCCAGCATATTAGGTGGGAAAGGGAATTAACATCTAGTTGTTTAAGAAGGAACTGCAGATGCTGGAAAATCGAAGGTAGATAAAAATGCTGGAGAAACTCAGCGGGTGAGGCAGCATCTATGGAGCGAAGGAAATAGACTACCTGAAATTGGAGGTCAATGTTCATACCGCTGGGGTGCAAACTGCCCAAGCGAAATATGAGGTGCTGCTCCTCCAATTTCCAGTGGTCCTCACTCTGACCATGGAGGAGGCCCAGGACAGAAAGGTTGGATTTGGAATGGGAGGGGAGTTGAAGTGCTGAGCCACCGGGAGATCAGGTTGGTTATTGCGAACCGAGCGGAGGTGTTCGGTGATACGATCGCCAAGCTTGGTCTCACCGATGTAGATCAGCTGACATCTAGAGCAGCGGATGCAATAGATGAGGTTGGAGGAGGTGCAGGTGAACCTCTGTCGCACCCAGAAAGGCACCTGTGACAGAGGTTCACCTGCACCTCCTCCACCTCACCTCAACCTCCTGGGCCTCCTCCATTGTCAGAGTGAGGACCACTGGAAATTGGAGGAGCAGCACCTCATATTTCTCTTGGGCAGTTTGTACCCCAGCGGTATGAACATTGCCTTCTCTAATTTCAGGTAGTCCTTACTTTCTCCTCCCCTTCTCAGCCCTCCCCCTAGCCCTGTGGCTCCTCCTCTTCCTTTCTTCTTCCCGCACCCCCACCCTCACATCAGTCTGAAGAAGGGTTTTGGAATTAACATCTAGTTGAGTCGAGTAGTTGAGGGGGGTACAATTGTAAATTGCTTGTTCTAAGCTTCCCCCGGTCTCGTTTCAGTCAAAAAACATTTAATCAAGCACTTGAACAACTAATCTTTATTTTAACAAAGCGCAATTACAGTTCAACTACTGTACCTATCCCACAGCGGGTTCGATCCTTGTATTTGTCTGATCAAGCCCTCTAGGCCTCGCTCAAACAGAGACACTCCAGAAAGTCACGCAGTCCTAAGCGCTCTCCCAGAAGATCGACGCTGGACGCTGGTAGCGGACTTTTATAGGACCCGGGACCTCAAGTGGCCGAACCAAATGGGGGTGGTCTCTTAATAATCCAATTACAGATATCGATTAACCCTATACATAACAAACATTTCCCTAACCCAATAATACAGCAGCGCAATACATTGTATTCAAACAGGACGTCTCAAGGAAGCCAACTTAGAAACATTTACCCTGATCTGCAAGAAACCCAGATAAGGCTCAATACCTCATCCAATCAACACTTGGCAAAGTAGAACTCTGCAACATTATTGACAATTATTTACAAGGTGTATGTCTGGTTTGCAGCCATCCAATCCATTCTGTGCATTTTGCACCTAATTGACAGGGTCTTCAGATGTTATTATTCTTTTCTTTGCAACTTTTATCTAGGTTCTAGACACACGAACACCACTCAGCAGCTTGTCCCAGCTCTGCAGAGAGCAATTCCAAATTGACCAAATTTCCCGCAGCCCTGAAGGTTTTACCCCATTTTAAAGTCCTAGCCTCTCCAATTTGGCCAGGATTAACACAATAATAACATTTAACTCACATCTACCCTTTAGTGTTGATATGTATTCATTGTAATTGTCTGATTATGTTCTATTATTATCTAGGGTAAATTATATTAGTTTAGTTTAGTTTAGTTTAGAGATACAGCATGGAGTCGGAACCGACCAACGATCCCTGCGCATTAACACTATCCTACACACACTAGGGACAATTTACACTTATACCAAGTATACAAACCCAAGCCAATTAACCTACAAACCTGTACGTCATTGGAGTGTGGGAGGAAACCGAAGGTCTTGATGAAAACCCACGCAGTCATGGGGTGAACATACAAACTCCATATAGACAGCACCCGTAGTCGGGATCGAATCTGGGTCCCAGGCGTGCAAGTGCTGTAAGGCAACAACTCTACCGCTGTGCCACCGTGCCGCCCCTATTAGCTTCTGACATGGCATTTGAGCTTTGTTCTTTATTCTGCAACCTGTGCTGAAGAACAAAATACAACAGTTGGCTTTTGCACAGAATTTTAAAATTATTAATATGCCAGGGAAACAATGTAGCAATAAAAATGCATAATTTATTAGTTAATTTTTATCACTAACTCTCTAAAAAATGTGCGAGGTGTCCATTGTTCATTGAACAAAGATCAAGGGCAATGCATGAAGGTCTGATTAACTATTGTGCTACTCAGTCATATTGATGAACAAGACAATAATTAAAAATGCTTTTTTAATAGCAACAGCAAAATACATTTCAGCAATGCAAATATGTTTAAATAAATGACTATTCATTTATGTTATTAATTGGATAATCATTTTGCAGCCACTCTAGCTAATGAGATGAATTGTGTTTAATTTACAATTAGAATGGAGTGGAATATTGTAAATTAAACACAATATTAGAGATACAAGGCACAGTGAAATTATTTGCTTGCATTCCCAATGTACTCATATGGTCACCACATTAACAGCGCTGACAAAATTACAAAGTGCCCCCGCCGGCTCCTCCCTTGTTCTCCACCCCCCCCCCCCCCCCCCCCCTCACCTTTGTAACATTCTAATTTAAATTACAAACACAGTTCATCTCATTGGTGTTGAGGCAGCATCTTGTCAGCAAGGGCAAGTTGGCCGAATGGCCTGTTTCTATCGGTTTGGTTTAGTTCAGAGATACAGCACGGAAACAGGCCCTTTGGCCCCCTAAGCCCGTGCCGCCCACGATCCCTGGACACTAGCACTATCCTTCACATTAAGGACTGTACGTCTTTGGAATGTGGGAGGAAATCCCACGTGGTCACAGGGAGAACGTCCAAACTCCATATAGGTAGCACCCGTGGTCTGGATTGAACCCGGGTCTCTGGCGCTGTAAGGCAGCAACTCTACTGCTGCGCCACCGTATACATTGCATTACGATGCTGTATTACTCAGTGACTCTGTAGGACATGGCTTGTGCTTCCTAATAATAAAGTGAAACAGATTTGCACCTTCAAGCTCCAAATGCAGTCAGCTATAAAAAAAAAGAGGTCAGGTTTTATTCTAAAATGTTAAAATGACTTCAGTTTCATGAACGCTGGTCATGAACTGCATTTATGATAATTTGGCTGGTTGCAGCATTTCACATAACACGGACGCACAGAATGTCAAACAATAAGTGCTATCCTCCACAAGAGCCTTCTCCTGTTCAGTCTCCAGCCTTCTTTCTTTTTAAAGCAAGTACTTCCCATTGAAGCAATGTGCAGAAAGCATCAATAACAGCTTCTGGCAGATAATTCCACATTTTAATGATACATTTAAAAATCATAGCTGTGAACTTGCTTTTGAGTTGTTGTTTGCAAACTTGATCCGTGACATAGAAAGATGTTGCATGTTAAGAATCATTTAGTTTTGTTTAGTTTGGTTTGGAGTAACAGCATGGAAACAGGCCCTTCAGCCCATCAATGCCACGCTGACCATCGATCACCCCGCAACACTAGTTTAGTTTAGTTTAGAGATACTGCGTTGAAACAGACCACTCGGCCCACCGAGCCCATGCCGGTCAGCGATCCCTGTACAGCAGCACAATTCTACACACCAGGGACAATTTACGGTTTTTACCGAAGCCAATTAACCTACAAACCTGTACGTCTTTGGAATGCGGGAGGAAACCGGAGCACCGGGAGAATTGCCACGCGATCACAGGGAGAACGTACAAACTCCGTGAAGACAGCAGCCGAGGTCAGGGTCGAACTCAGGTCTCTGGCGCTGTAAGGCAGCAACTCTACCGCCACGCTGCTGTACGTGGCAAGAGAGTGAGGGCAGAACACAGAGTGTGATGAGCTAGCAAATCATCAAAGAACAGGTGGCTGATTAAAACTGCCTCAGGTTCAAAATATGTTGTCTTATTCTGCAGATATTTATTAAAAATCAGGATGCACAGATGTTCAGGTTAGTACAGGTTAAGGGGAGAAGACAGGAGAATGGGATTAGGAGGGAGAGATAGATCAGCCATGGTTGAATGACGGAATAGACTTGATGGGCTGAATGGCCTAATTCTACTCCTTTTCCTTATGACGTATTTACGTAGTTATTTACTTGCCCATGCCGACAAGGATGCCCCATTTAAACTAGACCCACTTGCCTGCACTTGGGCCATAATAAGAGTTAAGATGATAAGGCATTACAAGAGCATCATTTGTAGACATTGCGTGACCATTGACAAGTGATTATACATCCAGTGGTGGGATAAAAGTGACAAATTCAGTACCAAAACCAAGCACAGGAATAAATAAACCATCTCCAGTGGAGACAAAAGGTTTATGGGGAAGAGAATGGGGTTAGGAGGGGGAGATGGATCAGCCCTGATAGAATGGCCGAGTAGACATGATGTGCCGAATGGCTTAATTCTGCTTCTATCACTTATGAACATATAATGCAGATAATATGCAGGGAAACTGGAGAGACTGAAGGAATTGATCCATTTTATATTTATGTATTCAACTGTGTTTTTGGAGATATGGTTATGATCATTTTGTCACCATCTGCAGCAGAATGTTGGGATGTGTGGAGTGCTTCATTTTCATATTAAGCAGAGAAGGGTCCTGACCCGAAACATCACCTATCCACATTCTCTTGTGATGCTGCCTGACCCTGCTGAATTATTCCAGTACCTTGTGTCTTTCTTTGGGTTTATGACTAATTTTCTTACTGTACTCAGCAGATTGTTTCACCTGAGTCTCAAAGAATTAACAACAACAAAATCTTTCATTTTTTTGCCCAAACAGTGGAAACATTATTCAACTATTCATTGTTCTAACTCACTTACCACTTCCTTACCTTAAAGACATCATCATGTTATTAAATAAACCTTTTAAATCTTCCTTGACTCTTAATCCCTAGAAACATTAAAAGAAAATTCTCTATTGCCTTTATGTGTTTCATAAAATTGATCAACACAGCAAACAATGCATTAGCTACGACCTATTTAAGTTATAAATTCAGATTACCTAGTTGCTTTTCTTTTCAAGAAAATACTACCTTTTGTTAGTTGATGTTGTTAAATGTTCTCCGATTAGGTGCTATCTATTTGTCCTCCAAATTTCATGTTATCAGCTTTCTCCTCAGAAAACAAATCCTGTTGTTGCAAATTACTGTCCCATCCCTAATTCCCCTTTCTTCTCCAATGTCCTTCAACACCCGCTTATCACCAAAACCAAAGTTATCTTTGCCAGCACTCCTTCTTTGATTCTCTCCAATCGGGTTTCCGCCACTGCCACAGTATCAACATCATTTTTAATCAAAATCGACGCTAATTATATCCTTTTTGTGATGGTGACAAATATAACCTCACTTGTCTCAGCCCATCTGCTGGCTTCAGCCCAATACATCATCCAGCCCTTCTTCCAAAGCACACCACTCTGTGTTCAGCTAGGCTGATTCCAGTCAAAAGAAGTGCCTGCATTAACTTTATGTCATTATCCCTGCTATTCCCAATAACCGGCACTGTTTGGGGTGTTACAATGGCGCCACGGTAGAGTTGCTGCCTTACAGCAACAGGAACCCGGGTTCGATCCTTATTATGGGTGCTGTTTGTACAGAGTTTGTACTTTCTCCCTGTTACTGCATAGGTTTTCTCTGAGTGTTCTGGTTTCCGCCTTCATTCCAAAGACGTACAGGTTTGTGGGTTAATTGGCTTTGGTAAAAATCGTAATTTGTTCCCAGCGTCTTGGAAAGTGCTACTGTACAGGTGATCGCTGGTCAGCGTGGCCTCGGTGGGCCGGAGGGCCTGTTTCCACACTGTGTCTCTAAACTCTAAAATAAAATGCAAATCTATTCCTAGGTATATAATATGTTTCATCAGCATGTTAACATTCTCATCAACATTGCCTCAAAAGGACCAGTTTCCAAATGGAAAAAGGCACAAAAATGCTGGAGTAACTCAGCGGGATAAATTAGTCTTTTTTTGTAAACCACCATCTGCAGACCCTTATTTCTGCAGTTTTCAAAAGTATGCAGATTACTCAATGATTCTCAATCATTTTTCCCAACTGCCTTACTCGCAGTTTAAAAAAATAGTTTCCCCTTTGCCCCATAAGTTTCCAAATTATATGTTCCACAATTAATATTGGGTATACTGAAGTGTCTGCAGTCTCCACCATGTTTCCATTCTTGAGCAGATGCTTTGTGTTTATTTTAGACTTGAGACTTCAGAGATACAATGTGGCAACAGGCCCTTCAGCCCACCGAGTCAACGCCAACCAGAGATCACCCCGTACACCAGCAGCACACTACACACTAAGGACAATTTATAGTTTACAGAAGCCAAATAACCCGCAAACCTGTATGTCCTTGGAGTATGGGAGGGTACCGGAACACCCAGAGAGAACCCGCGCTGTCACAGGGAAAACGTACACACTCCATAAAAATCAATACCCATAGTCAGGATTCAACCCGGGTCTCTGGCGCTGTAAGACAACAACACTACCACTGCACCACTGTGCTGCCCTATGGCTCTCCCTCAAGATGAACTTTGTATCACATATCACCTTTACTTTGGTAATGTAACCTTGTCTCTGCTCTTTGATGTTAATTAATTCAGGCAAGTCTTCAGCTCTTGGCATTATCTACTATTAAATACTCCTGGATGGTTGCATTCAATCCGAATCCAAACCTTTGTTGTTTGCGTCCGATTGTGAACCTATTTATCCTATAGATTAGCAATGCATTTGTTTTAAAATGATGGGAAGACGGCATGCTGCTAGCTAGGAACTGCTCCATTCCTAATCCAGTGTAGGGCTCGCTACAGAGTCCAGAGATAGAGCTTGAAATTCAGTGCTGCAGGGCTGGAATGCACTTCAGATCTGAACCCACCATTGTGACACTTATTGAAACGTACCAAACAGTGAAAAACCTGGATCGAGTGGATGTGGAGCGAATGTTTCCACTAGTGGGAGAGTCCAGGACCGGAGGCCATCGCCTCAGAATAAAAGGATGTATCCTTGGAATGAAGATGAGGAGAAATTTCTTTAGTCAGAGGCTGGTGAATCTGTGTAATTCATTGCGACAGATGGCTGTGGAGGCCAAGTCAATCGATATTTTTAAGGCGGAAGTTGAGAGAAAGGGAATGTAGTTGATGACCCTCAGACTATCCTTGATCGGACTTGCTGCCTTTAACTTGCACTAAACGTTATTCCCTTATCATGTAATCTATACATTGTAAAATGGATGGATTGTAATCATGTATTGTCTTGCATGATTTTGTTGCACGCAACAAAAGATTTTCACTCTACCCGTGACAATAAAAGGAACTAGTTGGCTTTTTCAACTAGTAAAAATGGCTAAATTCACTTTAATGGTGGTGATGGTCAAAAAACGTTAAAACATTTAAGTCTACTAATTATGCAGCCATTAGAAATATTTTGGTAGTAAATGTAAGGCAACGAGCCTTATTATACAAATGCAACCATCCACATGATCATGGATTATTGCCTCTGTGAAAACTTGTCTCCCATAATCGTATATGCAGCTAAAAATCAGCAGAAACCAGATGCTGTCTCCATGGTGGGTGTATGGTGAAGGTGGCCAGGTCTTGTTAATTTTTTGAAGTGAAATCAATCAAAACTGGCTTCATTCAGTTAATAAGATCTCAAAAGGGCTGAAGATGTTTGTTTGGATTATATATGTACCTGCTTACAATATTTCTGTCTTTGCAACCTAGAGTGGAGCTGAAAGATGAATTTTAGAATGGTGAGACAAGGAACTGTGGATGATGGTTAATACACAATGGACAATTTTGAGGAGGTAGAGATGCTACCTCACAGCACCAGAGACCCAGGCTCGATTCACACCTCGGGTAATGTCTGTGTGGAGCTTGCAAGTTCTCCCTGTGACGGCGTGGGTTTTCTCCAGATGCTCCGATTTCCTCCCACATTCCAAAGACATGCAGGTTTGTAGGTTAATTGACTTCTGTAAATGTTCCCTTGTGTGGGATAGAACTAGTGTGAACAGGCGATTGATGGGGTCGTCGTGGACCAGGTGGACTGAAGGGCCTGCTTCCTCGCTGAATCACTGCATCACAAAACTAAATTAAACTAAACTAAACTAAACTAATCTAAACTAAAGTGCTGCAGTAACTCAGTAGGACAGGCAGCATCTCTGGAGAACATGGATAGGTGACGTTTCGGGTAGAGATTCTTCTTCATAATAGCGCTGGTGATAAGATGAGGTAAAACTGGGAGTTGAGATAGCATTGGATGTTTGCAGAGAGAAGATGTTGGCTGGTTTGTGGGGTAAACAATCAGAGTGAGGAGAAGCATGCGAGAGGAAGTAAGATGACTGAGAGCATAATTTGCTGGCGTGGTTCCAAGGGAAAAATCCATCTGAGTTTAGTTTAGTTTAGAGATACAGTGTAGAAACAAGCTCATAGGTCAACCGAGTCCGCGCTGACCAGCGATCCCAACACATCAACATTATCCTGCACACACTAGGGGCAATTTAAATTTATACCAAGTATACGAACCCAAGCCAATTAACCTACAAACCTGTGCGTCTTTGGAGTGTTGGAGGAAACCGAAGATCTCGGAGAAAACCCACACGGTCTGGGGAGAACGTACAAACTCTGTACAGACAGTACCCGTAGTCGGGATCGAACCTGGTTCTCAGGCGTCGCAAGCGCTGTAAGGCAGCAACTCTACCGCTGCGCCACCGTGCCGCCCACCGTAAGCAAATGAAATGTTGTTAAATATTTTTATTAATTGTAAGTACATATTAATAGAAAATACTTCTTACATACATTCGTAATATTATTAATATTAACATTTAAGACTTATTTATATTTCTATACATTTTTTGTTTTTTACAAGTAAGAAAAGATAGAGAAAAATAACATAGAGATAAGAAATCAAAAATAAAGAGGTGAATGGAGTATTAAAAAGTTATCCATCGTTGGAGACATATCCATGATTTGTTATACGTATTCCTTCATCTATTCCATTATTCAGGTTTCAGTCAGGCTCTCGCACCGAGCCATTTTAACCTTTTAGATATTCAATGTATGGAGACCATATTCCTCTGAAACGAACCAACCTGTCTATTAGGACAAGCCTCAATCTTTCCAGATGGAGTGTCTCCGACATTCCTGTAATCCACATTTTGATTGTGGGGGATGTAGGACCTTTCCAGAATTTCAATATTAATTTTTTCCCAATTATTAAACTATAATCAATAAAAATTCTTTGATTCGTTGTTATTAATTGATCTGTTTCCAGTATTCCCAGTATTATTAACTTTGAATCAGGAATCAGATTCATATTAACAACATTCGAAATTATCCTAAATATTTATATCCAAAATTTTGTAATTTTTACACAAGCAAATGAAATGTTAAATAAATCTTAGTCATGAAGAGGTTAATTCATATCACACTCAAGACGCAGTTTGTGAAAAGTGTGGGCGCAGTGACTGGAATTTACTTAATTCTAAATCTGATGCTTATGTGAAAACTTTGGAGTAAATTAATTTTTGAAGGCAATTTTAAAAAGTGAACAGTTCTGAAAGCAATCATTTCCAAATGTCAACCATCGTAGTTCTTAATAAAATTGAGCTTATATTCTATAATTATAAAAAGGAAGTGCTAATTTTCTTTGCGATACCATTTAAGTATTTTGGAAGCCATATTCAAACAAATGTGTTCTTGAGTGCTGGCATTTCTTCTGCCATGTTATAAATAAATTTCCTTCGGCACTTCCATCACTATTCAGGCATGTTACCTGTTGAAAGGCCCTTTGGCCACTAAGTCCACGATAACCAGTTCGCTCTTGTTCTATGTTATCTCACTTTCACATCTACCTTCTGCACATTAGAGCCCTTTTGCAGGCACATTAACCTACTAATCCTTACGTCTCAGGGATGTGGGAGGAAACCGTAGCACCCGGAGAAAACCCACGTGGCCACAGGGAGGTTGTGCAAACTCCAGGTGGACAACACGCGAGGTCAGGAACGAACCCGGGTCCCTGGCGCTGTGAGTCAGCAGTTCTACCAGCTGCGCCATCGCGGTGCCCTTTGTGTCACGTGACTATCAAAAAATAATTCCTGCACTCTGCCCACAGGTACGTAGCTGAGAAATAAATGAGGACCATTTCGAACAATCAGAAGGAATAACAGAGATAGGGAAGAAAGAAAGAATTAGCCTACAAATCGGTAGCACTGTGGCATAACTGGTACAGCTGCTGCCTCACAGTGCCAGAGATCCGGGTTCGATTTTGACTCGACCCAAAACGTCACCTATTCCCTTTGTCTCCAGAGATGCTGTCTGACCCCTTGAGTTAGTCCAGCTTTTTGTGTCTATCTTCGGTTAAAACCAGCATCTGCAGTTCCTTCCCACGATTGAAGTCAATTACAGTCTTTGTGAAATTTGCCCGTTCTCTCTGTGACCACATGGTTTTCTTCGGGTTCCTCTGGTTTCCTCCGGTTTCCTCTCATATTCCAAAGACATGCAGGTTTGTAAGTTAATTGCTGTAAGCCTAAGTTAAAGGCTGCTGTAAATTGTCCCCAGTGTGCAGGGAGTGGATTTGAAAGTGGGATGACCTGGAACTAGTGTGGACGGGTGATCAATAGTCGGCATGGACTGGGTGGGCTGAAGAGCCTGTATCTACGTTGTATCTCCAAACTAAAACAGGGAAGGAACCTGTACCGTGGAGAGTGCAGTTTAGTTTCCATGCCCAGCAAAATAACATTAACCACACCCCCACAAGGATTTAAATGATTTCCAATCTCAAAACAATTACATTAATGACAAAACAGCTCATAGAAAAATACACAATGGGTTTGTTGTTCATTTTGGCAGTTAATCACTGTGGTTTTGCAGCCATCTCATTAAACTCAGAGTATTTATAATACAGCGAGCGCTTTGTACCAGATTTCTGCTAATATACGTTTGTTGCTGTGTTCTCCATGGAAACATGTTTGAAAGGGAAAACTAAAAGTTTTCATGTTTATATAGATATATACACACACACACACACACACACACACACACACACACACACACACACACACACACACACACACACGCGCACGCGCGCACGCACACACACACGCACACACACACACACACACACACACACACACACACACACACGTATGTGATTATTTGATTCATCTTTGATTGACAGCACTGTGAACACAGATTGTCTGGTTATTATCACATTTTTGTCTGTGGGAGTTTGCTCTTCATATGTTCATAAGCTTTATTTATTTATTTATTTTTTTTAAATTAGGAGCATTGTACATACATCTTATTCATGATATGCAGCATAATACATTTCGTGTACAACTTCTCTTTGTTTTTCTTTTATACACTTTAACGTATAATAGAAGAAAAGAAAAGAGAAGGAAGAGAAGAATGAGAATAGTGGTGAAGTGTAGTCCGCAGTGGTTGGCGTTAGATGAATGATGATGGTTAAGTAGACTGCGTGCTTGAGAATGAGAAAAACAAAAAGAAAGAAAAGAAAAAAAGAAAAGAAAACAAGGCCCCGAAAGAAAAGAAGGCCTTAAGAAGGGAAAGGAAATAAGTAAAAAATCCAAAGGTAGAGCTAAACAAAAAAGAAAGGGAATGTGCCTAACTCATAACGATTCACACCCATCACCTAGTTCTAAAACAATAACTTACTAAGGTCAATACTTTTTTGCATATCTTTCATTCATTGTTCTTTATCTCCCCACATCACCGTCTATATCTCTCGTTTCCATGATCCCTGACCAGTCTGAAGAAGGGTCTCGACCCGAAACGTCGCCTATTTCCTTCGCTCCTTAGATGCTGCTGCACCCGCTGAGTTTCTCCAGCCTTTTGTGTGTCCTCGAGATGTAATATTTCCGACGTATTTGTGATCCACATTTTAAACGTTGGGATAGGAGCGTTTTTCCAGAATTGAAGTATACGTTTTTTTGCCTTTATCAAACCATAGTTTAGGAAACATTCTTGAAATATGGTTACTTCAGAACAGGCTTCCCTTGCTCCAAAGATAATCAATTCTGTGTTTGGGTCCAGTCTTAATTTAAATATTTTGGAAAGCTTTCAAAAATTTCCATTCAAAAATTCTGAAGTTTTGCACAGGAAACAAATGAGTGTGCTATTGTTGCCTCTTTAGTTAGGCACTTATCACAGAAGGGAGAGACATTTGGAAATATTTTATTTAGTTTTGTTTTTGAGTAATATAATCTGTGTACAATTTTAAATTGGAACAGTGTATGTCTAACATTAATCAAACATTTATGTACATATGACATATAATCTTCCCATCTGTCCTTGGGAATTTCTATAGCCAATTCTTGTTCCCATTCTTTTCATATACCTTCTGTCGAAGGTATATCTATATTTAGAATAGTATTATAAAAATATGATGTTAAATGATCCAATTCTACCTGTCTTTTCATGCCTTGCTCTAGAAAGTCCAACTTCAAATTTTGATAATCTTGTGAGTGTTTTTTCAGATAATCTCGGGTTTGTATCTAAAATATTGGTTGTTTTCCAAATTGTATTTAACCTGTAAATCTTAGAATGGTAAAAATTTTCCCTCTTCATACAAATCTTCCCAAGTCTTAATTCCTAATCGTTCCCAGAGGGTGAACGTTTTGTAAATAGTCGATGGCTTAAACGCCGGGTTGTTAGCTATCGATGAGAGAAGTGAAAGATTTCTTAATTTAAGAGGGGATTTCATTTGTCTCCAAATTCGTATTGTGCTGTGAATCATCGGGTTTCTCTTATATATTGTGTTCTTCAATTTTATTGGGGAGAAAAGGTTCGGTCTTATGTTAAAAGGAGTGCAATCCTCCTTCTCCATTATTGTCCATTCTGCCTGTTGTGATGAATTGTCCAACCAGTACATTATATTTTTAATGTTCACTGCCCAATAGTAGTACGTAAAATTGGGAAGTGTGAGTCCACCATATTCTTTAGGTTTACATAAATGTCTTCTTTGAATTATATGGGATTTATAGTCCCATATGAAAATTGTAACGTATGAGTCAATTAAAAAAAAATACATTTTTAGGTATATATATGTAGGTATTGATTGGAATAAATACTGTATTTGTGGGAGAAAAATCATTTTAATGGCATTTATTCTGCCTATTAAGGACATCGGCGGTGTTTTCCAAAATTGGATCGACGTTTGTAATTTAGTAAGGGCAGATAATTTGCGTTAAATAGAGATTTATATTTTCTGGTAATTTGAATACCAAGTATTTAAATCTTTCTCTAGTAATTCTAAAAGGGTATTTTAAAAGATGTGTTGAGTCTTGTGGTTTTATTGTTTTTTATTCGCTTTTATTCCAATTTATTCTATATCCTGAGAAGGAACCAAATTCTTCTATAAGTTTAATAAATTTGGTATGCTAATTTGTGATTTTGTAATATATAATAATACATCATCTGCATATACTGATATTTTATTTTTAGAGTTTTTATTATTGTAACCATGAATATTAGGGTGCATTCTTCTATTTTCTGTTAAGGGCTCCATCGCCAGGGCAAATAGAAGGGGTGATAAGGCACATCCCTGTCTATTGCCCCTGGATAGTTGAAATTTCGGGGATAATATATTATTAGTCAGTATTCTAGCCGTGGGCTTATTATACAGTCATTTTATGCATTGGATAAAATTATCTCCCATTTGAAATTTTTGTAATACTTTAAAAAGGTATTCCCATTACACCTGATTGAATGCTTTTTCTGCATCCAATAAAATAATTGGTGTCTTCCTCGTCTATCTTATATGAGTACATTATGTTAAAGAGACGTCTCAAATTATTAAATGAGTGTCTCTTAGGTATAAACCCTGTTTAATCCAGGTTTATTAATTTACTAACATATTTACTTAATCTTCTTGCTAAGGTTTTGGCTAATATTTTCTGATCTGTATTTAATAATTCAATGGCTCAATATGACCCGGGGTCCTCTAGATCTTTATCCTTTTTAGGTATTAGTGTTATAGTCGATTCTGCTAGTGTTTCTGGTAGTTTCTATTCTATGAATGCATATGTGTAAAGTTTCACTAATGCGTAAATGTGTAAATGATTTCATGACATTTTTTATAGAATTCATTGCTAAATCCATCCGGTCCTGGTGTTTTAACATTTTTCAAAGACTTTATTGACTTCTATTTCATTAATTGAAATTTGAGCTCCTAATTCTTCCTGTTCCATCACATTAAGTTTTGGGAGATTATACTTTTCCAAAAAAATTGTAATTTTAATACTATCTGTTGATGTTTTTGATGTATATAAATTTTGGTAGAATTGGGCAAATCTTTTTTTGATGTTTTTGGGTAGTATTATCCATTCACCTTTATCTGACCTAATTTTTGGAATCGTATGTTCCTTTTCCCGTTTTTTCATTTGTCGTGCCAGGAGTTTATGTGGCTTGTCGCCAAATTCAAAATTTTCCTTGTAATTTGTAATTTCAAATGTGTTTCCTGTAAGAAGATTATGTCGGCATTTAATGATTTTAATTGTGCCAAGATCTTGCTCCTTTTGATTGGATCATTCATACCCCTTATGACCCTGTCTCACAGTGCGAGTCATCCCACGAGTGACCCCAAGTGAAAGGAAAAAAAAACAGTCGTGGTTATGTAGGAGATTTCAAGTTTATGATCAAGTGTTTAACCGAGTTCCCACGGGTATGTCATTGTTGCGATGTTCCAAGTTCCTCTCCCGAGTTACCAAGATCCTCTCCCGTTACTCTTTAGCCAACCGTGAATGAAGGTAAGTGTGTGAGGGTGTCCGGGTGCCGGCCACAGCCGCTGTTCTTTCACATCAGTTGCACATCAGATTGTTGGGAGACGGACCTCAGGGTTCGCCTCCTGAGCTGCTTTGGTGCCCAGGCTTAAGTTGAGGTGCAGGGTGGGTGGGGGGGTGACAGACAAGGCTCTTGGGTTCTGGGATCATTCTCTGCGGGATGGTCTTAGTGCGGGAGACGTGTAGGAGAGCTGTGCTGACTGCAGGCAGACACTTTGGTAGTGATTGCCCACCAGTCTCAAAAGTCACTGGGTCTCCCTGTCCCTATGATAGCAAGGGGAAATCACGCAGCACAATAGCCCCCTCGCCCTCCACGCCAACACAAAGGGCAACGATCCCAAGGCTTTAGGGGCAGAAACAGCGGGCAGGCGACAATCACCCGCCATAATGCGAGAGATATCATGCGCTATTGTAGGTCTCCTTTGCACGTCGGTGTTTCTGTATTTCTCCATCTCATTGTTGGCCCTCACTGTCACCAACCCCACCCCCACTCCTCTGCTTCCCGGCCACGTGTGTGACCCTTTCCCTCCCCTCTCCAGCTCCCCGCGCATTGCACCGGGCACGGGGGCTTCGCACCGTCTTCACATCGGTGGTGATCCCAAGGCTTTAGATGGAAGGCAGACGCAACAAGCTGGAGTAACAACGCGGGCCAGGTAACATCTCTGGAGAATGTGGATAGGTGACGTTTCAGATAAGGGCTCGTCTTCTGAAGAAGGATCTCGACCCGAAAAGTCACCTATTCGTTCTCTCCAGAGTTGCTACCTGACCCGCTGAGTTACTCCAGCTTTTTTGTGTCTATCGTTGAATGGGTGACGTTTCGGGTCGAGACCCTTCTTCGGACTGAAAATAAAACTTGCCTCGCGTGAAGCGGCTTGTTAATTAAAACATAACATCAAGAAATGTTAAAGGTTGACTCATTTATGTGCTGCTATTCATTCTCCTGGCCTATTGCTGTCCTCCCTTGTCCACAGTGAGCGCTGGACAACTCACCGGGTGCAAACCTCCGCTGCATCCAGGGCGGACGGCGATGATCACAGGACTGACCGGCAAGTAGAGGCGGCGGGTCGGCCAAGCCCGGCTCCCCGCCGCCGGGATAGACACCAACTACTGGAGTAAACTCAGCGGGATCTCTGGAGAAGTCTGAAGTAGGGTCTTGACCCGAAATCTCACCCATCCCATCTCTCCAGAGATGCTGCCTGTCCCTCGGAGTTACTCCAGCATTGTGTGTGTCTATCTTCGGTGTAAACCAGCATCTGCAGTTCCTTCCCAATCCCACACTCTCGGCCCCTGGGGGTGGATGGAGCATCACACGTGGACACATCTCACCCACCGCCCCAGACTTGCCCCTCCGGCAGGTCTTTAGCTGCGTCCTAAATCCGTTCTTTGAGACAGTGACGAATACGAAGCCACGGGGCAGGCGCCTCAGTAATAAAGGACAAGTGGCAGATCATTGCAGAAAGGCCGAAGATAGATACAAAATGCTGAAGTAATTCGGCGGGACATGCCGCATCTCTGGAGAGAAGGAATGGGTGGTGTTTCGGGTAAGTCTAAAGAAGGGTCTCGACTCCATTCTTTCTCTCCAGAGATGCTGCATGGTCCGCTGAGTTACTCCAGCATTTTGTGTCTATCTTTGGTTCAGTCTTTACTCGAGTGAACGAACAGATTATAAGAAAGTTCCCACGGTAGACTCACGAGTCACTAAGGTAAACGCACGGGCCACTACGTTATTACAACGAGTTTAAATGTTTCAATTTTTAACTTGAACAGTTAATTTGACTCGTGGAAAAAATCAAACCTGTTTGATTTTTTTCACGAGTTAACAAGTTTCCCGAGTACCTGCCGTTAGCGCCACGAGTCGATAAGTTGCTCGTGCGAGTTCCGACGTTCCTGCTACGTGATCACCACGAGTGAAAACTCGGGTCACTCGTGGGCCAACTCGCACCGTGAGACAGGGGTTTTATACGTTCCAGCTGCAAAACGTGATTCCACCTATTTTATTTTGTGTAATGTCTTGCATTTTTAATTAATTTAATGGTGCAACATAATACCTTGATCTTCCAGGTGTGCAGTGTGTACTTATCTCTTCTTGGTATTCTAGGCATAGCCCTTTAAAAGATAGACTTAAAAAAAAGACCAAAAAGGTGAAAAGTGATTCAAAAAAAATAACAAGTGATATTGCAGTACAGTGATAAAAAACACTGCACTACTAGAAAGAACCCACCAAAAGGTGCTAGATATGATTTTTTCGACTTCCGTCGTTGTTAATTAACATTTACCTCCACTCCCTTTGCCAACTAATGTCGGAAGGAGGAGGCATCCGTACAAAGGTACATAAAGATGCATCCAACATCTAAATCTGATTTAGTCTTTTCACAAATATATATTTGCTATATACTAACAATTGTTATATTAAACTTCTTTGCTCTAAGCCATTGTCTTGCATTAAAGTACTCCTTCAGATTGGAAGGGGTTAACCAAGAGTACATTCTTGGCTGTCTGCCAATTATCTCATGTTTGAATCACTTCCCTTCCATCTAATTTCAACACTGTATAAAACATTTCATGAATTACATTTCCAAATTAGTTGCACCCATATTAGTATATTATTATAGGGTGAACTTGAATCGATGTAATAAGTCACTGCGACTAATCTACCAGTCCTTTAGCAATTTATGATAAATCCACCCCCCTCCGAAGGTATGATACTCTATTCTTTATACTAATTGATTTTAGATTAATAAAACTATATTAAATCACTACTTTATATGTTACTGTAAACAAACTATAATAAATCTATGTTCAATCTATGTTAAATCATTATTTATATGTAAGTCTATGATCAAACCAATCTTTTTATGAATAAATTGTTAATTCCGACTCCCTTAATTAGAGTGTATATGTTCATAAGTTCATGTCATAGGAATAGAATTAGACCTTTCAGCCCATCAAGTCTACTCCGCCAATCAGTCATGTCTGATCTATCTTTCCCTCTCAACCCCTTTCTTCTGCCTTCTCCTCATAACCCTTGACACACTTGCTAATCAAGAATCTACCAATCTCTACCTTAAAATTACCCAATGACTTGGCCTCCACAGCCATCTGTGGCAGTCAAATCCACAGATTCACCACCCTCTGACTAAAGAAATTCCTCCTCATCTCCTTTCTAAAGGAACGTCCTTTTATTCTGAGGCTGCGCCCTCTGGTCCCAGAATCGCCCATTAGTAGAAATGTCTTTTCCACATCCACTCTATCCAAGCCTTTCACTATTTCGTATATTTCAATGAGATCCTCATCATCCTACTAAAATTCCAGTGAGTACAGGCCCAGTGCCGTCAAAGGTCCATCATATGTTAACCCAATCATGGCAAGGATCATTCTTGTAAACCATCTCTGGTCCCTGCGTCCAACTCTGCTGTTGGATTTCCTACATTACACTCACAAACAACTTGAGAGGCAATAAAGTGATTTGGAATGGAATGAAATTGGGAAAATCTCTACAAAAGTCCACTCCACCCTACCAAAAGTGCTCTAATCAACCGAGGAAGCTTCAGAAATAATATGGTTGAACAATTCTTGTGGAAAGTAGTTTGTGGAAGCATATAAAGTTGCGCAAAAGTTTGGAGGAGACAAGTTGATTTTGATATTCCAGCATGATTGATAACTTGTGTTTTTAAAACCTATTCAAAAAGTTTAGATTACATCTTGCAGTCGTAATAGTCTTTTTATTTTGTCTTGGTCAGATAAGAGAAAGCCATAAATATGTCACTTTAAATTAATATCGTTATATTCCCTTTGTGCAATAGATTTTAATAATGTATGGATCTGCCATGAGATTCTCAAGCTTACGAAAAGAATGGAAATAAAGAAGTTTAGTTCGGCCGTGTTTGGAATATTGTGCCCAGTTCTGGTCGCTCCATCACAGGAAGGATTTGGAGACTTTGGAGAGGGTTCAGAAGAGGTTTACCAAAATGCTGCCCGAATTAGAGGATGTAAAGTTACGAGAAGCATAGAGTGGGTAGACAGTCAGAACCTTTTTTTCAGGGTGGAAATGTCAAAGATTAGAAGGCATAGCTTCAAGATGAGAGGGGCAAAGTTTGAAGGCGATATGTGAGGAAATTCTTTTACTCAGATAGTGCTAGGTGCCTGAAAAGTGCTTTCAGGAGCAATGGTGGAGGCAGGAATGATAGTGGCATTTAAAAAGCTTTTAGATAGGTCCAGGGGTATGCAGGCGATGGAGAGATATGGATCATGTGTGCGCAGAGGAGATTAGGTTAACTAAGCATCATGTTTGGTGAGATAATTGTGGTCTGTGCTGTACCGTCCATTAAAAGTCATTGTCCACAATATGGGTACCGCCCATAAAGATGACGCCTCATCAAAAATAGACACGAAAAGCTGGATTAGCTCAGAGGGTCAGACAGCATCTCTGGAGAGAAGGAATAGGTGTTGTTTCGGGTTGTGACACTTCTTCAGACTGAGACTGAGGGAAACTTTTCCTTGGATGACTCCTCATCCATTGACAAGATAAAAATCAATGTCAATACAAGATCGTTCCAATTCTATAACAGGAATAAGGCAAAAGACTTTAGAAAGAGGCGGTGTAATGATGGGAGAGTTAGGTGTACAAATAAGAGGTGGGTACGAACGATACACTCATACCTTTGATAAGGTCCCACACTAGGAGATTAGTGGGCAAATTGGAGCACATGGTATGGGGAGTAGGGTATTGACATGGATAGAGAATTGGTTGGCAGACAGGAAACAAAGAGTAAGAATAAACAGATCCCTGTCGGAATGGCAGGCAGTGGCGAGTGGAGTGCCACAAGGCTCGGTGCTGGGGCCACAACTATATACAATATATATTAATAATTTAGATGATGGAATTAAAAGTAACACAAGCAAATTTGCAGATGACCTTCATAACAAGAGGATTTGCAGTTGGCCTTCGTAACGAGAGGATTTGAGTATAGGAGTAAAGAGGTCCTTCGGCAGTTGTACAGGCCCCTGGTGAGATCACATCTGGAGTATTGTGTGCAGTTTGGGTCTCCTAATTTGAGGAAGGACATCCTTGCTATTGAGGCAGTGCAGCGTAGGTTCACGAGGTTAATCCGCGGGATGGCGGGACTGTCATATGAGGAAAGATTGGAAAGACTGGGCATGTATTCACTGGAATTTAGAAGGATGGGAGGGGATCTTATAGAAACATACAAAATTATAAAAGGACTGGACAAGCTAGATGCAGGAAAAATGTTCCCAATATTGGGGGAGTCCAGAACCAGGGGCCACAGTCTAAGAATAAAGGGGAGGCCATTTAAAACTGAAATGAAAAAACAATGTTTTCACCTAGAGAGTTGTGAATTTGTGTAATTCTCTGTCACAGAAGGCAGTGGAGGCCAATTCACTGGATTAATTTAGAAGAGAGTTGGATAGAGCTCGAGGGGCTAGCAGAATCAAGGGATATGGGAAGAAGGCAGGCACATGTTACTGATTGGCGGTGCTGGCTCAGAGGGCCAAATGGCCTCCTCCTGCATCTATTTTCCATATTTCTATATTTCTACTCGCATATGCACACATACTGAAATATACATACAGGGGATATGGGGAGAAGGCAGGAACGGGGTACTGATTGTGGATGATCAGCCATGATCACATTGAATGGTGGTGCTGGCTTGACCTACTCCTGCACCTATTGTCTATTGTCTATTGTCTATTGAAATAGGGAGAAATGGAGGGTGAGGAAAAAGTTACCAAATCCTGATCTCATCACAATTCCAACTTATATACGATACGACAGTACTTTATTTATCCCACGAGGGAATTTGATCTGCCAACAGTCAGAAATACACAAAATACATGAAACATGAAATTTAAGTGAAGAGTAGAAATGCTTGTGGGATGTGCAAAGAATGGGGAGGGGGGGGGGGGGGGGGGGGATGGAGAAGAGTCTGTCTCTGTCTTCCCCACGACACAGAATGGGGAGGAGTTGTACAGTGCGATAATCACAAGGAAGAAGGATCTCCTATGGCGTTCTGTCCTGCATCTAAGTGGAACCAGTCTGTTGTTGAAGCAACTTCTCAGGTTGATCAATGTGTTATGGAGGGGCGAGCTGTATTGTCCAGGATGCTCTGCAGTTTGAAGAGCATCCTCCCCTCCAGGACCACCTCCCATGAATCCAAAATGGATCTGTCCTGAAAAGAAAATTGAATGCAATTTAATGTAGGCATAGCTTTATACATCAAAGCCAAAAGATGGGCTGCAGCAGGAAATAATAATTTTACTTCGGAGTCACGTGAGTGACTTCGTGAAGACCCCGCCAGCACGCATGCGCGACATATCGTCGCTCGCATTTGCAGTCGACAGCTGGGGGGGAGTGCGCTCCTCTGCCGGCAGCTTCAAAAAGGCCCTCAGGTAAGTTTTACTAACCTTGAGCTGGTTGTTTTTTTGTGTTTGTTCCATTCCAGAAAAACCATGGACAGGAGGACAAAAAAGAAGGCTGCGCCGAAGCATGCCTCTACGGACCGCGGGACTTCAGAGCGAAGTCGGCGGCGAACATCCCCGGAGCTGACCGCAGAACCGGCAGCACCCGCACTGTGGGCCGGGGAAAAAAGCGGGAAGTCGGGGAGCCCCGCTCAGTCGGCAGGACCCGACTCTCCACCACAGCAGGCCAGGGAGCTGCATACTGGCGTGAGGACCACGTGGGAGCGGGGTAGACAAGCCCCCAACTCCCTACCGTTCCAGCCCGAACAGACCCGGGACTGCGGTAAACAGGTGCGTAAATCAGGGCCTGTTTCAATGGCATGTCCCAACACTCCACCCTTACAGTTCACCAGAGGCCGGACCGGTGGGAAACCGCACATAAGCCGTGTAGCCCCGCAGGAGCGGCTGGCACCGGCTCACCACCGTATCAGTCTGCTAGATGGCGGGCCGGTGGTTCAACAACACAAGAGTTGTGTAGCCCCGCAGGAGCGGCTGGCACCAACTCACCACCGCTTCAGTCTGCTGGATTGCGGACCGGTGGTAGAAAACACAAGTCGAGTAGCCCCGCAGGAGTGGCTGGCACCGACTTTGCGTCACATCAGTCCTGAAGACCCGGGACTGGCGGCAAGCCCGCGCGGATGTCGTGTAGCCCCACTGGAGCGGCTGGCACCCACTCCTCACCATCGCAGTCACACCAGACAGGCGGAAAAACCAACAGGAGGTTGTGTAGCCCCGCAGGAGCGGCTGGCACCAGCACTCCACTGCTTCAGTCCGGAAGACCGCGGATAAGCGGCAAATCCGCGCGGGGGTCATGTAGCCCCGCAGGACCGGCTGGCACCGACTACCTATCTCAGTCCCATAGCGGATTGTTGGTAGAGGACCCATTTGTTCATCAGAACTTGAGGAAAATGACTTGCCGTCCGCAGATAGCGGCGGCGGTCGCATAGCTCGAATGGAGCGCATGGTCGAGCAGCTGCTCAAGAGGGACCTTCTCCATCAGGAGCGTGCGTCCCTAGGATCGCGAAGATCTACGGCAGGAGTTACAATGAGGGATTTCGTGCCCTCCGCTCCCAACCCTCTATCATAAGGTCAACTGGTATATTAGAGTCTCTTAATCTTACCATCTCCAGTCAGTGCTGCTATCTGTGATTCCACACCGCTGCTTTGAAGAATATTGCGCATGCCTGCTGGCGGGGTCTTCACGAAATCCCTCATCATAACTCCTCATAAAATAAGGATCAAACTTCAAACTGGTAAGTTCTCGTTTAATCTTACTATTTCATGCTACAATGGTAGGAGGTGATGTAAGGTAGGACTGAGTCACCTTTGCAGAGGAGAAGTAAGTTCACCAAGACATGTACAGTTCTGAAACAGATAAACAGAGTAGATGCTCATCGACCTTTTCTTCCATCTGGAGGATTTAGATATTGTCACATTTTTTTCCTCAGAATTATAGGTTTGAGCCTTTGGAATGAGATGTTGAGAAATCACTATGTGAAAAACGTTGTAAATCTTTGGAATGTTTTACCGCAAGTATTTTGAATGCAAAATCTTTGGATCTATTTATTCTGAAATCATTAGAGCTGGTTCCAAACCAAGGCAGTTACAGGATATAGTGGCAAAGGGGAGGTGAGGCAGAGGCCAAGCCATAATGTTTATAAATGATGACAAAGATTCAAAGAGCCATACGGTCAACTGTGCTTCTATTGATAGTATTCCTGTGTTCTTTGCCCTGTACTGAACCTCTTTTATCCCTGACTTAAGACATTGATTGGAAGAATGTGAAGTAATATTCCACTCACCTATCTAACAGCATGAAGACTGTAAAACATTTGTATGTGAAAATCCAATGCACCTGATAAATAAGGGAAGGTGAACCTGGAATTACATTTTGGTCACGTAAATTTGCTGAGGCATTCTTTGTACTGATGTTTGCAAGTGAATATAATTAAGTCCAAGTTTAAGTTTCCTTCTCTCTCCATCCCTCCCCCTTCCCAGTTCTCTGACCAATCTGACTGTCCCTGATTACATTTTATCTCTGTATGCTTTGTTGTTTCCTTCTCCTAGCTAACAATGATCTATTCTACATTTTACTTGATCTCCACCCCCTTTGATGTCTCGGTCTCACACCTTGCACTTCCTGTATCTATGTATCTCCCCTTCCCTTGACTCTCAGTCTGAAGAAGGGTCTCGACCCAAAATGTCACCCATTCCTTCTCTCCAGAGATGCTGCCTGTCCCGTTGAGTTACTCCAGCATTTTGTGTCTATCTTCGGTTTAAACCAGCATCTACAGTTCTTTCCAACACATAACTAAGTCCAGGGTGAAAATTAAGACTCATCAGGAAAGCAAGGTTATCTGGTTCAATAAACAAAATAATTAGATAAAACTTTCAACGAGCTATCATGTACTGTAAGACACTTAAAATCATCCATAGAATGCCCATCTGACATTGGTCATGAGACAATTCATTATGTTTTACCAATTCTTTGTAAATATCATCCACAACGTTTCTCAGAGTTCTGGACAATTTTTCCTTTTCAAGTATTTATCTAATAGCTTTTTGAAAGTTTTATGGAATCCGATTCTTTAGAGAAATAGATCCTTCTGCCCACCGATCCCACGCCAACCAGCGATCACCCCATACGCTAACACTACCCTACACACTAAGGACAATTTACAGTTTTTACCGAAGCCAATTAACCTACAAACCAGTACGTGTTTGGAGTGTGGGAGGAAACTGGAGAATATGGCGTAAACGCACACGGTCTCAGGGAGAACGTATAAACTCCGTACAGAGAGCATCTATAGTCAGGATTGAACCTGTGCCTCTGGCGCTGTGAGGCAGCAGCTCTACTGCTGCGCCAACGTGCCACCCCTCTGATGTTTTCATCAGAGTTTTACAGGTGACAGTAAGTTGGTGCCTTGAAAAAATTCTCATCTGCCTTTTTTGTCACATTTTAAGTCTTTGTCCTTTCATTTCTAATCATTCTACCATTGGAAATAAGGAGGTCTTCTCAAAATCTTTCATTATTTTAGCCACTGCTATTAGAATTGCCTTTCACTTTCTCTGTTCAAAGAGCAGTTGAAGGAAATTAATTATTTTCTGTGGTTTCCACTCAATTATATATTTGTTGGGGAATCCTTCGCAGAAATGTTTAATGGGGTCAGAGGTAATCTTGAAATTTGGTTGCAAGTAGACTTCTGTCTTTTTACAGAGAGACGCAGGACACATGAAGAGGTTGTCCACTCTGCCAACACTATCTCCAAGTCAATGGTGGAGAAGCCAGGAGCCTACTCATGATTCATAGAGTTTTGCATTGGAAACTAACTTGGAATTCAGCCATCTCTGCACCCTCTAAACTCTCTCCGTAAAGATTCCTCAGTGAGTTTACCAAACATCTGGGCTGCATTTATCACCCAGCAAACAACAGGTCACCTGGCGCTTCATGAGACCTTGGGGCACATACAGATTGGCTGCCGCATTTGGCTACAAAGCAACACTGACCTCTCCTTGAAGCAAATTAATCCACCTATATATTACTAAAACTCTCATCTTGTTTATTTGGATGTCTGTCTGTGATTGAGTGAGTGAGTGAGTGAGATTCTGAAATTATGTCAAAACGGTACAGGATAGCACTACAGTTTTTTCACCAGCTTACTCCCGATTGTCCTGTGGTGTGTTTTCAAGAAGATCCATTCAGATTGATGTTATATTTTAAAAGTTATCACATTTCTAAGTTTACGAAATACAGTTTAAGAAAGAATGACTTGAACACCACAGTGGCAGTTGCTGGCAGTTACAGCTATGATGTCACAATGGGATCTCATTTGCAACAATGGACAATAGACAGTAGACAATAGACAATAGGTGCAGGAGTAGGATATTTGGCCCTTTGAGCCAGCACTGCCATTCAATGTGATCCTGGCTGATCATCCCCAATCAGTATCCTGTTCCTGCCTCCTACCGATATCTCCTGACCACTATATTTAAGAGCCCTATCTAGCTCTCTCTCTCAGAGAACTGGCCTCCACCCTCTGAGGCAGAGAATTCCACAGACTCACAACACTGTGTTAAAAGGTGTTTCCTCATCTCCGTTCTAAATGGCTTACCCCTTATTCTTGAACAGGGTCCCCGGTTCTGGACTCCCCCAACATTGGGAACATGTTTCCTGCCTCTAGCGTGTCCAAACCCTTCATCTATATTACTAAAAGTCTGATCTTGACCAGTTCCTGTTGTTCTGTATATTGATTTTAGAAACAAACTCTCCCACTTACGGCTGTGATCTTTGGCCACCTTACTCAGAGTCCTCGTCCGCTGCGCAGGACAAGAGGATTTTTCCCATCGATGAAAATTAAAAGAGTTATTAGTGTTTAAAAAATGTTGAGATTCTCTCTCCTGAAGGCCACGCCCCTTCTGGAGGGACTATAAAACCCAGAAGTGTTGAGGGCTTCAGTCAGTCTCTGCAAGATGGGGGAGCAAGAGCGTCACATCTCTCAGTCTGAGCTGTGAATAACACTGAACACATGTCTACTAAACTGTGAGTGGTTTTACTGACCTGTCAGTGCCCTTAATGTGGTTTGAAAATATAGTTTGGAAATGCTAAAGCTGTGTTGCCTTTGGTTTGGAAATGCTAAAGCTGTGTTGCCTTTGGTTTGGAAATGCTAAAGCTGTGTTGCCTAATTAAAGTTGCCTTGCCTAATTAAAGTTGCCTTGCCTAATTAAAGTTGCCTTGCCTAATTAAAGTTTCCATGCCTAATTAAAGTTGCCTTGCCTAATTAAAGTTGCATCGCCTTCTATATAATTAAAAGTGTAATCTTGACCACTTCCTGTTTGCGCTTTATATTGGATTTTAGAAAAACCGTTACCATGTATGGTTATGGCTGTGATTTTTGGCCATCTTACTCAGTCCCCCTTGCCTCATCAGGTGCCGAGGATTTTTCCCATCGATTAAAAATAAGAATTGTTAGTGTTTAAAATATGTTGAGATTCTCTCTCCTGTCAATCACGCCATGAAGGCCATGCCCCTTCTGGTATGAGGGGGGAGGGACTATAAAACCCAGAAGTGTGGGCGTGGCTCAGTCTCTGGAAGATGGAGGAGGGAGAGGTCATGACTCGCTGTCTTTAGTGGCCTTGCACCCTGCTTGAAATGGTATGAAACTGCACTTGAATTTGGTGGCCTTGCACCCTGCTTGAAGTGGTAAGAAACTGCACTTGAATTTGGTGGCCTTGCACCCTGCTTGAAATGGAATTTCAAGGAATAGCTGTGAGTCAACTGCCAGCCCACCAGCTGTGAGTGAGTGAGCTGCCAGCACAACAGGCTTGAGTGACTGAGCCGCCAGCCCACAAATCCATTTGGCCCACAATGTCCATACTAGCCCTCTGGAAACCAGTCCCTTCAGCCGAAAAACACCCATACTAGCGCTCCAGAAAGCCCCCCCCCCCCCACTGGCCACCAATGATGGAATTGGTGGAGAGGTGGAAAATTGCGTTGGGGGACCAGCCCTCCCGCGTGATGCTGGGACCCAACGGGTCCCACTTAGTCTAATAATCTTATATGTTTCAAGAAGATAACCTCTCATCCTTCTAAACACCAGAGTATACTAGCCCAGCCGCTCCATGCTCTTAACCTCTCCATTAACCTTGTAAACATATGCTGCACTCCCTCAATAGCAATAATGGCCTTCCTCAAACAATGTTGCAATCACAGAACATTGAGTCCTGGCAGAGGGAGGTTTAACAGGAGGGAGAGGGAGTGCTGGGGGAGGCAGGGGAAGTAGAATTTGATTATTTTTTTTTAATCCTTTTTTTTAAAGTCCTAGCAGCAAGTACTTGCATTTTTTTTTAAGTTTAAAAAGAGGGAGGATGAAGAGGAGGGGGAGGGAGTGCTGGGGGATAAGGGGAAATGAGCCATTCCTGCACAGTTGGGGGTTACGGGTTAGTGGTGGAATATTGCGTTGGAGAATGTGTTGCGTTGGGGGAACGGTTGAGTGGTGGAAATGGGTTGTGTTGGGGAAACGGGTGAGTGGTGGAACATTGCGTTGGGGCCCAGTGGGTCCCACTTGGAATAAATCTCTCTGGCTTGCAGAGTGATATGAAGTTCTTATAAACATGCAAGATTTTCGCCTGGGCCATTGCCAAACAGATTCTCTTGTCATTGCTTTCTTTAGTGAAGATGGACAATCTCATAAGTGGTCTGAACTTGTGCACAAACAGATGAAGCAACAGTTCATCCTTGACTAGCACAGCAGGAACTGTTTGATCATTCCGATATTTTACCAAGAGCCGATTATTCATGACTGCCACGCCTGATAGTACAAATAACTCAATTAGTGCTGCATTGATGCCGTGTGAAGAAGATCAGGAATACCATATGGTATGCATAATTTAAAAGTATAAGGATTGAAAGACATTTAACATTTCGTAACACAAAGGTAAATTGAGGTGATAGTATAAGCAATCTTCTGTAATAACTACCCGAGACGCTTGAGTAAATAATGCATTAAAGAGTCACAGTGAAACAATCGGCTGGAAAGGGAATTATTCAAAAAAAGATATCCATAAGAATTCCCCCATGAAAGTGTTTGTATAAATCAATGGTGATGTGAAAAGAAAAATTGTATTTAATGAACTGTTCAATTCATCATTTTTCCCCCTGCAATGCATTCTGACACAGATCCTGTAACAGTGTGACTCGGGCTGTGAAGGTACAAGTAAAAATGATTAGATTTAGTGTTGCAGATTTTGCTACAAGTGAAGGCACTAACACGGTCTCACATTATATGAGCCATTGAGGAAATATGAATGGAAAATTACCAGAGATGAATTTTTTTTTTGTAATGTTATTTATCTGTTTTATTGCTGCTTTTATGAATCCCATTTTGTGCGTGTTTGGAAGGACGGTCAGGAGAGACCAAAGGAACAACAAAGAGAAAGTGTAACACATCTTAATGCTGGGGGAATAATAAATTATCCTTTCATATAAAATCCATTGAAGCTACTGGATATTGCTGTTATTTCTGTAGATAATTCACATGAATACTGAATTAATAATTAATATTCTATAAAGATCAAAATAATTAGATGTAAAACAGGGAAAGGACACAAAGGGCTGGAGTGACTCAGCAGGTCAGGCAGCATCCCTGGACAACATGGTTAGGTGAAGTTTCAGAGTCTTCTTCTTGCGTATGGCGTGCACAGCCTAAAGTTGTAGATCAAGGGTAGACATCCAGGCCAGGACAGCATCAGTTACTGGGTGGATGGCTTTGATGCCCCCAGGGAAATGCCTCAGCGGGCAGTCATTCATGATATGTGGGATGGTCTGGTCTGGATGTCGGCAGTCACATGCAGGGCTGTCTGTCATCCTCCACATGCTGGTGATGGGCTGTTCTTGCATGGAGGGTGCGGATTCTGTTCAGGCTTAGCCATTGCTTGTGATGGAGGTTTCACTGTGGGGCCTGTGAAGACCTCTCCGATGTTGGTATTGGCATCTTTCCAGGCTCTGCGCCACCCAGTCTTGGAGTCAAAGTCTTCCAGGGATTTAATGGAAGACCAGAAGAGTTTGCGGGACTTCAGGCGCATGTTGGGCAGGTTGCTCAAGTCGGAATGGATGGGAAGGTCAGGCTTAGCCTCAAAGACTGCAGACTTCAGAAAACGGGAATATTTAATATAAATTTAATCAGCATCATATATCCAACATTAGACATCATATAAAATCATATCCAATCATATAAAAAGTGTTTTAGTTTAGTTAAGGAAAATCCTATGAAGGGGTTCACTATTAGATTCAATAAATAAAAACCATTGCAAAGAATTGTGACTAATATGTTGTTTCAGGTACATCTGTTTGACCGCCTGTACACGCTGGATCATAAGATCATAAGTGTACAAACTGGGCCTGTACACGCTGGAGTTTAGAAGAAAGGACCTCTTTGAAACGTCCAGAATAGTAAAAGGCTGGGATAGCATGGATGTGGTGAGGATGTTTCCACTAGTGGGAGAGTCTAGGACTAAAGGTCATTGCCTCAAAATTAAAGGACGTTCCTGTAGGAAGGAGATGAGGAGGATTTTCTTTAGTCAGAGGGTGGTGAATCTGTGGAATGCTTTGCAGTAGAAGGCTGTGGAGGCAAAATCAGTGGATATATTTAAGGCAGAGATAGATAGATTCTTGATTAGTACGGGTGTCAGGGGTTATGGGGTGAAGGCAGGAGAGTGGGGTTAGGAGGGAGAGATAGATCAGCCATGATTGAATGGTGAAGTAGAATTGATGGGCCAAATGGTCTAACTCTACTCCTACCACTTATGATCTTATGATCCATGCTTGTTGATTTTTGAATCATTCTCTTTAAAAAATAAATGGTAATGATACAATGGTTTTGTTTGATGAAGCCTTGTGGTCGGGCTTAGTAATCTTTTCAGCATGATAACCCCAGTGATCAATAGCACTATTTAGACATAAAGAAGAATTTGATTAAAATATATAAATAATTAAGAAAATAGATATTGCGTTAGATTGCATCGATCTTGTGCCAGCGGTTTCTGACTTCTGTGTCCGCACACTGTGACGTGGGAGCACGGAATATAATGGTCTTGAATTGGCAACTGGTCTACATCTGAACTAAACATTAAGTCCAGTAGTGGGTGGTACTGAGCTGTGGGGTGAAAACACTTTAGTTCCGGCCTCTTAGCTTTGTGTCAGAAATGGCTGTTGAATCCAACACAAGCCTCTTCATCTCAATGGGGTTTTGACCTTTATTAGAGAGATAAGAGAAGCTAAGTGTTTTGATTTGTAATCTATTTAAATTAAAATTAACAATTTTAAATTAACATTCATGAGTTAGAACTAATTTTAAGTGCATTGTTATTTTAGTTTAGAGGTCCAATGTGGAAACAGACCCTTCGGCCCACCGAGGCCGCGCGGACCAACACTACTGCTATCCTACACACTAGGGACAATTTACAGAAGGCAATTAACCTAGAAATCTGCACGTCTTTAGCGTGCGGGAGGAAACCGGAGCACCCGGAGTAATCGACGAGGTCACCCGGAGAACATGCAAATTCCGTATAGACAGAACCCGTGGTCAGGATCGAAACCTGGTCTCTGACGCTGTCAGGCAGCAACTCTAACGCTGCGTCACTGTACCACTCACTCAGCTCGTGTTCTGCCTATTTTTAATTGTTATAAATATAAATATATATAATAAATAATATTTTATGGGTAATTAGACCTGCTGTCCATTACATTTCCGATTACCTCAAACAGCTGTTCTCATATATACATTAGTCACACACACACACACACACACACACATACACACAACCCACACACCCGACACACCCACACACCACCACACACCACACACCCACACACCCACACACCCACACACACACACACACACACACACACACACACACACACACACACACACACACACACACACACACACACACACACACACACACAGCATCTCTGGAGAGAAGGAATGGGCGACGTTTCGGGTACGCAAGCATCTCTGCGAGCTGGCTCAGTAATGGCAGGTTTGCTGTGTTGTGCACATTAGTGCCAGTTGCTGTGAGGCCTGCCAGCCTGCGCAGTCAATGCCCACTGTGACACGGAAGCCACATGTTGCAGGATTTAATCAGTGCATTGTAACACAGGGGCTGGTAAAGAGATAAACGCTGAGTCAAGGCTGTGCCTCTGTAAGGTTAAATGATTTTAAGCAACATCAGTTGAACAGGTGTTTGGGATTCAGAAACTTACATTAGAATAGCTTGAAACTAAAGATTTCTGGACAAATCCTTCAGACCATTGCACAGTTATGGCTCAGCTTGTCTGTGCTGAACCTGATGGCAGTCTAACTAATCCCATCCACATGCACATGGTCAATATCGCTCTCTTCCTAGCCTGTTTATCCGTTGGTCTAAACGCCACCTAAACAAGGGGCGGCACGGTGGCACAGCGGTAGAGATCCTGCCTTACCGCGCCAGAGACCCAGACTCGATCCTGATTACAGGTGTTGTCTGTGCAGAGTTTTCCCTGCGACCATGTGGGTTTTCTCCAGGTGCTCCGGTTTCCCCCCACTCTCCAAAGACAGGGGGGATAGGATGGAGTCGAGGTATGTGGAAATTAACTCAGCGGGACAGGAGCAAGCAGAAACAACGGGTCTGCCAGGGCAGGCCCAGGGATTTATGGGAGTGAAAGCTTGCTCCTCTGACAATATTTCATAGGAGTTAAATATGGAACCAACTTCAGCTGGCAGCGTTCAAAATGAGCCTTGCACCACAGACCATAAGACCATAGGACATAGGAGCAGAATTAGACCATTCGGCCCATCGTTTCTACTCTGCCATTCAATCATGGCTCTGCTATCTTTCCCTCTCAATCCCATTCTCCTGCCTTCTCCCTGTAACCTATGACATTCTTACACCTATTAATCTATTACACCTATTAATCTCCGGTTTAAAAAAATACACAATGATTTGGCCTCCACAGCCATCTATGGCACCGAATTTCATAGATTTACCATCCTAAATAAATTACTTCACGTCTCTATTCTGTGGCCGTGCCCTCTGGTCCCAGACTATTCCCACTACTGGAAGTTACTTTTGCAAAAAGGGTGGTGCAGTGGCGCAAAGGTAAAGTTGTGGGGCTGGGAACAATAAAGTGGAAGGCTTTGGAGGATAGACAGCCGGAAGTGATAAAATCAGAAATAGTCTGTGAGATTATGGCCTGGTTCCCATCTGTGGGGTCATCGTCTAACTTGGAGGAGGTGTCTGAGGGTTGGCGCACGGCCTCAGTGTGGTAGAGGCCAGCTCGCCACACTACCACGGCCCCTCCCTTGTCCGTGGGTTTGATGATAATGTTAAGATCTGAAGAAGGGTCTCGACCCAAAAGGCCACCCAATCCTTCTATCCAGAGATGTTGCCTGTCCGGCTGAGTTACTCCAGTCTTTTGTGTCTATCTTCTGCAGATGAGATTAGTATAACTTGGCACAGATATCGTGGGCTGTGGGGCCTGTTGCTTCACTGTACTTTTCTATATTCCATGTTAAATCAACCCACAAGGGGCATAGATAAGATGAATGTTCACAGTCTTTTTCCCAGGGTAGAGGAGTCTAGATCTCGAGGGCATAGGTTTAAGGTGAGAGGGGAATCCTCACAAGAGACCAGAGGGGCAATTCCTTCACACGCATGGCATTGTGTGTGTGGAATGAGCTGTCAGTGGAAGCTGCAGTGGGCATAATGGTGATATTTAAAAGACATTTACAGTACATGGATAGGAATGTATTAGATGGATACGGGCCAAATACAGGAAAATGGCACAAACTCAACTATAAATAAAGTAAGCTAGATCATCACCAACTAAAGAGCGGTCCTGACCTACCATCTACCTCATTGGAGACACTCGGACTAACATTTATTTGATTTCACTGGACTTTGTCTTGCACTGAATGTTGTTCCCCTCATGCTATATCAGTACACTGTAGAAGTCTTCATTGCAATCATGTATAATCTTGTCATTGACTGGATACTCATAAATTCATAAGTGATAGGAGCAGAATTAGGCTACTCGGACCTTCAAGTCTACTCTGCCATTCAATCATGGCTGATCTATCTCTCCCTCCTAACCCCATTCTCCTGCCTTCCCCCCCATAACCTCTGACACACGTACTCATCAATAATCTATCTATCTCTACGTTAAAAAATATCCATTGACAGCCTCCACAGTCTTTTGTGGCAATGAATTCCACGCATTACACAATACAGAAGCTTTTCACTGTACCTTGATACACGACACTATAATCATCTATACTAAGCATGAACAAGTTGGGCTGAAGGTCTGTTTCTGTGCTGTAAGACTATGACTCAAACTGGATAGTTTCAACAGCCTCCAAAAGGGATATTCTTGGAGCTCACTTGACCCAGCTAGACAGGAGAACAGATCAGCTCCTGGTCGCTGCTAATAGCATGCCATCATTAAGCACAGCAGATTCATCTTTCCTCCTTTTCCTGGTATTCATGTGACCTGCAGCGTTGAGTTGAGCAATGGAAAGGAGAGGGCCTCGAGCATGCCCTCAGGCTTTTCAAGTGTGCACACACCCTCCGTCTGACCATGAAACCTGCTCCAGCAATAGCAGTATCAAATGCTGCTTAATGGCCAACCAGCTCTTTAAATTATCACAATCACCGGAATGCAGTGAAAGCTTGCTCCTCTGTAGGTGGCCAACAATATTTCAAAGCAGTTAAATATGAACCAACTTCTACTGGCAAAGCTCGAAATAATCCTTGCAACGCAGGCCATAATGCCCCTGTCCCACTTTGGAAACCTGAACGGAAACCTCTGGAGACCTTGCGCCCCACCCATGGTTTCCGTGCGGTTCCCAGAGGTTTTTGTCAGTCTCCCTAATGGTCGAAAGTGGTTTCCGTTTTAAAAATCGGTAATTTTTTTAATCAAAGACGGTTGCGATGCTAGTTGAAGGTGGTTGCCGGAGGACAAAAACCTCCGGGAACCGCTCGGAAACCTTGGGTGTGGCGCAAAGTCTCCAGAGGTTTCCGTTCAGGTTTCCTAAGTGGGACACGGGCATAAGACTGTAAGACAAAGGAGCAGAATTAGACCACTCGGCCCATCGTGTTTACTCTGCAATTCGATGATGACTCATCTATTTCTCCCTCTCAATCCCATTCTCCTGCCTTCTCCCCACAATCTTTGACAATCTCAATAATCAAGCACCTATTAATTTCCGCTTTAAAAAATACACAGTGACTTGGCCTGCACAGCTATCTATGGGCATGGATTCCACAGATTTACCACCCTCCAGCTAAAGTAATTCCTTCTTGTCTCCATTCTAAAGATACATCCTTTTATTCTGAGGCTGTTTCCTCTGATCCAAGACTCTCCCACTACTAGGAGTTACTTCTATAAAAGGGGCGGTGCAGTGGCACAATGGTAGAGTTGCTGCCTTACTACAAGAGAGACCCAGGTTCGATCCTGCCTACGGGTGCTGTCTGTATTGAGTTTGTAAGTTCTCCCTAGTGACTGCATGGTTTTTCTCCGGGTGCTCCGGTTTCCTCTCTCATTCCAAAGATGTATAGGTTTGTAGGTTAATTGGCTTGGGTAAAAATTGTAAATTGTTCCTAGTGTGTAGGATATTGTTAGTCCATCGCTGCGGACTCGGTGGGCCGTAGGTTCTGTTTCCGCATTGTATCTCTCAAGTCTAAAGTAGCAGAAACACAGCCTACCTTATCCGTAACGTGGACCACAGAGAAAGTGTCTGACATGGGCAGACATGGGGCGTGCCTTGCAAGCAGAGGCACAAGGATGCTGGTTTATAAAGAAACACACAAACTGCTGGAGTAACCCGGTGGGTCAGCCAGCATCTCTGGAGAACATGGATAGATGACGTTTCGGACTGGAACCATTCCACATTCTTTCATTCCACTCCACCCCCCCCACCCGCCTCCACAATCAGTCTGAAGAAGGGTCCCGACCCGAAACGTCACCTATAGACAATAGACAATAAACAATAGGAGCAGGGGTAGGCCATTCGACCCTTCGAGCCAGCACCGCCATTCAATGTGATCATGGCTGATCATCCACAATCAGTACCCCGTTCCTGCCTTCTCCCCATATCCCCTGACTCCGCTATCCTTAAGAGCCCTATCTAGCTCTCTCTTGAAAGTATCCAGACAACCGGCCTCCACCAGAGGCAGAGAATTCCACAGACTCACAAAGGCAGAGAATTCCACAGACTCACAACTCTCTGTGTGAAAAAGTGTTTCCTCAACTCCGTTCTAAATAGCTTACCCCTTATTCTTAAACTGTGACCCCTGGTTCTGGACTCCCCCAACATCGGGAACATGTTTCCTGCCTCTAGACTGTCCAAACCCTTCATAATCTTATATGTTTCAATAAGATCCCCTCTCATCTTTCTAAATTCCAGAGTGTACAAGCCCAGCCACTCCGTTCTCTCAGCACATGACAGTCCCGTCACCCCGGGAATTAACCTTGTGAACCAACGTTGCACTCCCTCAATAGCAAGAATGTCCTTCCTCGAACCTGGAGACAAACTGCACACAATATTCCAGGTGTGGTCTCACTAGGGCCCTGTACAACTGCAGAGCCCTAGTGCAGGGCCCTATCCATGTTCTCCAGAGATGCTGCCTGACCCGTTGAGTTATTCCAGCATTCTGCGCCTTGACATAACTTGCAAGCAGTTGAACTAGGTCGAATTTTGCAAACTATGGAAATTCTCGCATATTCATTGAAATTATTTCCCCACCAAACTTCCAGCAGGTTAATTAAGACTCGATATCATGTGGCTCAATGCTCACGCTCTTATTTCCACAATGTATCCTGTTCCAGACACATTTCGTTGGGGAGTATTTATTAGATTAAAAACAGAACGATTAGATTCTACTCCTCTGCCCAATTGAAATGATTCATTGGAACTATTCCATCAGCAATTATGCAAGCTAACTTTAGCAAAAATATGAGTTGTAATGTAACTGGTATAACTTTAAGTATATTTTGCTTGCAGTTTCCTAATTGCTCCCACAGTGGAAACTCTATCCTATGAATCAGTTGACATCAAAAGGAAAAAAAAACGTATCGTCAGCTATTTATATCACCTTTGAAGGACTGAAGAGGAATAATAGTCCTAGAGTCATACAGCGTGAAAACAGGCCCTTCGGCCCAACTTGCCCACACCGGCCACATGTCCCAGCTACACTAGTCCCACCTGCCAGCATTTGGTCCATATCCCTCCAAGCCTGTCCTATCCATGTACCTGTCTAACTGTTTCTTAAATGCTAGGATAGTCCCAGCCTCAGCGACCTCCTCTGGCAGCTTGTTCCGTACACCCAATACCCTTTGTGTGGAAAATATTACGCCTCAGATTCCTATTAAATCTTTTCCCCTTCACCTTAAACCTATGCCCTCTGGTCCTCGATTCATCTACTCTGGGCAAGAGACTCTGTGCATCTACCCGACCTATTCACCTCATGATTTATACACAATAACAAGGGATAAAAATAGGAAGAGACTAGCTTGTTGGATCTGCAGCAGTGGCCAGCAGTGGGCTGTTTCTTGCGTAATTGACTGAAATTGACTGTACTCTTGAAGTCAGCAAACCTTGTGGTCTTGTAGTGGCTACATGAAATCTTCACGGCACATGTTTTGTACCTCCTCCAAGTTCAGGGCATAGAAACGGAAGAGAACCAATTCCTCAGAATAAAAGGACGTACCTTTAGAAAGCAGTGATGAAGATGAATTTCCTAAGTCAGAGGGTGGTGAATCTGTGGAATTCTTTGCCACGGACGGCGGTGGAGGACATGTCCGTGGGTATTTTTATGGGGCGAATTGACAGGTTCTTGATTAGTTATGGGGAGAAGGCAGGAGAATAGGATTGGGAGGGAGTGATAGATCAGCCATGATTGAATGGAGTAGACTTGATGGGCCGGATGGCCTAATTCTGCTCCATGAACTTATGAACTTACGAAGAACTGTCTTTATTATTTCGCAGAATTAATTCACTTCCGGCATGACTCTCAGAGTACTCTATACCCAGAAGAAGTTCCCCCTTTGTGAGATTAGGGTCAGCTTTCATTTGTGCTTGGCAGTCATGATGTTATTGACCTATTCTAATACACGCAGACAATAATAGAGTGATACAGCATGGAAACAGGCCCTTCGGCCCAACTTTCCCACACCGGCCAACATTTCCCATCTACACTAGTCCCACCTGCCTGCATTTGGCCCATATCCCTCTAAACATGTCCTTTCCATGTACCCGCCTATATGTTTCTTAAACGTTGTGATAGTCCCTGCCTCAACTACCTCCTCTGGCAACTCGTTCCATACACCCACCACCCTTTGCGTAAAAAAGTTACCCCTCAGCTTCCCATTAAAACTATCCCCCTTACCATTCAAAATGAATGGGTTTAAAGAAAATGTGATGCTGGTTTACACCGAAGATAGACATAAAATGCTGGAGTAACTCACAGATCAGGCAGCATCTCTGGAGAGAAGGAATAGGTGGTGTTTCAGTTCGAGACCCTTCATCACGCTGAGAGTCTGACAGTCATAGAGTTAGTCTCCCTCTGACTCTGTCTGAAGAAGGGTCTCGACCCAAAGCGTCACCTATTCCTTTTCTCCAAAGATGCTGCCTGACCCGCTGAGTTACTCCAGCGTTTTGTGTCTATGTTAGGTTTAAGGAAACGTCCGTGCAGGGAGGGAAGCAGGTAATTTATTCATCAGGGAGAGGGGTGGGTGATTGAAATGCAATCTAAAATTGTAACGTGGAGTATGGAACGCCTCAAAATATCTAACTCACTGCTATGTTTTAAAGCAGCTAGCCCATTATTATAGTCAGCATGCAGAGAACAATTTTCATGGTCAGGAACCATGACAAAACTTCACAAAGAAGACAGTGATGTATAAATTAGCAGTGTTATTTATGCTATGGGCCAAGAAGAGGTGTGTATTTATAAAATGCTCTCAATTGAATTGAAAAGTAGCAAAATAATTAATAACAAGCATTGGGGCAAAAATGCGACAAAGATTTAGTTCTTCACCTTTTCTTCGAAGTATCCTTAAAATTGATGACAAGCACGCCTTCTAAAAGCATCATTTGAAATCTCTTGTGAACCAAGTGAAAAAAAGTGAGTTGTCGTCAAGCACGAATAGGCACCCCATGACAGGTTAATGACTGAAGAAGGGTCTCGACCCGAAACGTCACCCGTTCCTTCTCTCCAGAGATGCTGCCTGTCCCGCTGAGTTACTCCAGCCTTTTGTGTCTATCTTCGATTTAAACCAGCATCTGCAGTTCCTTCCTGCAGGATAATGAATAACGTTGCCGACACAGAAGCGGAGAGAATTTGGGAACCTGCAGCCGATGCTGCTGTCAATATTGCAAAGTGCCTGAGGTGATAAAATGGCAGCAGGCAGATTTTGTACCAAATCGTAGACGAAGCCTTGCAAATGTTTCTGTGCAGTGGGGGATGAAGAACGGACTCTTCCAAGAGCAGAAGGTAACTGTCTCGAACGCAGTGGAATCATAGACATGTCAAAAAGACAGACTCCACAGCAATCAGGGCTGCAAGAGATATAATTAGTCCTTGCATTTTCAAATGATCTGTCACTTTGAGCTTTAAAAAACAGTGATCAGCAACTATAAATCGGAGATATAGGTGTCATTTTTCTATGGTCCATTAAATGTTAAGGTGACAGATAAGTTATTGCAGATAGATGCCAAGATTGTAAGTTTTAATAATGATACCAATGTAGACATTATTGCAAGTCACTTCATACACACCGCAATCTCCCGACCACCCCGGTAGGGCCATCTATCAGCGTTCAGAAGGGCCCTGCAGGAAAGAAGGCTCACAAGAGACCATAAACCAATGCATTTTACATAAAAGGAGGTTTAAATTTTCCTAAACTACGGAGAACATGTTCTCATAAGCTTCAAACAGGTGGAGATGTATTTATAAAACATAAGCTGATAGGTGATTAAGGTGATGGAGTAAGTTTTAGTATTAGAGTCCAGAGACATATTAGAGGTTTGAATTGCTCTCTCTCCCACTATAAAACATTATAACTACAAATTGTGTTCTGTCTACAAAGGCATCTTAGAACAGTGCTGCGAGCTTACTTAGTTTGCAGGAGATTCAATAGGCAAAAGGTGCAGGAGTAGGCCATTCGGCCCTTCGAGTCAGCACCGCCATTCAATGTGATCATGGCTGATCATCCCCAATCAGTACCCCGTTCCTGCCTTCTCCCCATATCCCCTGACTGCTATCTTTAAGAGCCCTACCTAGCTCTCTCTTGAAAGTATCCAGAGAACCTGCCTCCACCGCCCTCTGAGGCAGAGAATTCCACAGGCACACAGTGAAATGCTATCCCGCACAAGGTCAAGGCTGCTTGCAACAAAGGTGCCGGGGGAGAGAATTCATGGTTTAGTTTAGTTTAGAGATACAGCATGGAAATAGGCCCCTCGGCCCACCGAGCCCTCACCGACAGGGATCCCCGCACACGAACCCAACCCTACACACACTAGGGACGATTAACATTTATACCAAACCAATTAACCTACATGCATTTACGTTTTTGGAGTGTGGGAGGAAACCAAAGATCTCGGAGAAGACCCACGCAGGTCACAAACTCCGTACGGACAACATCTGTAGATGGGATTGAACCCGTGACTCCGGTGCTGCAAGCGCTGTTAGGCAGCAACTCTACCGCTGCGCCACCGTGCCGAGAAAGAGAAAAAAGATACAGATGAAAGGGAGGGGGGTGAAGAATCAGGATGTGGTCTGGGTAAAGGCCACAGAGGGATAGGGCCTGAAAATATCAGTGATTCAATGATACTTTATTGTCACATGTACCTGGGTACAGTGAAATGCTTTGTTATGCATGCAACCCGGAAAATTCATGTAGCAGACCTCACCTAAGCAGGACGCAAGTGTCGACACATTTTGGCTCTGACGAAGGAACAAAGGTAACGGGGCCATCATGGGCCCCAGTGAGATTTGAACTGGTATACAAGACCAGTGCTCTAACCCCTGAGCTCAAAGATCAGCAAAAAGACTGGAGCAAACATTGAATGAGGGACTAAAGAGAAGATGAACACCTTAACAGAATCCCCAGGAGTGGGGCCAACAGAGCTCGGGTCCATTTAGAAAAGGTCTCGACCCGAAAGGTCACCTCCTATAATTCTCCAGAGATGCTGCCTGTCCCGAAGAGTAACTCCAGCATTTTATTTCTGTCTTATGTGATAGGTGGATCCAGGTAAGGAGGGGTTGATTGTCAGGTGCGGAGAAAAGGGGGAGACTTAAGGGCCTGTCCCACTTGGGCGTCATTTGCGCGACAGGCTGGTAGTGACAGTCGCGTGAAAATTGTCTAGCAGTTCGACAGTTGCGCGCAGCAAGTGCTCTTTTTTGGTTGCCATTTGCGATGTCGTTCGTACTTAGTCCGATCTCCGTGGCAAGGAATTTCCCAGTGAAAAAAAATTCAAATCTACGCGCGCTTTGTACCCGGGTGGTCACGTGGTGCAGCGCTCAAATGGCGCACTGACGGCATACGGGCGGCGCATGGTTATGGACGTTGACGCACGGTGATGCATAATAATTTAGCATAGGCAATGTTCGTGCATCACCGTGCATAACCATGCGTCACCACGCGCTACACGTACGCTGTCAATATGTCAGCGTACGCCATCAGTACGTCAGCGTGCGCACGGGATATGTCACGTAGGTGGCGCGTGAGGGTTTCGAACATTCCAAAATCCTGGGGCGCCTTGCGTTACCGCGCGTCACTGCATACGTCACGATGCACCAACCAATTTTTAGGATGTCACGTAAATGACGCCCAAGGGGACAGGCCCTTTAGTAACTAAGGCTGGAGGTGATAAGTGGAGAAGACAAAAGATAAAATCAATGTCAGGTATTTTTCGTAAAACATTCCAAAAGTTCTTAATTGTAATCACATGTATTGTCTTTCCGTTGACTGGTTAGAACGCAGCGAAAGCTTTTCTCTGTACCTCGGTACAAGGGACAATAAATTACACTGAACTGAAGGGTCTCGACCCGAAACGTCTCTCATTCCTTCTCTCCAGAGATGCTGTCTGTGCCGCTGAGCTACTCCAGCATTTTGTGTCTACCTTCGATGTCATATTATGGCGTGTTCAAAATATTGATGAAAGAGTTGGGATTAAGGAACACGAAGAGAAAGAAAGTACAATTGTTGATGGATCAAAGACCAACGTCGGGATGCTTGGCAATAACGGACCAATATAATCACTAACAAACCTCGTCTGTAATTTCCTGTGCTGGTAACACCAGCTCTGTTATGTTTATTTGACACATCTGTCTATTATTTTAAAACAATTTGGGCTGAAATTATTTTGGGCTTATCAGACCCCTGGTGAGTAAAATTCTCATTTTGTTCATTGACGTTGAACAGGTCAATCAAAATTAAAAAAATAACTGAACGAGATCTGAAAACTGAGTTCCAATGGCAGTATTGTTCAGTTTACATCATTGGCACCCTGGTGTAACTTCAACAGGGCAGTTCCAAGGTTGTCTTGATCGGTCTGAAGAAGGGTCCCGACACGAAACGTCACCTGTCCTTTTTCTCCAGAGATGCTGCCTGAGTCACTCCATGTAGAGCATAAAATGTGGGTGAGATATTGTTCCCTAACTTGTTCCTGAGATCATCCGGGTGGGGTAATGCTCTCTCCTCTCCTCATGGGGAACATTATCTATAATATATATCTTTATATATATATCTCTCTCTCTCTCTCTCTCTCTCTCTCTCGTCTCCTTCTCCCTCTCCTCCGTCTCTCTCTCTCTCTCTCTCGTCCATAGATATCTCTCAGCCAGCAGAATAATGAGTAGGGTTAACCTACTATATGAGCGTTTGTCTCGGCACAGGGGTCTGCACTCGCTGGAGTTTAGAAGGATGAGGGGGTTATCATTGAAACATACTGAATATTGAAAGGCTTGGATAGAGTGGATGTGGAGAGGATGTTTCCACTTGGGAGAGTCTAGAACTAGACTAGACTTGATGGGCCAAATGGCCTATTCTATTCCTATTCCTATTCCTTATGACCTTATGATCTTCTCTGGGACATTAGTCTATTGGACACGGAATGAAGTGGTGCTCCCCCAGCCCCAGATTTCCCACAGCCTTTCCATCACCCAGAAAAAATAAATACCGGCTGGCATTGAAGTTTGTTTCTTCTGCAATATTTTCCATCTACCCTAAAGACGATATTCAAGCCCAGTTGCTCAACCAGTGCAAAGTAAACATAAACATTCTTTGCATATGATGCAGAGCAGAAATCATACATTTATTTGAATGCTTCCTTGTTAGTATTGCTAATTAGTGTAATGTGTCCCACAACTCCCAGTCACTCTTCCCATCAGTCAGTCTTGCCCTATATTCGATTGGCCTGATGGCTTTTGACTGTCACAGAGATATACTGTATATGACTGAACACAAAGTGCTGGAGTAACTTAGTGAATCAGGCAGCATCCCAGCAGAATGTGGATAGGTGACATTTCGGGTCGGAACCTTTCTTCCACCAAGGAAAGACACAAAATGCTGGAGTGACTCAGCAGGTCAGGCAGCAGCCCTGCAGAATATGAATAGATGACATTTCGAGTCGGACCCGTTTCGAAGAAGGGTTCCAACCCCGATGCTGCCTGACCTGCTTTTTGTGTCCTTTGGTGTAAACTGGCATCTGCAGCCCCTTATTTCTACTTAAATGTGGCTCTTGGCTTGTTGCTTAACATATCTCTTTGAAATTACACTGTAGCTTAACACAGTAACTGTCTATTACTGTTTAAAAAAAAAGAGAATTGGTACTGAATCAATCATATAAATACAGTCTCTGCCAACTTAATGGAAATTCCATTGGAAGAACATTTTCCTGAGACATGCTCAATGCCCTTCATCTTCACATGTACCTGTAATATATTCTGAATGAATTATAGTGAGATACTTCTGTTTCTGACAACATGTAATATATATTCTCCTATTATATCTCAGTTCGTATTAAGACAATCACAACAGTAAAATGGATAGGAAATTATCCTTGGTCAAAATTGTGTTACACTTATGGGCCTGTCCTACTTAGGCGATTTTTTAGGCGTCCAGATTCCATAAGCAATAGTGAAATGACAGCACCATTAAGGGCCTGTCCCACTTAGAAGACATCCACCGCGATCTCTGGCGACCTTAAAGCGATTTAAAAAAATCAAGGTGGCTGTGACCTACGACCTCCTATAACCTTTCACGACTATGTGTACGACCTCCTACGACTATGTTGAAGACCTCCCTCGACTATCAAGAAGACCTTCGACCTCCTTCGACTATGTTGAAGACTGGCTTTGACTATGTACGTAATACTCGAGGATGGTCTCTGGCAAATTGGTCGGTGAATGAGCACGACCCCCTTCCACCTCAGAGGACCACACCGAAAACCAACAGCGACCAGTGACGAGTGTCTACAGCTCAAATGATCACCTGATAAAATAATGTCATTTTTTCCTTTTATTTCTCACTAAAAAATGCCTCCCAGGTTTTTTTTTTAAAATCATTCTGATCCAACAAGGAAGGAACTAGTTTGAAGGATGTTTTAAAAATACAACTACTGCTGTTTGCAGTAGCCCTTTTGCTTCAGCAGCCTTTTAGGAAAGGCGGAAAGGGAAGAGCAGGGGTGAAGAGGAAGCACAAGAAGAGGTCTCAATGAGTGGATGGAGATGATGTGATGGACTGCCCCAGTACACCAGATGACTGGAAGAGATGAAACTGTAAGCACACATGTGGGGCAGTGGATGGCAAGCAGCCATTCTTGTCCCTGTCCCTGTACCCCTCATTTTCCTTTTCATACAGAGTGGCATTCTGCTGGAACCATTCCTCAAGGTCCCCCTCCTGCTGCCTGGTGAAGGTGTAGGGCATAACCTTCCTCCAACCCTCCCTTACCACCAATGGGGCATCTGCCTCTGATGCTGTGTCAGACACAGGAGAAAGGGCTGCTTTGCTGCCTTCAAATGAGGCAGGGAAGGATGGGGTGATGGTGGGGACATATACTACCACCCTGTCTCCTCCTCCACGGGTATCTTATCATGCATATGCAGGGATAGGATATTACCTTCCTCCTCCTGCACTATCGCCTTCTGTGGCATCACCTCCTGCCACTCCTCCTCCTGGGTGGGCAACACCTGCATGGCAGGTTTTTTTTAGGATTGTGCCCTCCCCCTGCGCAGCTGCCTTTTTGGTGCCATCTCTAAAACACAAGTCTCCTCTCCAAAAAACTCTCCTGCTATGAATGAACTTGCCTTGGAGTGACAGAGGTGATGTTCTGCTGTTTAAATTACCTTTTTTTTCTACTGACCTTTCTTTCACCCCGGAGATATTACCTTTGACTACCTTCGACCACCTACGACTACCTACGACTAGCATCACGACCTACTACGACCGGCTACGATTGGACCTACGACTAAAAAAAATCTATTTTTCCTACATTTACCTATTTTTAGTCGCGGCCAATTTTAAACATCTTGAAAGATACGCCACGACCTAGCTGTAGCCTCGACTACGTGGAGACCACTCTCGACCATGAAGGAGAGTGACGAAGACCTCCTACGAGCTCGTGGCGACTTTGCCTCAACTATGGGTCGCGGGCAAAGTCACCAGAGGTCGCGGTGGAAGTCGCCCGAGTTGGTCAAGGGCTTTACTAATCTCAAACAAACTTCTTCAAAGATCCAGTATCCACAGATTTCCCCTTGCCCTGCATTAAGTTACTTTGATTGTATTAACTTATAGTTTAGTTTAGTATGGAGATGCAATGGGGAAGCAGATCCTTTGGCTCATCGATTCTGCGCTGACCAGCAATCCCCATTACACTAACGCACACTACGCACTAGGAACAATTATTTTATTTTTTTTAACCAAAGCCAATTAACTTACAAACTTGTACGTCTTTGGAGTGTGGAAGGAAACTGGAGCACTCGCGGAAAACCCACGCAGGTCATGGGGAGAACGTACAAACTCCATATAGAAGGTCCTCCCATAGTTAGGATCGAACGCTGTGCCACCATGCTCCATTGGAACTCCCACAGTCATCAAGATTGATGTTATCGAGTAGGTTGTGCATTCATTCACACAGAATAATTATTACCAAAAGCATATAGGGGTGTTAAATGTTTAAAAATTCCAAATCCTCTGACATAAATTTCAGAGAGACACATACATGGTCGATTAACCGAAACATAAGAAATAAACTTGAACTAAATTGATATTTAATTAGCATGCGATTTTGAAATAACTATTCGGAAGAATGAAAAGATTGAAACATTACTCATGAAACTTAGTTTTTCAGACTCTCAGGTGTAATTATGGAGTTCTATGACTTTGAGATATCGGTATTTTATCGTGCGAGTAATGAAAAGCAATCGATCTTCCCCACAAACTTAGAACACTTCACAAGGTTGTATATTCAAGGATTTCAACACCATACTTCCATTCCAAAGGCAAAAGTTTCCTTTCCTACTCTTTGCTACTTCAAAACTTCATTATATATCATTCCATTACTGTCCCTGACAGATCTGTATGTTCTTAATGCAAGCTTCTCATAACAACATTGTTGAATGTACATCAGTATGTACAATTGTATAGATCTTGCAACTGCCATCACTTAGACCTGCAGCTGCTGACTTATACACACAATCTAAACAGTGTGCTTTCAATAGATAGAGAGTGTTGGACTAGGATTCTGCACTGATGAAAATAAAAGAAGGCAAACTGTTTCCAAGTGTTCAGACAGCTGGAAAGGTGGTGGAGCAAAATCCTCATAGGAGGTGTGTTCTTCATGCAAGTGAATCATGAAACCCTTTCAATATGATCAGCCATGATCACATTGAATGGCAGTGCTGGCTCGGAGGGCCAAATGGCCTACTCCTGCATCTATTGTCTATTGTTTATTGTCTTTCAAGGCAACAGGTTGGGACTCTTGGCAAACATTGGTCTTGAAGATCACTGATGGGGGTGTAATCATCATAATGATTATAGATAAAATAAGTGCTCACAGTCTTTTTTCCAGAGTAGGGGATTCTAAAACTAGAGGGCAGAGACTTAGATTAAGAGGGGAGAGACTTTACATTTTTGCTCATTAGGTATTCTGCATTCGGAAGGAGCTGCCAGAGGAAGCTATAATGAAAGTGATATATGAAGTAAAAGCCGTATTGCAGAATGGGCGTCTCAGTCTTAACATAAATGGTTTTCACGATTAGTTAGTGAGGCTGCGGTTTGCTGACAAAAAGTACTAGCTGTATGAAAATCACAGTTAGAGACGATACAAAGCTGGGAAAAGCTGGAAGAAAAACAAAAATGGCAAGAAATTGGCTGTTGATGAGACAGAAAATGCAGAGAGAGATAAACAGTTCATATTTTAGGTTGATGTTAGGTTATCTACTCAGTTTTTCTCCCCACAGATGCTGCCTGACCTGATGGATATTTTGAGTTTAGTTTATTGTCACATGTACTGAGGTACAGTGAAAACCTTTTGTTGCATTCTAACCAGTCAGCGGAAAGACAATAAATACATGATTACAGTTGAGCTCTCCACAGTGTTCGGATACATGATCAAGGAAATAATATTATTCAAGTGTACAACGGTCCTTGTTTTCATTTCTAATTGGCTGCATCTTCAACATTTTCCTTTCATCTGTTTCTCCTGTGATTAAACGTGAACTGAATATGAGCTTGAACCTATTATCTGTGACGAGCAATCACTGAAGGACAGAAAGTGCTAGTAACTCAGCGGGCCATGCAGCATCACTGGAGAACATGGTTCAGTGATGTTTCAGATCAAGACCTTCCTTCAGATTCAAAATTTGATCAGAACAGAATTTAAGGACCTTCTTTTAAGAAGGACATGAGGAGAAATGTATTTAGTCGGAGGGTGGTGTATCTGAGGAATTCTTTGCCACAGCAGGCCAAGTCAGTGGATATTTTCAAGGCAGAGATAGATAGATTCTTGATTAGTACCGCTGTCAGAGGTTATGCAGAGAAGGCAGGAGAATGGGGTTAGGAGGGAGAGATAGATCAGCCATGATTGAATGGCGGAATAGACTTGAAGGGCCGAATGGCCTAATTCTACTCCTATCACTAATGACCTTATGAGACCCTTCTTCAGAGTGATTGTGGGAGGGGGAGGAGAAGAAAGCTGGATATCGGGAGACAGGACAAAGCATGGCAGGTAATAGGTGGATGCAGGTGAAGTGCTTTTTTGATAAGCAGATGGTTGGTTCAAAGGCCAGAGATAAAAACAGAAGGTGTGAGACAGGGTTGAAGCGTTAGATCACTGATGTCATTCACAGGCATTAAACTGATGAATGTTTCTGGACAAATTTCATGATGACTATTAAGAGCCCTGGAAATGGGCACGATAATGACCAATATTTGGTTACATCTATTTTCAACTCGCAGCATTGGTTTTCTTTCAGTAAGGTGAAAATTTATTTCTGAACTCTGGATTTTTTTTTGATCCCCATGTGACAGAATTCAAAACTAGCAGCCTGTATCACAGTGTTAAGATGATTTGCACATGCAAGGCACAAAATGGTGGAGTAACTCAGCGGGTTGGGCAGAATATCTGGGAAAAAAGAAATACGTGATGTTTCGGGTCGAGACCCCTCTTCAGTCTGAGAGTCAAGGGCGAGGAAGCTATTTTGCTATCACTCTGATATTAAAGTGCAAATTATTCTTGAAGTGCACAAATTATTTTTTTAGATACATTATCTATGTGTAACCCAACGTCTTTGCAAAATGCTACTAAACCAGCTGGTGGAACAAAAATTCAGAAAAACTAGTTCAGCATATGACTCCACTGCATTTGCATTCAAGATGATAATCTAATGCAGATAATAATTGCAAAGAAGCATATGAGGATTTAGTTCACTAAAAAATTCAAAGCATCAAGGTGAAAGGCTTGTTTGGAGAGGAAAATTATTTTGCAGGGAGCAATTTATCATATTTATGGCTTTTCTGGATCAAGTGACAACAACAAGGAGAGGATTTATATAAAACCAATGGCTGGAACCGTCAAAAGAATATTTGCTCGTTGGTAAAATTATATTCTTGAGAAGGAATGTCTTTGAACTATAGAAATGTACAACACAGTTAGTTCATTTCACCTTTGCTTGCTTAATTAATACTAAACCCACTGCCTCTTTCCTGCTTCAAATATTCATTTGGTTTACCTTTCAAAGGTAGTGTTTAATGGCTGCCTCAAACATCTCCTGATCTACATATTCTGACACTCTTATGTCTTCTTTTCATCTCTTGCTTTTGTCTGCTCATCTGACAATCACACCTCCCTCGCCTGTATTCACCCATCAATTGCCAGCCCTTGTCCCACCTCCACATCTTATTCAGCATTTTCTCCCCTACTACAATCTGTCTGAAGAAGGGTCCCAACAAGGGGACGGCACGGTGGCGCAACAGTAGAGTTGCTGCCTTACAGCGCCAGGGACCTGGGTTCAATCCTGACTACGGGTGCTTATATGTACACAATTTGTACATTCTCCCCGTGACCTGCGTGGGGTTTCTGGGTTCCATCCACAGGCCAAAGACATTCAGGTTTGTAGGTTAATTGGCTTGGTAAAATTGTAAATTGTCCCTGGTGTGGCATGGACTCAGTGGGCCGAAGGGCCTGTTTTCACAATGTATCTCTCAACCAAACTAAACCCGAATCATCGCCTATCCATTTTTTCCACACATGCTGCCTGGCCCGCTGAGTTACTCCAGCACTTTGTATTTTACAATAAGGAATAGAGGGGTAAGAAACAGTTAAGGAAAGAAATATTCAATATCTTTCCCAATTGGAGCCCCTTTGAGTATATGGTTTTGCTGGCTTCATTAACACAGACTGGATGTCAATGGTATCAAATTAGTCATGTAATAATTTATATTTATCTGAGTATTAAAATGCAATAACTTGGCAGAAATCTGTTTACCAAGTGGAATATCAAAGGATCAAGTGGAAATGAGAAGGCTGCCTAAATAAGGAAAAATATACTTCAGCATGGTACTGGGTAAATAGATATACGCAGGAGAGGTTCATTACTACAAACACACTGTTCAGCAAATGATTCATCATATTAAGGATTAATCCCATTGCAATTCTGGCTCCTTTTCAGCTATTAAGGCAGCTGCAGTGATCACCAATAAAGACTAACTTTTGAACAAAAGGGTCAAATAACAAAATAGTTATTAATGAAGTTTCACCCTGAAAATCTATTACCTTGCATTTAAGGAAGACAATACTAATAACACTAATTTTGTTTCTTTGGTGGCTCAGACTATCTAACATGAGTGACTATTGCTAGCTTTATTTTTGTTTCACAAGCCATGGAGCACAGAACAGTACGGCACAGGAACAGCCTTTGATAAGGTCCCACACAGGAGATTAGTGGGCAAAATTAGAGCACATGGTATTGACATGGATAGCAAATTGGTTGGCAGACAGGAAACAAAGAGTAGGAATAAACGAGTCCCTGTCAGAATGGCAGGCAGTGGCGAGTGGAGTGCCGCAAGGCTCAGTGCTGGGGCCGCAACTATTTACAATATATATTAACGATTTAGATGATGGGATTAAAAGTAACACTAGCAAATTTGCAGATGACACGAAGCTAGGTGGCAGTATGAACTGCGAAGAGGATGCTAGGAGGTTGCAAGGTGACTTGGACAGGTTGAGATAGTGGTCAGATGCAGTATAATATAGATAAATGTGAGGTTATCCACTTTGGTGGCAAGAACAAGGAGGCAGGTTATTATCTCAATGGTGTCAGATTAGGAAAAAGGGAAGTACAATCGAGACCTGGGTGTCCCTGTACACCAGTCGCTGAAAGTAAGCATGCAGGTACAGCTGGCAGTGAAGAAAGCTAATGGCATGTTGGCCTTCATAACGAGAGGATTTGAGTATAGGAGTAAAGAGGTCCTTCTGCAGTTGTACAGGGCCCCCTGGTGAGACCACATCTGGAGTATTGTGTGCAGTTTTGGCCTCCTAATTTGAGGAAGGACCTCCTTGCTCTTGAGCTAGTGCAGCGTAGGTTCACGAGGTTAATCCCCAGGATGGCGGGACTGTCATATGAGGAAAGATTGGAAAGACTGGGCTTATATTCACTCGAATTTAGAAGGATGAGAGGGGAGGTTATAGAAACATATAAAACTATAAAAGGACTGGACAAGCTAGATGCAGGAAAACTGTGCCCAATGTTGGGCGAGTCCAGAACCAGGGGCCACTGTCTAAAAATAAAGAGGAGGCCATTTAAAACTGAGATAAGAAAAACCTTTTTCACCCAGAGAGTTGTGAATTTGTGGAATTCTCTGCCACAGAAGGCAGTGGAGGCCAATTCACTGGATGAATTTAAAAGAGAGTTAGATAGAACTCCAGGGGCTAGCGGAATCAAGGGAAATGGGGAGAAGGCAGGCACGGGTTACTGATTGTGGATGATCAGCCATGATCAAAATGAATGGCGGTGTTGGCTCGAAGGGGCAAATGGCCTCCTCCTGCACCTATTTTCTACGTATCTAGGCCCTTCAGCCCACAATGAAGTCTGAAGAAAGGTCCTGACCCAAAACGTCACCCATCTTTTTTCTCCGGCGATGTTGCTTGACCCATTGAATTATTCCAACACTTTGTGTCTCTCTTTGGCATAAGCCGGCATATGTAGTTTTGGTTGCCTTAGTTACCTTGTGCCAAGTTAAACTGATCTCATCTTTTTTTTAATTTAAAAAATATATATTTTTATTAGAAGCAATGCATATTGTCTAAGGTACAACAGTTCTTCAAATACAAATTAGACTTGTCACAAAAAATGTACAGATATTACAGAATAATTTATATATGCTTCTGTTTTTTTTGGAAAGTAAAGGAGTAGTAAAAATATAAAAGTATAGATCAATAATCAAGAGATGGTGATTAAATAATAATGATTATATGAGGGAATAACAAAATAAAAACAATTATTATATAATAAAAAAAAAATAAGGAATACATCTTAACAATGAATGGAGCAATTTCACATAACAATATCTATAGAGACTAAACTGATCTCATCTGCCTGTACATGATCCATATCTATTCCCTGGACTTCCATGTTAATCCAAAGCCTCTTAAACGCCACTATCGTACCTGTTTCCACCAACAAGCCTTGCAGCGCATTCCAGGCACCACCACTCTCTGTGTAAAAATAAACTTGCCCCGCATATCTCCATTAAAATTCCCTCTCTCACTGTGCAGCTATGCCCTCTCGAGTTGGCCATATCAACCCTGGGAAGAAAGTTCTGACTGTCGACGCTATGTACGACTCTCATTTTTTTTAAACACTCCATCCATATATTTAAGTAATTGCACAAATCACGGACCTGTGTTTCAAGCAAATCAATTACACATTTATCAGCCATCAAAATTAAATTTGATGTATGACTTTGCGCTGGAGACAGAAGTTCCAAGTATATGGAGTGGAAATCTAAGGTAAACACAAAATGCTGGAGTAACTCAGGGTCAGGCAGCATCTCTGGAGAGAAGGAATGGGTGACGTTTTGGGTCGAGACCCGTTGGGTTACTCCAGCATTTTGTGTCTACCTTTGATTTAAACCAGCATCTGCAGTTCTTTCCTAGTGGAACGAGTGGAAATCTAAGTTTGCTTTGAAAAATGTCTCAAAATGGCACCGTGCGGGAGATTCACTCCAGTTTGTTCTGGTTTTGCTGGGAAATTATTTCCATGGGCATATATTAGAAAGGTATTGTTCACATAAGTGGCATGATTTGAAGTCTTTTGTGCAGCTGAACACATTCACCCTGCTTAATGTGTAATTGTGGAAAGATATTACACAGAGGGAAGCCACTTGGAACATTGCGCCAATGTCGATTTTTTGAAAGAGCAATCAGTCCCTCTTCCAGAATGCTTCTCAATGGACCTGCAATTTTTTCCTTCTGGCATTTATCCAATTCCCTTCTGAAAATTATTATTGAATCTGCTTCCATCGCACAGCATCAAAACAGCTCTTATTAAAATCATAAATTTCACTTTATATGAAAGTGGCAAAAGTACACTAACCCTTCTCACTCTTCTCAATTTTTACTGCTGCTTTTTGCACGATTTATTGCAGCAACTTCCTCCAATGTATCTTCATCATCATTCGGGGGTCCTTGAATCCATTCTTCTCTTTATCCATTCATCGTAAGATAATCACCGCAGTCGCTGTGGTTCCAGTGTTCCAGTGTTCTCTATCCATTTTCTTGTCAGGGTAGACAAAAATGCTGGAGATACCCAGCGGGTGAGGCAGCATCTATGGAGCGAAGGAATAGGCAACGTTTCGGGTCCAGACCCTTCTTCAGACGGATGGCAGAGTAGATTTGATGGGCCAAATGGTCTGATTCTATTCCTCACTTATGACCTTAAGATGTTCCTTTAAGCTACCTTTGGCAATCTGCCCCAATACTTCCTAATGGGACTTTACATAAAATGCTATTCGATAATTCTCCTGTAATGCATTTTGAGACGTTTACTCCATTAAAAATACTCCATGTATTGATGCAAATTATGCTGTTTTTATTCAGGTTAAATTCTGAAAGGAATTTGTCAGAATTCCTTTCAGAATTAAAGGACGTTCTTTTTGGAAGGAGATGAGGATAAATTTATTTTGTCAGAGGGCAAGTGAATCTGTGGAATTCTTTGCCACGGAAGGCTGTGGTGGCCAAGTCAGTGGATATATTTAATAGCCAGAGATAGATAGATTCTTGATTAGTACGGGTGTCAGAGGTTATGGGGAGAAGGCTGGAGAATGGGGTTGGGAGGGAGAGATAGATCAGCCATGATTGAATGGCAGAGTAGACTTGATGGGTCAAATGGCCTAATTCTGCTCCTAAAACATATGACCTTATGTATGACATTTGTTTATTGATATCTGATGTGACTGGCAAGGTTAGCATTTAGTGCTCATTCCCGATTGCCCTTAAGAAGGATGGTGGTGGGCCACCCTGTTGAAGCACTGTCATCTTCTTGAAGAACTCAGGATGTTGTCCGATCCTAAAGACTATCCACTTACTTTAGTACTTCCTCGAAATAGAAAAAGACAGCACGGAAACAGGCCCTTCAGTCCAACTTGTCCATGACAATCAAAATGACCCATCCAAGCTTGTAGCTTAAGGTCTCAAACTCTGGAATATCCTCTCAAAATCTCTGCATGTTCATTCCTTTCTTTAAGACTCAATGCTAGTATTTATTTCAATCAGTGTGGCAGCGCCTTGTGGCAGTGGCTCGACTGCAGTTTTTTTTTCATTTTTGTCCTGTTGTATCTTTTGGGTTTTATTTTTTCGATGTGTATATGTGGGAGGGTGGGGGGGGGAAACTTTTTTAACTTTTTAATCTCTTCCCTGTAGGGGGACCCGACCTTTTCCATGTCGGGTCTCCGTTGTCGTTGGGCCTAACATAGAAACATAGGAAATAGGTGCAGGAGTAGGCCATTCGGCCCTTCGATATGATCATGGCTGATCATCCAACTCGGTATCCTGCACCTGCCTTCTCTCCATACCCCCTGATCCCTTTAACCACAAGGGCCACATCTAACTCCCTCTTAAATATAGCCAATGAACTGGCCTCAACTACCTTCGGTGGCAGAGAATTCCAGAGATTCACCACTCTCTGTGTGAAATATGTTTTTCTCATCTCGTTCACCCTTATCCTTAAACTGTGACCCCGTGTTCTGGACGTCCCCAACATCGGGAACGATCTTTCTGCATCTAGCTTGTCCAACCCCTTAAGAATTTTGTAAGTTTCTATAAGATCCCCCCTCAATCTTCTAAATTCTAGCGAGTACAAGCCGACATCTTGGAGCCGGCAGTCTCCAACAGGAACCGACCAGAGGGCTCCAGTCGTGGAGCCTGCGGACTCACCATCGCGGAGCTGGTCGACTTCGGAGCATGGAGAGCTGTGGTGGCGCTTGGCTGCGACCCGACTTCGGAGCTTCGGAGGCTCCGGCTGCAGGCCCGGAGCTCGCTGGTCCCTGGTGGGAGACCGCTTTTCAGAGCTCCCGCAACGGCAACTTCTCCCGCCCGAATCACGGGGTCAAAATGACCCGGGGCAGGGCCTTACATCGCCCTACGTGGCCTTAACGGCCGTGGGACTTACCATCGCCTGCCGCGGGCTTTAATATCGGGATCCCCGGTCGCCTCTGGAGGAGAATGAGAACAGGGGAGAGACTAGAGAGACAAGACTTTTGCCTTCCATCACAGTGAGGAGGTGTTTGGAGACTCACTGCTTCTTCTTCTTTCGTGTGGCGTACACAGCCTAAAGTTGTTGGACAACTTGTTCTATTTGATCTTCCGTTTGTGCACGTCGAGTTGATTGCATTAGTCGAAACAGGTTGCAATCTTCCACCCCGAGACTCACTGCGATGGATGTTTATGTAAATTGTGTTAATTGTGTGTCTTGGTTTTTTTTTGATGATATGACTGCAGGAACGAAATTTCGTACGAACCACGTGTGTTTGTATGACAATAAATAATATTCTATTCTAAGAGGGCTTGTACAAAAAACAGGGATGTAATGCTGAGGTTCTATAAGGCGCTGGTGTTAATATTGGCTAAATTAAAGACACCATAAAAAGGAGGATCCCTGCACTTGTCAGAATTGCTTAACCCCATGTCAGCTGAACTTTACAGGCTTTGATTTGCACCAGCCAGCCTAAGCTCAGACTGATTTGCAGGATGGTAAGGGGTCCAGGTGTTCTCCATGTTTCTCTTAAATTGATAACATGTATAGCGGTTTTGCAAACTAACCTTAAATGCATCATTTCTATTGGGTCGCTGCAAAAGCATTGTAAACAGTATAAATAATGTTGCAAGGCGGTCAATTGATTAATTGATGAATGGTCGTATTGTTGAGCCTTGGAGAAATAGTTTGAATCTCGGGGCACATGTTTCAATGTTTGTTCTTGTTAGCTTCCTTCGAGAGCTTTCTTTCTTATACAATGCATGAGCTGTTGTATTATTGGGTTAGGGAAATGTCTGTTATGTATGGGGTTAATCGATATCTGTAATTGGGTTACTAAGAGACCACCCCCATGCGGTTCGGCCCCTCGAGGTCCCGGGACATATAAATGTCTGCTACCATGAGGTTCAGCGTCGATCTTCTGGGAGAGCGCTTGGGACTGTGTGAACTTCTGTAGTGTCTCTGTCTGAGCAAGGCCTAGAGGGCTTGAACAGACAGACACGAGGATCAAACCCGCCGTGGGATAGGTGCAGAGGTTGAACTGTGACGCGCTTTTGGGAAAATAAAATGTAGTTGTTGCAAGTGCTTGATTCAGTGTTTTTACTGAAACTATAATGGGGGGAAGCTTAGAAACAAGCTATTATCACTGGCAAGGCAGCATTTGGAATATTGTGAGCATAGTTGAAAGGCTTGGATGTTGAGAGGATGTTTCCACAAATGGGAGAGTCTAGGACTAGAGGTCATAGCCTCAGAATTAAAGAACATTCTTAAAGGAAGGAGATGAGGAGAATTTTTTTTAGACAGAGGTTGGTGAATCTGTGGAATTCTTTGCCATGGAAGGCTGTGGAGGGTGGCAGTGGATATTTTTAAGGCAGAGATAGATACTTGATTAGTGCAGGTGTCAGAAGTTATGGGGAGAAGGCAGGAGAATGTGGTTAGGAGGGAGAGATAGATCAGCCATAATTGAATGGCGGAGTAGATTTGATGGGCCGAATGGTCTAATTCTATTCCTCACTTATGACCTGATGTTCCTTCAAGCTACCTTTGGCAATCTGCCCTAATATTTCCTAATGTGACTTTACATAAAATGCTATTCGATAATTCTCCTGTGATGCATTTTGAGACGTTTACTCCATTAAAGATGCTGTATTGATGCAAGTTATGCTAATTGTATTCAGGTTAAACATTCCTGATCACAAATCAGTATGTGAGAAAAATACTCATTTGATTTTGGTTCCTTGCCAATTATGATAAATTTCCCTTCATTGGAACATTGGCTCTATCAGGGCAATCTGCTACTTTGGAATTTTACTCATCTGAAATTATGAACACATAAGTCCAGTCATAAATATACATTAAAAATGGTAATACCATCCCCTGGGAAACTAACTTGACACATTCCCCTCCAAGGGCTGCCAATAATAATATATATAACTTTTTTATCTATGAAAACAGGTTTTAAATAGGATGCCATTTTTCTTCATAAATCAACAGGGGGGCTATGGAGTGTGTTTTGGTGATTCCTGTCCATTTAAAAGTAGAGGCTAGTGATAGCAGAATCACAGAATGGTCACTCATAGGAAGCCATGTAACCCATTGAGACTGCACCAACTCCAGCTCAAAGCAAGCCAACTAGGGCGGCACGGTGGCACAGTGGTAGAGTTGCTGCCGTACAGTGCCAGAGACCCGGGTTCGATCCTGATTACGGGTGCTGACAGTATGGAGTTTGCACGTCCTCCCTGTGACCGTGTAGGTGCTCTGATATCCTCCTGCACTCCAATTGTAGGTTAATTGCATTGGTAAATAAAATAGTAAGATTAAACGAGAACTTACCAAGTTTGAAGGTTGATCTGTATTTTACGAGGAGTCGCGGTGAGGGATTTCGTGAAGACCCCGCCAGCACGCATGCGCAGCATCCTTCAAAGCAGCGGTGTGGAATCACAGAACCAAACCATGACTAAAAATAGTAAGATGAAACCGTAGAACTACCTGGTTGACCTTATGATAGAGGGTGGGAGCGGTGGGCACGAAATCCCTCACCGCGACTCCTCGTAAAATACAGATCAACCTTCAAACTTGGTAAGTTCTCGTTTAATCTTACTATTTTACTTCGGAGTCACGTGAGTGACTTCGTGAGATTTCAAAGCTCTGTGATTTCACGCCCTGGACAAACGTCCATGCTTATCACACTGCCGCCAGTCTGATGGAGGAAGGCTGTTAATGGAGTTCAGTCGAAACTGGCTGAAAAATCAACACAATTTATTAATCAAATAAACAACAAACCCCTAAATCGGGGCCAGACATTTACTGAGTGGTACCCAGGATAGCTTCTGCGAATGTCGCAGGGGTGGCCAGAGGCTTGTTATAGAACCGTTGAAAGGTTTTTCCCCACTGGCCCAGCCCGCGGTGGCGAGAATGTGGTCCATGGGCACCTCCATGGCTCTCGCTGCAGCCCTGGTGGAATGAGACTTAAAAATGTTAGTAGCAACTCCTGCTGCATCCAGCACCACCCTGAGCCACCTGGCGATCGTCTGTGTAGTCACCCGACGATGCGTAGGTTTATGACTGATGAGGAGCCCCTGTTCCTTCATCCTGATAACTCCAGTAACTCGGATGTAGTGGTGGAGATGGGTGACTATGCAGAGAGTGGCATCTACAGGGTACGCCCGAAATTCCAACTGCAGCCCATGCGCCCCTGGCCTGTGCTGTTTTAATAACTCTTTGACAAAGAAATTTATTTGACCAGGGGTGGCCACCATGCTGTCCAGTCGCAGTTTCTGTAACGTCTGGGCTCGTTGGACTGTAGTCAGTGCCATAAAGACAAAGACTTTAAGACTTTTGCCTTCCACCACAGTGAGGAGGGTGCCTGGTGAACTCACTGTGGTGGATGTTAAATATGTGTTTATTGTGTGTTTTGTTTTAATTTATTACATGTTATGACTGCAAGGTAACAAAATTTCGTTCAGACCGAAAGGTCTGAATGACAATAAAGGAATCTGAATCTGAATCTGAATAAGCATCACCACCTTGAGGGTGAGCTGTTTCAATGTAGCTCATCTATTGGAGCCCAGCTCCTCAGTAGGGTCAGCACGATCCCCACATCCCACGTTACTCTATATCTGGGTCGTGGAGGGTTGGTGTTGAACACTCCCCTCATTAGTTTAGACACCAGTGGTTGGAGCCGACACCTATATCCAGGTATGAGGACAGCGCACTCCTGGCGCTGTTGATGGCACTGTAGCTGAGGCCAGCATCGAAATGGAGGCCTGCTAGAAACTCCAACACATCAGGTATTGTTGCCGAGTTGGAAGACTTGTTGGTCCAAGCACAGAATGCCTCCCACTTTCTGATTTGGGTGAGGTACTGTTTCCGAGTTGATTCTCGGCATGATGCGGCGATAAGGTCTATGGCTCTTAACAAGATGCCTGCCCGGATGAGTGGTCTTTCAGAACCTGCAGGCCAACAAGCTTAAATGACCATGGCAAGGATGACTGACCCCCCCGTAATGGAGCGAGTAATCAATTTGGGATGTTTCCCAATCGCCATCCATGGTTGTTTTAAAATTTCTACAACCATCGGGTACCATGGTTGTGTAGGCCAGTCGGGAATGATCAATATGCCAGTTGCAGAGTCTAGTTTAATTTTCTGCACTACCCGACTGGTGAGGCAGAATGGGGGAAATGCGTAGCAAACCATTTCCCCCAATGGATAAAAACGCATCCATTGCTATTGCCCCAGGGTCTGTTTCCCACAACACATACGTTGGTATTCGATGGTTCAGCCTGGACGCAAATAGGTCAATATCTGGTGTCCCAAAATGAGCTATAATATCTCCAAAATTTGGGGGTTCAACATCCACTCAATGTTGTCATTGAAGACACGTGACCTGGTGTCCGCCACTGAATTAAGCTTCCCAGGCAAATAGGTCGCAGTAATTGAAATATTTCTTTCAATGCACCAGTGCCAAATTGTATTAGCCAATTCATCGCAAACTAGCAACCTGATACTACCCATATGACTGATGTAAGCCACTACTGTAGCATTATCTATTCGAAAGCGGACATGTAATCCCGTGAATTAGTACAGTAAGCCCGCAGTCCATGAAATGCCCCCAGCATTTCTATATAGTTTTTTATCCCATGTGACTCCAGGAATGTAGACTCATGACAGTTCCATCTGCCACCACAACTGGACATCGTACCAGTTGCTCCCCAGCCTGGTGCGCTTGCGTCAGTTAGTAGCACAACATCAGGGTTGCTCACTATAATAGGTCAATGACGTTCTTTAATATTATCTACCCACCATTGTAGCTCATTTCTAGCTTCCGGTGGTAACTGAATTGGCCGATCAAAGCGGCCAGCATTTGTTTTTTAATGCTGTGATTTTTTTATCTTTGTAAATTTCGGTAGTGTAGCGGTCCGAATCGTGCAGCTGGGAATGTAGTTACCAATTTAGAGTTACCAATACCAATAACTTTTGCTGTTTGCCGAATGGTCGGTACCCTGGCGCAAGCAAGATTGTGGCACTCTTCTATTATAGCAGTAGCTTTATTAGTTGGGATGATAAACTTCATTAAATTGGTGTCTAGGGTGAACCCCAAATAATCCATAACCAGTACCGGGTGCAGTTTTGATTTGTCTGGATGGATTACAATCCCAGCTTCTCAAGCAGAGCCTTGGTTGCAGCCACTCCTTGAATTGCCAATTGGAGGGTCTGCCCCACTATAAGGATTTCATCCAATATGCCATCACTATAATCTTGTTGTCGGAGAAGAGCCAATACAGGTAAATACCAATTTGGTAAACAGCCTAGGGCTGTGATGATTCCATTAGGCAATGCACCCTTCCAGACAACTTCAGAATTCCCTGTGAGCCTCAGCGATGGGCACCGTATAGCATGCTTCTTTCATATCGATGCATGCCATAAAAGTACCCTGGGTAAAGCATCTGCCTAGCTGTTCCAAAAGTATCCATTTTGAAATGGGTATATTGTACAAAAGTGTTCAACTCAGTTAAATCTATTATAATCCGACATTCCCCTTCTTTTACTGCTGGTGAAACATATTAGACTCAAACTCAATAGGTCCATGCTTGGTTATGCCAATTACCCCTTTTTTTCTGCTCGCCCTATAATTTCAGCATGCCCTACCTCCACCTCTTTTTGGGATAGAGTAAATTCCTACGAGGCGAATGCTGGGTAGGGGAATTTATACCTCCCACAAATTATATACCCTTGAACACTTTGTAAAATAAACTCATCTGTGGTGACAGTTTTCCCATATGTCAAAGGCAGCGCGCAATCGCCCACCTATTCGTGCAGGAGGGATACTACGGCGTGAGAGGAGCCAGACCCCCTTACCTCCATAGTTAACGGCGGTTCCGTACATACGGTGCTTCGGGTGGACGTTATGGAGGTTGACGGGCCGGCGGCCGCATTTTCCATGCAGGCCGCTGTTGGCCTTGCCCTAAAAGGTCGTTGTGTTTGTTGAGATGGAGGTAGGTAGGATCTTTGTGCCCTATCCGGCAGCCTTGGTTCACAGGTTGTATTAGGCTGTTGCCGGTGATATGGGTGAACTCTGGCCGATGGAGTTTCATGAGGCCCGCTGTTTTGGCCTCCTTTGTCCAGTCCCTTCACCTGTTTGGACAGGTCTCCAAACAACTGATGCGGCGGTGGAGCGGTAATGGTCGGCACAACCCCGCGAATTTGGGGTTGAGTGTGGGCTATATGGAGCTCTTACGCAGGCAGTTTATCTCATACTGGGCGTTGCATAGGAGTGCCAGTGCATCTTGCTGTTTACTGGACACATTATCCCCGACCAGGGTCCTAGCAAACGCCAGTCAAAACCTGACTCCGGAGTTGGTGCGTAATTAGGCAATCAATGGTGCCCGCCAATTCGTGGTGCAGGGTTCACCTGTCTGGGTGGAAACGGCAAACTTCACTCACCACATCCAGCATATCCTCCTCATGCTCTGGCTCAGCGGTCACTGGCTGTCCCGGGTCGTCTTTAAACACAGCAGCTGGGCAATCATTAATGCTTCTGGCTGGAGATGATGAGGTGCTGAGTGGTGTCCTTGCACGGCTAGTGGATGCCCGCGAGTCCCGCTCTTCTCGTTCCCGGTCCCGCTGGAGGCGTTGCACCACTAAGAGCTCCAACCGCTCTATGCGACCGTCCCTGCTATACGCAGCGGACAAGCCGACTTCCCCAGGCCCTGCGAATTCACTGGGGCTTCCACCATCGGACCACACCCCCTTAGAGTGCTGTCTAGGGTCCAATGGCAGGTCGTCGTGACCTACAGCCCAAGTAGGGTCATACGACTCCCGCACGGACTCTCCGCTAGTCTGTCTTCTCCCAGACTGTGGCGGCCCATCTGTCTGATAAGAAGGCAGGTGAGTTGAATCGGCGCCGGCCCCCGGAACCTGGCTCCCCGGAGTCCGTGCAGGCTTACCTCCACACTTGCCCATCTTTTGGCGTGGAGGCACATGGTCGGCCGCTCCCCGAGCTGAGCTGACCGACCGCCTACTGCTGCCACCTCCGCCCTTGACCGCAGCCTGACGGGGTGTGTTGTCGGTGGTATCTGCTCCAGCAGGCCTACACGACGCAGCAGTGATGTTGCCAGACTGCACTATGGCAGATCTCCCTGGCTGTGGTACGTTAATGCACTTTGCAGGGCTCCCCTGTCGTGCGGCTGTCCCCCGGCCCAGCCCCCTCGGGTCTTCTGGAGCTCGGGGAGGGGTTGCCTGTAAAGAACAAGACCCCTTGCCACGTACCTGTATCCCCCCTTATTCTCTTGGGGGACGGGGGCTCGGAGTCTGGATCCGTTGCTTCCAGCTCCGGAGCGGTAACCCATTCGGGTGAGTCGGCCCCTGAATCAGCGGGAGCGCCCGACTTCCGCATTCCTGCCCCCACCATGCGTTAAAGCTGCCGGCGTTCCTTGCAGCTCCGGGGACAAGGGCCGTTGGCTGGCCGCAGCTCAGCTCAGCTCCTCGACAGCGTCGTCCTCCGGCCCTTGTTCATGCTGTGAAGAAAAAGGTAATACTTACCTGCCGGTCTTGTGAAGGAGCCGGAGGAGAGAGCGCACTCCCACCCCCCAGCCTGCCGGTGCGAGTGCGCGCGACGATATATGCCACGCATGCGTGCTGGCGGGGTCTTCACGAAGTCACTCACGTGACTCCGAAGTAAAATTGGCCCTAGTGTGTCGGATAGTGATAGTGTGTCATATGCAATGGAAATTGTGCCCTGTATACTCAAGTCCCAGTCATTTATACACAGAACTCCAGCAGAATTGCCATAAAGGTTCATCATGGGTTCTTTACTCATGAACCCTACATTGCCACTTATAAAGTCAAGAGTCCTGGCAGCATTTTTAATACATTTCTCAATATTCCCTGCTACTTATGAAGATTTATGAGCGTAAACTCGCAAATGTTTGTTTTGTTGTGTTCCATTTAGAATTATGTCATTTAATATATATTACCTTCTTCTTACCAAAGGGTAAATACATATTATTAATATATCTTCAACATTGTGTCATCTGCAATGGAAATTGTGCCCTCGATACTCAAAACCCAGTCTTTCATATATTACAATAAACAATTGTTCTGTTATCATGGAGACTGCACTGTCGTTTCCATCCAGTCTTTCATTACACACTCTGTTAAAGCCAATTTTCTATCCATGTTATTTTAGTTATTCTTAATCCACGGCCTTCAATGTGAATAGTGCCCCGATTATGTTTCATCTTCCTAAACACCTTTTTGATGTTTATATTCGTGATGTCATCTTCATTTCCTTCTCTGTTACTTCATGAAGAAACTCAATTAACTTAGTTGGACATTATTTGACTTTAACAAATCTATGCTCATTGTCTTTCGAGAAAATCTAAAATTGTCCATGTGACACCCTAATTCCACCCGAATATAATTTATTGTACTTACCCAACCACGGAGGTTAAACAGGCTAATTTGTAGTTACCCACTTTAGCCTTGCTAAAGGACTTTGGGCTACAACATGAACAATTCTTCATTCCTCAAACTTCACTTATGGTTCCATGGATGTTTAGGATGTTATGCCCAGGGATTCTGCAATTTCCATCTTTACATTCCTCGGCATCCCATTTGTTTAGTTTAGTTTAGACATACCGCGCGGAAACAGGCTCTTTAGCCCACCGGGTCCACGCCGACCAATGATCCCCGCATATTAATGCTATCCTACACCCACTAGGGACAATTTTTACATTTACCGTGCCAATTTACCTACGTACCGGTACGTCTTTGGAGCGTGGGAGGAAACCGAAGACCTTGGAGAAAACGCACGCAGTCACGGGGAGAACGTACAAACTCGATGCCGACAGCACCCATAGTCGGGGTTGAATGCAGGTCTCTGGCGCTGCAAGCGCTGTAAGGCAGCAACTCTACTACTGCGCCACCATGCCGCCACAAACCTGTACATCTTCTAAGTGTGGGAGGAAACCGGAGCACCTGGAGAAAACCCACGCAGTCACAGCGAGAACGTACAAACTCCGCACAGTGAGCACCCATAGTCAGGATCACACCCACGTCTCTGGTGCTGTAAGGTAGCAATTCTACCGCTGCCACCCCAATGAAATGCAGCATGGTTTTCCAGTGCTTCCTCTTAATCAACTATTAGTTGATCTTAAATCTCAACGACATCTTCCATTGCTAAGACTCCAGCAGTGACTTTATCGTTTAGTGAAGACTGATGTAAAGTAAAATTGTCACTGTTCTATCTGGGACATATGATAATAAAATACGCTTGACACCTGACACTATTGAAGTACTCATCTAATTCCTTAGCCGTGACATCTGCCTCCATAAGTATTCATTTCGGACAAAGATTGGACCCAGCTCTCTCGGACAATGTTAGATTATAGAAAGACTAATGAGCATAGATTTGTTAAAGTCAAATAATGTGCAACTAAGTTAATCTTTTCCTATTAACACAACTCTAGAAAAAAATTGCATCCCCTTTTATTTGTGTCTTTTCTCTTTTCTGTCTTCAATTCCCTTTTTTTACTTGCTGTCTCAACTTGTGCTCGCAGTTCTGCTAACAACATGGCATCTATCAAACATCCACTACGCCAATTGTTACAAAGGGACAGGTTCAGGGATCTGACTAGCAGATCAGAAAAAAGGCAAACTCATCCATTAAGTTACAAATCAGATTTATTGGCATGAGAGAGAACAAACAACAATACTTACCTCTGTATACAAAGGACAAAAGATATTTATTGTCACATACACCAATTGGTGCAGTGAAATTTGAGTTACCATGCAGCACACAAATAAGGTAAACACAACACTATAGAATTGAAAATTAAACATAAAAACATCCCCCCACAGTGAAATCAACGTTTCCCACTGTGAGGGAAGGCAACAAAGTTCAGTCCTCTTCCTCTTGTTCACCCGTGGTCGGGGCCTATTGAGGCCTCGGCAGTCGCCGCAATGGCGGCCCGATGTTTCAGGCCCTCTCGCAAGTATGATGGAGCTCCGGCGTCGGAGCGTTGCGGGCCACGCCTTACAGCAGCACACCTCTTTCTCTCTCCGCCTCCGCCCGCGGTGCTAAATCGCGAGCCAACCCATCGGTGAACCCTCTCCTCAAGAACTAACTCATGGCTTACCAGCGCCTGCCTTTATACAGGCAGGAATCAGCAATTGAAATAACCTCCATTAGGACGTAGCTAAAAGTGCCACTCCCAAATTCAAACTGCAACCAATGGCAGGGACCTGTTGAGCGAGTCCCCCCACCACCCCCACTTTGAAAACAAAGCACTACCAGCCACAGACATGGCACGCATAGGTTTAAACAGAGCTCTGTTGGCTTAGCACCTGGAGCTTTAAACAATGCTGCCGGCTACAGCGCTATAGGGCACGAATTGATCGGGCTAAATTCTTATTATATTCCACCCCTTGAACAGTCTGGTTACCGTCATATCCGGCCCACGGACTTTGCCTTGTTACATCCGGCCCACGGACTTTACCTCGTTACATCCAGCTCACAGGCTTACTTTACTTTCTATTGCTCATTTAGGCAGCTCTGGATTTAATTTTCCCACCTTCCACCCTCGTCAGATTGTACCAAGACTGATATTTATACATCTCCACCTTAAAAGGCCTTCTTTTGTTCGCTTGCTAGGTTTTGTTTTAGGTAACTCTAGACCGATATGTTTTCATCTCATTTTGGCCAACTCCAATTCTTACCTTAATTCTTACCTCCAATTCTGAACTCTTCTTACCTTAAGGTAGTCATTGAGAGTCATACAGCATGGAAACGGATCATTTGGTCCAACTTGCCCATGCTGACCAAGATGCCCCATCTACGCTATTCCCACCTGCCCACATTTGACCCATATCCCTCCAACCTTTCTTAGTCATGTACCTGTTCAAATGCCTTGATTCAAATTTACTCAACTACCTCCGCTGACACCTTGTTCCATAGACCCACCACATCTGAGTGAGTACCCTCAGGTTCCTAGTAACCGTTCCCTTATTACCTTAAACCTATGTCCCCTGCTCCATTGGTTTTCTATTACTATTTTAAACCTGATGAGTTGGTGATCGCTAAACAGTACATTCCCAATACACACAGTTCCATTTGGCCTTGCCCAATTCCCAACGCCTGGTAGAGCCGCTGTCCCTCGATGCCAGAGACCCGAGTTCGTTCCCGACCTCGGCTGCTGTAGGTGTACAGTTTGCACATTCTCCCTGTGTTCCCTCCGGAGGCTCCGATTTCTTCCCACCTTCAAAAGATGCGCACGTTTGTAGGCTAATTGGCCTCTGCAGGGAATATATGAGAAAGTGGGAAAACAGAGCTAGTGTGAATGGTGGGGCCTTGGTAGGCCAAAAGGCATGTTGGCAATGCTGTATTGCTAAAAATGATATGTGCATCCTTTAGAAATTCCTCCCTCGCTATTACTCCTGACGTAATTGCAATAATATTCTATATTGAGATCATTGAACTCTATCCCATTATCACTTTCCATGTTTTGTTCACAGCTCTGCAGCTACCTTACAATGTACTGTCAACATCCTTGTCATGCCTTGGCAGTCCGTAGGGAGCTCTGGCAGAATGATCACACCAGTATTGCTGTTTAACTCCAAACAGTGTGATTCTGTTTAGTTCCAGCACAACCTTTCTCCAACACTGCAATATTTTGTGTAGATTTATACTGTCAAATAACTTGAAATAATAACAGAAAATGCTGGAAACACTCTGCAGGTCGGGCAGCATCTGTGGAAAGAGTGATGGCGCCTATGTCAAACAGAGTTAACGTTTCAATAATAGACACAAAATACTGGAGTAGCTCAGCTGGGCCGGCCGCATCTCTGGATAGAAGGAATGGGTGACGTTTTGGGTAGAGACCCTTCTTCAGCTTTCGATAATTTAGTTTAGAGTTACAGCGCGTAAACAGGCCCTTTGGCTCATTCTGTCCGTGCCGACAAGCAAACCCCATACACCAGCACCATCCTACACACCAGGGACAATTTACAATTAACAGAAGCCAATTAACCAACAAACCTGTACGTCTTTGGAGTGTGGGACAAAACCTGGAGATCATGGGGAGAACGTACAAACTCCGTATGGACAGCACCAATAGTCAGGATCGAACTTGGATCTCGGCGCTGTAGGCAGCAACCCTACCGCTGCGCCACTGTGCCACCCACGATATGACCTCCAGTATATCCGGCACCAGCAGATTTTCAATTTAAAATTATATTGTCTGGAAGAGCAGTTCTTGCAAACATTAAGGTGCTTTGAAGCAACAGCCCCGGTATTGACCTCTGCTGGAAACCATCTCCCTTCAGTCAAACTAATCCCTCGATCATCACTTCATTTTCTGTGCTTATTATCTCTTTGTGTCTCAGAAATGGCAGATCCTTTCTTATGCACTGATTATCTGAAGTATTATTGATTAGATGCTATTCAGCTGTTGGTACAATTAGCATTTTCTCTCCCAACTTTTTTTTGGAACTGTTCCTTTATCTATATTTAATTCATCTCTTTGATTTATCCCTGACTTTCAATGCCCTTTATCCTAAATCCTAGACCAACTGTTATTAAATCATTCGAGAGACACAAAATGCTGGAGTAACTCAGCGGGACAGGCAGCATATCTGGAGAAAAGGGATGGGTGACGTTTTGGGTTGAGACGAGTCTGAAGAAGAGTCTCGAGCCAAAACGTCACCCGTCCCTTCTCTCCAGAGATGCTGCCTGTCCCGCTGAGCTCTCCAGCATTCTGTGTCTATCCTCGGTTTAAACCAGCATCCTTCCTACACGCATTATTAAATCATTGTTATTGTTTCATCTGACAAGAAAAATGAATTGTTTTTTTCATATTTAATTATACTGTACATACCTTATGTTTAAATATGTTTTTAACGTTTTAATGTATTTATGCCAATCTTTAATACACCTGCCCATGGTCTTCCCAATTTATTTTATTGCTTCCTCTCTCTGTTTTCTATATTTGGGATTTATTTTCATATTATTAGTCTAAGGTTTGACATATGATTCTTTATTAAATCTCATTTTATTTTCTGTGCTCATCTGAGGAGCTTCAGCATTTGCAACAACACCTTTACTGCTTTGGGGAATATGTCTATTCAATACTTTAATCAACTTGACATAATGGAATAGGCTCAAAGGGTCTAAAGTCAGAGATGGTAAATGTAGTGTTTTACTGCTTCGTGACCTAATGCATCAAAGAGTCCGGGAGATATGGTGCTCCTTTCAACCTGCTATTCATGTAATGACTAAGGCCATGCACGGCAATTCGAAATCTTAACACCCCTAGGACTACGAGTGCAGAAATGATTTTCAGCATAATCGAGGATTCAGGATTATCAAAGACCAGCAGCCAGGTATATCATCTTTAAAGGGTTAATTTAAAAATGTTGAAGGAATAACTTAAATAAATCAATGGGGGGGGGGGGGGGGGGGCGGCGGTGGGACATTTGAAGCACATTGAAATGATATAATCCTCAGTATTCACTGTATAGACATGTGGGGGAAAAACTGCAACTGTATTCTCATTAAATATACAGAATCTTAAAGTGATCAATAAATAATAGGTGAGGATAACAAATAATGATGATATAAAGTTTAAGGGGGAATTTTTTCCCCTGAATCTATAAGAAATCGATCTATAGGGATAGCAGGATAATTATTATATTACTAAATTAGTAATCCAGAGGCCTGGATTTAAAGAATCAGCAGGTTTAGCTCTATTTAATTAAGTAACCTGAGATAGAGAGCTGACCTGACCTGTGCTGCTGAGACTTCATTATAATGATCGTGGTGTTTACTGCACTTTGCACATTAGGTGTTCAGGAATATGTCCAGGTCATTAATGATGCAACAGTAGAAGGAGACTGGCCACTCCCTCTTCTCCCCTCTCCCATCAGGCAAAAGTGTGAAAGTGTGAAAACACACACCACCACTTGTTCCCTTTATCATCGATACTTTTTTGCATATCTTTCATTCATTGTTCTTTATCTCTCCACATCACCGTCTATATCTTACGTTTCCCTGATCCCTGACCAGTCTGAAGAAGGGTCTCGACCCGAAACGTCGCCTATCTCCTTCGCTCCTTAGATTCTGCTGCACCCGCTGAGTTTCTCCAGCTTTTTGTTTAACCACCAAATTCAGTTTCTTCCCAGCTCTTATCAGGCGACTGGATCATCCTACCACAACCAGAGAGCAGTGCTGAACTACTATCTACTTCTGATGTTCCTCAGACTATCCTTGCTGGCTTTACCTTGCACTAAATGTTATTCCCTTGTCATGTATCTGTAAATGGATTGATTGTAATCATGTATTGTCTTTCTGCTAACTGGTTAGCTTTCTGCTGGAAGCTTTTCACTGTACCTCGGTACACGTGACAATAAACTGAACTGATTGTGAATCCCAATGCTACTGGGAGGAACCTGCGTGACTGCACTATCCCCACTTGGAAAGGTGACGTATTGTATAAGATCATGATAGAATTAGATAGGGTAAATGCACGGAGTATTTTACCCATAGTAGGGGAATCAAGAACCAAAGGACAGAGCTTTAAGGTGAGGAGATGGGGGAAGATTTGGTGGGGACCTGAGGAGTAACTTTTTTACACAAAGGGTGGTGGGTATATGGAACGAGCTGTAGGAGGAGGTAGTTGGGGCAGGTACTATCACAACGTTTAAGAAGCATGTGAACAGGTACATGGATAGGAAAGGTTTGGAGGGATATAGACAATAGACAATACATGCGGGAGTAGGCCATTCAACCCTTCGAGCCAGCACCGCCATTCAATGTGATCATGGCTGATCATCCCCAATCAATACCCTGTTCCTGCCCTCTCCTCATATCCCCTGACTCTGCTATCTTTATGAGACCTGTCTAGCTCTCTTATGAAAGTATCCAGAGTACTGGCCTCCACCGCCCTCTGAGACAGAGAATTCCACAGACTCACAAATGGGCCAAATGCAGGCAGGTGGGACTAGTGTAGATGGGGCACGCTGGTCGGCATGGGCAAGTTGGCCTGTTTCCACGCTGTATGACTCGATGACAATGACTGTGTAAATAATATGGTTCCAAAGGTAGGGCAAGAAGATTGGTATCCTGCATTAATTGACTCACCACCAACATGTAAAACATTTCCACCATTGCAAGCACTGATTTGATGTTGCTGGTATAGTCCCCACTTGATTGGATAAATGCAGCTCCAGCTATGCTCAAGACTCAATAGTTCAAGTTACTTTATTGCAACATGCAACTAGATAGAGTGAAATGCATTATCCAGTAAAATTATACTACACATATGCAATAAAACGTAAGTACAAGAGTGCAACAATTGTAGTGTAAAAAAGTAGATGTCTTCTGAGGATGGCCATTTTTCCGATGGTATCTTGTAGCTTTCAAGAATCAATATTAAGTCTTATGTTGGCCTTAAAGTCTTGTTTAGTTGAGAGAAACAGTGTGGAAACAGGCCCTTCGGCCTACCAAGTCCCGGCTGACCAGCGATCACCCATGCACTAGTTCTATGCTTCACATTAGGGACAACTTACATAAGCCAATTAACTTACAAACTTGCACAGTCTTTGGGACGAGATCGGAGACCAGAGCACTTTGGAGACAACCGAGCAGGTCATGGGGAGAACGTACAAACTCCTAAAAGCCCTGTCCCACGTTACGAGTTCATTCAAGAGTTTTCCCCGAGTTTGCATCAGGGTAAACTATGGTAATGGCCGCTCGTAAGTACTCGGGGCTCTCGTGGACATTTTTCAACATGTTGAAAAATCTTCACAAGTCTTCCCGAGCTTACCTGCCGTTGGCGAGTCTTCCCGAGTACCTGCTGTTAGCAGTACGAGCCGCTAAGAGCTCCGACGTACCCACTACGTTCATTCTACGTGCATGCCATGAGTTTGATTTTTTTTTAAATCGGGAGAACTCGTACAGTGGGACAAGGCCATTAAACAGAGGGCACCTGTAGTCAGGATCGAACCGAGGTCTCTGACGCTGTAAGGCAGCAACTCTACCGCTGAGCCGCCCCAATGTCCTCGTGGTGACACTGAATCAATTATGTCGGGGTCAGCCTGGCACAAAGAGGTACCATAGAGAACAAAATAACTTGCCGGTTCTCCATCCAAAACACTAAATATTCACTCACTTCATCAGTGCTGCGTTATGTCTGCAGTGGCCGTTATCTAATGAGAGACATTGTGCAGATACGACAATCTCACACCCTTTTGTGGACACACCCTGTACGATGGTATTTATAATATTCCAGTGGGCCATTATAACAAGCTTCATGCAGTTCAGAATATTTGCCTTGATCTTTGTAAATGGCAGATCAATATTTTGATGATCAATATTTAGCTTTCTTCAGTCTAAAGAGAGAATATAAAGAAACCCAAACCATGTGAAATTAAAGAGAATTATCTGGAGGTACATAGGACCAAATTAAAAGAAAGTTCATGACAATACATCTATCAAACATTACTCGCATAATTATGTTGCTGTCCATACAATCCTATATTTTCATCTTACGGTTTTATGATATATTTCAAAATTATGATATATATTCAATATTTGGTTTGCATTCAGGTTTAGAATCCAGCAAGAAATTACACAGGTGCTATGAAATAACATAAAAATTATCTTGCATGAGTAGTCCACAATTTACTGTGTTGTGTCGCTTTTATGTCCTCATTAGTGGTGTACAGAACTAAGTGTGTAACTGGCTGGTTGATTCATACTGTCTCATCTCGCCCAAAACCAGCTTAATGAATGGAACTATGCGCGGCCTCACTACGATCTTTGATAATCAGTCTGCGGGTTTTAACGACCCTCTGTTGCTCTTTTCTATTGTATTTCCCAAGTAAAATGTATCTCTTTTCGTATTTGCCCACGGGTTATGAGCAACATATTTTTCCTCATTAATCTTTCATCCGTGGTCTCTTTGTTGGCATCTGGATCCTCCAGCCTTCCACATCAATGGATGGTGTTGCAATGTGTGTCTGCCAACCCCTTGTGAGTTGGGACTATTCATTTGCACCTACCCCTTTCACATTGCCGTTTTTTACAAATCTAATTATAATACAGCTTGAAGCATAGTTCCATTGTATTTTTTTCTTTCAGCATCATTAAAAGTTGCCATCCTAATTAGAACAGTCATATTCTTTAACACAGCTAATGTTTGGCACCAAACTTCAAAGGAAAAGGACATGTCAAAAATATAATTGATGGTTTCCAATGTACTACCTACCAAGGCCCGCACGTCTCTGGTGTATCGGTATAGAACAGGCCATTCAGCCCCTCCAGCCTACTTTGTTCAGTCAGCTAATGGGCGATTTGCACCTCAGCTCCATTTGCATGCCTTTATGCAGTATCCTTTATAGCCCGTCATAAAATCCCAGTCCTCAAATTTAAATTTGAGTCAGCATCAGCAGATATATAGAGCAAGCAAACTTACACCACCGCATATAAACAAAATGCTTCCCAATTTCACAGCTGAATAAGACACAAAGTGCTGGAGTAACTCAATGTGGTAGGCAGCATCTCTGGAGAACATGGATCGGTAAAGTTTTGAGTCGGGACCCTTCTTCAGATTATTTTGTAGAGGGGGGAGAAAGCTCGAAGGGAGGTACGAGCGAGACAAAACCTGGCAAGTGATAGGCAGCGACACAAGGACACAAGGTGCAGGAGTAACTCAGAGTCAGGCAGCGTCTCTGGAGAACATGTGTAGATGACATTTCAGACTCTAGGTGATAGGTGGATGCAGGTGAGGGGGGTTTTGATGGTCGGCAGAGGCAGGGCTGGAAAGAATCCCAGAATTTGTGAGATAAGATGATAAATAAGATGTGAAGTCCAAGGAAGGGATATAGGTGGAAGGGCAGGGAGAAAGGGAAAGGGTTTGTTTGTTAGTTACCTAAAATTGGAGATTCCATTGTTCAACCTATACTGGGTACACAAAAGGCTGGAGAAACTCAGCGGGTGCAGCAGTATCTAAGGAGCGAAGGAGATAGGCGACGTTTCGGTTTCGAGACCCTTCTTCAGACCTATACTGCTGTGTTGTACGCTACCCAGAAGGAATATGAGGTGCTGTTCTGCCCGTTTGCATTGTAAGGCACCAATTTCTTGTTCTGCCTTCCCACCGTCAGAGGAAGTAGTTTTTTGACATCTACATTTTATTATTTCAAAGTTCTTGGCTATGTTATCTTACAACAGGGCAGGATCATCTTGCCAGTGATTGAGTTGCTGCCTCACAGCGCCAGAGACTTGGGTTCAATCCTGACCACGAGTGCTGTCTGTGCAGAGTTTGTACGTTCTCTCTGTGACGGCACGGGTTTTCTCAGTGTACTCTGGTTTTCTCCCACATCCCAAAGACATGCACTTAGGTTAAGACATAGGTTAATTGGCTTCTATAAATTGCCACTAGGGTAGGATGCAAATGTGGGAAAACTTAGAATTATTGTATGGGTGATCGATGGTCGGCGTGGACTCTGGGGACCGAAGGGCCTGTTTCCACATTTCATCTCTAAACTAAACTTTATAATTTCCATAAAATCTAAACCAACTCTGTGCAATAATTTCTCAGACTTTAACCCTTTTAGCCCATATCTGGGGTCAAGGAAAGAGCGTTCACGTCGCGGCCCTGTTTCCACCAATCTTTCCACCACCACGCACAAGAAGCACAAGACAGACACCGTTGTATGCAGATGCCGACAAGTGTGTTCAGCTCTGGCTGAACAACTTCTAATCTTGTGTGTGGACTCGATAAGATGAAGAAGAAGCCCACATCTATCAACTGTTCTGACTCAATCTGAACTGCCCTTCATTCTGTTTTTAAATTCTTGTACATTTACCTGCCAGAAAATATGTGCATTGGGACTGAATGAGATGTACACATGTTAAAATGATTAAAGGAAGACACAAAATGCTGGAGTAACTCAGCGGGACAGGCAGCAGCTCTGGAGAGAAGGAATGGGTGACCTTTCGGGTCGAGACCCTTCTTCAGACTGATCTGAATTATTAAATATATCTGTCTTCAGTGTTACTGCAGCGAGCAGGGAAGTAGGCAGGAGAGGTGATTCCCATTTACATGTAATAACAAGGTTGAGAGCCTTGTATTAAATCAATTTAAAAGGTGTATATCTGGTTGGCCAAATTTCCCAAGACTCAGCTTGTGAGGAGAGTTGAGTGCAAAGATACAGTCGAGAGCCTGTTTAGATGTCACATGCACCGGGAATGCAACAATCAAATACTCACTAGCTGCATTACCACTTTTTTAATCTGCACTTTCCCTGGAGGGGTAAACACTGTAATCGTGTTTTGCTTTTCTGCTGACTGGTTAGCACACAACAAAAGCGTTTCACTGTACTTTTGTAAACTAAACTGAAACTGAAATGAAATGAACTTAATGTTGGAGCACGATATTCTGAACTATGGTTATTTTTCTCTTTGCACTGCCTGCTGTACATGCGTAAGGTATGATTTGACTGGAGAGCTTGCAGGCCAAAACTTTTGTCTGCATCTTGGTACATAAACCTGTACAAATTTACTGTGGACAACTTAGATGAACTGCATACTTTTAGTTTTAGAGATACAGTGCGGAAACAGGCCCTTCGGCCCACCGAGTCCGTGCCGACCAGCGATCCCCGTACACTAGCACTATCCTACACACTCGGGACAATTTACAATTTTTACCAAATCCAATTAACCTACAAACCTGTACGTCTTTGGAGTGTGGGGGGATCCGAAGCTCCTGGAGAAAACCCACACAGGTCATGGGGAGAACGTCCAAACACCATACGGACAGCACCCGTAGTCAGGATCGAACCCGGGTCTTTGGCGCTGCGAGCCAGTAACTCTACCGCAGCGTCACCGTGCCGCCCCTTATCTTTGGCATGTGGGAGGAAACTGGAGTAACTCACGAAGGCACATGAAGTCATCGGGGTATGACAGAAACTCCACATAGACAAGACTGGAGGTCAGGATCATACAGGAGTCCTGGTGCCGGTAAGGTTGAAGATCACAGCAATAAACATGGACGACTGAAGCTGCAGCCAAGTGGAAGTCCAGGGCATGATAGATGGGGTTGCGGCGTTTGATATCCAAGTCCTGATGGAGATTGATGCAGTGATAAAAATACTTGGCTCATGACGCCATCACAAACATTCCTCTGTGTCTCCGCCAAAGAGGCATAACCCATGTTCGAAAACCTCTGTAATCATGGATTGTTTGACACCTGATGTAACCTTAGTAACTTTTGTTAACCTTATTATTGTCATTATGATAGGATATGATAGAACTTTATTTATCCCAGGAAGGAAATTGATCTGCGAACAGTCATAAAAATACAAAATACATGAAACATGAAATTAAAGTGACGAGTGAAAAGGATTCGGGATGTGCAAAGATTGGGGGTGGGCGGGGTGGGGAGGGGTGTCAGTCTCAGTCTACACCACGACAGAAGTGGGATGAGTTGTAAAGTTGATAGCCACAGGGAAGAAGGATCTCCTGTGCCATTCTGTCCACTGTCCTGCATCTTGGTGGATCAATGCATCCACTGAGCTTTCACAACAGACACTGTAAATAGCTCGTTCTAAGCATCCCCCCAGTCTAGTTTCAGTCAAAACCCACTGAGTCAAGCACTTGCGCATCTAAACTTTATTTTGGAAAAACACAACAACAGGTCCCTGACCACCGCGGGTTCGATCCTGGTACCTGCCTGGCCAAGTCCTCCTAGCCTCGTTAAAGCAGAGACACTCCAGAAGGTCACGCAGGCCTACGCGTTTTCCCAGAAGATTGACACAGGACCTCATGGGAGTGGCCTTTTATAGGTCCCTGAACCTTGATGGGCCGAACAACATGGGGGTGGTCTCTATACAGTCCAATAACAGATATTGATTAACACAGTACATAATACACATTTTCCCAACCCAATAATACAGCGACTAATACAATGTATCTGACGAAGTTTCTAGATGCAAGTTAACAGAGATGAATTATGCAACATGTGCCCGGATATTCAAGAAACCCAGACAAGGCTCAACACTTAACCCAATCAACATCTAGCAAAGTAAAGCTTTGCAACAATATTTACAATGTGTATTGTGTTAAAGAAGGAACTGCAGATGCTGGAGAATCGAGGGTACACAAAAAGCTGGAGAAACTCAGCGGGTGCAGCAGCATCTAAGGAGCGAAGGAGATAGGCGCCGTTTCGGGTCGAGACCCTTCTTCAGACTGGTCAGGGATCAGGGAAACGAGAGATATAGACGGTGATGTGGAGAGATAAGGAACAATGAATGAAAGATATGCAAAAAGGTATCGATGATAAAGGGAACAAGCCATTGTAAGCTGTTTGTGGTGTGAAAATGAGAAGCTGGTGCGACTGGGGTGGGGGAGGGAGATAGAGATAGAGGGAATGTGAAAATGAGAAGCTCTTTCGCTCCTTAGATGCTGCTGCACCCGCTGAGTTTCTCCAGCTTTTTGTGTACCCTTTACAATGTGTATGTCTGGTTTGCATTAACACCAATCCGTTTCATGCAATCTACACCTAATTGTCAGAATCTGCAGATGTTCCATTCTCTTCCTGCAACTCTTATCTAGGCCCTAGACAAGCTGGCACCATTCTGCAAGTTGTCCCATTTCTGTAGAAGGCACATTTAAATTTAGCAAATGGCCTAGCAGCCCAGAAGCCTTTACTAAATTTTAGTGGCCTGGCATCTCCAATTTGGCCAGAATTAATAACACAACAGGAAATCTGTCAGTGAACAGTATGTTTAGAAAATACCTTTAGTTTGCCGGGCTATTATCAAGAGACACGATTAAGCCATGTGGAGGATGTGGTACTGATATTACCAATTTGGCTAAAACAGAATTGCTTGATTTGGATTTGTGCTGAACAGCTGGAGTCTATATTTCAGGATTTGTCTTCGTTGGCATTAAAAATTAATTTTGAAGAATGTTCATCGAGTCTTCCAGCACAGAAACAGCCCCTAAAGCTCACTGATTTTGTGCTGGCCATCAAACTCCCATTTACACAAAACCTATTTTATTCGTCCCACAATTACATGAACTCCCCCCACACCCGTGCCTCCCCCCCCCCCCCCCCCCCCCCACTCCCCTCCGCATAAGCTACAAGTATGCATTGGTATGCCTTGTGTGGCAAGTCTCAACAGAGACAGCCTGTCAGCACTGTAAAGTTAGGTATCAGAGAGTGGGTATGACTTCTATGGTAAAAGCAGCGCAGCAACTCAGTTCAGTTCCATTTAGCTTATTGCCACGTGTACTGAGGTACAGTGAAAAGCTTTTGTTGCGTGCTATCCAGTCAGCAGAAAGAGAGTACCGGGGCGGCAAGGTTGCGTAGCGGTAGAGTTGTTGCCTTACAGTACTTGCAGCATCGGAGGTACACAAAATGCTGGAGAAACTCAGTTGGTGCAGCAGCATCTATGGAGCGAAGGAGATAGGCAACGTTTCGGGCCGAAACCCTTCTTCATCGGAGGCCTGGGTTTGATCCTGACTACGGGTGCTGTCTGTACAGCGTTTATACATTCTCCCCGTGATCATGTGGGTTTTCTCCAAGATCTTCAGTTTCCTCCCACTCTCCAAAGATGTGCAGGTATGTAGGTCAATTGGCTTGGGTGTATGTGAAAATTGTCCCTAGTTAGTGTAGGATAGTGTTAATGTGCGGGGATCGCTGGTCGGCGCGGACTCGGTGGGCCGAAGGGCCTGCTTCCGCTCTGTTTCTCTAAACTAAACTAAAGTACATGATTACAATCGAGCCATTTACAGTGTATAGACATGTGATAAGAGAATAACGTTTAGCGCAAGGTAAAGTCAGCAAGGTCCGGTCAAGGATAGTCCGAGGGTCACCAATGAGATAGATAGTAGTTCAGCACTGCTCTCTGGTTATGGTAGGATGGGCTTTCTATGCAGTTGGGTTGGTGTTCAGTAATCATATATCGTGCTTATGTCAAAATTCCCACTTCCCTTCTCACAACCAATGTAGAAGCTATAAGATTATTGAAAACTAGACCTGAATATTACAATGGATCGAACTTTTCCTCCTTCTAAGGCACATCCTTTCTGCTCCCAACCTGCGATTGAAATTGGAATTGATTCTGTGGGAATGTAGATACTTCAGGGAGCTGCCTTCACAATGGATGAACACCGTGAAGCTGTGTTTGTTTGGCATAAAGCAGCAAAATCATTGAAAATGATACATGTTACATCACATTGAAAGGAAAACAAAAATGGCTTTCCTCAAAGATTTAATATAAACTCCAATAAAGGGCAAGAAATTGTTATACAATTGTGATTCTGTGAATCTCATCAGCCTACCTTTTGCAATCTGAAATCAAGGGCATTTTGGGTTAAGATTGCTGTATACATTCCTCATTACTGACGTTAACACGGTCTTGCTAAAGAAACATGTATTAAATCATACTTTACTAATATTAGCTGTAATATTGCCTCATTAAGGACAATGATCAAACTTAAAAGAATAATCAATTGTTTATTGGAAACTTTCGAGCATTTGAATTTAAAATCCAGTACTTTTAACACCAAAAACATCACAAAGTGCTGGAGTAACTCTGCAGGTCAGGCAGCATCTTACAAAGATAGTTACATGAACAGCAATAAGTTACATGAACAGAATTATTCCCTGCATTTCCCAAGCGTTTAATCAAATCAAGCTTATGTGAATATTGGTTTAAGGTTGAAAATATACCTCTTATGTACACAGTTCAAAACACCACACAGTTGAACAAATAAGTTAATTACAATTAGGCCCACGGGGTTGTACAGAATACAAATGTGCCCTTCAGCCCAATTGATCTAAGATGACCAGAGTGGGGGAGTCCAGAACCAGGACTAACAGTTTAAGAATAAGGAGTGGGCCCTTTAGGGCAGAAATGAGGAAAACTTTATCACCCAGAGAGTTGTGAATCTGTGGAATTCTCTGCCACAGAAGGCAGTGGAGGCCAATTCACTGGATGTTTTTAAGCGAGAGTTAGATTTAGCTCTAAGGGCTAACGGAATCAAGGGATATGGGGAGAAAGCAAGAATGGGGTACTGATTCTGGATGATCAGCCACGATCATATTGAATGGTGGTGCTGCCCCGAAGGGCCGAATGGCTTACTCCTGTACCTATTTTCTATGTTTTTTTCTATGTTTCTATGATCATGTTGTCTATCTGCATTAATCTGTCTTAATAATAATCTGCGTTGTCTATCTCCTCTACTCTTTTTCTATCCAAGTGCTTACCCAAATACCCTTTCAATACTGTCATTGTATCAGCCTCTACTACTTTCTTAGGCAATTAATTTTATGTAACCGGCACCTTGTCTACGGAAAAATCTGTCCCCAGATCTACTTTAAATTTCTCCCCGTGGCCCTTTAGTTTAACTTGTAGATTAGCTGCTCCTAATCTACTTTCCTCAAGTCCTGTGTTAATACTTTTGAAATCACCCCTCCTCCAATTTCAGACTTTAACTCCAGGACTGACCATGACCTTTTCAATGATTACCTTGAAACATGCTAAACTATGGTCACTGTTTCCAAAGTGTTTCTCCATAGACACTTCCACCACTTGCTCTTGCTCATTTCTAGCATAAGATCCTTATTACGACTCTCTACATACTGTTTTAAAAACTCCTTTTGAATGCATTTTACAAACTCATCCCTTCTGAGACCTATGTATGAAGGAAATCTAGTACTATTAACACCAAAAGGACCACAAAGTGCTGGTATCACTTGGCAGGTCAGGCAGTATCTCTGGAGAACATGGATAGATGATGTTTCGGGTCGAGACCCTACTTCAGTGCCACTCAAATGCCAGTCTGAAGAACAATGTCGACCCGAAATGTTATCTATCCATGTTCTCCAGAGATGCTGCCTGACTTACTGAGTTACTCCAACACGTGGTGTCCTTAGTGTAGGAAGGAACTGCAGATGCTGGTTTAAAGCAAAGAAAGCAAAGATTTAAAAAAAAAAAAAAAAAAAAAAAATTGGATAAGTAAGTATGCAGATGATACTAAGATAGGTGGTATTGTGGATAATGAAGTAGATTCTCAATGTCTACAGAGAGATTTGGGCCATTTGGAAAAGTGGGCTGAAAGATGGCAGATGGAGTTTAATGCTGATAAGTGTGAAGTGCTACATCTTGGCAGGACAAATCAAAATAGGACGTACATGGTAAATGGTAGGGAATTGAGGAATGCTGTGGAACAGAGGGATCTAGGAATAACTGTGCATAGTTCCCTGAAGGTGGAATCGCATGTAGATAGGGTGGTAAAGAAAGCCTTTGGTGTGCTGGCCTTTATAAATCAGAGCATTGAATATAGGAGTAGGGAAGTAATGTTAAAATTTACCAATTCTGGAGTATGGTGTACAATTTTGGTCGCCTAGTTATAGGAAGGATGTCAACAAAATAGAGAGAGTACAGAGGAGATTTACTAGAATGTTGCCAGGGTTCCTGCAACTATGTTACAGAGAAAGGTTGAACAAGTTAGGTCTTTATTCTTTGGAGCGCAGAAGGTTAAGGGGGGACTTGATTGAGGTCTTTAAAATGATGAAAGGGATAGACAGAGTTGACGTGGATAAGCTTTTCCCATTGAGGGTAAGGAAGATTCAAACAAGAGGACATGACATGAGAATTAAGGGACAGAAGTTTAGGGGTAAGGTGAGGGGGAACTTCTTTACTCAGAGGGTGGTGGCTGTGTGGAATGAGCTTCCAGCAGAGGTGGTGGAGGCAGGATCGATTTTAACATTTAAAAGTAAAGTGGATAGGTATATGGACGTGAAGGGAATGGAGGGGTGCAGTGCAGGTAGATGGGACTAGGGGAAAACAAATGGTCGGCACGGACTGGAAGGGCCGAGAGGGCCTGTCTCCGTGCTGTAATTGTTATATGGTTATATGGTTATAGACACAAAAAGCTGAAGTAACTCAGCGGGTCAGACAGCATCGCTGGAGAAAAGGAAAAGGTGACGTTTTGGGTCGAGACCCTTCTTCAGACTGAGGGTCTATGGATCCTTATGTGTATTAACCACCGTCAGCAGTTCTTTGTCTCCACTATGACACCACATTGTTTTACGCTTTTGCAATTTGCTTACTGACACTGGCAGGCTGGCACTGCATTTTTCTTCCATATCTGCTCTTCTCATCCCTGCTGACTATCGGGTGGGCAATAATATAACCTCATCAGAGTGATTGGCCCTTTCATATCTCTAAGTGCAACTCATACAGCGTCATTGCCCGAATCTCCAGGGTATTCTCCTTGAGTACTGCACTAAATCTTTTCATGATCAGCAGTGCTCCACCTGCTCCCCTTTCACATCCCTTCCTTCACACCTGAACCTCCCCTATCCCAAGACTAAGTATTCATAAAGCTCAAACTGGCGGCACGTTGGCGCAGCCTTAAGAGTTGCTGCCACATGCCCCTGTCCCCTTTAGAAAACGAGAACGGAAACCTCTGGAGACTTTGCGCCCCACCCAAGGTTTCCGTGCGGTTCCGGAGGTTCCCGGAGGTTCCCGGAGGTTTTTGTCCTCCGGCAACCGCCTTCAACTAGCATCGCAACCGGCTTCAACTAAATAATTACCGATTTTTAAAACGGAAACCACTTTTGACCATTAGGGAGACTGACAAAAAACCTCCGGGAACCGCACGGAAACCTTGGGTGGGGAGCAAAGTCTCCAGAGGTTTCCGTTCAGGTTTCCTAAGTGGGACAGGGGCATTACAGCGCCAGGGACCCGGGTTCAATCCTGACTATGGGTGTTGTCTGTATGGAGTTTGTACGTTCTCCCGGTGACCTGCATGGGTTTTCTACTGAGATTTTCGGTTTCCTTCCACACTTGCAAGACGTACAAGTTTGTAGGTTAACTGGCTTGGTGTAAATGTAAAAATTGTCCCTTGTGTGTGTGTAGTGTGCAGTATAATGTTAATGTGCACGGTTTGCTAGTCAGCACGGACTCAGTGGTTCGAAGGGACTGAAGGGTTCGAAGGCATTTGGATAGCAGTAAAATGATTAGTCCAAGTCAACATGGATTTATGAAAGAGAAATCATGCTTGACTAATCTTCTGGAATTTTTTGAGGATGTGACAAGTAAAATGGATGAAGGGGGGCCAGTGGATGTAGTGTATCTAGACTTTCAGAAAGCCTTTGATAAGGTCCTGCATGGTAGACTGGTGACTAAAATTAGAGCACATGGTATTAGGGGTAGGGTGTTGACATGAATAGAAAATTGGTTGGCAGACAGGAAGCAAAGAGTAGGAGTGAACGGGTCCTTTTCAGAATGGCAGGCAGTGGCGAGTGGAGTGACGCAAGGCTCGGTGTTGGGGCCGCAACTGTTTATCATATATATTAATGATTTGGAAGAGGGAATTAGGAGCAACACTAGCAAGTTTGCGGATGACACAAAGCAGTGTGAATTGTGAAGAGGATGTTCGGAGGTTGCAGAGAGACCTGGACAGGGTGAGTGAGTGGGCAGATGCGTGGCAGATGCAGTATAATATAGATAAATGTGAGGTTATCCACTTTGGCAGCAAAAACAAGGGGGCAGATTATTATCTCAATGGGGTTAGGTTAGGCAAGGGGGAGGTGCAGCGAGGCCTGGATGTCCTTGTACACCAGTCACTGAAAGTTGGCTTGTAGGTACAGCAGGCAGTGAAGAAAGTTAATGGAATGTTGGCCTTCATAACAAGAGGAATTCAGTATAGGAGTAGAGGTTCTTCTGCAGTTGTATAGGGCTCTGGTGAGACCACATCTGGACTATTGTGTACAGTTTTGGTCTCCTAATTTGAGGAAGGACATCCTTGTGATTGAGGCAGTTCAGCGTAGGTTCACGAAGATTGATCCCTGGGATGGCGGGACTGTTATATGAGGAAATATGGAAAAGACTAGGCTTGTATTCACTTGAGTTTAGAAGGATCAGGAGGGATCTTATAGAAACATATAAAATTATAAAAGGAATAGCCAAGCTAGATGCAGGAAAAATGTTCCCAATGTTGGGCGAGTCCAGAACCAGGGGCCACAGTCTTAGAATAAAGGGGAAACCATTTAAGACTGAGGTGAGAAAAAGCTTTTTCACCCAGAGAGTTGTGAATTTGTGGAGTTCCCTGCCACAGAGGCAGTGGAGGCCAAGTCACTGGATGGATTTAAGAGAGAGTTAGATAGATCTCTAGGGGCTAGTGGAATCAAGGGATATGGGGAGAAGGCAGGTACGGGTTATTGATTGGGGACGATCAGCCACGATCACAATGAATGGCGGTGCTGGCTCGAAGGACCGAATGGCCTCCTCCTGCGTCTATTTTCTATGTTTCGATGCTGTATCTCTAAACTAAACTAAACGGCTTATTTGGTAACGAGAATCATGTATAATGAATATTTCCCCTTTTAAAATCCAATTTAGTTTAGTCATAGTTTCTTCCAAATGTTTCTGCATAACTTATTCATCCAGCAAAATATTATCTGGAGGTAATACCTTGACTTTGTCTTTGAATGCTTTCCCAGTCAAATGTGTTTGTCATGAAATTGTAGCTGCACTAATGCTGTAAACTGTGTCATTAATTCTCTAGTCTCCAAAACAAAACCTGTTTTTTCTATAACTGCAGCAAATCACTGTAACTAATCTGTATTTTATGAAAATGCAGCATATAAAATCCTTCATTAAACTTCTGTCAAATTGTGACCCAAGAGGGATTCACAGCAAAGTATCCAGAGAAAATTTAAAGGGACCCACATGACAATCCCAAGATAGACACAAAATGCTGGAGTAACTCAGCGGGCCAGGCTGGAGCATCTCTGGAGTTAGGTGACGTTTCGGGTGAAAGATAGAGAAGGCCAGAACAAACCGGGGGTGGCAATAGATGACCTCAGGAAGCCTGGAGTCCATAATGGCCCATTGTTGGCTGGGAAGATGTGCTAATGACAGGGAGTCAAGGATGTGAACAGTAGAACTAGTAGGATGACTAGGATGGGTCGGGGGGGTCGGGGGGGAGGGGAGGGATATGGGGGGGGGCGGGGAAGGTCGGGTGAGAGAGAGAAAGTGGAGGTTAAAGGAAATCCAGGAGCTACTTGAAATGTGAGAAATCAACGTTCATACTGCTGGGTTGTAAGCTGCCCAAGCAAAATATGAAGTGCTGTTCCTCATAATTTGCCTGTGACCTCCCTCCGATAGTGGAGACAGCCCAGGACAGAAAGGTCAGTATGGGAATGGGAAGGGAAGTTGAAATGTTTGGCAACTGGTCATCAGGTCATAAGTGATAGGAGTAGAATTAGCCATTGGGCCCATCAAATCTACTCCACCTTTCAATGATGGCTGATCTATATCTCCCTCCTAACCCCATTCCCCTGCCTTCTCCCCATAACCTCTGACACCTGTACCAATCTTTCTCTGCCATAAAAATATCCACTGATTGGGAGATCGCATAGGCCAAGGTGGATTGAGCATAAGTGTTTAGCGAATCCCAAGGATGTGATTGTTCAGCTTTGAGCTTAGTCCGATACATAGATATCTGTAAGTTTACACTAAAACAAACTTCATTCATATGTAAGAGGTAGGTGTGCCATCCAGAGGTCATGTGTGCGCACAACTATATATTAACAAGAAGATAGACACAAAATGCTGGAGTAACTCAGTGGGACAAACAGCATATCTGGAGAGTAGGAATGGGTGATGTTTCAGATCAAGACCATTCTTCATACAAAAGAAAGACACTAAGTCTGAAGAAGGGTCTCGAGCCAAAACGTCACCCATTCCTTCGCTCCAGCGATGCTGCCTGTCCCGCTGAGTTACTCCAGTATTTTGTGTCTGTCTTCGGTTGGTTTTAACCAGCATGGAACATTTCCTTCCTATATGTTTTAACAAGGTGGTATTTAATCCTGCATGGAACTGCACTGAGTGTCATTGCACCCGGCATGTTACCTACCATTCTTCTTCATAGTACTGTAATGGTCCTTGCTACTGTAATGAATGTAGCCATTGACCTTGCAGCCCATTAAACCTGGTGCAGGTTTAGAAAGCAAGTTATCTCAGAACAAATGACTGAAAATTGCAGAGGTTCACATTCAGCTATGGCAGGAGTTGAGCACTATGATATAGTGCGGCAATCTGCTCTACACGGACGTTGAGATGTATATGCGCACATATCGGAAGAGTCCTCATTTTGAAGTGAAAGGAGGTAGTTAAACATGGAACGGCTGGTTCCCTTATGTAAACATGTGTCTCTCAGTTGTTGGATCGTTGCTCAAACGTGGAACTTAGGAAGTCAAAGTATAAGGTGGCACAGCAGTGCCAGAGACCTGGGTTCCATCCTGACTTTGGGTGCTGTCTGTATGCAGTCTCTACGTTCCTCCCTATGTCCACGCAGATTTTCACTTGTAAATTGCTCGTAGTGTGTAGGGAGTGGATGTAAAAGTGGGATAGCATAGAACTAGTGTGATTGGGTGATCGATGGTTGGCATGGTCTTGGGAGGCAAAGAGCCTGTTTCCATGCTGTTTCTCTAAACAAAATTAAATATGTGGGGCTATGCTGTCATGCACAATGGTATCCAGTGGCATTCCACATTACATGCAATAGTTGGTACCACTTTCTTAAAAAATACTTACAAACACATGGCTCTGGTTTACACATGATTTACTCTTGCAGAGAGGAGCCTTAATTACATATGCGAAGCTCCTTAGACTGATCAGCGAGGACCTGGTTCAAAGCTGTGAAATCCCATGAGTGGGACTATCAACAGAATGATCCCCTATAAGTTTTCTTCCATTGTAGGTCCGTTTTGGGTCTCTCATCCCAACTGCACACTTCCATGTTTGTACCCTCACTGCAGTCCATTCCACACAACAGCCAATTCATCCCAAGCTGATAACAATAATGAAGGGAAGGCCATTATTCATGCAAAGTGCTCTAGACCAGATCAATGGCATTGGCTGCCTTAAACATTGGGGGGCACAATGTGTCCATTCACACTGCGGAACAATTTTCATTGAACTAAAGAGTTAAATTGACACTTTTATTAACTTGGTTCAATTTTTACCAAAGCTAATTAACCTACTGTGCGCCTATGGAATGTGGGATAAAACTAGAGCACCCGGAGAAAACCCTCTCAGATCACGCGGAGAACGTACGAACCCCCTACAGACAACACCCGTTGTCAGGATCAGACCCGGGACTCTGGCGCTGCAAGGCAGCAACTCTACCCATGCGCCACCATGTAGCCCATAGTGCTGCTACTGTGTCACTAGTGTGCAAGATAGTGCTCGTGTATGGGGATCACAGGTCAGAGTGGACTTGGTGGGTAGAAGGGCCTTTTTCCGTGCTGTATCTCTTAGAAAAATAAATAACGTGTAAGATATACATGCGTTACTGCACCAAACATGGAACAACCTTCCACACAAAAGATACATTGTTTGAAATAAAATCAGAAAGACAACCCTATTTGATCTTTTGATCAAAGAATGTAGTCTGATCTTTCGGCAAATTAATCAAGGAATTCAAATTAGTAATATTACTCTCACAAATTCTGTTTGGTTTAATTCTGTTTCAGCCTGTGTACAGGATTCAATAGGTGAGAGCGCAGCATGCATCCTAATTGTACCAGAAACCTGTTTTGAAATCCTGGTGTACAAACCCAATTCCAACCATACAATCAATCATAAGAAGTCAGACAACCATGTAATGCGGGCCTGTGTAGAGCGCAGAGAAGATAGAAAGTGTTTCAATTGCCAGAAGCAAGATGTAATAGGTGCTTAAAAACAACTCCTCTGTTGATGAAAGTGGAGGAGAATTGCAGAGCAAAAAAAAAATAATAGGAACAAAATTCCCAGATATTACGTAAATTATTGATGGAGTTTATTCAATGAGACAAGTAAAAATAATCTGGAATAATAGAGTGAAAGGAATTATTCTCTACCCAATGGTCTTTATTTTAATTTAGAGATGCAAGCTCTTTCAGATTCCAGGAAATAACGAAAATAACCCGCAGCATTTTGTAAACAAGAAGACTAGAATATTTGCTGCTTAGATAAAGATGCAACATTATATTGCAACATGGTACCATAAACTGTGTTAGTAAGCCTCAGAAGGTTTCTGTGCATTATTTGAAACCAGATGAGAGGATTTCGGCATTTTTCATTAAAAGCACTTTATCGATGGCTGAGATATAACACTGCCGGCAATCAAAGGCTTTCGCAGCAGTTCCTTTTCTCCATTGTCTTGGGTCTTCCAATTGAGGGAGGAATCTTAGGTGGACACAAAAAGCTGGAGTAACTCAGCGGGCAGGCAACCATCTCTGGAGAAAAGGAACAGGTGACGTTTCGGGTCGAGACCCTTCTTCCGACAGAGTCAGGAGAAAGGGAAACAAGAGATTCGGACGGTGATATAGATGAGATATAGGTTGCAAGGTTCAAGGTTTCAAGGTCAGTTTATTGTCACATGTACCAATTCGGATACAGTGAAATTTGAGTTACCATACAGCCATACTAAGTGAAACGCAACAAGACACATAGCCACATAAAATAAAATTTAACATAAACATCCACCACATCGGTTCCCTGCATTCCTCACTGTGATGGAAGGTAATAAAGTCCAATCTTCTCCCTCTTTATAGAACAAATGAATGAAAGATATGCATAAAAGTAACGATGATAAGGGAAACAGGCCATTGTTAGCTGTGGGCTAGGTGAAAACGAATTACAGACAATGAGACTCAACAAGACGACTTTGAACCTAGTGGGCGAGGGACAGAGAGAGAGAGGGATGCAAGGGTTACTGGAAGTTAGAGAAATGAAATCAATCAATAGAATCTTTGTTGGGATTCTGAAGAATTACTGAAAAGAAACTAAACACAGAAAATGTGGAAGCCTTTGCAAACATTTTTAGACAGACATGAATCATCTTGTTCTTGTGTCTATTCACCATGTGGCTCTTGGCGAGATCTTAGCAAGATCATAGCAAGATTACAAATGCATGGCTTATCCTCAAGTGAGCTGAGGACAAGTTGGATAGACTGCAGAGAAGATTTACAACGCTCGTGTTGTAGTTGTGGGCCTGAGATACAGGGAGAGGTTGAGCAGACGTTATTCCTTGGAATGCAGGAGGATGAGGGGTGATCTTACAGAGGTGTATAAAATCATGCGGGGAACAGATAGGGAAATGCACAATCTTTTACACAGAATAGGAGAATTAAGAACCAGGCCACATAGGTTTAAGGTGAGAGGGGAACAATTTAATAGGAACCCAAGGGGCAACTTTTTCACACAGAGGGTGGTGGGTATATGGAATGAGTTGCCAACATTTAAAAGGCATTTGGACAGGTACATGGTTAGGAAATGTTTAGAGGGATATGGGCCAAACATGAGCAGGTGGGACTAGTGTGGATGGACCATTTTGGTTGACATGGGCAAGATGGGCTGAAGGGCCTGTTTCCATGCTTTATGACTTAATGATGATCAGATCTTAATGTGCTGCCTGTTTGGATACTTACTGGAATTGAATCGTTAAGATATTGTAATGTACCCTCAGCTCCCGACTGTCCGCACTTGTTATTCAATAGCATTACTATTACCAAATCACTCACCATCCTGTGGATCACTTAGCACAAAATGTCACTAATCTTGGAAGAAAATGACTGCAGTTACAAGAACAGGTCTGAGCCTGGCAAGTGTTTCTTAGATTTTCTTCGTTTTAAATATACAGCGCGGAAGCAGGCCCTTCGGCCCACCGAGTCCGCGTCGACCAGCGATCCCCACACATTAACACTATCCCACACACACTAGGGACAAATTTACATTTATACCAACCTGTACGCCTTTAGAGTGGGAGAGGAAGATCTCTGAGAAAAAACACGTCGGTCATGGGAAGAAAGCACAGACTCCGTACAGACAGTACCCGTAGCAAGCACTCGAATCCGGGTCCCTGGCACTATAAGGCAGCAACTCCGCCAAACCGCCAAGTGATTCACTTCATGATTGCCAATGGCTTATCTTTACCCACTAGTCAAGATCAGGGTGTAGTAATATCATTGATCACGGACTGGATATCTACTAAATAATAGTAACTTAATCAATTGGTTCCCAGTTCATCAACCTAACTCATAATAGCTTCAGTGTTTACAATTACATAATGTACATATAACATAGAACAATACAGCACAGGAATGGGCCATTGCCCCACAATGTTTGTGCCAAACATGATGCCAAGTTAAGGGGCTGTCCCATTTGGGCGACCTAATTGGCGAGTTTAGAAGAGTTTGAAAAAAATGACATGTTGAAGACCTCCTTCGACTATGTTGAAGACCAGCTTCGACTAGCTATGACTAACTTCGGGAAAATCGGACACCGAATAGTGGAGAGTGAAGCCGACCTCCTTCAATCTCCTTCGACTATGATGAAGACTATCTACGACTACCTTCGAGTACGCAGAGACCACTCTCGAGCATGAAGGAGAGTTACGAAGACCTCCTACGACCTTGTGTCGACCTTGCTGCGAGTATGAGTCGAGGGCAAACTCGCCAGAACTCGCGCATTAGGCCGCTCAAGTAGGACAGCCCCTTTAAACTCGTCTCATCTGCCTGTACATGCTCCATATCCATCCCTCTATTCCCTGCACTTCCATGTGCCTATCTATAAGCCTCTTAAATACCACTATTAGATCTGCCTCCACCACCACCTCTTGCAATGTGTTTCAGGTCCTCAGTACTCTCTATATTTAAAAAAATTGCCCCTCATAGCTCCATTAACATGTCCTCTCTCAACTATGACTTTGTGTTGGACATTTCATGGCTGAGCTATCTCTCCCTCCTCACCCCATTCTCCTGCGTTTGTAAATATGCTCTTCTCTAGCTGCCCCCCCCCCCAGTCTAGTTAGTCAAAAACCACTGTCAAGCACTGGAACATCTAATCTTTAATTTTAGATTGAACAGTAAATTCCCCTATACGATACCTAAACCACTGCGGGTTCGATCCTTGTATCCGCCTGGCCAAGCCCTTCAGCCTCCTGCAAGCAGAAACACTCAAAAAGGTCACGCAGTCCCAAGCGCACTTCCAGCAGATCGACACCAATCTAAGATGGAGACACCTTTTATAGGTCCACAAATCTTAAGGGGCCGAACTACATAGTGGTGGTCTCTTTACAATCCAATCAATACATGAATACATTATTGACAGTTCCCCAAACCAATACATGGTTTCCCATACATTGTTTCTAGGAGAAGCTTCTGGAAGGAAGCTAACTTAACTGAATAATGCAACATGTAACCTGGAACTCAAACAAACCTTCCAGTGCTTAACACTTTGGCCAATCAACAAACAGCAGGGTAACTGTCTTGCAACATTATTTACATTATTTACGATGCTTTTGCAGTAATCCAATCAACCATGCATTTTACACTCCTGTGGAGGTACCCTGCAAAAATCTAATTCATTCTGTCAATAGAAGAGATACTCATATGCTTCTTATCTGCAACCTAGACTTACTGGCATCATTCAGCAGCTTGTCCTGTTATATACAAAAACACAGACTTGACCAAAATGGCCCAGCAATGCATGAATCCTCTACTAAAATTTGGTTCTATTCCTGCTCTGCTTTTTTTTCTATAATATTTTTTATTAAAAGTCATATACAATAGGATACATTAAGAATAATATAATACATTTCATATACAACTTCTGTTTTTTAATTTAATAATAAAAAAGTAATAGTTAGGTAAGGTGGTGAAAGTGAAAGTTTGTGAAAAGTACAAGAAAAAGAGTGAAAGGAGGGGAGATATTAAAAAAAAAGGAAGATAAAATGGAACGGATACACCAACTTCGTATCTTTGCGCACTCCTCACCCGGTTCTGAAACAGTTTATTTTCAGGATTATGTTGCACCATATGCTTGTAATAATTCGATAAAGGGAGACCAAATCTTTAAGAATTGGTCTGAGTTGCCTGCTACGACGAATCTCATATCTTCTAGGTGTAACAATTCAGACATGTTTGAAATCCACATTTTAAGCGTTGGTGTTGGTGCATTTTTCCAGAATTTTAATATAAATATTTTTGCCGTTATTAAGCCATAGTTAAGGAAACTCTCATGGAACAAAGTCAGCTCAGAGCCGGTCTCCATTGTTCCAAAGATAATCTTCCTGCTCTGTTTTGGCCAGGATTTACACCTTCTCCCCATAACCCCTGACCCCCGTAACAAGGATCGGGTCTCCTCTTCTATCAAGTCTCTCCTCAACCTCTGGCACAGCAACAACTTGCCAGCATTTGACAATAAGTCCAAGTCCCAAGTCTATGGATAAGCTAGTCAGTACTGAAACACCACTAATGAATATAGGGATAAAGCTAAAACAAATAAAAAATAAAGAGAACAAACACTGTAATGCAAGACATGCTGAAAAAAATAAATATATTAGGAGGCTAGGAAATAAGTCCAAAAAAACAATTACATGTAACAAAACAGATTTTCAAGTTTCTTTTATATTGCCCGAAAATGTAGGTGTTGGTATAATACAGCCTCATAAATGTAAAAATAAAAATCATAATATGGACAAGGCCACAAAGGGATTCACAAAATAAACTCACTGAGCCAGAAGGCAAAACTATTGAATAATTGCTTTGTCTCAATATTTACCAAGGAGATTAAAAAGAAGCTAGAAAAAGGAGAAGTAAAGGTTTATTGAAAAGGAGAAGATCATTAATAAAGAATCAAATGGATGAGATAAGACTCATAGTCACCATGGATTATATCAATGCCTATTAAAAGAAGTCAGCAAAAAATAGCAAGGACATTAATACAACAATATAAAATTTATCAGGCAAGGGAATAACACCAGAGTACCGACAGACAGCTATTATGATTTCTACATTTTAAAGAGAGGATCGAACACATATTGTCTGCTGCTAAGAGTGGATGGAATGAGTCTGCTTTGTTGGATGCTTTTCGCAATGGGCTGTCTGAAGCTATCAAGGATCAGTTGGCTCCACTAACCCTGCCTTCCGACTTCGAGTCCATGATTTCCCTGGCTGTCCAGATTGATGCTAGGCTGAGAGAAAGAGAGCGAGAGAGGAGATTGGCGGCAGTTCGGTCCTCCTCCCAACAGTGGCGGCAGCGTCGCCCTTTGCCGTCCGGTTGGGACTTCGTCCCTCTCGGCCGGTCCAGTCAGCCTACAGCGCCACCTGTCTCTTCGGAGGAGCCCATGCAGGTGGGACGAGCCAAACTCAGCCCGGAGGAACGGCAGCGCCGCCTAAGGGAGGTGAGGTGTTTTTACTATGGGGAACTGGGACATTTGTTGAACAGCTGTTCAGTAAAGACACAAGGCTCACCAATGAAAGAGAAGACATTGGTGAGCTGTACCACTCCTATGAGCCGTTCCTCTCGTCAACTCACAACTGTACAATTGTTGGTGCATTCCCAGTGGCACTCCCTGCAGGCTTTGGTTGATTCTGGGGCGGATGAGAACTTTGTGGACATTCGCTTGGCTGATGAATTGAAGCTGGAACGTGAATAGCCTCTGGAAGCTAGTGCACTGGATGGGCGCCTAATGTACAGGGTGATTCACCGAACTCAACCTGTTCAACTCATCTTGGCAGGTAATCACTTGGAGACCATCAGTTTTCATCTCCTCGACTGTTCTCTTCATCCTCTGGTTTTGGGGCTCCCTTGGCTGTCTTACCATAATCCTCACATGAACTGGGGTACTGGGGAAGTAATTTCTTGGGGTAATAACTGTAAACTCATCTAGCTACATGATTCCTCTCCTGAGTCTATGAAGGATCCATCAAGGAGCAGTTTGCTGGGATCTTCCAGGACCACCCTCCGGCATCCTCCCCGTTCTAAGGAGATGGATTTTCCAGATCTCACCAGGGTTCCCTCATGTTATCTTGACCTTAAGGAGGTGTTCATCAAGGCCAAGGCCACCTCTCTTCCGCTGCATAGACCATATGACTGCTGCATTGACCTTCTGCCAGGTACAGCGCCTCCTAAGGGTCGTCTTTATTCCTTGTCTTCACCTGAGCGGCTCGCCATGGAAAAGTACATTGACGACGCCCTTGCTGCTGGGATCATCAGACCTTCCTCTTCACCTGCAGGAGCTGGATTCTTTGTGGATAAGAAGGATGGAACACTTCGGCCCTGCATTGACTACAGAGGGCTCAATGTCATTACTGTTAAGAACAGATACCCTCTTCCTCTTATCTCCTCTGCATTTGAAGAGTTAAAAGATGCTAAAATATTCACTAAGTTAGATCTTAGAAATGCTTATCATCTGGTAAGGATAAGGGAGGGGGATGAATGGAAGACTGCGTTTAACACACCCAGTGGTCATTATGAATATCGGGTCATGCCATTTAGTCTTACCAATGCTCCAGCCGTTTTTCAAGGCATGGTGAACGATGTATTACGGGACATACTGAACAAATTTGTGTTTGTGTACCTTGATGACATTTTGATTTTTTTTCTCCAGATGAAACTTCCCATGTGCAGCATGTACACCAGGTGCTGGGACGTTTGCACTCGAATGATCTGTTTGTGAAAGCTGAAAAATGTGAATTTCATGTTAACACTGTTCAATTCCTTGGTTATGTCGTGTCACCTGATGGGATACAGATGGACCTGAACAAGGTCAGTGCTGTGGCCACCTGGCCTACACCCTCCAGTCGTAAGCGACTTCAGGGGTCCCTTGGGTTTGCTAATTTTTATAGGAAGTTTATCCGGAACTTTAGTGTCACTGCTGCACCACTCCATGCTCTCACCTCGCCCCATGTGACTTTCTCTTGGTCCCCTCAAGCAGACACTGCATTTATGAGATTCAAGAGGAGCTTCTCCTCAGCCCCCATCCTGGTTCACCCTGACCCGTCACTCCAGTTCGTGGTTGAGGTGGATGCCTCGGGTATGGGCATCGGGGCCGTACTCTCCCAGAGATCCTCCACAGATGGTCGACTACATCCCTGCGCTTTCCTCTCAAAGTTTTCTCCTGCTGAGAGAAATTACGATGTGGGTAACCGTGAACTGTTAGCAGTTTAAGCAGCCTTGGAGGAATGGAGACATTGGTTGGAGGGTACCAAGCAGCCGTTTCTAGTTTGGACAGACCACAAGAACCTGGAATACATCAAGTCAGCCAAACACCTCAACTTGCGCCAAGCTAGGTGGGCTCTCTTCTTTAATCAATTTGATTTTGTCCTGTCTTACCGCCTGGTGCCAAGAATGGCAAACCTGATGCTCTCTCCAGACAGTTTGATCGTGACCCGTCCCCTAAGGTTTCAACTCCCATTCTGCCTGATTCCTGTTGTTGGGGCGGTTACTTGGGAGATTGAGAGGAGAGTTTCTGAGGCTACTGCTGGTGTTCAGTCTCCGTTAGGGTGTCCTTCTAATTGTCTGTTTGTTCCCGAGTCTCTTTGTTCACAGGTGATTCACTGGGCTTATACATCTCGGATCTCCTGTCATCCCGGTGTCCGTCAAACCCTGTTTGTGGCCAAACAGGGGTTTTGGTGGCCTTCCATGGAGAAGGGGATTAAGGAGTACGTCGCCGCCTGCAGTATTTGTGCTCAGAGCAAGACCTCGCGTCGGTCTGCCTTTGGCCTCCTGAATCCGCTGCCTGTCCCCTCACGCCCTGGTCAGAGATCTCCATGGACTTTGTCACGGGCCTGCCCTCTTCTGAAGGTAACACCACAGTCACGACTGTGGTGGACAGATTTTCTAAGATGGTCCACTTCATTCCGTTGCACAAGCTTCTCTCCGCCAGGAAGACGGCAGAGGTCATGTTGTCTCATGTTTTTCGAATTCATGGATTTCCCAGAGACATTGTGTCTCACCTCAGTTCGTGTCCAAGTTTTGGAAGGAGTTTTGTTCTCTGTTGGACGCCACGGTCAGCCTTGCATCTGGTTATCACCCGGAATCCAATGGACAAACTGAACGCCTTAACCAGGAATTGGAAACAGGACTGCGGTGCTTGGTGGCACAGAATCCTTCAACTTGGAGCAAACACCTTATTTGGGTGGAGTATGCACACAACACACTTCCTTGTTCATCCTCTGGTCTCTCTCCATTCCAGTGTGCCTATGGTTATCAACCGCCATTGTTCCATGCTGTGGAGAAGGAGTCCAGTGTGCCCTCCGCTCAGGCTCTCATCCGTCGCTGTCGCAAGGTTTGGAATGGGGCTTGTCAGATGCTGTTGCGCAGTTCTGCGCTTTACAAGAGGATGGCTGATCGTGGAAGAACGCCGGCTCCAGTATTCTCGCCGGGCCAAAAGGTGTGGCTCTCCACTTGAGACTGACCTCTGAGGATGGAATCCCAGAAGCTGGCTCCTCGTTTTGTTGGTCCTGTCCCGATCTCGAAGGTCATCAATCCTGTGGCGGTTCGTCTCGGACTCCCCCGTGCCATGAGGGTCCACCCCACTTTCCATGTCTCCTGACTGAAGCCAGTTAAGGAGAGTTCTTTGGTCCCTGCCTCCACACCCCCTCCGCCCCCCGGTTCCTTGATGGGGGTCCAGTGTTTACGGTCAGCCGGTTGCTGGGGATGCGCCGGTGTGGTCGTTGTTGTCAGTATCTTGTGGATTGGGAGGGTTATGGACCTGAGGAGCGGACCTGGGTGCCGGCTCGCAACATATGCGACCCAGAACTTATCAGGGAATATCGGCGCCAACATCCTGACGATCCTGGGCCGTCAAGAGCCGGCCGTGGAGGGGGGGTACTGTCAGATCTCGCGTTTAATCTAGTTTCTGTTCCTTATTGGTTTTGAGTATTTGAAGGTTGCATTCTTGTTTTATTTTGGTGCCTCACATCTCCTCTTGTTTCAGGTGCCATTTCCTGTCAGGTTGTTTACCCTCATGTGATTGTTGCCCCGCCCTGATGTGTTTCACCTGTGTCTCGTTATCCCCTGTTAAGTCTGTATTTAAGCCTTTGATTTAGGTTTCTTTGCCAGTTCGTTGTGCATGCTACCTGGTATCATCTCGTTCCAGCTCTAGAAATATTGTGACTTTGTGTACTCGACCACAGCCTGTTTTCGACCACTGTTTTTGCCTGCTCCTAGATTACTGTTGCTTCAGTGTTTGCTTACCTGTGTACCGACTTGGACCGATTAAACTCTGAATACGGATCTGCCCTATGTCTGAGCCTGCATTTGTGTCCTCATTCAGTTCTGACATGTATAGCAAACTATAGAACATTTAGTTCAGCATTTTGTAGGAAAAGTCATGGAACTTAGTCATAGACTGATACAGTATGGAAACAGGCCCTTTGTTAAACTCAATTTACTTGGCTTTTTGAAGAAGACTCTCGACCCAAAATGGCACCCATTCCTTCTCTCCAGAGATGCTGCCTGTCCCGTTGAATTACTCCAGCATTTTGTATCTATCTCTAGCTTTTTCTAAATCTGTATATTCCGATAGGAATACTAACCTGCTCCACGGTCTTGTAGAAATACGAAGAGTCGTCTCCACATCCTAATAGCCTAAAAATCTGTCTTATAGAGACATAGATTAATACAGTGTGGAAACAGGGCCTCCGGCCCAACTTGCCCACACCGGCCAACATGTCCTAGCTACACTTGTCCCACCTGCCTGCATTTAACCCATATCCCTCCAAACCTGTCCTATCCATGTAGCTGTCTAACTGTTTCTTAAACTTTGGGATAGTCCCAGCCTCAACTACCTCCTCTGGCAGCTTGTTCCATACACCCACCACCCTTTGTGTGTTAAAGTTACCCCTCAGATGCCTATTAAATTTTACCCTTATCTTAGAGGTCCTCTGGTCCTCAAAGGTCATAGTCAGATAGAATAGAAAAACTGGTAGAAATTGAAAATATAAGTGCAGACAGTATGGATTTGAGACAGAAAGATAATACTTCACAAACTTTGCCGGATTCTATGAAGAAATAACTGAATGTGGACAGGATTATGTAATATATTCTGATTTCGACGTGGTATTCTATTGTATACTCAAGCCAAAGGGTGTGCACTCGGGGAATGAGTAGAAGCGTGCACAGCCAACTAGCTGAAAATGACAAATTAGAGAGTAACGATAAAATATACAGTTTTAGTTTGTTGTCACATGTACTGAGGTATAGTGAAAAGCGTTTGTCACATGCCAACCAACCAGTGGAAAGACAATACATGAGTACAATCGAGCCGTTCAGTGTACTGATACATGATAAGGGAATAACATTTAGTGCAAGGTGAAGCCAGTAAAGTACGATCAAAGATAGTCCAAGGGTCACCAAGGAGGTAGATAGTAGTTCAGAGCTGCTCTCTGGTCGCGGGTCTGAAAGGCACAAGGCAGGAAGTCAAGTAACACATGGACTGCCATTGGAACCACAGTTAAAACATTGAAAGGTGGAGCTAGGAATTGGGCAACAATTCCAAGATTACATGTACACCAAGTTGACTATTATATTTAGCACCGAAGGAAAATATAAATATCTAGGTAACTTGACTTCGGTAGTCTGTAGGATAGTGCTAGCAAATGGGGATCACTGGTCGGCGCTGTAAAATTGTAAATTGTCCCTAGTGTGTAACGTAGTGCTAATGTGCGGGGTGATCGTAGGGACTTGGTGGGCCTTGCTACAGCGCTGTATCTCTAAAAGCTAAAAATAAACTAGAAGAATAATGAAGTTGATAATTAGGATTATATGTTAAAAAAATCACAGAAAAATTAAACTTACTAGCACTTTTAACCCACCATGTCTGCGCTGGTTGGAAAATAGCAATTCAGCCTAATCGCACCTTCCAGCATTTGGTCCATAGCACTGCAGGTTACCATACTTCAAGAACATGTTTACGCACTGATCAAATACTTTGATCAGTGGTAGTTTCTGCATCTCTTACTCTTTTAGGCAGTGGTTTCCCAGCCTTTATCTCATACTCATCTTCCTTCTAATCTTCCCATCAATTACTTTAAACCCATCAGTAGGGTTTCATGCAATCTAATGTGAGGAGAAATTTGGAATGTTAAAGGACAAGGCAAGATCATGAGAGCGGTAATGATATCTGGAGTGCGCCAGAAAGGAGCATAAGAATCCAAATTCAAACAGGGGCACAGTTGGAAACGATTGTAAGAAAACAGAATTGAAGGCAACTTATCTCGATGCATGCTGCTTTCCTAACATGATAGATGAATTGTTGATACAAGCAGAAATAAAATATATTGCTTTTTTTACCAAGGAGGTTTCTGAGAACTTCCTTGAATTGCTTCCATTCTTTACAGCATCTCTCACTGTGTCAGAAGCTGAGTATAGACAATATGTCTCAGGAATCTGACACTGAGCATTCAAACAACCGAGTCTGCCTCTCGGAGCTAGATGAGTATAATTAGTGCTTGGGAGGTTCATCTGGGAGAGGATATGGTTTACTTTTCCTGTAAGTGGATTTGGGGGTATTTGAATGAATGAATTAATGATACTTTATTGCCATACGTACCTCAGTACAGTGAAATACTTTGTTTTGCAAACAATACACAAATATGCAAAGAGTTGCCATGTATAGGACACCGACAACATCACTAAAGTATACATTGTAGCCCCAATGGTCCCTCATCATTCTCAGCTTCCACCCCCGCACCCACACTGTCTCCCTCTTTAGTCTCATTGCCCCCCCTCCCCTACACTGGGCCCCTCTTTATTCTCTCGTGAGCCCCCCCCCACACACACACACACACACCGGGTCCCTCTTTGTCCTATCAGCATCCCGAGAGGTAATGATATTCGTTTCAGAGTCTTCCCATTGGAAACCAGCACCACTGTTTCCAACTATGATGAATAGCAGTGGGGAAGAAGCTGTTCTTAAGTCCAGACATCTGAGCTGTCAAACTTCTGAATCTTCTCCCAGGAAGTGGAGGAGAGAAATGTGAATGGCCATGGTGGCAGACATGCTTGATGATACTTCCAATCTTCCTGATGCTTCGCACCGTGAAGATGGACTGGATGGAAGGAGGTGACGAGCTTTGTCTTGGAGTTGGTATGGAGTGAGTATCCTACTAATCATATTTACCAAAACCAGGGAAACGCCCTGTAATATGATTTGTCTCCTTTAGTAAAGATGGTCATGATTCCTTGACATTTTAAAAGTCCATCGCAGATCCTTCTCCTTCCAAACATGAGAGATGAGGTTGTGACTAAAGCTCTTTTCTGCCAGGATTTTAGAGCTTCATTAAGTCTGCAATCTGCTTCTGAGCTCATGAATAAATGAATGAATGAATACTTTATTGCCACATGTGACAAGTCACAGCGATTCTTTTTGTTTTGTATTCGCAAGGTATGCGAACAGTCACCACATAAAGGGCGCCCACAAAGTTACAAGGTATCCCGCGCTGGGTCCTCCTTTGTTCCCAGTGGCATGTCCTCTGGCTCCCACATGACCCATCCTTGACTGTCAACGTCCTCAACAACCGACGACCCCTTCAACGACCGCTGATCTCATCGATTGCCGCACAGACCTCCTCGATGGCTGCCGCCGGGTCCATTCCTGACACCTCCGCTCCGTTGATCTATGCTCTGCCGCCCGGCATCTTTGCGGCCTCCTGGGTTGCTGCTCATTTGATAAGTGGCCTTGATCCTGGTCTGAACCTAATATTCATTGAGTCAAAGTCAAAGACTCTCATGCCAAGGACAGAGTCATGATTGAGGGATCCTGCGATGATTGTTCCAGCAGGTGTGATTCCTCACCTTGATTTAGACTTTAGAGATACAGCGTTGAAACAGGACCTCCAGCCCATCGAATGAACATCAACCAGCGATCAATCCATACACTGGCACTATCCTACACACTGGGGGCAATTTACAATGTTTACTGAAGCAAATTAACCTACAAACCTGTCCGTCTTTGGAGCATGGGAAGAAACCAGAGCACATGGAGAAAACCCACGCAGGACACAGAGAGAACTCCGAACACACAGCACCCATAGTCAAGATTGAAACCTGTCTCTGGTGCTGTAAGGCAGTAACTCTGCCACTGTGTCACCCTTCAGGATGGTATCAGCTTTCAGCAAGGTTGGCCCTAAGGACTAGAGATACTCTTGACTCTGCCATAGTTATCTGTCATCTGTACCTGTCATAGTTATCTGAAAGTTAGTGGATCTCAAATGCTCTTTTTACCAACTCTTTGTTCTTTAGATCATGGATGTTCTGTTAACCATAGTCTTCAGATGACCACAAACTAATTATTTTCATTTGAGGCTTTGCGTTTAAGTTTACTTCATTCCTGGACTGTGAGATACTGCAATAATAGTAAGATTAAACGAGAACTTACCAGTTTGAAGTTTGATCTTTATTTTATGAGGAGTTACGATGAGGGATTACGTGAAGAACCCCGTACAGCCGTTGGTGCGTCAATATTCAAAGCACCGGAGTGAAATCACCGGTAACAATGACTGAAGTATAATCGTAAGATAACAAACACTAGAACCAACAGATGATATTTATGAGGGTTGGGAGCGGAGGGCACGTAATCCCTCATCCTAACTCCTCATAAAATAAAGATGAAACTTCAAACTGGTAAGTTCTTGTTTAATCTTACTATTTTACTTCGGAGTCATGTGAGTGACTACGTGAAGACTTCAAAGCACTGTAATTTCATGCCGCAGGCCCAAAACCGGCGTTCACACTTCACCGTTTGACTCAAAAAGTAGTTAATAATCAATAACGCATCAATGATAACATTGTTAAATTAATAACGGTTGATTTACAAACAAAACAATAACAACCACTCTAACTCAGGGGGAAACTATAACAGAACTCAAAACAGAATCAGCAAACACCCCAGCCTTGTAATCGGTTCATGGTAAAATTTTTGGAAGGTCAGCTTACTGGACCATCCTGCGGTCACGAGGATATGGTCTAGCGGCACGTCCTTCACCCTTGCCGCGGAAGTTGATGCCGTCCTGGTGGAATGAGATTTGAATTTATCAGTATCAATCCCAGCACTTCCCAGAACCTGCTTTAACCACCTTGAAATAGTTTGCTCCGACACCTTACTATGTGTTTCTTGTGGCTAATAAATAATGCAGACTCTGTTCCTCGTAGGGCTCTGGTGGCCTCAATGTAACGAGACAAATGTGATACTACACACAGGCGAGCATCTGTGGGGTGCGCTGAAAACATAATCTTACATCCTGTCATGTCTATTCTACTATGTTTGAGCAAATCATAGACATAAAAGTAATGGCATCTGCCGATACCTGCATTCTGTCTCGCCATAGCTTTTGCAATGTTTGCACACGTTGGGCTGATACCAACGCCATAAGCATGACCACTTTCATGGTTAGTTTGGCTAGAGATAGGCTTGCACCAGGAGCCCCCTGGCGAAGAAGCATAAGAACTTCACTCACATTCCAAATACCGGCATACTTGAGTTTAGGAGGATTAGAATTGAAAACTTCCTTCATAAATCGAGAAACTAATGGATGTGTCCCTACTGAATGTAACTCTGAATTCATGGGTAAATAAGAAGACAAAGCACTTCTGGCTGTATTGATCGCACTATAGCTTAATTTTTGATCAAAATAAAGAGTGGACAAGAACTCCAATACGTCTGGGATGCCTGCAGTTTGATATGAGATATTCTGCTGTAGACAGAATTCCTCCCACTTCCTTATCGAGGTGATGTACTGCTTCTGAGTACTATCCCTGCAGGCCGACGTGAGAACATCCACGGTACGATCAGACAGTCCTCTCCCCAGGTATGGCCTCCTTAAAATCTGCAAATTAACAGATCAATACGATCATGTAAAGGATGTTGATCGGCAGTTACTGGATTTACCAGTAGCTTTTTATGTTTGGGAATAATCATGTGAGGCTGAGTAGCCATTTGTAATACGAGAGGAAACTATGGTTGTGTAGGCCAATCCGGCACTACCAATACTCCTGAAGCGGAGTCCTGCTTGATCTTTTGCAAGCATCTACTGATGAGACAGAATGGAGGAAATGCATAAACAAACATTCCACCCCAATGCAGTGAGAATGCATCCACCGCTGCTGCACCAGGATCTGGTTCCCATGAAACATATCTGGGCAACTGATGGTTTAGTCTAGATGCAAACAAGTCAATATCTGGCATTCCATACTGAGCAATCACTTGATTAAATGTCCTGATTTAACATCCATTCTATGTTATCATTGAATTGGCGTGACCTAATGTCAGCTACTGTGTTGAATCTACCTGGTAAATATATTGCTGAAAGCCAGATATTTTGGTCAATGCACCAGCTCCAGATCTGATTAGCCAGTCTATCACTTGTGACTTGACTCCACCCATGTGGTTGACATATGCCACTGCTGTAGTGTTGTCAATCTGAACCTGCAAATGCAAGTCCTTCCTGGCAGAGCAATAAGCTTTAAGCCCATACCAGGTTCCCAACAGCTCTAAATAATTGATCCCTCTTAATTGAAGAAAGGATGTCTCATGAGTATTCCATCTACCTCACAACTGGAAGACATATCTGTACCACCCCAACCCAATGCAATTACATCAGTCTGTAATATTATGGAAGGTGGTTCCATCAAAACCTCCCTAGATCTTTTTGAAACATTTATAATCCACCATTGAATGTCGGAAATTGCCCCAGCTGACAAATGCATGGGCCTATCAAAATGGCCCATTTGTGTCCTCAGTGCCTGTTCTTTTGCTCGTTGTAATTGTTGATAATGCAGAGGTCCATACTGCACAGCTGGAAAAGCAGCCATCATTTTACCAATTAAACTGGCTACTTGTCTAATTGAAGGCCGTTGTTCTCTAAGGAGATTAACACACTCCTCAATTAACTGCTGCGATTTGCCCCTAGGCAAAGTTACTAACGTGTGATTTGAATTAATGGTAAATCCCAAATAATCAATGATTTGAACTGGTGATAATTTGGATTTATCTGGATGAATGACGAACCCTAATTGTTCAAAGGTGAGTTTAACAATTGAAACAGATGACTCAGCTACAGCACGAGTCTTTCCAACAATTAAAATATTCTCTATGTAGGCCATTACCACATGCCCCTGAGCTCGGAGTAATGCTAGAACAGGTTTTAACAATTTAGTAAATAATCTAGGAGCTGAAGTTAACCCATTAGGCAGTGCTTTGAATTGCCACAACTGAGTCATCCAGATAAATTTCAAATACCTCCTATCATCACCATGAATAGACACTGAGTAATATGTGTCTATTCCTTTAAATCAATGCTGGCCATATAACACCCTTTGGAAACAAGATGTTTGGCCGTAGAAAAAGTTTCCATTTTGAAATGCCTATAGCAAACAAATGGGTTCAAACTCGTCGGATCCAAAATAATTCTACATCCCCCCGTCGTTTTAGACCTCGGAAAAATACTTGACACAAACTGACGATTTTGACGAACTGACTTCTCAATCACCCCTTTCTTGTGTAATGTATTAATTTCTGCTTGTATGAGCACATTTTCTTCTTCTGAAAATATATGTTTCCGACTGATTAGGTGGACACACAGTAGAGTAAAATTCAATTTTTACCCCTTCAATACTGTTAAATATAAATGAATCTGATGTTATCTCCTGCCATTGTTTGAGAAACAAATGAAATTTTCCCCTAATTTGAACATCTATTTCACTTGATTCATGCTCTTTAAGAGGCATATTTCTCACCTGCATACGTCCTGGCTGACCTTGTTGGCCCCAGCCCTTTGTAGGAAAAGTCATCCTTCCCTTCACACCAGTGGCAGGCTGCCAGTTCCAATACTGCGGACTTGAATGGCTGGTTCCTTCCCCTGCGTCTGAACTGGTACTCCGCCGGTAAGGGAAAATCCTCTTTCCTTGTTTGCCACCCGGCTTAATGAGGCCCACCATTTTAGCGTCCGCATGACACTCTTTGACTCGCTTGGCGAGATCTCCTCCAAATAAAAGATTGGGTGGTTGTACGCTGGGCGGCTTGCACAAAGACGCCAGATTGGGATTGATCACTGGCCTAATAGCACTTCTTCTAATATTATTGATTTCGAAATAAGCACTACAGAGGAGTCCCAGTGCATCTTGATGGGCTTCTGACATATGCCCTTTATCTACTGTAACGGCAAATGCCGTAAGCCCTGCTGAAAGTAGTTTTAGTACCTTCTGAAATTTTCAAAGCTGACACCCCCAACTGTGTCCAGATCAGATGGTTTACCATAGGCACCTCAATTGATAGGGGCTTCATATTTTTTAGCCGCCTCATCCATGGCCAATTCCTGCAGCTGGTGAGAGAGCATATACTGTATAGCTGAAGCAAATTCATCCCCTAACGGCTCTCCTGCCTCTCTAGGCACTGCAAATTTTTCTGCAATATTAGGGATAATTTCCAGCTCCACTCCCTTGTGGCTCTCCTCCACCACTGACTCGGCGTCAGCAAACTGCACCGGTATAATTTCCTCCTCAAAGGTAGGATATTCTTGCAGCCCTGTTATAGGTGCTGCAAGCACAGGCTCTCCACTAGCCTGGCGTGGGCACCACTCCTCCTCACGGAGTTCGTCCCTGTCGAGCATCTTCTGCAATAAGACCTCGACTTGGGAGAGCCATGAGCAAACGGCCTCGCCGACACCTTCTTCACTTTCTGTAACATTTCTAACGGAGTATCGACAATCGCTGGTACAGAAAATGAATGCTAGAAAAGTTTGAAAACTTACCTTCCGTTTTAAACTTACCGCTTGGAGGAGCTCTGCTGCTCCAACCAGCCGACTACACCAAAGTGTCTGACGTAATGACGCACCAACGGCTGTACGGGGTTCTTCACGCAGTCACTCACGTGACTCCGAAGTAAAATTACAGGTGAAATTTAATCATCACATATGTTCAGCATAAAATTGGCCCAGGGAGCCTTGATCTGAGGAAGTATTATGGTTTCTTAGAATGATATGATACAGAACGGAGCACGAAAAAGGCCATTATAAATCTGTTAATGTGAATCAATTCAGGATTAATTTAATGATCCTGTTAATAGTACTCTGGGAATAAATGATCTATACATGATTGAATTTCATACCTGGTTTGTGCATGAAAAACTTTGGTCTGGAACTGGTACCTTAAACTTGAATAAAAGTTATTGCAAAGGCAAGAAGGCAGCAGTGACTCAACTGATGAGGGAAATGGATTAAAGGTGAGATGGTAAATGAACAATGCAGACATTTAAGGTGTTCCATAAATCTCAGCAAAGATATACTCCACTGAGGAAATAAAGACTCCTGGATGATTTATCTGTGGCAAACTAATGAAGGATGGTATATAATTAAAAGAAAAGTCTTGCATTATTGTGATAATTATTGGCAGGCCAGACGGAGGGGTGGCTTGTAGAAAAGAGCAAAGTATGACTAAAAATAATAAAGAATAAAATAATTGCAAGAGTATGCTGGCAAGGAATGTAAGAGCAGACAATAAGAGATCCTACAAGAATACAAAAGGGAAGAGAGCAACGAAGGTCATCAGAATATGAAATTGGGGGAATTAATAATGGCAAATAAGGAAATGGCAGACTATGAATAAATATTTTGTGTCTTTCCTCATGATGGAAGACAAAAATAGCATCCTAATAACAACAGAAAGTCCAGGAGCGCAAGTGAGGGAGGAACTCAAAATAATTGCAATCACGAGAAAGAAAAGTAGCGGGTGAGTCAGTGGATTGAATCTTGGCATTTTCCCTGAAATTGATGGCATGTGTAGTCATTTGTGAAACAGAAACACAGGTATGTAGGTTAATCGGCTTGATGTATGTGTAAATTATCCCTAGTGTGTGCAGGATAGTGCTAGAGTGCGGGGGTCGCTGGTCGGTGCGGACCCGAAGGGCCTGTTTCCGTCCTGTATTTCTAAACTAAACTAAACTTGGGGAGACTGAACTGGTGATTATGACAGTAGTTATTTAGCAGAAGAAGCAGTCATTGTCTTGAAGTAGAATCTCTACATATTCAAGCTGCATGAAGATTGTGCACAATTAAGAACAAAGGTAACAGGCGGGGGTGCAATACAATAGGTACAATGATATGGTTTACTTCACTATTTTCCATGGATTTGTTGAAGATAAATTATGTTTAACCATTTTCAGGAACTTTTCAATGAGATAGTGGATACTATTGATGAGGTTAATGTCATTGATGTGATGTACATGGATTTGGTTTAGTTTAGTTTAGTTTAGAGATACAGCATGGAAACAGGCCCTTCGGCCCACTGAGTCCCACAGCAGGCTCAGCCGCAAAACTGAAATGTGTGACATAAAAGGGACATTTATAGTGTGGATATAAAATTGGCAAAGAAACAGGCAACAGAGAATTGTGGCGAGTGGTAATTTTTTGGCCCGGATAAAATATTGGTATTCCTCAGGAATCGGTGAAAGGTCCATTGCTTAATTCTATTAATGATCGGAGACTCAGGGGTGCAAATCACAATTCCTAAATTTGTAAATAACCATAAACCTGGCATCATCGTGAGCTGTGAAAAGGATAACGGTGAATTGCAGCAGGTTGGTGAAATGGGTAGACCCCTGGCAAGGCTCACGTGGAGAAATGTGAGGCCATGTAGTCAGTTGGGACTGGGCAAGGGAAGGATAAGGTAGAATCGAGGTATGTGGAGATGAGCTGAGTGGGGCAGGAGCAGGCAGAGACAGTTGGTCTGCCAGGGCACTTCTACTTGTGGATTGCCAGGGCAGTTCTTTAGTTTAGTTTAGAGATACGGTGCGGAAACAGGCCCTTCAGCCCGCCGACCAGGGATCCCCGCAGATCAACACTATCCTACACACAAGGGACATTTACACCAAACCAATTAACCTACAAACCTGTACGTCTTTGGAGTGTGGGAGGAAACCGAAGATCCCGGAGAAAATCCACGCGGTCAACGTCCGAAATCCGCACAGACAGCACCCGTAATGGGGATCGAACCTGGGTCTCCGGCGCTGCAAGCGCTGTTAGGCAGCAAATCTACCACTCCGCCACCGTGCCTACTTGTGGGTTCTCCCTCGAACAAAGACCCAACCAGTTTCTGTCCACTCTCCTCTCCACTCTCCTCTGCCTAGCAGAACTGGTCCTCATCCTCAATAATTTCCCCTTTGAATTCTTCCACTTTTCCAAATGAAAGGTTCGCCATGGGCATTCCAAATTGAGTGCCAAAATCAGCTATGCCTGTCTTGTTGCCAGTTTCTTTTTCTTTAGTAACGATTATCCCTGGCTCTGACTGACTTCGGGAATAATTTTCTTTCTGCATAAAAAACAGCCAGAGGCTAAATTTAATCTTTGAGGAAGATTATTCATATTCTGCAGAGCTGCTGAGAGCTCATGTCTGCTACGCAGATCAGTCCAAATGGCGTTTGCCAAAAATGAAAACCATGACACAAATGATAAGCACCCAAAAGATTCACTTCTATGCAATTGTGGGCATTGGTCGTCTTTGGAATTGGTGCACTACAATGCTGAGAACAATATTCTGCACTCTGTATCTTTCCCTTGGATCGACCTAATATACGTGAGTTTGGCTTGATTGTATTTATGTGGAGTATTATCTAGTTTGAATGGATAGCATGGTAAGCAAAGCTTTTCACTGTACCTCGGTGCACATGACAATAATAAACCCGAAACTGAAACCAAAAGCATCAGGACTCGTGAGTGAAAATAGCTATCAATGATAATAGACATCAATAATATATATATCTATATATATTATACATTATTACATCATCCATTGTCTTTACTTGTCCAACGAACATCCTCAGATGCATAGAAGTAGTAATTCGAGCCAGGATTTTGCCATATTGCCATGGTGCCTTTCAAGCCTTTGTTGCTGCTTTTTCAGTAGATAAAGGGCATTTTCAAGATTGATGCCCTAAATCATCAGCCCTTTTTTGCCATATTAACATAACTTACAAGAACATATTACACCAACGGAAGAAACCCCCCAGGCCTGTAAGTGTGTGGTGAGTGGTGATGGTGAGGTGCGTGGAAAATAGTCCAGTCGTGCAGACTGGAGTTCTTGCTTTAAGTAGTGTAAAGTGGTGAGGGGAGGAAGGGGTGAAGGTCTTGTCATTTTCAAACTGGAGTCAGAGCGTGAGGAGGTGGTGAAGTGTTGGTTGGGGTGGGGTGTGTGGGTACATGTTAAATTTCTGTTTATTCGAACCTGCATAGAACTCGTTCTCAGTCTTGGTCAGCTGACGATTTTCCAAAGGAGCGGGGGTTTATTCCTCTTGTTAGCTGCTTGTGATGTTTTTGCAAGCCTTCCATCACTGAAAAAAGATGATTTTCTATGAAAATTTGCTCCATTTAAGTTTTCCAGAGTACCTCCTTGGCCGCTCTGATTCCCTTCTTCTCAGTTTGTCACTTGCCTGCCTAATAGAGGTCCTCATCACCGCTCCTGTAGGATCTACCCCCGCAAGCTTCAAAAATGGCCTTTTTAGGAGGAATACACAGAGGACCGATCATATTCGGAAAAAATATGTTAACAGCAACTTCAAACATTGTGTGCATAGTAAACTTAAGCTGTAAGTTGTTCACCTGCAACCAAAAATATGCATACTCAAAGACCGAGCCAACCAATGCTGTGGGGGAGATATGGGGGGGGGCGCAATTGTGGTCATTTGTACACTGAGAGCAGGTCAAACCATCAAAGGAGTATTTCTTGACATCGGAAGAATGAGAAGTCAAAGAGACTCAACTATCGCTCAGTGTTTACATCATCACTTGCTGTACTTTGTACTTAAAGTTCCTGGCAATGTAGGAAGACCATACAAGGAAAATGTGAGAAAGAGGTGTTTTAGCTAATAAAGATCTTTGAAGAAAATACAAAACATAGCTAGTTTCCAAAGTTAGTTGTATGCAAAAAATATCAACATGAATGTAGAGTTTGAGCATATCAGGTAATGGCTACCAGTGACCTTGCTGGGGTAGAGATAAGTTATTTTTCCACAACTAAGCATATTCTGTCTGACAGACGGCATAGTTTAACACCATATTGGAATAAAAAAATGCAGTAATTATGTGCAAAACCAGGCCAATTTTGGTCAATTTAAAGTAGTACATCCTTTATAAATGACATTTTTAAACCATATTTTGTGGTGGAAATAAAAGCCTTTTATGCCATTTTTGGCAATATGCCCTTTTTTCGTACCTTTTTTGTATTTAATTATGTCTTTTTGCTGCCTATTTCAGAGATTTTTACAACTAGAATCTCCTGGCTCTAGTTAATGAATATAATGAAACTGGTTTTAAGGCAACAAAACATGTTATTGAAACATATCTGCACTAACCCTTCTTCTGTGCAAAGGATGTTGAGAATAAATCCCCTGAAGTTTTCCTGATGGCAATTTTTACTTTAGCATGATGTTTCAGGGCTGTCCCGGACTATTGAGAGAGAATCTTCATTAAAGAATCACTCCAGATACCTTCGCTATGGATGACTCGCGCATTATGGATATTAGTCTAGCCTTTACTCACTGCAAAGTATATGGCTGATGAAAAGAAAGTTATTGCGAGGCCAGGCCCTCATGTTTCGTAATAATTTGGCATGCGCCGTGCAAACTTATCTTCTCTTAAGGTAAATATGGGGCAAACAGATGATTCGAGACTGAAAGCAGCACGCTGAAAAATACAGTGGGTTTTTTGAAGGAAGATCACCTTAGAGCCCAACTGCGTGATCTTCCCTCTGCTGAAATATTGATGCTATCCCAGCTTGTTTTTTTCAGGGCAGCCTTAGCACGGCCTAATATTTATATGATTTAGCCTGCATGCTTTTTAAAAAAAAACTATTTTTTTCTTCATCATTTAGTATCCTGATCCACATTTATTTTGTGTCATTACAGTTCGTGTGCAATGTGAAATGAAAGTGCATTTGTAGATATTAACTGAACTAATAGAGGTATGCTGCAAGATGCCTTGTATTTTTGGGTGTTATTAAGAAATTGCCCTCGTTCAACGACTGCACTATATTTTCCACACATCTTGCAGTGGAAACTCAAAGGCAATTCGAATATATCTACAAATGCAATTAACTTTAAAAATGGCTGAAGACAAAGAGGTGACAGAACATCAATTTTCAAAAGGATTTATTTAGTTTGATAGTGATCAAATAGATGAGCTGTTTGGATTATTGGACCTCAGTAATATGGCCTGGTGACCCACCGATGATGATTACCACAGGACATATCTTCATTACCAAACGTGTTTGAAGTTGCGAAGGATGCAAGTCCAGGCAGCAACATGAAATTCAAACTGCTAGTCTCGGGTCACTTTTCTATTGATTAGGAAACAAAATTGCTTTCGCTGCTGTTTCTCAACTCAAAGCAACGCCAGAGAGAATCAAGTAGCGGTCTGCTGCTTGCTGGCCTTTCTTATGTATTAGGAATTACACGAAAAGTGACCTTCAGGGAGCCTGCATTCAATTACACTGAGGGTGTTTGGAATCGGGAAAGAACGACTGATGAAATTGAGTCAGTTGGCAATCTGCAAAGGATCCTCAAATATGATTTTTGATGATAGGAATTATAATAATAATAATTACTAGACCAAGTGCAGACCCTTCGGGTCTGTTCGCCCAACGCACATTTGCGGGAGGGGGGGATACGGGGCGGCATGCGGCGTCACACATACTAACCACCCCCACACTACCCCCCATACTATTATATTAATATTATTAATTAGATCCATTTATACCCCATAACAGCCTATCCGCTGACGCAAGCCCCCTAACTCGCAGCGCGTCCAAGGAGAGGGGGTAAGAGAGTGACGGCAGAGAGAAAGTGGAAGACAGTGAGAGAGCAGAGACAGAAGGGCAAGAGAGAGAGAGAGAGAGAGAGGGGGAGGGAGAGAGAGAGAGAGGTCGTGTTTTTCCTTCTCAGCTCCAGCGTTTGAGAAGGATGTAGCAGCCTTTCATGAATTTTGACGTTGGAAACAGAGGCATAGGGGCTTCATAGTTTAACTTACGTTGGACTGTTGAACCTTTCCTTTAGGTCGAGGATTTCCACTACTAGTGTGAAAATTCCTGAGTTATCTCTACATTTTCGAGGTGCGGTTGTCGTTGGCGGACTGCCAAGAGTGCTTGGAGATGAGGTTACAAAGATTTTGGTGTCTTTTGTCATTTTTTTTTTTGCACCGTTTTCTCTGCCTAAAGTCATTTTGCACGATGCGGCTGCCTGGCCTACTGTGAAGACGGTACTTTTTGCTTTCCGGATAGAGCTTCCCCAAAAGCAGCTCTCGGCTGTGGACGAACTTGGGGACTTTCCGCTTCAGCTGGAGTTTCTCTTCGCTGCCTGTCTTTGACTGTGACTGTCTTGGAACTTAACTTGAGCTGAGCTGCTGGGGCGCCTTGAGCTGGTTTGTGCCTCAGTCAGGATGGCGATTGCTGGGCAAACGGCCGAGAGCCGGACCTACGCAGACAGTGGCTTCAGTGGCCGTACGGGCCATCTGAGCATGAGCCTCATGTGACTTGGATTGGGACGAATTTATGGTATCCTCAGTTCAAACTGGGTCTATGATGTCCGGGGAGACAAATACAAAGGCCAGAATTGAACTTCTTGGGAGGGGAGCTATGTCTCTTCCGAGCTCGAAAGAGAAAGTTGAGAGGATACTTTAAGACCCGGGAGGGTGTGGGCCCGAGCGTTGGAGAAAAAAGGGGGTCTCAGTGGGGGGTTGGGGAGGTCCACTTACATGAGATCCATGGGTATCCAGGGTGGACCGGTTCACTGCGGAGTTGCCCACATGTATCCGGACCAGTCCACTTATTCCACCCTGTCTAAGTTTGGGGAGGTACGTATAAGTGCTTTAAAGCTCAATGCACCCCGGGGGGGACCCAAGGAAAAGATGGGTCTTCAGTTTCAAGAGGAGGTGTTCATGAGGTGGGTGAGGGAAGGCGCTGAGGAGGGGAGCTTCGAGTGAGTAATAGGTCACCCTCAACCATGCATTGGAGTGGGGAAAGGCACGTGTCATGCGTGCGGCGAATTTGGACAACTCCGTAGGGATGTCTTATTCGTGGGGTCACTGCGAGAAGTTCTAGCCAGTACACAGGATGCTAATTGCTGGCCCCCATCCGAGCCGTGGCTCGCAAACCTCATGGCGCGGGGGTGGTACAGTTGACCCGGGCTAGACTTGACTGCCAGCTCTGCCTCGTGATCCAGGGCGGCAGTGATAGCCCATCTGGGTCCGCAGTATCTGCCTTGGGGACCGGGGCAGCGATGGCCCCCGCCTCCCACTCCTGCACACCGTGCTGGCGCTGAAGGCGGGCACAGAGGAGGGAGGTGAGGAAGGGGGCTAATGGGAGAAGCAGAGGAAGAGAAGAAGAAGGAGATGAAAAAAGTTCCGGCCGAGCGAGTCAAACGGATCGGGCGCACCTGCCGATTCTGAGACCACCCAGGGCGCCAGTCCAGCTCCAGTGAGGTGCAATTGCTCCTGCCGTGGGCCCCAGCAAGGAGCTGAGGGGTTTCAAGACTCGGTGCAGAGAAGCTAAAACGTGCGGGTGGTAAAGTGGCCTGGGGTTAGTGTGGAGACGAAGAGCACTTCTGGTATGGAAGTCACCGTACCGCCACAATGCTAGCGGGACAAAAAGGAGGTTAGTGCCTGGCGAGGAAGAGCAAGGGCGTGAGCTAAAGTAGGGTGACGTCTTTCACCATACCTTTCCCACCACAGAAGTGGTTGGTGGCTTGAACTGGTGTCCTCCTCCGGGGCCGGAGGTGTTGGGCCTCTATTTCAGGGATCTTCAGCGGGTATTAATAAGACCATGTGCAGGGTTGACTCCTCTGGTGGTTGTGTCCTCGGAGCGGTGGATGTCCCTTCGTTTCAGGGCCCTCCGAGGGATTATCTCATCGGTGTTGAGGTTATCTCCCTGTGTGGTGTGTCCCTCTGGGTCGAGGCCTAGCCTCGTTTCAGAGGCCTACGAGGGTGTTGCACGCAGAGATGGGATAGCTCCCCTGGTAGTGTGCCCCTGAGACAGGGGATAGCATAGTCAGCCCTGGGGGGGGGGTATCGGGAGCTTTGGTGTACCAGTGTGTGCTCCATATTGGTGCCAGGGAGGTGCTGGGGTGTCTGCCTCACCGCTGAGTTGCAGGGGAACTTTAAAGCCAGTGGAGATTCCTCTGGGTGTTGTCTGTGGAGAGGTACGCTAGGTGCTGTGGAGGCGGGCTTGTTTCGGGTCGTGATCCTCCTTCAGATTCCCGGGGTCCAGTGTACCACAGGCCCTAGAGGTGGCTTTTTGTTGGTTCTGTTCCCCAGGCCCAGATGTGAGGTGATGGATCCGTGCAAGCCCCAGTCATGGGCTGCTTGTTGCGTCAGGGTATCGGGACCCTTCCCCGCATTGAATCCCTTGGGGTGGTGTGACCGGAGGAGGGGTAGAAGTGATGGGCCATTTGTGTAGTGGGATTAGCGAACTTCATAGGAGTTCTGATCTGTCGATTTTTGAAACGACCCTGGCGCTGCGCGATAAAACTAGTTGTTTCAGGTGCGAGTGGGTTGGCGCCAGTGCCCCGACTCCAAGGCCATGTCTCATGCAAGATTTATCCTTGAGGTGCGAGAGTTCCAAAAAACAACCGTATCCATCAGAACAAAAAAGAGGCTGCAAAAAAAAACGGAGGAGGATTGGCTACTTAAGACTTCATGCGGGCAATCCTTGGCAACAAGGACAGCGATCTTTCTGACTGAGAAGAGCCAGTTTGGGGACTATTTGAGTTCCTCAGAGGAGAGAGTTTTTGAGTCTATGCGAGCGTGGAGATCTCAATCAAGTGTGCCTGCGCATATTCACAGTAGCTACATTAAATTTAAACGGGCAGTAGAGAGAGTTTTCGTAGATGTCAGCTTATCAGTCCTTATAGAGGGGAAATTTGCGGTGTATTTTCTTCAAGAACGCATACCGTAGTTAGGGATGAACCCACCTGCGACTGGAAGGGAAGGGGGGTCTAACATAGCCATCTCAGCTCAAATCGGAGTGGGGTGGCCCTTTCCTTTCTGTTGGCCCCAAATTTTCTGCCAAATGTTTTAAAGTGGCATAGATGTTGTGCCAGGAAGTTATCCTGATGGAAGGGTGAAGGGATTAAGGACTTTGATGGGAATTTTAAGGTTTGCAACATTGAGAAGGATGGGTGCCTGGCCGGCATTCTGCAGGAGGTGACTGATCTGGTAGCCTATTGAGAGGGGGTGATGTGTGTCTGCCTGGTGGGATTTCTATGTTGTGCACACTTGAGGGCCGTTCCGTTCGGGGAATCGTCAAGTGTCCCCGCTGTAGCGAAGAAGTTGAGTGAGGTCCTTTTGTGGTTATGCCTGCGGAACCTCCACCCTGTCCCTGCTTTTTCGTCGGGTCTGAGGGTGGGTTCCCGCATTGACTAATATTTATTTCCCTAGCATTTGTTTCCCGTGTCTCACAGCGGCCCAGCAATGCGCTGTTCCGTGCTCAGACCACTGTCTGGTACATGGGGAATTCAAATCCAGCGTTGGCTCGGGGCTGGTCCGCGTACTCGCTCGCATTTTATACACAACTGCTGGAGGATCGGTGTTTCCCGGAGTCATTCCGTCGTTTTTTGGGAAGTGGAGAGAGAGGCAGAGGTGCTTCTCTTCCCTTAGGCATGTGGGATGTGGGGAAAGCTCGCATCCGTCTCTTTTGTAAGGATTATACGTGGGTCGATCGGAAAGGCGGACTCAGGAGCGAGAGCTTGGAGAGATATCTGATGCAGATCTCACCTGGTCCGGTTGGTGAAGACTCCTGCTCATGGGGTGAGTTTCAAGATGACGAAGGAAGCTTTGAGGAGCCTGCTGCTTGATCGGTCCCAGGCGCTACGTGAGGTCCGCGGGTCCAAATGCTGCGCGATCGGACCGAGCTTTGCCTTTCTTTTCTCTCTGAAAGGGGCGGGGAGCTCGCAAACAGCTCGTGGAGCTGCTCACAGACGACGGCTCCTCTGTCCACTGGATCCACAGAAGATCAGTGCCATGGTCAGGTCCTTTAATGGGTCCCCTGTTCTCTGCGGATGGATTCAGTGGGGAGCTCAGCCAGATCTTGGGAGGGTCTAAACCAAGTAGATAGGGGGAGGCAGAATCTCTTTATGCCCTTATCTTTGGAAGAGTTGACTCTACCTGCATCAGCTCAGGGTGGGGTAGTCCCCCCGGGTGGATGGGCTACGTAAAATCTTTCTGGGATGTCCTCGGGGTGAATACATGTTGGTTCTGTGGGAGAGCCTGGCGACCGGGGAGATGCCCCTCTCATGGCTAGGGCATTGTTTGTCCTGCAGCCCTAGAAGTGACTCCGCGTTGTTGAAAGAACTGGCGCCCGTTCTCTCTCCTATGTCAGGAGTATAAACTTTTGCACGGCAATGGCAAATCGCCTGGGCTCCGATGCTGTCTCAACGATTCATCCTACCAGTCGTATACAGTCCCTTGCCGGTCCAAATTCAGGAATACATCCACCTGGTAAGGACCTGAGTTCATCTCGACAAGGGGCACTGGTCAGTCAGCTGCTTTTTGTCTCTTGATCAGGAGAAGGCTTTTGATAGGGTAGAAATGAATACTCTTTTCGGTACGTTGCAAGCGTTTGGGTTTGGACCGCATTTTCGTGTGCCGGTCCGGCTTTTGTACACTGCTGTGAGTCCTTGTGGAAGGTTAATGTGCTTGTTGTCTCCTTTTCAGTTTGGAGGGGGGTCCGTCAGGTGCCCCTGTAGGGTCAGTTTGTACTCGGTCTGTGTGGAGCCGTCCTGTGTCTTCTTCGAGAAGGTTGCAGGCCTGGCCCTACCAGGCCCGGGGGTGTAGGTGGTTCTTACCGCGGCGTATGCCGATGAGTACTTCTTATGTTTCACTGATCCAGGTGACCTGCGAGGATGCGTGACTGCCAGGAGATATTTCCTGGCCGCATGGTTTGACTCCCCTGCCAAGGAATGTAATATATGCATGGAGTACCACGCACGTTCCTCTGTCTGGGGTGTACCCTGAGTCCCACTGAGGATTGCTGGCCGCACAGACGGCAGGAGTTTGGAGACGAAAGTGGGTCGCCCGCAGGGGCGCTGTCAGGCCAGCTTGGAGTTCTTTCCTTTCATGGAGGGTGCTTGGTCATAAACCAGCTGGTGCCTCCATGTTATGGGTACCTGCTGGCTATCTTGAGCCGCCCACTATCTTTGCAACTGCTTTACAGAGGAAGCTGGTAGATTTATTTTGGGAATATGAAGCACTGGGTTTCCGTGGTGGTCCAAGTCTCCCGTTAGAGGACGGCGCCAGGTCCTTGGTATGCGTGCGGACCCAGGGGGCGGCTCTCCGCCTCAGGACTCTGCGGGGTACATGTATGTAGAGAACCCCCCCAGATGCACGACTCTGGCCACGTATTTTTTTTTCCGTCGGTGGTCACGCCTAAGGGGGTCTCACGGCTCCCGGCCGGGCATCAGTCCGACCCGCCCTAAGGGGGCTTGCTGGTCTTCTACCGGGATGTGCTAAGAAGTGAGGAACTTGGTTATTTCAGCCAGCGTGTTGCTCCACGAGGGGAGGGGGTTGTCCGTGGCCTGCGGGAGTGGCTGTTCTCACCTTGTGAACGCGGGTGTCGAGGAGAGGCGAGTGCCTAGAGTGGTTCGATCGACTTTACCCCCCGCTCCGTCAGAATCTGCTCCAAAAAAAAAATCGGGCCTAGGCTCCGGATATTCTCGGGCACCGGTCCCACGGCAATCTAGAGCCGCCTTTTCTGAGATGACCAGCATTCCATTTCGTGATGCGAAGCGACGCAACACTGTAAGAAATGCTCCAGCACATCTGCCCCTCCTTGCCTTCGTCTCCTGTCCCGACCCCCATGGCGGAACGGGATAACCCCTGAAGGCGGGGGAGTCCCCAGTGGGGGTCTTCTATAAAGCGAGTTGATCCCCTTTATATTGGGGACCTGGGGTGCTGGGTGTTGCACAGAGCGGTGTATGTAATAAACTTTTGAGTCGGTTCACGGGCTCGGCTGCCGCATGTCTTTTCTGCGGTGAGGAAGACACCGCCACGATTCTAGTGATCGGACACAAGGCAGGGTGTGGGGAGAGCTGAGTGGGGGGGGGGGGTGGGGGGGGGAACCTTACCCTGTCCCGGATTGCTCCTGGCCTGGCGAAGATGGCCATTCGTGGGTCCAGGCAGCAGGCAGTCGATGGTCATGCTAGAGTCGGCTGCCTGCCCCTCTTTCGGGCCTATGTCCGTGCACGTGTGTCCCTGGAGAGGGAACATGTGGGTGTCCCTCGGGGAACTGGTGGCCTCCGTGGCGCAGGTCATCGCGTGGGGTTCAGAGTATTGTGACCAATGATTGTATTAGTAAGTACTATCATTATTTTTTTTATAAAGTGCAATTTTTGATTATGTTTGATGTTTAGTATTATATGATTGTGTCGATACGTTTTTGGAATAAAAAGAGAGAGGGGACAGAGAGAGAGAGAGAGAGAGGGGACAAGAGGAGAGAGAGAGAGAGGGAGGAGAGAGAGGGGGAGAGAGTAGAGAGGGGGAGAGAAGGGAGGGAGAGGGGGAGAGAGCGAGGGGAGGGGAGGGATCCCAAGGTTTATTTCAAAGCTCGCTTTGCCTGCCGAAAGATTTTTTTCAAGGACTTGCGAGCGCGTGACTGGCCACGAGTTCGTTTGCAGCTCTGAGCGAGCGGCGGCTCTGATCGCGTGGGCGGACTCTGAGCGAGCGGCGGCGTGAATGGGTCAACTCCGGATCTGCAGAACGCTCGTTCTCTCTCAAAAGATTCTATAGCCGCGTAATTGCTTATAGGACATTGTTTATTTCTGGTGCAAATTTGAACAACGGGGGGAGGGGGGTTTGAGCGGTTGTGCGCCGGGGCGGAGGAGGCGGCTGTTGAGGCGTGAGTCGCGGCGCGGCAGCGAGTTGAGGCGTCGGCCGCGGTCGGAGGCGGGCGGGGTGAGAGCGGCCGGCGAGGCGTCGCGGCGGAGGACGCAGAGGCGGGGGCGGTGTGAGGCAAGCGCGGGCGGGCGGGAGCGGCGGCGCCGATGAGCGGGAGCGAGCGGAGCGGAGAGCCGCGGAGCGGCGGGAGCGCGGGAGAAAGCGGGAGCCGGGCCAGCGTCGGGACAGCGAGGCGGGAGCGCCGAGCGGAGCGGCGCGCGGCGAGGGGCGGCGCAGCGACGGGGAGCGGGAGCGGGCGGAGCCGGCGGGCGGCGCGCAGCGGCGGTACGGGACCGAGGGCGCTGGGGGCGGCGGCGGAGCCGGGCGGGGACGCGGGCTCCGGTGCAGATCAGCGGCGGGAGCGGAGAGCGTGGGACGCTGGACCGGCGGTGCGAACAGAGGCGCGGCGCGGGGGCGGCCGTCTGCGTCGGGCGGGGGTAGGAGCGCGGCTGCAGCGGGCCGCGGGCGGGAGGATACCAGCGCGCCGGGTGACGCGGAGGCGAGCGAGCGGCGGAGCGCGGCGCGGGAGCGGGGAGCCGGAGGGCGGCGGGCGGCGGCCGGAGCGCGGTTGCGCGGGGGGGCAGCGAGCGGTGAGCGGGCGGCGCGGGAGCGGTGAGCAGGACGCGGAACGGCGGGACAGCGGGGAGCCTGAGCTGCGGCCGCGGGCTTCCGGAGCGGCGGGCGCGGCGGGCGTCGCGGGCGGTCGCGCGGTCGGTAACGGGCGGGCGCCGGGGAGCCGGACGCGGCGGGGGGCCGCCGGCGGCGCGGCCGCGGGCCGGCGCGCCGGAGCGGGGGCGGGCGGACAGAGCGGGGGACGGGGAGCGCGTGGCGGCGGGAGCGGCGCGGGGCGGAAGCGGGGCAGCGGGTGTAATTGGGAGCGCGAGCGGACGCGGCGTGGGTGCGGGGGCGGGGGGGCGGGAATCCAACTGCGGGAGGACATTGTCGTTGAACTTACTTGGAGCGGGATGGAGGGAGCATGGAGGAGAGCCCGGGCTTTCCAAATGAAGAGAAGAAGGAGGGGAGAGAGAGGCTTTGGAATGGTCGGCATGTGGGCATTGTGACAACACAGCTGGTGAGTAGCCGATACGATTTTAACATTTGAGTTTTGTTTGAGTTTTGTGAACAATTGAATACACAAAAACTGGGAAATAATACTCGGCATTTTTTTTTGCGTCTGGTTTCGCAATGATTAACAAGTCAAAGGCAATAATTCAAAGGAAAAAAAAAGGCAAAAATGACAACACACACACACACGACACACACACACACAAACCAACAACACACACACACAAACATCACACACACACACACACACCACACACACACACACACAACAACAACACACACACCACACACTACACACAACACAAACAGTTTAAAGTATATAATTATTAATAGTATTATATAATTTATTGATATTGAAAAACGGTTAACGTTTCACACGACATGTTGCAAAGGGTCGACAACTAATTAGTTTGGAAATGCAACCAGTTGAAAGTGACTGACTTTCCACAATGAATAATACATGGTTGAAAAAGTAAACTGGCCAGTCATTAATTTCCCCCAAGACGCGTAATAGATTAACTTCAAACAATAACGTTCATGATTTACATTGTTATTGAGCAATTCTTCAGTGTTACTACTTTCATTGGAAATATGCAATTAAGTTATTTACCGTTGATGACTCCCCCCCATATTAAACCTTGGAATCGATGTTTTGCTTAGTTTAGAATCAGATTAGAGATAACGCATGGATACAGGCCCTCAGCGGCCACACGAGATGCAAACTACCTACGTGTCGATGATCTGGCAAACAGAAAGGGTCCAAAGTAAAAAAATTAAACAAAACAGGATGAAGGAATTTCAACTCCTCACCAACTTTTGCAATGCAGAAGGAACCACAAACGTGAACCAAAGAGAAGAAGGGTCTCGACCCCGTAACGTCACACGCCCATATCCTTCCTTCTCTCCAGAAGATGCTGCCTTGTCCCGCTGAGTTACACCAGCATTTTGTGCCTGGCTTTTGCATGCAGAACAATAATATTTGAAGATGCTGATTTGACTGCTCCACCTCAGGTTCCACCTCAGGCGATTTCCCTGTTGTGCCAACACATCTATTCTAACATCACCACAGAAGCTTCAAACACTTTCTTCCCCCGACGTCTTTATTTCCTACCCTCTGACTCACATTCCATCGCTCAGAAATATCCCAAAGGATTTTGCACACAAAGAATGCCTTTCAAATAATATTATTATAGACGCCATGCAGCAAACTAATGTTAATGCAGTTGTATCTCTTCGAACATAACAATTCATCCTCTATTTTACAGAGCGGGGATAAGTGATGAAGAAACCTGCTCCATGGAATTTTAATAGGATTAATATAATATATCCCGGTGGAGTGAAAAAAATTGAAAAGAAATTCAATGTAGATCCTCAAAGAATGATGCAGAGCTTTGATATAAAAGTGAATTATTATTTCCCCACTACCAGCCTTGGATTTATAAACATTCAACCAAGAGAATAAGGACAGATCTTAGAAAAATAAAAATATCTGAGTTGTTCGATCTACAAAATGTTTTTCCACAACCAAGTAGGGCTCAATACATGGAACATAGCTGTTTTTTATAATACTGAAGAAGGATACATGGAAATATTGGGCAGTCCACAGGTTGTAAATCAATCAAGTCAACTTTATTGACACATATACACATACAAGAATTATACAGTGAAAGAAAGTTGGCAATACCTGACCTGCGGATTATGCAAAACAACGGAACAAAGCACAACACAAACCATAAATTAACCCCTGGTGAGATTTCAGAGTCAACATCCTGATGTCCTGTGGGAAAGAAACGATCCGACTCATCCCTCATCTGTTTTTGCAGTTTTTGCAGCGTGACAGCAGGAGGTGCTTGCAGCTGGAACAGGCCATATTGCTGGGGTGTAGGGTCCTTCATGATTTTTGCTGGCTTCGGGATCTGCAACCACCTCGTGGTTTTATTTAGGTCCTGCAGGGGATAGAGTGTAGTTCCCATGTGCGTTCGGCGCCGAATGCAGACTCTATGCAGACTATGCAGGGCTTCCCTGTCTGGCAGGCTTCCCAAACCAGATCGAGAGATTTTCCCCGACAGATGGCTTTTCTACAGCACTCAAGTAGAAGGATTATGATCCTCAGAAAGAGACTCAGAATTTCCTCCAGCTGCCAGAGGTGGGTAAAGGCGCTGCCGTTGCCTTTCTCCTCTCACCAGTGGCTGCATGTGTGTGCCCTACTCTAAATCCACAATCACTCCTTAGTTTTATAGTGAAATTCAAGAGGAACCTATTCTGACACCAAGTGCCAGTGTCAGCCACGGTCCCCTCCACCAGTAAGCCTTCTCATCATTATCAGAGATCAGGCCCACCACCACAGTGTCATCAGCAAACTTGATGATGGGGTTGGAGCTGAACCTGGTCACATAGTCATGTGTGCGCAGGGAATACAGTAGGGGGCTGAGGACGCAACCCTGGTGGGATCCTGTGTTCATGGTGAGAGAGTTGGAGGTATGTCTCCCCGTCTTGACCACCTGGGGCCTGGTGGTCAAGTCCAGGTCCCAGGCCCACAGGGGAGTGTTCAGTCCCAGTTCCAGCAGCTTCTCAGCAAGTTTGGTGGGGACAATGGAGTTGAAAGCTGAACTGAAATCAATGAACTACATCCCCACATAGCCCCCCTTCTGGCTGTCAAGGTGAGAGAGAGTGGTGTGCAAAACCTGGGAGACCGCATCATCCGTGGATCTGTTTTGGGACGGTATGGGTGAACTGCCAGACTGCAGCGGGTCCATGATGCACAGAAGGAAGGCGCAGATGTGGGTTATGTAACTTGTGGCCACTCCAACCCTTTGTGCTTGCACATATCTCAATGAATTTGAGTCTATGGTTTTGCATTTACCCTGTGAATAGATACAGATGCAGATACAGAGATACAGCGCAGATTCAGTTCCTTCGGCCCACTAGGTATCTGCCGACCAGATGCTAGCATTATCCTACAATATAATTTTTAACCTCAATTTTTAACCAAAGCCAATTAACCTACACACATGTCATGAATGGAGTGTGGAGAGGTAATAGAGAATAGTATTTAACCGGAGCACCAAGAGTAAACCCATGTGATCACAGGGAGAACATACAAACTTCATACAGGCAGCACCCGTAGTTAGAATTGAACCCGAGTCTTTGGCTCTGTAGGCACATCTCTACCGCTGCGCTAAAACCGTTCCGCCCTAATAGAGTAGGAAGAGTGCCGTGAGGAGGAAAGTAACCAGGACCATGAGATGATGGAATAGATCTGAATCCACCTCAAAGAAACATACTCAGCCTTTTGTCCAGCTAGCTGCAATCGAAAATTTAATTAATATCTTTGATTTAAAATAATATAAAAAATTTAAAAAATAAGTTATTTAAAAAATAAACTTTGATAATATTTATGTATTCAACTAATTAAATTACTGTTATTTAAAATCAAAAAAAATTTATGCATGAGTGAATTAAGGAAAAATTGAACACCTCCTTTCTATTGAATTTTGCTGATGATTCCATTCGAAAAAGACTAAACCTGGGTCTTGATACACATCGTTTTTTTTTACTGGAGGTAAAACTGAAGTGTATTGAGCTATTAACTCAACAAACTACAACTGAATTCACCTGGTTCCAGTACACAAGAGCTACTAAATGGTACGAGTGGGCATCTTGGCTTCTCCGATATTACCCAACAACCTGAAGATGTGATGACGTCCCAAAAACCAATTGTTAATAAGGTATTAACAGAATTAGGCTTCATTCAGCACATCAAGTTCTACCCGCCCTTCAGAGTCATGGCCATTCTATCTTTCCCTCTCAACCCATTCTCCTATGTCTTCTCTCATAACCCCTGACACACCGTACCCATTGTTCTCATATTCAATAGCCATCCAGTCTATTATGAGAGGTCGGTCTACGAATGCTACAAGATGAAATTCTGATCTGAAGTCCTATGACATTCCACAAAAATAATGTAGAATCTCGTTTATTTCGGTATTTAATTTAAATATTTTATATCTGTGGTCGCACATGATGGTGGCAGCAGTTGGGAATTGCAGCCTTGACAATGCTGGTGACACGTCTTTGATTCCTGAACTACAGGTGCATGTCTGTATGGAGTTTGTATGTCCTCCATATAACCTGCGTTGGTATTCTGGGGTCTTATCATCTTCATTTCATCCACATCCAAAGACTTACAGTTTGTAATTAAGTGGCTTGGCCAAACTGTTAAAATGTCCCCAGTGTGGGTTAGGGTAGGATAGTGATGGGTGTGCGGGGATCGCGCTGCGGTCAGCACGACTCTGTGGGTCGAAGAAGATCCTTTTCTAGCTTATAAACTGCGCATGTTCTCTAAATAAACTAACTATGTTCCCCCCCCACCCGCCCCCCCCCCCACCCCTTACATCCATCTGTGAAGGGTTTCGGCCCGAAACATTGCATTTTTCCTTCGCAACTCCACAGATTGCTAGCTGCCACAAAGCCGCACCCGCTGAGTTTCTCCAGCACCGTTTGTCTACCTTCGATTTTCCAGCACATCTGCAGTTCCTTCTTAACTATGTGTGATTTTTTGCTACTTGCAAAGATCTGATATATTCAGGCGCTCCACTGCATCATGAAACTGGTGTGCTTATTTAATATTACTATTCCCACTGATCCAGTTGTTTTGGGTTTTTTTTCAGGACCTTTTATTTAGGCTGTTGTGCTGTTTTGTTTGCAGTGACCTAAAAGGAAACTATCTGTGGAATGCTGACACAGCCCAGAAGTGTGTACCATCAGAGTTGTTAAGACTGTGCAGGGCCACACATTATTTTATAGCTTATAGCTCAAATCTCTCTCGAGGCGACCATTTCCCCAGATGGAACAATTATAGGTTGCAATAAACTAACTAGAACCACTAACCGTGCGCAGATACAAGATTTTCACTCTCGGCTAAACAAAGAAGATGTTCACTATTGAATTTGTGGCCTTTAACTTTGCGGTTCGTGGTAACTGCTCCAGTACATCGAGCGCGCAGGCTGACTGGACTTTGGACTTTGAATAACGGCGCCAAAAATGGCGGCACCCGCGTGTGTGATATATGCAAAAGGAATTTCACTATGCAGTAGCCTGTGTGACTAATATCGCACTTTTCAACTATTGAATTATTTAAATATAGAATTTGGTTGTAAATCTGGTGGTTTTACGGTCTCAGATGCTTCAAAGTGCCACATTTAAAATCTGGCGTAGCCTCTTTGATATCACAAAGCAGGAGCAAACATCTAGTGTGCAGGGGATATGTGTCTGTCCTACACCAAGAGTATAATCCTAGCGTATAATGATTGAACTCCCTGGTGAACCAGATATCATGCTCTTTGCTTGAGGTCTGATATGGACAATCTTTTTGCTGGTGGACTAAACAACTTGGTGTGACAAGATCAGATATGTGTGACTTCGCAGACATTGATAATGTGCAGAGTAACAGTCAAAACTGATCACACTCACTCTCGATGTTACACGAAAAGATAATAAACCAAATGTTTATTTCCTTTGTGTAAGAAGGAACTGCAGATGTTGGTTTCTACCAAAGATAGACACAAAATGCTAGAGTAACTCAGCAGGTCAGGCAGCATCTCTGGAGAAAAGGAATGGGTGACGTTTCGGTTTGAGACCCTTCATCAGACTGTGAGTCAGGGATGGGGACACTGGAGGTATGGGAAGGTACAGAACATTGCAGAGCCTGCATCGATGACTCTGGAAATGTGGAGCCCACAATGAGCCATTGTTGGCTGAGGGACGAGGTGAGAACAAAGGAATACAAACCTATTCACTTTATTGAGCTGACTTGACTCTTTTAGTTAGTTTCTATGTCGACAACTTATCTCCTTGGAACCCAATGCCATGATGCAGGATTACATTTTATTTCCCAAGTTTCCATCTCCGAGATATGGAACATCTCATTGCAACACCCTCCAGCTCCAAGCCACAGAATAACACGCTTTGCTTACTGCTCTCTTACCCACATTTTTATTTGAAAGTTTGTCCATGGATTTAACCTGGCACCTGTCATCTCCCAAATGATCACCTGATTTGAGGTTGAGTCAGAGAATTGGTAGCTTGTGCCATACATTATTAATAAACTGAATGGATCAGAGATTATTATTTCTATTGTCGGCAAAGTGCCGCAGCTGATAGAGCTGCTACTTCACAGTGCCGGAGACCCGGGTTCAATCCTGAGTGTGGGCGCTATCTATGTAAAGTTTGCACATTCTCTCTGTGACCGTGTGTGTTTTCTCCAGTTTCCTTGTGGATTTGTAGGTAATTTGGCCTCTGTAAAACTGTCCCTACTATTAGTTTAGAGATACAACATTAAAACAGGTCCTTTCACAAGTTCACAAGTTAGTAGAATTAGGCTATTCGGCCCATTGACCCATAGGCCCATCAAGTCCACTCTGCCATTCAATCCTGGCTGATCTCCTAATCCCATTTGGCTTGCCTCCTAATCCCATTTTCCTGCCTTCTCCCCATTACACCCTTGACACCCGTTCTAATCAACAATGTGTCTATCTCTGCCTTAAAATTATCCACTGATTTGGCCTCCACAGCCCACTGTGGCAATGAGTTCCCCAGATTAACTATTCCTCTGACTAAAGAAGTTCCTCCTCACCTCCTTTCTAAAAGAGCACCCTTTAATTCAGTGGCTATGACTTCTGGTGCGAGACTCTCCTACAAGAGGAAACATCGTTTCCACATCCACTCTAAGCCTTTCATTATTCTGTCAATTTCAATGAGGTCCCCCCTCAACCTTTTAAACTCCAGTCAAACGCTCATCATATGCAAACCCACTAATTCCTGGGATCATTCTTGTAAACCTCCTCTGGACCCTCGCCAGAGCCAGCACATCCTGTTCTGGATGCTCTGCTCTGCTCTGCTTTGGCCCCTGAGTCCGCACCGACCAACGATCATACATACACTAGTTCTATGTTAACCCAGTTTTGCATCCTACACAATGGGGACAATTTTTACAGAAGCCAATTAACCGACAAACATGCATGCATTTGGAATGTGGCAGGAAACCGGAGCACCTGGAGAAACCCACATGGTCACAGGGAGAAGGTACAAACTCCCTACGGACAACACCCGTGGTCATAATTAACTCCGGCGCTGCAAGGCTGAAACTCTAGTGCTGTGCCACTGCGTTGTCGTATGCAGTGGGCGAGAAGGTGGGATCACAGAAAACCAAGGTGAACGGTGATCGATGGTCACCATTGGGCAAGGTGGGCAAGTTATAGTGCTGAACCGTAACCTTTGAGTTCCTCTAGCATTATAAAATTCGAATCATGTTTACACGTTGATTGATTTTTGCAGTTTTAGCTCAACCATGCAACAAATAAGTAGAGAGGAAAAACCACAGTCGGAGATGCTAATTGGGTGACATAAATGCCAACGGCGAGGAGCTTCCATTTTGATTTATGGTCCATGAAAAATTTATTCTATATTACAGATCCTTTTTATGTGTGATACATACCTAAACTTACACAATAAGTAATGTGATAATGTGGGTAGCAGAGGAGAAAGGTGAGAGTTCAAATATTCTTTCTTCAACTATATTTATCATGTTGTAAGAAAATGGCATCAATGTTATTCTTGACATAAGATCTACAATAAAGATCATGGATTGCTCTCCACACAGACTAATCCCTTGTATCCAGTTACAGATTTAAAAAAATATGGTACAAAAGACAATAGACAATAGGTCCACTCAGCCCTTCAAGCCAGCACCGCAACTGACTGTGATCATGGCAGATCATCCACATTAAGTACCCCGTTCCTGCCTTCTCCCCATATCCCCTGACTCCACTATCTTTAAGAGCTCTATCTAATTCTCTCTTGAGAACTAATTCTCTCCAGAGAATTGGCCTCCACTGACTTTTGAGGCATAGAATTCCACAGAAAGTCAGATGAACCGTTTCTTATGGATATATTCCAGAAGACTTGAATACCAAACCCTGAGACTAAATCAACAGGGTTAACATACACATTTTCAAAGTGATTGCAAATGCTAACTACCTGCATGACTGCGGATTTTCTGAGATATCAGATAAACGTGCGAGACTAATATGAATATTTTTCATTAAACTCTTTTAAATCAATCAGTGAATAAAGTCATCCATATGGATATCACCAAGAATGCTTATGATGTGAGACTATTTTCTCAGGCAGGTTCAAAGCCGTTATTTTTGCACAGGAAAGCAACCGCATTGATTTCTTTACTCTATTTGAAAATAGTAAGATTAAACGAGAACTTATCAGTTTGTAGTTTGATCTTGATTTTATGAGGAGTTACGATGAGCGATTACGTGAAGAAGGCTGTCAGTCCGCATGTGCGTCAATCTACAAAGCAGTGGTGTGAAATCACAGATAAGAGAGGTTGACCTGTAGATAGTAAGATTTGGAGAACTAGAACTACCAGATGACCTGATAATATAAGGGTTGGGAGCAGTGGGCACGTAATCGCTCATCGTAACTCCTCATAAAATCAAGATCAAACTTCAAACTGGTAAGTTCTCATTTAATCTTACTATTTTACTTCGGAGTCACGTGAGTACGTGAAGATTTCAAAGCTCTGTGATTTCACGCCGGTTCGAGTCCAGGCACACACTGAATGGATTGACCATGGATGAGTGAGAAAAAATTAATGCATTCAGACATAATGTAGTTAGGTAACAATACTGATGCTTTAATGTGAAAAAACAAATAATAGTGACCACGCCCAACCTGGGGGGAAACTATAAAACAGAATTTAAAATGGTACGTGCAACCACCCCCAGTCCGGCATTTGGTTTATTATAAAACCTGTGGAACATCCGTTCATTGGCCCATCCTGCAGCCGCTAGGATGTTGTCGAGGTGAACGTCCATAGCCCTCGCTGCTGACATTGATGCAGCCCTGGTGGAGTGAGATTTGTTGTGGCTGATTAGGACAGCTAATTCAGAGCCTCTGAGGCTCCTCGTGACTTTTATGTACTGGTGCAAGTGAGATTCTACACATAATCGTGGATCCTCGGGGTATGCCAGGAACTCAATCTTGGGCACTGGTACCCTCGGCCTGCTCTGTTTGATTAAGTCGTTGATGATGAAGGTTAAGGTGTTTACATTGGTGGTCATGTTGTCCAGCCGTAGCTTGTGCAACGTCTGGACTTCTTGTGCCGTTACCAGCACCATCAGCTTGACCACCTTGAGGGTGAGCTTGGCTAAGGATAAGGAGGTGGCTGGAGCCCTCTGGCAAAGCAGTGTTAGCACCACGTTCATATCCCAAATGTCTGTATACCGTGGCCTGGGTGGTATTGTGTTTTATATTCCCTTCATGAATTTGGTAATTAAGGGGTGTTTTCCTACAATATGAGGAAAATATATTCTCCTATATTTAATATAGGAGAATATTAAATTATGAAGACAGTGCACTCCTGGCACTGTTGATGGCACTGTGGCCTAATTTATGGTCATAGTATAAAGTAGATAGGAACTCCAGAACATCCGTGATGCACACTGTATTATATGAAAACATATGTTGGAGACCTTGATCATGGCTGATCATCCAACTCAGTATCCCGTACTGCCTTCTCCCATACCCTTGATCTTAGCCCAGAAACTGGCCTCAACTACCCTGTGGCAGGAGTTCAGAGACTCCACTGACAGTACATCTCCAACTTCTTGATGTGAGACACCTACTGCCTTTGTGTACTGTCCCTCCAGGCCACTGTTATGACATCCACTGTCAGGTCAGCCAGTCCGAGTCCCAGGTATGGTCTCCTCAGAATCTGCAAATCAATAAATTGATTCGGTCATGTAGTGGGTGGTTGCCCCCCGTTACTGGGTGTACCAGCAGACCCCTGCTTTTGGGGACAGCCATGAGAGGCTGTGTGACAGGACTAGTGGGAACCAGGATTGCATAGGCCAGTCTGGCACTACTAAAATGCCTGTGGTATTGTCTTGCTTTATTTTTATCAAGCATCGGCTGATGAGGCAAAATGGAGGAAAAGCGTACAAGAAAGTTCCTCCCCAATGCAGTATAAATGCATCTACTGCCACTGCCCCTGGGTCTGGCTCGCATGACACATATTTGGGTAACTGGTGATTCAATCTGGATGCAAACAGGTTAATATCCAGCATGCCATATCGGGCGACAATGTTGTTAAACACGTCATGATTCAACATCCATTCTGTGTTATCATTGAATTTCCATGATCTAGTGTCTGCCACCATGTTGTATCTACCTGGTAGGTAAATTGCTGTGACCCAAATGTTCCTTGCAATACACCAATGCCAAAGAAGGTTTGCCATTTTGTCACAAGATTTCCACTCATATGATTGACATACGCCACCGCCGTGGTGTTGTCAATCTGTAGTTGAACATGCACATGATGCATATTGCTGCAATGAGCCTTTAGCCCATAGAGTGCTCCCAACAACTCTAAGTAGTTAATACCATGTTGCTGAAGAATTAAGGACTCCTGAACATTCCATCTACCTCCGCAGCTGGAGATTGTATCTGTTGCTCCCCAGCCCAGGCCACTTGCATCGGTTTGTAAGATTACCGATGGTGTATCAATTAGAATTTTCTTAGAGCAGTGATCTATATTCGTTTGCCATCAGTGTAATTCAGCAATGGCCTCTGGTGGCAATTGCATGTGTCTTCCGAATTGGCCTGCGTGGGATTTGAGTGCTCGTTCCTTTGCACATTGTAAATTTTGATAGTGCAATGGTCCAAAGCGTACAGCTGGAAAAGCTGCCACAAGCTTGCCAATTACACTTGCTGCTTATCTTATTGTTGGCTGCTGTTTAACAATTAGCTTATTGCAGGTTTCCATTAACTCTGATTGATTGCCACTTGGCAGTGTCACCGACATTTGAATTGAGTTAATTGTGAACCTCACAAAATCAATTACCCTGGTTGGAGTCAATTTTGACAACTGGATGGATTAGAAACTCCAATCTCTCAAACATGAGTTTGGTAGCTGAAACAGATGATTCAGTTGATTCCTTGGTGTGCCCAATTATTAAAATGTCATCCAAATAAGCCATAACCATGTGATTCTGAGCTCGTAGTAGCCCTAGAACTGGTTTTAGTAATTTTGTATATAGTCTGGGAGCTGGTCAGCCCATTAGGCAATGCTTTGAATTGCCACAGTTGCCCCATCCAGTTAAATTTCAAATATCTCCTGTGCTCCCTGTGAATGGATACCGAGTAGTATGCATCTTTAAGATCAATGCATGCCATATAACATCCTTTGGAAACCAGTTGGATGGCTGTGCCAAAGTTATCCATTTTAAAATGTTGATACTGCACATAGGTATTGAGTTCTGTCAAGTCTAGGATGATACGACATCCTCCATCCCTTTTCCGCTTGGTGAATATGTTGGATACAAATTGGTGTGATTCCTGTTGCGACCTCTGCATCACCCCTTTTGTATGTAAAGCCTGAATTTCAGCTTGTACCTCAAATCTTTCCTGTTGTGAGAACACATATGTGCGGTTTGGTAAATTTTGTGTGGGTGGTGATGAATCAAGAAGGAACTCAATTTTAAAACCTTGTATACTGTGCAGTATGAACGGGTCTGCTGTGATCCAATTCCATTAATTCAGGAAATGTCGCAATCTCCCTCCAACTTGTGAGTGAGTGATATGTAAGGTGTTCCACAAGGAACTAAGTTCTCCTACCTTAGACGTTACTGGCGGTGTGGTCCTGGCTTCCGTCCTCGTGGCTTGGGAAAGGGGCCTGATGGCATGCCCCCCGCGCATCTGAGTCATGGGCCGGCTGGGGCCTATCCTTAAAAAAGACCTCGGTGCTTCTAGCTCCAGTATTCCTCCTGTCCCGGAGCCCCTAGGCTGGTTTTGCCTGGTGTTAAAGGAGGCATAGGGGTGTGCCCGGTGTGATGAGCCCCTGGGTGGTTGTTTGTGCTCGGCTCATGAGGCGTATGGTTTTGGCCTCATCATCCAACTCACGGACCTGCTTCCGCAGGTCTATCCCAAATAGATAATTAGCTGGCTGGACGTTGCTGGCCTTGTACAGCACAGCAAATTTAGGATTGAGTGCCGGCCGTATTGCGTTTTTACGCAGACAATTTATTTCGAAATGGGCATCACAGAGAAGCCCCACAGCATCCTGCTATGTCTCCGTCAGCAGCCCCTCATCTACGGACCTCGCAAAGGCCGTTATGCCTGAGGCCAATAATTTAATTTTTGGAGCTTGACTTCCTGGGCTCTTACACCCGCTCCAATATGACCCCAGATGGCGTGGTTGACGGCCGGCACATTCAGGGAGACACAGTTGGCAGGAGTATGATATCTGTTGGAGGTCTCCTCCTTAGCCAGGTCTTTGAGCTTATCAGATGCCAGGTAATTTATCGTAGTGGCCAGCTCTTCGTCCAGGCGTGCTCCTGTTGGTGATTGCGATGGCAAATTTGGATGCCAGAAGAGGCACTTCGGCCCCATGCCACCGAGAGTGTTCCCCTGATGTGCCTCCGTGCTCTGAGTCAGGATAATACTGACTCTGTGTACTCCCCTCTCCAGAGAGGGAGGCACTTCGCAGCCCTGTGTACGGTGCTGCTGGCGCGGGCTCCCGTGGAGACCCGAGCTGATACTGCTCCCTCCTCTGGAGCATATCTGTCTGGAGCCACCTCTCCAATAGGTGCTCCATCTGGGAAAATCGCCCGTAGATGCTTCCCAGTGAAGGAGGGGATCCCTCCGGCCCGGACTCGTCTGAGTCTACGGGCCTGGCAGACTTGTGAGTGGCCTTGCGCCCCGGCCGGACTGCCACGGTGCTCTCCTCAGGCATCAAGTCTGCTGTCGCTAGTTCCACCGCCAGTGGCATGGAAGGTGACTCGGACAGTCGCCCGCTACCCGCACCTCCACGGTCTTCTGAAGCCGGCTTCCCCGCAGACCGTCTCCTCACCTTCAACATGGTAGGGTTCTACTTGTTAGAAAAGCAAAGAAATGACGAACCCGCCAACACGACTTTGAAGAGTAGTTTTTGAAAACACTAACCTGGGTTTTTAAAACTTACTGCTGGAAGGACGTGACACGCCTGCCAGTCAGTCATTGGCGCATGCTTTAGACGTAATGACCCGCAAGCGGACTGACGGCCTTCTTCACGCAATCACTCACGTGACTCCACTGTAAAAGGATATTGTGGCTAATCCAAATTAGAAACATAGAAATTTAGAAATGGGTGCAGGAGTAGACCATTTGGCCCTTCGAGTCAGCACCGCCATTCAATATGATCATGGCTGATCATCCAAAATCAGTACCCCGTTCCTGCTTTCTCCCCACATCCCTTGATTCCGTTAGCCCTAAGAACAATATCTAACTCTAGCTTGAAAACATCCAGTGAATTGGCCTCCGCTGCCTTCTGTGGCAAATAATTCCAGTTTCACAACTCTCTGGGTGAAAACATTTTTCCTCATCTCAGTCTGAAGGATTGAGAAACTCTTCTCTGTAATGCTGGCAATAGAAATTCCTGGCAGCAATTTTCTTCATGGAGATGTTAATTTCAACTAGACCTAGCCTGAGACCCACCACAGCCAGTGTTCACTGAACTAACTTGGTTATTGAAGGAACACCAAAAGAGGCATAGGAAGGAACAGCAGATGCTGGTTTACAATAAAGGTAGACACAAAAAGCTGGAGTAACTCAGTGGGTCAGGCAGCACCACTGGAGAAAAGGAACAGGTGTGATTCGGGTCAAGACCCTTCTTCACGAAGGGTCCGAAGAAGGGTCTCGATCCGAAATGTCACCTACTCCTTTTCTCCTGAAATGCTGCCGGACCCGCTGAGTTCCTCCAGCACTTTGTGTCTTCACTGAAAGAGGTGTTGCATGTTGAATGGTGCAACTACTTGGAAAGTGGTGCATGTTTCCATGCGACAAGACTAGGATAACAATCTTTTCTCCCAGCTACCTTTATAGTGCATCCACCATTTAATCATTCAGAAGCATCACCATCGTTCAAGTTCAAGTGAGTTTATTGTCATGTGTCCCTGGTAGGACAATGAAATTCTTGCTTTGCTTCAGCACAGATCATCAGATCTAGGGTACACAAAAAGCTGGAGAAACTCAGCGGGTGCAGCAGCATCTAAGGAGCGAAGGAGATAGGCGACGTTTCGGGTCGAGACCCTTCTTCAGACTGGTCAGGGATCAGGGAAACGAGAGATATAGACGGTGATGTGGAGAGATAAGGAACAATGAGTGAAAGATATGCAAAAAAGTATCGGTGATAAAGGGAACAAGCCATTGTAAGCTGTTTGTGGTGTGAAAATGAGAAGCTGGTGCGACTGGGGTGGGGGAGGGAGATAGAGATAGAGGGAATGCCAGGGCCCGAGGGCTGAGGGAGAGGTGGGAAGGGGAGGAGACAGCAAGGGTTAACAGAATTGAGAAAATTCAATATTCAAGCCCAAAGGATGCAGACTCCCCAAGCGGAATATGAGGTGCTGTTCCTCCACTTGCGGTGTTGCTCACTCTGGCCGTGGAGGAGGCCCAGGACCGAGAGGTCGGATGTGGAATGGGAGGGAGAGTTGAAGTGCTGAGCCACCGAGAGGTCGGGTTGGTTATTGCGGACCGAGCGGAGGTGTTCGGCGAAGCGATCGCCAAGCCTCCGCTTGGTCTCACCGATATAGATCATCTGGCATCTGGAGCAGCGGATGCAGTAGATGAGGTTGGAGGAGGTGCAGGTGAACCTCTGTCGGACCTGGAAGGACTGCTTGGGTCCCTGAAAGGAGTGGAGGCGGGAGATGAAGGGACAAGTGTTGCATTTCTTGCGGTTGCAAGGGAAAGTGCCCGGGGAAGGGGTAGAGTGGGAGGGGAGGGAAGAATGGACAAGGGAGTTTGCGGAGGGAGCGGTCTTTGCGGAAGGCAGACAGGGGGGGAGATGGGAAGATGTGGCGGGTGGAGGGGTCACGTTGGAGGTGGCGAAACTGGCGGAGGACTATATGTTGTATTTGCCGGCTGGTGGGGGTGAAAGGTGAGGACCAGGGGGACTCTGCCCTGTTTGCGAGTGGGGGAATGGGGAGCGAGGGCAGTGTTGCGGGGTATGGAGGAGACCCTGGTGCGAGCCTCATCAATAGTGGGGGAGGGGAATCCCCGTTCTCTGAAGAATGAGGCCATTTGTGATGACCTGGTGTGGAACACCTCATCCTGGGAGCAGATGCGGCGTAGACGGAGGAATTGGGAATAGGGGATGGAGTCCTTACAGGAAGCAGGGTGGGAGGAGGAGTAGTCCAGGTAGCTGTGGGAGTCAGTAGGTTTGTAGTGGATGTCGGTCAGGAGCGTATCACCTGCAATAGAGATGGTGAGGTCAAGGAATGGTAGGTTCTAGTAATATCGGGGGATGGGAAGCATTGTGTGGTTACATTCCTACAAAACCATCCATATTAGAAGATAGAGTCACATTGCCTGCAAATGTGCCAAGATATTTGAGCTGAAGATAAAATAAAAGGTGATGCATCCATTTTTTCAGAGCAAATTCCTATTCTGTATCTGTGCTGTGTACTTGTATGACTCTACGATATAGATTTAAGCTAATAGGATCAGAGAGGAAATCAGGTAAATGAGGCACTTTATAATGCAGTGAAATCAATGTGAATTTGGCTAATGACCGCGAGTGCATTTACTGCCTCCATAGTTACCATCCTTTGCAAAGCATTAAGGGCTTGTCCCACTTGGCGATTTTCTCAGCGACTGTGGGCATCATTGACTGATGTATCAGGTCACCGAAAAAGTCGCTGCGTGAGTCGGCAGTGGCGCATTGTGATGACATATTGACGTGCGGTGTTTCCTCAAGTGATGGAACATTTTCTTTGTCGCCGCTGAATTTTGAAATGTTCAAAGACGCCTGGAGTCGCCTAAAAAAAAGTGGGACAGGCCCTTTAGGATGCAGCTCACCAGATTCTGGGAATTTGTTGCTCAGTTCCATTTCACCGATACTAGTTGTTATCAAAGCTAATTTCTTATCGTTTCTTACTTGCTCTCAACCTGAAGCCCTCTCCTATCACTGGGAATTATGTCAACTTCCATAAATGGAAACACAAAAAAAAAACTTTAATTTCCCCCAGCATTTCCATATTCTGTAATATTATTTCTACTGCAAAGTGACTCACAATAACTCCAGCTAATCTTTTCATTCTTGCACATCCACAGTACATCTTACAATCTGTTTTGATATTTCTTGCAAGCATGTTCTTATACTCTGTGTTCCCTTAACTTATCGGTGCCTTAATCCTCCTCCACTGAATTCTGATATTTTGCCAGTCCTCGGGTTTACTGGTATTTTGACAATGTTAGAAGCCTATTCCTCTGATCTAATATTATCTTTCACTTCCATTCGTGACCACAGCTGAACCACTTTCTCTGTTGTTTTGTTTTGGACCGTTGTGTTCGATATATCACTGGATTCAGACAACCAAATTTGATTTACTCGGTTATTTATTACACAGCCAAATAAGGCACATACACCCGCGTATCCCCGTATATCCCCGTAAGCACTTGCAAACACCGAGTACACATCAGAGCACGCCGCAAGATGTTCCTGTTCTCGATCGCCTGGCACTGCTCGCGACACGGTCTAAGCTGGAGCTCGCTCCACCGAGAGGGTGCCCCCGCACACCATCCTTTATGGCATGTATAATCAAAGCAGGCCACGCCACTGCCCCCTCCCTGAGCCCATCTTAAGCCCCCCCTGTCTGCAACGTTTCTGCACTACTAGTGGCAGGGGGCGCGGGTGGTCTACCCAACTATTGCTGTTGTGTTTCGTTCACCAATGCTACGCATTCCCGTAGAATAGCCTGAGATAAGCTACGTTCCTGTGAGAAGGGTCTGACTTTCTCAGACATTGTAAGTGCCCAGGCATGGACAGGTGCAGAAAACATCTCCCACTTGTGTGTTTAGATCTTGTGTTCAATCGGCTATGGAATGCAGTGCTGCTAATTTAGCTGATAACTCCATTTTACATTTTAGCAGAATATGTCTGTTTAGCCCTGACCCAACATGGACTTAAAGTGATAGTTAATACTTGTAATAAGTTATATTAATACCTTAAATGATCACCATTGTATGTTCACTGCCAAAACTTTGAATATAGTTTCTGGAACCAAGAAAGCAAATTCAAGTTCATGCCATTATAATGTACCTCGTAAAACACAGAATTGAGAAATAGACAGCACAGGAACACGCCCTTCGGCCCACATTCCCTGTGCCAAACATGATGCCATTAAATTAATCTCCTCAGCCTGCATGCAATCCACATCCCTCCATTCCCTGCATATCCATGAATCTGACATAAAGCCTCTTAGCTGCCACCATTGTATCTGCCTCTACCAACACCCCTGGCAGTGCACCTACCATCCTCTATGTAAAAAAAAACTTGCCCTGTACATTTCTTTTTAAACTTTGCCCCCTCTCATTTTAAATGTATGCCCTCTAGTATTTGATATTTCCTTTCTGGGAACAAGATTCTCTCTGTCTAAAGGAATTCATTTTGAGTTTAGTGCCTGATTTCAGGTTGAAATAGATTGTTCTAATGTTTTATTTAAAATTCTGTCATATTTCCAAAAAAGCCTTTCACCATCATTCGGATAAAGAACGTTCAGTTTTACTTTTGTACATGTTTCTCCTGCTCTGCTTTTAATTGGTGATATCTTCTTATGAGAACCATCCCAACCAGACTATCCCTGGTCATCATTACCCACTTTATTGCTGGGTGAGTGGGCAAACGCATGGCAGATGCAGTGTAATGTGGATAAATGTAAGGTTATCCACATTGGTGGCAAGAACAGGAAGGCAGATTATTATCTGAATGGTGTCAGATTAGGAGAAGGGGAGGAGCAACAAGACCTGGGTGCGCTTGTACATCAGTCACTGAAAGTAAGCATGCAGGTACAGCAGGCAGTGAAGACAGTCAATGTTGGCCTTCAGTGCGAGAGAATTTGAATTTAGGAGCAAGGAGGTCCTACTGCAGTTGTACAGGGCCCTGGTGAGACAGCACCTGGAGTATTGTGCCAATTTTGGTCTCTCATTTGAGGAAGGACATTATTGCTATTGAGGGAGTGCAGCGTAGGTTCACCAGGTTAATTCCCGGGATGGCGGAACTGACGTATGATGAAAGAATGGGTCGACTGGTCTTGTATTCGCTGGAATTTAGAAGGATGAGAGGCGATCTTATAGAAACATATAAAATTCTTAGAGGATTGGACAGGGTAGATGCAGGAATGTTTTTCCTAATGTTGGGGGAGTCCAGAACCAGGGTTCACAGTTTAAGAATAAGGGGTAGGCTATTTAGGACTGAGATGAGGAGTTTTTTTTCACCCAGAGAGTTGTGAGTCTGTAGAAATCTCTGCCACATAAGGCAGTGGAGGCCAATTCACTGGATGTTTTCAAGAAAGAGTTAAATCTAGCTCTTAAGGCTAAGGGAATCGAGGGATATGGGGAAAAAGTCAGAACAGGGTACTGTTTCTGGATGATCAGCCATGAGCAGCCAAATGGCCTACTTATGCACCGATTTTCTATGTTTCTATGTTTCTATTACCTTGCACAACTCTTTTGCCATTTTGTTGAAACTTTCTAAATTGTGTCTGAACACAATCCCAATGCAGTATGTAGTTTAAATCCTTATCCATAATCTTAGCTAATCGGAGATACAAGGAACTGCAGATGCTGGAATCTTGAGCAAAAATAAAGTGCTGGAGGAACTCAGGGGGTCAGGCAGAATCTGTGGAGGGAATTGGCTAGTGCATTGGTCCTAGTCAGGTATGGGTGAACCCACCAGTCAACCATGAATTAAAATCCTTTTCCCCTCACACCAACGTCTGAGCTGCTCCTTCAGCTATTCAGGTAATGTTGACGAGGCTCAGTTAGTAATCCAGACCTTTATAGGTAAATAATTGAGCTGGAATTGTTCTTGTGTCATTGTGATATCAATCAGATCTATTGTCAGAAACACAGTTTTATTTATACTTTTTCCTGGAATTTTGTGGATCCATGGAATTGGTTCATTGTTTCCCTGTTACTTTATTTAATTGTTTATTTGCTTCATCTAAAGAACACTGTAGCACCTTTAAAACATGATACGACAAAGGATGAAAGATTTCTATTTTCTCCGCTTGTACATTAAATGATTACATGCACCATTTGTTCCATGCTTTGTCGAACTATGTTCTGAATTATCGACAGAAAATACATGATGGAGTTTTTAAAAGATTTCAAACTTCTCCATTAACCCTTGGTATAGAACACAAGGATTTTTGCCGGAATCATCGCACAACTGTTGATAATGCTGAGACTGGTGTCAGTGATGGTTCTGTGAGGTTGGTGAACAGTGAGGATGTTATCTATGGTATCTTGATAGTTTAGTTTAGAGATACAGCATGGATATAGGCCCTTTGGCGATCACCCCATGCCGACACACTGGGGACAATTTACAATTTACAGAAGCCAATTAACCTACAAACCTGTACTTCTTTGAAGTTTGGGAGGGAACCAGAGCCCCCAGAGAAAACCCAAAAACTCCCGGGGAGAACGTACAAACTCCATTCAGACAACACACAGAGTCAGGATTGATCCCAGTCTCTGGCACGGTAAGGCAGCAACTCTACCCCTGAGCCATTGTGTTGCCCATGATCTGTTCAAAGAGACATCTTCTGTATTGCATCTGACTTGGTGTTTGAATACTGGTAAAGAGTAATATTATCGCCTGTGTATTTTTTTTTTAATAAATAAGCCCCACGTGGATTTTGTCTGATTACTGACTGAAACAAAGGCAGTCCAATGTGCAAATCATGATTGTAACTTTCAGGGATCAGACCATGACCATGTTTTTTTTATTTGTGTAGTTAGCTGTTGCTATAGATGTCATGAAACAAAATTTTAAATATAAATCTATAAATCCCTTTCACAAGCAACAGTATGTAACTCATGAAATTACTCCAAAGATGTTGGTCCCAACTGCGTTATTGACAATCTCAGCTGATTGCAAAACTACGGCTGCTTGAATTGTACTGAAATATAAAAGGGGTTATTCAGACTAACTTCTTCATAAAAGCACATCACGGTGGTCACGGTGGCGCAGCGGTAGAGTTGCTGCCTTACAGCGAATGCAGTGCCGGAGACCCGGGTTCGATCCCGACTACGGGTGCTGTCTGTACGGAGTTTGCATGTTCTCGCTGTGATCTGCATGGGATTTCTCCAAGATCTTCGGTTTCCTCCCACACTCCAAAGACGTGCAGGTTTGTAGGTTGATTGGCTTGGTAAATGTAAAAACTGTCCCTAGTGGGTGTAGGATATTGTTAATGTATGGGGATCGCTGGTCGGGGCGGACCCGGTGGGCCGAAGGGCCTGTTTCTGCTCTGTACCTCTAAACTAAACTAAACCAAAACTATCAGTTACCTACAGAATTGTAATTGCCGGGGTGGAAAATATATCACGGGGGTTAATTTCAGAAGAATTCAATGGAATTTAGTCCCAAAATGAATGGAGAACTATTATCTAATGTTTTGCTTCTTTCGATGAGTTTGAACTGGTGGATGCACTGTCCAAAGACTGAAGCGAAGAACTCCTCTGACTTCTGTTTGCAGGTGGCCCAGAGGAGGTAGTCCCAACAGGGAGTGGCATAGGAACAAATGAAGTAGTCATCCTTTCACCAAGCTGTGTAACTTTAATTTATTTGGTTTACACTAATTATTAGCTGCTCAATGTCCTTGAGGAGGATCAGTATCCAACATCACAACTTTTAATAAAAGTAACACATGATATACCTCCTTTATATTCCACCTTACTTGACCTTAAAACCTGATGTTTGAATTTGGTATTACAGGTCCTGTATTGAAGCAGGCCCAGATATGTGTTGTACCTGACAATTCATGTCCTCTGTGCTTTTATTCAAAATGCATGCATATTTTAATACAAAAATGGTTGCATATAAAACATAGTATTTTTGTACCTGAAAGTAGGCATCTTTCCTCTCTGAGCCACTCTCATGATGCAACTTCTATCATTAAAAGAACAGAGTCAAGAGTCAAGAGTATCTTATTGTCATATATCCTGAAATGGAACAAGGATATTTTTACTTGCCGCAGTGAACAGATACGTAAACATAGTACTAAATAAACAGCATAATAAACAACACATATATTACATATATAAACAAACAAACAATAATAATGCAAAGTGCAAAGACATACCCAGGTATCAATTCCCCCAAATCTATGTTTGGAACTTATTTGGAGGTTGAAGTATTTAATATCCAAATGGTTGTTGAGAAAGAAGTTGCTCCTGAACATGGATGTTACAGTTTTCTGACTCTTGTGCCTTCTTCCTGGTGGCAGGAATGAAATGAGAGTGTGGCCAGGGTGGTGTGGGTCTCTGATGATGCTGTCTGCCTTTTTAAGGCAGCGACTCCTGTAACTCCCTCAGATGGTGGGGAGGTCAGTACCTGTGATGGACTGGGCAGTGTTCACACTGCAGTTTTAAACCAAGCCTGAATCGACTAAATTTCAAGACCCTAATAAAATGCGTAACAACTGCCTGTGAAATTTATAAGCTTTATTTTTCATGGTGAAGAGATTTTTGGTGATCCAAAGTCATAATGACTTTGTCCTTGGGTGGTTGTGAGTTGGTGTGGTGGTGATGGTGTGGAATATGTCCCTTTTGGCAATCCAAGTAAAAACCAATTGAAGGCGCACAACCTGAAAACAATATCCTGAAAACCGTCTCTTGGCTAATATTTTTCTTTGTGTCAGGTTATTATAAATTAAAATGCAACCTAGATATATATTTTTTGTTAGTTGATTCTGCATGTTACTTTGCAAAGATTATACTGACCGAACAGTCATGACCCTTTATGAGAATGTGTAATTCTGTGTTAAAATAACTGCAGTAATGTTTTGCTCAACTAACAAGCTGTCTAATTAATCGTGAGTTTACCTCATTTGTGTCAGCAGATTCCTTGCATTGTTAAACACCTTTGCTAAAGGGTCAGAGACTTGCCTTCTTACTAGACTGTTAACTACAGATGAGCAGTTGTACAAGGCCACAGACCATCTGGGCCAAATGCATTTAATGAGGAAAGGAAATGTTACAGCATTGATTTCTACATGTGTTCATAGTTTTTCCAACCATATCTGCAAGAGCTTTTATTATATAGTGGATTTTTATAAATAGTGGAAATTCCTTTATTTTATTAGGAAAATCATCCATAAGTTCATAGGAGCAGAATAAGGCCATTCGGCCCATCGAAGTCTACTCCACCATTCAATTATGGCTGATGTGTCTCATCCTCTCAACTCCATTCTCCAGCCTTCTCCCCATAACCCCTGACGCCCATACTAATCAAGAATCTATCAATCTGCACCGTAAAAATGTCCATTGACGGCCTCCACAGGCATCTGTGGCAAAACAATGCACAGATTTGCCACCATGTTCATCCATGAACATGAATCATCTATGTTGGTACATCCTGCAGAATTAATCAACATAAAGGATTGAGTCTTTCTTAATTTTAGAGGGATGAGCTATGAGCTTTGCCTGGGTTCCATCACAGGTTTAGGTTTATTATTATCACGTGTACTGAGGTAGAGTAAAGAGTTTTGTTTTGCATGCTTTCCAATCTAATCACATAATAGTTCACATAAATGTAATCAAGCCAAACTCAAGTATGATTGGTGGAGCAAAGGAAAAGATACAGAGTGAAGGATACAGTTCTCAGCATTGTATTACAACAATTCCATAGAGATGAATCAGACTGCACCTCAGCTTGTGAAAGGACCATTCAGATACCTGATAGACAATAGACAATAGACAATAGGTGCAGGAGTGGGCCATTTGGCCCTTCGAGCCAGCACCGCCATTCAATGGCTGATTATCCCCAATCAGCACCCCGTTCCTACCTTCTCCCCATATCCCCCGACTCCGCTATTTTTAAGAGCCCTAACTAGCTCTCTCTTGAAAGTATCCAGAGAACGTGCCTCCACCGCCCTCTGAGGCAGAGAAACACTCTCTGTTAGAAAAAGTGTTTCCTCGTCTCCGTTCTAAATGGCTTACTCCTTATTCTTTCCTCCCTCTGATAAGAGAGGGGAAAATGTTCCTGAGACATCTTTATGATTCGATCCCAGTGTCTCGAGTCTCAAACCTTTAACCTGCAGGATAAGAGCCCTGGTGTATCACCACTCTTATCAGCCAACTAAATAATTGTTTTTCTCAATGAGGCAGGGCAGCACGGTGACGCAGCTGTAGAGTTGATGCCTTACACTGCCAGTTCAATCCTGACTAGGGGTGCTGTCTGTACGGAGTTTGTACATTCTCTCCCAGTGACCTGCGTGGGTTTTCTCCCAGTAGCTCTGGTTTCCTCCCAAATTCCGAAGATGTACAGGTTTGCAGGCTAGTTTTAATTCTGATGGGCATTCCATTGTTTGCGCTGTTGTGTGTAGAGCAACATGATAACTGTGACTGGTATAATCTGAAACAGGGGGAGCAGAAGCAAAACAAAAATCAATCTCGTCACGTGTTATCATTCTTCAGAATTCGAATTGCTATTTCCCCCTTGTGAAAATAACAATTTTATCAATCATATTATTTTATTGCCAATAACTATTATTACAGGAAGCAGAATGGAGAATACAAAAAAAAACGTTACATGACGATTAAAATTGTAAGAAGTAGCTTATAGGGGTGTTGGTTGTGAAATGGAGTTTATTCAAACCTCAGCTGCTGTATCCTCTGCCCAATAATTATTGCAGTGCTCCCTTCAAACCATCACACTGAGAAAGTGTTGCAGTGCTGTTATTGTTGGCATGGTGATGCCAGACTAAATGCCTTAAAAGATGCAAAATTCCTTGGACCGACATAACATAATGCTGGATAGGAACTGAAGGGTGTGTGGAAATGTGCTATATGCTAATGGGAAACTGAAAATATACATTATAGCTGCCAACATTTATGAGTCATCCCGAGAAAATGACAGTTTTACTGTCTACTAAGTATCAGAATCCAATTAATCGAGATTCACACCGTTTTTGTAATTTTGTTTTATTGAAAATTGTAATCCTTCTTTGAATACCACCCAATTGCTTGGATCCCAAGTCTTTTCATCATATTCTAACTTCTCCCGTGTGCTATCCCAAGGTACCAAGGTACCAAGCATCACATTGCAATCTTATATTGCTACATGCATTGAGCCAGGAAGAGCTGCCATTTATGTAGTGCACTGGGATCATGAATATCTGTTGAAAAAGGGTGTAGAACATGGAGTCAATGCCATGTGGCATTGTGCAAGGCCACCTACGACCATCAAATGGATGTGTTAATAGTTGGTTTAGGGTTAGGTTTGTTCATTACTGTCACATGTACCGAGGTACTGTGTAAAGCTTTGTTTTGATACAATCAGTTAAATCAACAATAAACAATAGAGACAGTAGACAATAGGTGCAGGAGAAGGCCATTTGGCCCTTCGAACCAGCACCGCCATTCAGTGTGATCATCGCTGATCATCCCCAATCAATACCCCGTTCCTGCCTTCTCTCCATATCCCCTGACTCTGCTATCTTTAAGAGCCCTATCTAGCTCTCTCTTGAAAGTATCCAGAGAACCGACCTCCACCGCCCTCTGAGGCAGAGAATTCCACAGACTCACAACTCTCAGTGTGAAAATCTCAAACACGATAGATAGGGTAAAGGGGAAGATACAGGGTGCAAAATATAGTTCTCAGCACATCAGTTCCAAAGACAAAGTCCAATGTCCTCAATGGGGTGGATGCAAATTGGATAGTAAACTAGCCTCATAAGTGATAGCAGCAGATTTAGGCCATTCGGCCCTTCAAGTCTACTCCACCATTCAATCATGGCTGATCTACCTCTCCCTCGCAACCCCATTCTCCTGCTTTCTCCCCATGAAAATATTCTTTGACTTGACCTCCACAGCCTTCTGTGACAATAATTCCACAGATTCACCACCCTCTGACTGAAGCTTGATGCATAATTGGTTGCATGCATATGTAATTCATCAGTCACAATTTTTGACTCATACATCCTGTTTTCATTCTTTCATGATACTTTAAGTCTAGACTAAGCTGAACAGGGGTATATTTTGGTTCATAATTTGATTGGGCAGAAGGGCACAGGAGCCTTAAAACAAACATCCAGGTTCAGGAACAGCTTCTTCCCTACAGCCATTAGGCTATTAAATACTACAACCTCAAATAAGCTCTGAACTACATAGACTATTATTGCATTATTATTGCTTGTTTTTTACGTGTACGTATGTGTTTGTGTATACACACACTGACCATTTTTTTTTCATTGATGATATTGTTTACATATTCCGTTGCGCTGCTGCCAGTAAGAATTTCATTGTTCGATCTGGGACATATGACAATAAAACATTCTTGACTCTTCATGAGCCACATGCTAGAATCCTTCATGCTAGAACCCTTCGTGAGTCACATGCTAGAATCAAGAGTGCTTGTTGTCCAGCAGCCTCCCTGTAGTTTGTCAGCGTGGCTTAAGTGCAGAAAGCTGAGGGACCGCTGGGAGATGAATGCATCAACACTGTGACAGGAGACTAAAAGCATTGATCTCCACAAGGTGTTTTATGTGATCCACCAGGTTGACACTGAAGCAGTAGAATTCCGATGAGTTGTCTCACACCATGAGGATGATTTATGGCATCTACAACGTGACACAGAGACAATCAAAGGCACCCTGCATCATGTTACTCTCTTTTCGCTGAGAGAGAAGGGGATCTTCACAGTTTCTTCCCAGCTGTTCTCTGGCAACTGAATGGTCCTCTCATCAGCTAGAGTCAAGTCCATCCACCTCTTGAAGACCTTTTAGTTATCTTTAGGTCGACACAAAATGCTGGAGAAACTCAGCGGGTGAGGGAGCATCTATGGAGAGAAGGAATTGGCGACGTTTCGGTTCGAGACAAAACGTCGCCAATTCAGCATTTTGTGTCTACGTTCGATTTTACCAGCATCTGCAGTTCTTCCTTAAACATTTGAGTTATCTTTCATTGGACTTCATTGGACTTCAATGTTATATCGTTGCACTGTCTGTTGTACCCTTTATCCTTTGTCTGTGCACTGTGAGCGTCTCTATTCTTTTCATGTATAATCTTTTCCTTGACTAGATAGCATGCAAATAAAAGCTTTTCACCATACCTCCGAACACGTGACTATATCACTTGCCGGACTTTGTCCCAATCCCACCTCTCTTCCAGTTTTCACCCCCTACACCCCCCCCCCCCCTCCTCTCCCACAAACAGTCTGATTAAAGGTCCTAACCTAAGTCTGAAGAAGGATCTCGACCCAAAACATTTCCCATTCCTTCTCTACAGAGATGCTGCCTGACCCACTGAGGTACTCAACCATTTTGTGTCTTGCCTTGATGTTATTTTTGTTTGCCATCTCTGATCACCATTGCCCTTTATTCTTTTGCTTGGGTCACTGGCTGGAATCTTCTACAAACTTTGACATCCTAGTCCTTTTAAAAGGGTTAAGTTTTGGCAGGAGATGCAGCACCTGTTTAATATGCTGTAAGCTCGGCCATTCTGTTAATGATTCTATGTTTGTTATATGCTCACAAAATTGCTGAAGTGTAAACTGGCAGACTCCACCTGGATGCACTGAGTAGATGTTAATAGATTTTTGTTTAGGCTTTTATTAGTAGCTATTAATGAAGAATGTGCAGGTTTACTTGTTTAATGGGTATGCATTGTACATGTTATAAAACTGGTGTAATTAACCTGAGGGTGTTAACAGAGTTTGAAGGATAGTTTAGCGAGGGAAGGGGAAGGGGAAAGGAGAAAATGGGATAAGGGGAAAGGAGAAAATGGGAAAAGGGGAAAGGGGAAGGGGAAAAGGGAGAAGAGGGGGAGGAAGATGAGAAAGAGGGGAAGAGGGGAAGAGGGGAAGGGGAAAATGAAAAGTGCATGCTGGTCAGTGAACTGATCAAAACTGGAATATACTACATGACCTTTTACTGAATACTCTTCATGGTGAAGAAAAAGAGAATAGTAAAACTTTATTTATGAAATTCAAAAAATAAAATGTTTAATAGTGAAAATACTGTTTTACAATAGCTAAATGTATAATTATTAACCTCTTCTGACAAACTGTATTTCTGCCAATATTTGTATCCTTTGATTGTACACATTTTGTAGCTCTCTAACTCCCTGTTCATAATTTGAGTGGTGGGTCCTCCAATACCCTACCCTTCTGATAACCTCTGCATTCACTCTTTACACCAGTAATGAACCTAAACAGCAATCTGTTAAGGATGCAACAAATTATCTTCATCTTACTTCTGATGAGCTTACCTCTTACAGATCTCTAATTCTTGCTCCTGTGGAAATGCTATGTTCATTCATTTTTACTCCCATCCCATCAGGTAGGTCAACTCCAATCCTTGTTGAGAAGGAGATTCATGTTACTGGTCAACCTGCCTTCGCTGTCAGGTCATTGTCTGCCCTGGCATAACAAACCTCCCCACTGAGTCACTTGCATTTGCACTTCCAAAAACACAACCTTATGTGTAGGAAGGAACTGCAGATGCTGGTTTACACCGAAGACAGACACAAAATGCTGGAGTAACTCAGCGGGACAAGCAGCATCTCTGGAGAGGAGGCATGGGTGACAAATCCATGCCCTGTATATGCCTTCACTTAGATAGGCATGGACACAAAATAAAACAGCTCATAGATCAGTGGTGAATCTATCTAACAAGTCGGTTTATTGAAGACAGTGCGCACCCCTATGAAACACACGGAGAGAACCCAAAGTGTTTCAAAGATACAAAGTACCTACAGCATTTTATATTCTCATGACACAATGGTTACTTGTGAATCTGAAATAAGTCATCATTAATCAATGACTTTGTAACCTTTCATCTTTGTCTTTCCCCAGAGTTACCTTTTCCTGTTATTTTGAATATCTCCAATATCTAACAAATGGGCAAAAGACCTATTTCCTGGGAATTTTGTTATCTCAGCCTGGTTTACAACCTCGAATGTTATTCTATCTAAGCTAGCTGTGCCAGAGCTAAATTCATTGACACATCTAATTACCATCCTCACACCCTCTGTTGGCAATTTTCTAATCCTGTTTCCCCTTGTAAGTGAGCTCTAAGGCCAAACAGACTCCAACCTACTCATAGATCAACACAACAAACTAGAGTAACTCAGCGGGTCAGACAACATCTCCGGAGAAAAGGAATAGGTGACATTTCGAGTCTGAAGAAGGGTCTCGGCCTGAAATGCCATCTATTCCTTTTCTCCAGAGATGCTGTCTGACCCATTGAGTTACTCCAGCTTTTGGTGTCTAACTCCAGTCTAATCCAGCATCTGCAGTTCCTTCTACACAAATAACCTACTCATCTTACTTACGATTTCCAATATTTCCGACAACATTGCCTGTCCGTCTCAACCTTCTGGTATTTGCAACTTATTCTGACATTTGGGCAGTTACTCAACCCCATTATCCTATTTCCCTTTAGCCCATGTCCCATAAAGCTATGATTCTGATACTCTGCTCACATGCCTTGGCACAACCTTCATCTTTGAACTTGTAGCTTGACATTACCCTCCATGGTTCAATGGTGATTTTATTGTCACTTGTGTGAACGTACATTGAAATTATTTTCCTACAAACAGTCCAGTAGAGTATAGGCAAACCTCAGCACATCCCGGATTAGCAAATTTTACAGTATAGTCTCCTGATCCCGCGTGCAAGAGGAGTAGATTTTAGGTGCCATTTTAAAAATCCAGCCCTTGCTCTTGTTGTTATGAGCGGTGCCCATTCCAGGCAAGCTCCAGGCTGCTGCAGGCCTCCAGCCATCACCTTTCTTCGATGTGTGGTTCGACCTTCCTGGCTCCTCCGATTTCTCAGAGCTATCGTATTGTTTGTCCAACATTCCAGTACTAAAGGAGATGAAGAAATCCCTCCTAATCTCCATTCTATAGGTGCATCCTATTATTCTGAGGCTGTTCCTCTGGTCCAAGATTCTCCTACTACGGGAAACATCTTCTCCACATTTATCCTTTCATTATTCCGTCACCCTCATCCTCCTAAACGCTGGAAGAATTCAGCGGGACTCAGGACTGTTGCAGGACCTTCGTCCATAATGCCAACACACCCCCTTTAGCCTTCACAGATGCAGCTTGACCTGCTGAGTTCTTCTAGTAGTTTATTTTTATCCCGTTTCCTTCCCGTCTCAGACGAAACAAACAAGTGGATCTTCGCAGGATATTCATTTTATTTGTCACGGTTTGATCAAAGAAGTAATTCTTCTGCTATATCTTGTGTTATCTCTGACATCCTCTTTCCTTCCAGTAAATTAGAATGTGTTGGTTTATTCCAAGCATCAATATTGTCTACTTCTTGCAACTTTTTCTCACTCTGATTTAACTTTGGAACTTTAAAATGGCTGAGTTTATTTGCCATTCAAACCTCTCAGGCATTCCGTCATTACCTTCAGACCTGGATGTTTCAATGTTTTTATAACATTGTACAGCAGTTAAAGTTATTCTCCCCTCTAACTCCAGCTGAGGTGTGTGCATTCTCCAGTTAAGGTAATAGACTTCACAATCTTTGAAGCATTTTTGTACATTTTAAGGGTGATTTGTCACAATTTTAGCAAATGGATGCTGATTACTGCCTTGCAGATTAGATTTAATGCACCTGACCTCTGAGAAAATGCCTGAGTGAACTTGTTTTCTTCTGTCTGCATTAAAACGTGTGTAAAATAAAGGAGAGTTAATTATTTCAATCAGTACTAAATTAAACAAACTTCCTGGGCTTCTTGTTGTGTATGTTCAGTCTCAGTTCATGTGGTCGTATTCTTGATCAACCTACCCAAACCTATGGTCCACATATGATGAATGTAAATCATAAAAGTGTTGTTCATTCAGTGCAATGTAAATTGTTGTAATCACAATAACTAGGCCTAATTTCATTGCTGTGTGATGGAAAATGTGGTAGAGGTCTTCTAATCGAGTGCACACACAAGATGAGAAGTTGTTCAGCCAGAGTTGAGCACACTTCTCGGCATCTGCACGCAATGCTGTCTGTCTTGAGCTTCTTGTGCTTCTTGTGCGTGGCTGTGGAAAGATTGGTGGAAACAGGGTCGCGACGTGAACGCTCTTTCCTTGACCTCATGGTAGAAGTGGGAAGGGGAAGGAAGGGAGTGAAGAAATGTCATGCTCTTTAGTTTAGAGATACAACGCGGAAACAGGCCTTTGAGCCCACCGGGTCCGCACCGACCAGCGATCCCCGCACATTAACACTATCCTACACACACTGGGGTCAACTATTACGTTTCCCAAGCCATTTAACCTACAAACCTGTACATCTTTGGAGTGTGGGAGGAAACCGAAGATCTCAGAGAAAACCCACACAGGTCACGGGAGAACGTACAAACTCCATACAGACAGCACCTGTAATCGGGATCGAACCCGGGTCTCCGGCGCTGCATGAGCTGTAAGGCAGCAACTCTACCGCAGCGCCACCGTGCCGCCTCATGGATTTAAATAGAATAGTTACACCACCGATTTTCCGGCACCCTTGGTTCCAGAGCCCTTCTGGATTATCCATTCTGCCAGACCAACAGTGGTCATGGCCTCCGAGAGGCCGGCTGCCCAGGGGCCAAGATACCGGCCTGCAAAGTCGGCCGTGGAAGTCGGCCATGGGAACGGATCTGTCGGCTCTGGCCGGGCCGGTAAAATCTGAAACTAGAGGGCAGAGATTTAAGGTGAGAGAGGAAAGATTTAAAGGGATCCTGAGGTGAAACCTTCTCACACAGAAAGTGGTGCATTCACGGATTGAGCAGGTGCCAGACGCGGGTACAATTATGACATTTAAAAGACCTTTGGACTTGGATTGGAAAGGTTCGGAGGGATGTGGGCCTGGTACAGGCACATGAGACGAACTTGCTTTAGCACTTGGTCGCCACAGACAAGGTTGGGCCGAAGGGCCTGTTTCCATTCTGTACAGCTCTATTTGGTGTTATAGCCTTAAAAAAAAATGGGAACATCTTATACATCGGCGAGATGAAACATAGACTGGGGTATCGATTCGCCGAACACCTTCGTTCGGTCTGCCTGGGCCTACCTGATCTCCCGGTTGCCAAATACTTTAATTCCCCTTCCCATTCCCACACTGACCATTCTGACCCAGGCCTCCTCCATTGTCAGAGTGAGGCCAAATGCAAATTGGAGGAACAGCTCCTCATATTTCGCTTGGGCAGTTTACAACCTGGCAGTATGAATATTGATTTCTCTATAACTTCAAGTAACACTTGCATCCCCTCTCTCTCCATCCCTTCCCAAAATCGTTGTACTATGTTCAAAGTTGACTTCTTGTCTCTTTGTCTGTAACTCGTTTTCACCTAACAATGGCCAGTTTCCTTTATCGTCGTTTCTATTTTGTACATCTTTCATTCATCTGTTCTATATCTCTCTATATCACCACCTATATCTCACGTTTCCCTCTCCCATGACTCTCAGTCTGAAGAAGGGTCTCGAGCCAAAACGTCACCTATTCCTTTTCTCCAGACATGCTGTCTGACCCGCTGAGTTACTCTAGCTTTCTGTGTCTATCTTTGGTTAAATATTAAAGCAGCTCAAGGGTTCTATTAATCTAATTAAAGTTTGTAAATGTGGACAGGGGTGCTGTACAAGAGGAATCTCTGGACTGTATGGGCATTCATCTCTATCTCAACAACATGCACACTGAGTGAGAATCCTTTTTTTGTTATTTTGAAATGTTGAATTATTTTCAGTTTTTGAAGGTTAATATCAGTTTAATGCTAAAGCGATGATATAATAGATTTCAATAAGTGAGTTTAATATCAGATCTGAATGGTTAATTTTGTTTTTTGATACCTGGATAAAATAAATTCAAATGCCATAAGCTTAAGGCTAGGCTTGAATGGATTTTATTGCACATAATTTTCTAATCTGCAACAACCCACAGCCACCCTCCTCCGTCTCCAAGGTTCCAAAGGCCATATACTATTTATAGTAGATTTAGCTCTTTCGGCTAAAGGAATCAAGGATATGAGGAAAAAGCAGGAACGGGGTACTGATTTTAGATGATCAGCCATGATAATATTGAATGGTGGTGCTGGCTCGAAAGGCCGAATAGCCTACTCCTGCACCTATTTTTCTATGTTCGATGTTTCTATGTAATCCATGAATGGTTCTAACAAGAATAATAATGTCTGAAAAAGGGTCTCGGCCTGAAACGTTACCCATTCCTTCTCTCCAGGGATGCTGACTTACTCCAGCCTTTTGTGTCTAGCTTCAATAATAATAACCAGTTTGCTTAGGTATTTCATAAGTCAACACATCTCCCAGATAAGGTGTTTTCATTCCTTTGTATTAGCATCACTTAGCCTTGCTGTTTAAAATGACTGAATCTGCCTCAGAGCAAAGACTATTTAATAAAGTATTTTAATAAAGCATTATAGACACTTGGAATCCAAACAGTATTGCACTTGGAGAGAGCGGAGAAATTGAAGTGGTGACAATTCAAACATCCAAACCCTAATTCTTACTCACTTTGCTTCACACAGATATTATTATCAGCTGAGCAGTGATTATCAAAGCACATGGATCCACCCTCCAACTCTTTAGAGGTCAGAAAGCTAATTAACCTCTACCTTCAATCCTGCATTCTCTGTCAATAGAAGGAGCTCGGTTTGTAAGGGCCTTGTGAGAACGCTCATCACTCCAGTTCATGTGAACATTTATGAAAGTCGTTAAGGCAAAATGATTAGCAGGAACCGTGCGGGTCTATTCTACTGGTGTTCTAAATCAAATGTTCCATTAAACTGAGACTTATACTGTGGTTCCACAACTATTATGAATTTAAAAAAAATTTGATTTCTTAATGGTGTGATTTTATTTCTTAATTACAATTTGCAATTGATCATTGATCATCTTATATGGAGAAGTCCTAATATCAGTCCTGTGCTGTTATAATGTAAGTGTTTATCAATGGCAGCACAGTGGCGCAGTGGTGGAGTTACTGCCTCCAGGTTCGATCTTGACTATGGGTGCTGTCTCTATGGAGTTTGTGTGTTCTCCCTATGACCACGTGGGTTTTCTCCGGGTGCTCCAGTTTCCCCCCACACTCCAAAGATGTACAGGTTTGTAGCTTAATTGGCTGTGGTAGAAAAAAATAGTAAATTGTCCCTGGTGCGTAAGACATTGTAAGTGTAAGGGGTGATCGCTGGTCGGCACGGGGTCCGCAGGCCGAAGGGCCTGTTTCTGTGCTCTATCTCTAAAGTCTAAAGTTAAAGATAAGTGGTGCGTGCGAGCAAAAATGCGGCGATACTTTGCATTTGTTGAATTGTTTCATTGCTGCTAAATGTTATTTGTTAATATTTTCACACTGGGTGCAATGGGTGAGAAGAGAGCCCGCCATCATATGGTTGCACAAAGCAGGGTCATGACATGACCATTTGGCGCCTTTGTCTAAAGGAATGAGCAGAAAATACTTTCCCCATTGGAATCAATGCAACATCTTTGTATGGTGAATCAATTCACCTTTTACATTAAAAGATTGTGTAATCCATCTCACTTGAGTGCTGAGAGGAAACCTTTGATCCAGTCCCATTTGTGGGCACTTGAGGAAATACTGTAATCACCAATGCCAGATATTACAGCTTCTCCTAGATGTGATTTCAACACTAATTTTTTGTTTTATTAATCCAGCCTTTCCTACTCAAGTACACAATCCATTTAAGAAGAGCCACTAAGTGACAGTACTGAACCTGAAGAAGGGTCTCGACCCGAAACGTCACACATTCCTTCTCTCCAGAGATGCTGCCTGTCCAGCTGAGTTACTCCAGCATTTTGTGTCTATCTTCGGTTTAAACCAGCATCTGCAGTTCCTTCCGACACGTACAGAATCCCCGCTTAATTTGCCTTCCATTAGCTGGCCAGCACTGCAACAAAAGCTTTTCACTGTACCTCGCTACATGTGGCCACGGACAAAAGTGACCTGATTAATATAAAGAATACATCACTAAATGTTTTTGCCAAATATTTTTGAGAACAAAAGCAACATAAAAGAAATGTTAAGACATTGATTTAAATTATAAAACTGTTTTTTTTTTCTCTCTCAGTTGAAAGGTGTAGCCAGATTAGCCGAATATTTCCATCATTTTCTGTTATTTTGTTTTCAAATAATTGGTGGTTGGCTTTGACACGCAACATGTTGGTGTAAAATGATGAATGAAACTATTAATTAAATGTTTTTCCATGGTTCAGCAAGCTAAGATGGGCAGTGCCAATGTAATATATAATCAGTACAATGATCACACATTATCTTCTCATGAAGGAAGGCTGTGCCCATTACATAATGCTTTATTCAACTCACATGGTGAAGTGAATGTTTCATACTATATTAAAAGCATCAAGATTAAATGCTTATTTATTTTTCTTTGGCTTCTCATGAGAAAATTGGAGTAGCTCCCTAAAGCCTGTTCTGCCATGAAGTTCTCTAGGCCTCATCTCCACGTCTGGGCATATTCCTCACAGCCCTCAATTGATTCTCCAGCACAATAACTGCATTGCCCGAAGGAGGGTCTCGACCTGAAACATCACCTATCCATGCTCAGCAGAGATGCAGCCTGAATTACTCCAGCACGCAATGTCCCAGCTGCAATGTCCATCAGTTTTAAAGTCATAGAGCCATACAGCATGGAAAGAGGCCCTTCGGCCCATCTTATCCATGCTGGCCAAGTTATAAGTGTCTGTAAGGTCACTCTTCATCCTCATCTACTTCAGGGGAAGGTATTAGTCAATCCAGCTTCTCTTTTTAATTCAAATCCTCCAGTCCCAGTAACATTCTTGCAAATCATTTTTTGCAGCCTTTCAAATTTAATAGCATCCTTCTTATAACATGGTGATCAGAATGATACACCCTACTCCAAATGTATCTTTACCAATATCTTGTGCATGATTTACATCCTTCACACAAGCTTAACACAATCCATGTTGAAAACCACATGTATTGATGCCAGGCTTAGTTTGTTTTAGCTAGTTAGAGATACAGCATGGAAGTAGGCACTTTGGCTCACAGAGTCCGCACCGACCAGCGATCCCCACAAACTAATACTATCCTACACACACTAGGTACAATTAACATTTTTTACCAAACCAATTAACCTACAAACCCGCACGTCTTTGGAGTGTGGGAGGAAACTGAAGATCTTGGAGAAAACTCGCGCAGTCACGGGTAAAACGTACGAACTCCGTACAGACAGCACCCGTGGTCGGGATCGAACCCGGGTCTCTGGCGCTGTAATCGCAGTAAGGCAGCAACTCTACCGCTGTGCCACAGTGCTTGGTGTCAAACTGTTGTTGGAGTAAGGCAAGGAGGTTTGGCTCATGCAACCAACACTTCACACCCACTCACAGCCTGACCTCAGTCTGCAAAGACTGTACCCTTCTATACCGACTCCTCCCCATTCACCACTTCACACATACTTAAAGCAAGACTCCAGTCTGAAAAGACTGGACCCTTTCTCACGCACCCTTCTCCAATCATCACTTCACACCCAATTGCACACACCCTCCGTGCTGCACAACATCACTCCTCCATCATCAACAATAAAAATAGAGGCGATGGAGGGGTTTTTCAGAAGACAGAAAAGCTGGAAATCTCCAGGACCGGACAATGTTTCCCCCTCTACTCTCAAGCTCTGTGCTGAACAACTGGCACCAGTCTTCACAGACATTTTCAACCAGTCCCTGCAAACATGTACTGTCCCTGCCTGCTTCAAAGTCTCCACTTTTGTCCCTGTACCCAAAAAGGCAAGGATTACTGGTCTAAATGACTGCAGGCCTGTCGCACTGACCTCTGTAATCATGAAGACCCTTGAAAGGCTTGTGCTGGCCAAGCTGAAAAATATCACAAACCCCCTGCTGGACACTCTGCAATTTGCATATCAGGCAAACTGTGGATGACGCAGTCAACCTGGGGCTGCACTTCATCCTCCAGCTCCTAGACCGCCAGGGGACCTATGCGAGGATTTTGTTTTATTAATTTTAGCTCTGCATTCAACACCATTGTGCCAGAGCTACTACACTCCCAACTTTCTGAGTTGACTGTGCCTGAACCCCTCTGTCAGTGGATCACCAGCCTCCTGACAGACAGGAAGCAGCATGTGAGGCTGGGAAAGGACATCTCGGACCCACAAACCCTCAGCATAGGAGCACCGCAAGGCTGCGTACTCTCTCCTCTCCTCTACTCTCTCTATACCAATGACTGCACCTCCACTGACTCCTCTGTCAAGCTTCTAAAGTTTGCGGATGACACAACCCTGATTGGACTGATCCAGGATGGACAGGAATCTGCCTGCAGACAGGAAGTGTCACAGCTGGCGTCCTGGTGCCGTCGCAACAACCTGGCGCTTAATATTCGTAGGAGTGGAATTGATTGTTGACTTTAGGAGTGCTCCCCCTCCCCTCACCCCACTCACCATCAACAACACCACAGTCACATCTGTGGAGTCTTTTAGGTTCATGGAAACTATCATCTCCAAGGACCTTAAGTGGGGGGCTACCATCGACTCCACAGTCAAAAAGGCACAACAGAGGATATACTTCCTGCGGCAACTGAGGAAGCACAATCTACCACTGGCAATGATGGTCCAATTCTATATGGCCATCATAGAGTCTGTCCTCGCCCTCTCCATCATGGTCTGGTTTGGCTCAGCCACCAAGCATGACACCCGGAGGCTGCAGTGAATCGTCCGATCAGCAGAGAAGGTTATTGGCTGCAACCTTCCCTTCATTGACAAACTGTACACTGCAAGGGCCAGGAAGCAAGCGGGTAAGATCATCTCTGACCCCTCTCACCCTGGCCACAAACTCTTTGAATCACTTCCCTCTGGAAGGCGACTCCAGACTGTCAAAGCTGCCACAGCCAGACATAAAAACAACTTTTTTCCACGAGTAGTAGCTCTACTCAATAACCAAAAATCTGTAGCCTCCTTTTGCTCTGGTATTTTATTTAATTCACATGTTTAATCAATAATGTTTTATTATTAATGTTTAATGTTTTATGTATTATTCTTAACGGTCACTGTATGTCATGTTGTCACTTGCGGGTGGAGCACCAAGGCAAATTCCTTGTATGTGAATACTTGGCCAATAAACTTATTCATTCATTCATTCACTCATTCATTCATTTAGCTTAGAGATAATATATGGAAACAGGCCCTTTTTCTCACCAAGCACATGCTATTCAACGATCACTGTTCACACTAGTTAGAAACATAGAAACATAGAAAATAGGTGCAGGAGTAGGCCATTCGGCCCTTCGAGCCTGAACCACCATTCAATATGATCATGGCTGATCATACAACCCAGTATCCTGTACCTGCCTTTTCTCCATACCCCCTGATCCCTTTAGCCACAAGGGCCACATCTAACTCCCTCTTAAATATAGCCAATTAAGTGGCCTCAACTACCTTCTGTGGCAGAGAATTCCACAGATTCACCACTCTCTGTGTGAAAAATGTTTTTCTCATCTCGGCTCTATGTTATCCCACTTTCTCACCCATATATTAATTTTATCCTACACACTAGGGACAGATTATATAAGCTAATTAACCTACAAACCTGCATGGCTTTGGCATGTGGGAGGAAACTGGAGCACCCAGAGAAAACCCACATGGTCACAGGTGGAATGTGCAAACACCATACAGTCAGCACCCATAATCAGGATCGAACCAGGTCTCTGGCGCTGTAAGGCAGCAACTCTACCACTGCACCGCTGTGTCGCCCTTATGTTGGGATAGATGATGAATAGTATCTAGAGTAAACCGATATCAGCAGTCAGTCTGAAGGGTCTATGCACCCCTTCTTTCCTGTGGCATGCACAGCCTAAAGTTGTAGGACAACTTGTTCTATTTGATCTTGTGTTTGTGCACGTCGAGTTGATTGCATTAGTCGAAACAGGGCGGACCACGTGAAGGCTGCAATCTTCCACCCCGTCTATGGACTGAGAAAAGAGAGATGGAAAAATAAAAATAAAAATATTGTTGGGGATTTGAACTATCATCATTGTTACTGTTTTTTAACCATACTTTGCATAGTGGGCATGGCCATGATTTGACATACAAAGTAAAAGTTTGATGCGTTTGGCATGAGTGAGAAAGTAGGATAACATAGAACTAGTGTGAACTGCAGTAATTAGAGTCATAGAGCTACATAGCATGGATATACTGTAGGCCCTTCAGCCCAACCTGTCCATGCTGACCAAGATGATATTCTGCGCTAGTGCCATTTGCCTGCATTTCACCCACATCTCTCTGAACCCTTCCTATCCACCTATCTGTCCAAAAGTCTTTCGAATGAGAGGCATTTCTGAACTCATTCATTTGCAATCAAACCTCATCCCCACTTTAAAGAATTATTTTATGATTTCTTGAACTTGGTGCTGAGAAGAAAGGTCCCCTCAATTTATAAAAATCATTCCGTTTAAAAAAAAAACTGCAATCAAAGCTTTCTTGAGTATAATTCACTCTATCTCTAACATCAATGCAAGCATTTCTGTGCCTGTGCTTTATAGTAACATATTGGTGTCTTTATAGTGCAGTCTTGCTACTTGTCGCATTGTAATTATGTAATGGAATTTACATAACTCCTATCCAAATATAGTTCGAGGAGACTGAGTATCACAATATTGTGTCCTGTCAGTGTATTCTGTAATTCCTGTGAGTGTGATGAATTCATTCTATTCATTATGTTACTTGGTGCCAGAGGGGATAGAATGATTGATGAGAAAGACACAGATCATCCTGGTCCCAAAAGAGTATGCTTCCTTCTGCACATGTGCAGGCTTCACACAAGCTCAAGAGCTGTCAATGATCGATGTGCTAACTATTTATACTTTGTCTGCATTTGTACTCTAAAATCAGAGTCACTCAAATTTACTATTTCTCATAATGATATCCCATGTCTCACTGTGGTTCGCTTGGCATTTCGCAGTGCATGATGGAAAGTGAGCAGTGGGAGTGGGTTCTTCATTAAGGTATCCTCTGCACACTCAACACAGACCCTCATTGAGGGTTTGGTTATTGGATACATGGCTGCCCAAGCAGCTCAGCTACTCAGACGAGTTCATTACCTGCACTCTGCTGCTTTAGATTAAATAAGGATATTGTCGGGTCAAAACTTGGTGTTACACGACAATGGAATGACCATTATCATATTATGTTAATTCACATTGAATTAATACCGGCTTCATTGTAGCAGTCGCACAAATTTGACAACAAGGGCGATAAGTTTGCATGCTATCCAGGGTGTGGTAGATACTCGTGACAGATTAGGTTTGTTGTAGATTTGTCTTGTAGTATCATTAAAACAAAAAACCCAGATAATCTACAGGTAACTATGTTTTTGATTTGTGGAATGTTACTGTGCTCTATAAATAGACACCAAATGCTGGAGGAAATCAGCGGACCAGGCAATAGTTTAGATTAGTTTAGTTTAGTTTGGAGATACAGTGCAGAAACAGGCCCTTCGGCCCACCATGTCCGCACCGACCAGCGGTCCCTGCACATTAACACTATCCTACACTGGGGACAAATATAAACCTTTATACCAAGTCAATTAACCTACAAACCTGTACGTCTTTGGAGTGTGGGAGGAAACTAAAAGATCTCGGAGGAAATCCATGCAGGTCACAGGGAGAACGTGCAAACTCCGTACAGACAAGCATCGAACCCGGGTCTCTGGCGCTGTAAGGCAGTAGCTCTACCGCTACGCCACCGTGCCACCCAATATCTCTGGAGAAAAGGAATAGGTGACGTTTCGGGTCGAGACCCTTCTTCAGACTGTAAGGTCTGTGTGCTCAGTGGGTTTTTTAAGGTCTATTGAAGACCAGTGCAGAATGTACAGACTATATGCATGTGATGTCTCGAGTTCAAAGTAAGTGTGTTTAACCAAGGCTGATTCAAAGAATGTGCAGGAAGGGACCACGGATGCTGGTTTAAACCGAAGATAGACCCATAAATCAGGAGTAACTTAGTGGGACAGGCAGCATCTCTGCGGAAAGGAATAGGTGAGATCCGTCTTCAGTCTAAGTGTCAGGGGAAAGGGAAATGAGAGAAATAGATGGTGAGAAAGAGAGATATAGAACAAATGAAACTGACTCAGGGAGTCATTAAGACAATCCCTCTCTGAAGAAGGGTCTCGACCCGAAACGTCACCCGTTCCTTTTCTCATGAGATGCTGTCTGACCCGATGAGTTACTCCAGCTTTTTGAGTCTATCTCCGATTCAATGCCTGTGCAATCTTCCACAGATATTGTTGCAACTCAGAGACCACTCATCCTGATGACACTATCCTTAACGCAGTGACAGTTATGTTTTAACGTTATTTGATGTGATGTTAGATTGGATGCAAGATACTCACCTAAAAAAAATAAAACAACAAACAAATGGTTCTCCTGAGTTTGTGTGGACAGAGACCGGACACAAAGCAAATTGTTTGCAGAGCGATGGAAATTGTGAATAGAATGTATCACAGCTTGGTTTGGGAGCAGCTCCATCCAAGACGGCAAGAAATTGCAGCAAATTGTGGATGTAGCCTAGACCATCGCACAGACCAACATCTCTTCCATTGACTCCATTTTACACCTCACGCTGCCTCTGCTAGACCAGCAGCATAATCAAGGACAAGTCACACCCCGGCCACTCCCTCTTCTCCCCTCTCCCATCAGTCAAAAGCTATAGAAGTGTGAAAACGCAAACCTCCAGATTCTGGGACAGTTTCTTCCCAGCTGTTATAAGGCAACTGAATCATCCTACCACAACCAGAGAGCGATGCTGAACTACTATTTACCTCTTTGGTGACCCTCGGACTATCCTTGATAGGTCTTTGCTGGCTTTACCTTGCACTAAACGTAATCGTAATCATAATTTATTAGCCAAGTATGTTTTGCAACATGCAAGGAATTTGATTTGCCATACAGTCATACCAAAAATGCAACATGACACACAACTACATAAACATCCACCACAGTGGCTCCTCCACATTCCCCACTGTGATGGAAGGCAGTAATGTCTCATCTTTTTTCATCCTTTTCTCACGCAGTCGGGGGAGTTGAACCATCCGCAGTCGGGGCTGAATTAAGTTCCCGCAGATGGCGATTGAAGCTCCCACGTCGGGGCAATCGAAGTTCCCATGATCGCGACAGACGAAGCTCCCGCGGCTTGGAGCTCCCGAAGGGGGTCCCGAACAAGGGACCACGAGCTCCATGATGTTAAAGTCTGCAGGCTCCTGAGGTCGATCCCTGGCAAAGAGATCGCTAGCTCCACGGTGTTAGGCCGCACTGCAGATACGACATGGGAAAAGCCGCATCTCCATTGAGGAAAAGATAAAAAAGTTTCCCCCACCCCTCCAACCACCTGCCACATAATACAAAACTAAAGATAAACTAAATGACTTTTTAAATTTTTTTAATATCTTTATTTATTAGAGGTACCGTAAGTTACATCAGTGTACATCCCTTATATTGTATTACACTCATTGTACCCTTAATTTTTTTAAGGCTTTAGAAAAGAGAGAAAAGAGAGAGAAATACCAGCAAAGAAAGTAGAAAACTGAAAGAGAGATGTGAAAGTGCAAATGCGTGACAGAGGGAAAGGAAACCCTTGAAGAGTTAGAGACCGGAGATTAAGAGATAGATCCTGGAGAGAAAAAAAAAGAAAAAGGGAAAGATTGAGTAAGAAAGAAGAAAAGCCAGTTACTTTATTATAAACAGCTCGCAAAAGGAATCTACCAACTCAACAGCTTTTCTTCCCCCTTTACCAAGACTCGACTCCGGTACTTTTTTGAGGTATTCTTGCACCTTATCCTTGTAATAGATTTATAAATGCAGACCACGTCTTATAGAAACAGTCCGATTTTCCTACTGGTCGGAGTCTCATATCTTCCAAGTGCAGTGTTTCGAACATTGTTGAAATCCACATATTAACTGTTGGTATAGGAGAATTTTTCCAGAATTTTGAGATTAGCTTTTTTCCAGTTATTAAACCATATTCAAATAGAATCTTTTGAAACACATTTAATTCAGGGTTATCTTCCGATATCCCGAAGATAATCCAGTCTGCTTTTGGAGTCAGTTTTATTTAAAATATTTTTGTGAAAATTTCAAAAATTTCAGTCCAAAATGTTTGAATTTTTGTGCAAAAGCCAAATGAGTGTGCTATATTAGCTTCTTGACATTGACATTGATCACATATAGGTGAAACGTTGGGAAAAAGTTTACTTTTTTTTAAAATATTATAATCTGTGTAAGATTGTAAATTGTATTAAGGTGTGTCTTACATTAATTGAACATTTATGCACATTTAATAAATATTCTTCCCACCTTTCTTTGGGAATTTTTATACTTAATTATTTTTCCCAGTCTCTCCTGATACCTTCTGTTGTTGGTATTTCTGCATTTAGAATAATATTATATATATATGATATTAGGTTTGCTGATTCTGCCTTTGTATTCATTACTTCTTCCAGTAAGTCTGGAGGCATATTGTGATAATCTTGTGCGTATTTTTTCAGATAGTCACAGATTTGGAAATATTTAAAATACTGATTGTTTCCCAAATTGTATTTGTTTAAATTATAATAGTTTTCCCAATTCATACACATCTGAAGATTTTAATTTCTTTACCATTGTATAAATGCTTTATCTGTAGTTGAAGGTTTAAATGAGGGTTTTTTTACCGATAGGAGATAAGAGAGATACATTTCTTAATTTTAAATTGTGTTTTATTTGTTTCCAGATTCTAATAGTACTGTATATAATTGGATTATTGTTGTAATTTATATTATTCATCGATGTTGGAGAGAGAAGGATTGCTCCAATATTATAAGGAGAGCAATCCTCTTTCTCCATTATCATCCAATCCGGTTGCTGGGGAGAGTTATCCAGCAATTGGATCATATTTCTGATATTTACAGACCAGTAGTAATACATAATTTTTTTTTTCTTTTTTAAACATTTTATTTATTAGAGGTAAATACATCAATGTACTTCACATATATCTTGTTACAATCATTGTACCCCATAATTTTATGGCTTTTAAAGAAAAAGAATAGAAAGAAAGAGAGTGAAATAGGTGAAAAGAGTTGTGATAGTGAAAGAGCATGCTAAAAGGAAGAAGGAACCCTTGGTCACAGAATTAGAGAAAGGGGGTTAAGAGATAGACCCTAAACAAAAAAAAGGTAAAAAGGAAAAAAAAGCCAGTTACTCTGTTATATATATCATGCAAAAGGAATCCACCAACTCCATAGTTTTTCATTCCCCCCCCCCCCCCACCAAGGCCCGAGGTACTCCTGCACCCTATCTTTGTAGCAGTTCTATTAATGCAGACCACGTCTGAAAGAAGCGTTCTGATTTTCCTTCCAGGCGGAGTCTCATATCTTCCAGATGTAATGTTTCAAACATAGTTGAAATCCACATATTTAATGTTGATATAGGAGCATTTTTCCAGAATTTTAAGATTTGTTTTTTTCCTATTATTAAGCCATAATCAAATAAATTCTTTTGATACGCATTTAATTCCTGACTACCTTCTGTCATTCCGAAAATAATCCATTCTGGCTTTGGTCTCATTTTTATTTTAAACACTTTTGTGAAAATTTCAAAGATTTCAATCCAAAACCTTTGAATTTTTGTACAAAAGTTGAATGAGTGCGCTATTGTAGCTTCTTGACAGTGGCATTTATCACAAATTGGTGAAAAGTTAGGGAAAATTTTATTTAATTTAGTTTTTGTGTAGTATAATCTATGTATAATTTTAAATTGTATTAAAGTGTGTCTTATGTTAATTGAGCATTTGTGCACATTTAATAAGTATTCTTTCCACCTTTCATCGGAAATTTTTATGCTTAGTTCGTTTTCCCACTCACCTCTAATGCCTTCCGTTGTTGGTATTACTGCATTTAGTTTAATATTATATATATGTGAAATTAAATTTGGTGATTCCGTCTTTTGTATTCATTACTTCATCTAGTAAGTCTAATGGCATTGTGTGAAATTCATGTGCATGTTTTTACAAATAATCACAAATATTTAAAATATTGATTGTTACCCAGATTGTATTTTAATTGTAATTGTTTAAATGATAATAGTTTTCCCGTATCATACAAATCTCCCAAAGTTTTAATTCCTGCTCTTTCCCATTGTATGAATGCTTTGTCTATAATCGAGGGTTTAAACAGAGGGTTTTTAGCAATAGGAGATAGGAGAGATAAGTTTCTTAATTTTAAATTATATTTTATTTGTTTCCAAATTCTGATTGTACTATGTATAATTGTGTTTTTGTTGTAGTTTGTATTATTCACCATCATTGGTGAAAGAAGGATCGCACCAATATTAAAGGGGAGCAGTCCTCTTTTTCCATAATGATCCATTCCGGTTGATGAAGAGCATTATCCAACAGCTGAATCATATTTCTAATATTTACCAACCAATAATAATACATAAAATTAGGGAATGCTAACTTTGAGTTTATTCAGGTGTGGTCTTTGTATTCTATGGGTCTTATAATCCCAAATAAAATTTGTAATATCTGAGTCCAATTAAAAAAAAAAAACGTTTTGGGTAGATATAGTGGGATTGATTGGAACAAGTATAGAATTTGTGGTAGAAAAATCATTTTTATGGCGTTTATTCGACCTATCGGGAGCGTTTTCCAGAATTTAATTAAATTATGTAATTTCTTAAGTACAGGTTTATACTTTGCTTTAAACAAGTCTTGATATCTTCTAGTAATTTCGATGCCCAAGTATTTAAATTTTGTCTGTAGCTATTTTGAAAGGAAACGGTAAAAGATGCATAGAGTCTTTCGGTTTTATTGACATGATTTCACTTTTACAACAAACTAAAACACTAATGGGCCTGTCCCACTTATGCATAAGTGGGACAGGCCCATTAGAAGGAAAAAGACGAGACAGACCGTTGGCGAGGCAGCTATTGTTTGCAGCCCCCTGGTGGTTATTCCCTTATCATATATCTGTACATTGTGAATGGCTCGATTGTAATCATGTATTGTCTTTCCGCTGACTGGATAGCCCGCAATAAAAGCTTTTCACTGTACCTCGGTACGTGTGACAGTAAACTAAACTAAACTAAACTATGTGTAGGCAGGAACTGCAGATGCTGGTTTAAACCGAAGATGGACACAATCTCTGGAGAGAAGGAATGGGTGATGTTTCGGGTCGAGACCCTTCTTCCGAACTAAACTATGAATATATGTAATTACTCCAACCATTTGTCGTATGTGTCCATTTTTCTTTGGACTCATAACTGCAGTTCTGTTGTTAGATAAATGATGTAATGTCTTGCCCAGACCATACACTAGCGATTTGCTAATTTACGTCTCGATTCCAAAATGCGTGTCCTAGGAAACAAATACCCCAGCATCGATGCCAGGAAAACTTTTAGCAGTAGTCCCTGAATCACCAATCAAAAGTACCAATTTTACTTTTAGACCAGTCAATTAACCTACAAACCTGTACGTCTTGGGAACGTGCAAACTCCCTACAAACAGCACCCGTAGTCAGGATCCAACCCAGGTCTCTGGCGCTGTGAGGCAGCAGCTCTACCACTACACCTCTGTGCCACCCTTCCGACCTGTATCCACCTATCACTTGGCACGGTTTGTCCCACCCCCACCTCTTTTACAGCTTTCTCTCCCCTACCGCAATCATTCTGAAGAAGGGTCCCAACCCAAACCATCACCTATCCTTGTCCCCAGAGAAGCTACCTGATCCATTGAGTTACTCCAGCACTTTGTGTTCTACGCATGATTCCAGCATCTGCAGTTCCTTCTGTCTCCTGATTATGCAAAGTACCTTCATCACAAGGAACAGAACAGGCATCCATCTTGCCTGGTGCTTACTTACTTTGGTAACTATACAAACCTCTAATCCAAGAAGAATAGCAACAACATCCCCGTTGCAGTTTGTAGGCCAAGAAGACCTGCAGAAATTAGATAAGTGGGGACGTTCCTCAATAACCACATTTCCACATATTAGCACAAAGACTAAACAAAGTGATTAATAAACTAATTCATTCAGATCAAACGGGATTTATACCAAAACGATACTCTTCAAATAATCTGAGAAGATTATTTAATATTATATACTCAAAAAGAAATATCACTAAGGATTTATCAATTATCTCGTTGGACGCAGAGAAAGCTTTTGATCAGATTGAATGGTCTTACTTATTTTCGGTTATGGAATTTTTTCAATTGGGAGAGAAGTTTCCTTTAGAGATACAGCGTGGAAACAGGCCCTTTGGCCCACCAAGTCTGCACCGACTAGCGATCTCCGCACATCAACACTATCCTACACACATTAGGGACAGTTTTTATTTATATCAAGCAACAAACCTGTACGTCTTTGGAGTGTAGGAGGAAACCAGAGCACCCGGAGAAAACCCACGTGGTCACAGGGAGAACGTACAAACTCCGTACAGCCAGCACCCGCAGACCAGGATTGAACCCGGGTCTCTGGAGCTGTATGGCAGAAGCTCTACCACTGCGCCACCGTGCCACCCTTCATCACCCCTCAATTCACCAATGATTGTTGCAATCGGAAAGAGCTGGCAGGGCTGAATATGTGCAAATGTTATTCTTTCTTCACTTGATATTCCAGAACTTGTTTCAGTTTTTATTCTGCCTTCCCATAAATGATGTTGTTGACACTTGAATTAGCTCCGTTAGACATTCCTGTCTTAAGTTGTGAGTAAATCCCAGATTGATTGCAAAAATGTTAGTATTTATTTTCTGCCGGTTTTGCTCACAGATTTACAGATTTTTCTCTTTACGTGAAAGACGGCACTCAGAGGGATACCTGGCCCAAAGGTGTCTGGTGTAAACGAAAGGCAACTTGCATATCAAATCACAAAAAAGATTGCTTTGGCAGGGGTTCTTGAATGGACGACTAGACAGACTTTGGCACAACATAATGCAAGCAGAAATAAACAAGGAACATTGCTAGACTTGGTCTCTTTCATACACAGTGTACAGCCTTGTGGAAAGGATAGGATGCCCTTGGGTACAATGCTTGTGCATCTTGTCGCTGTTCCAACTGAGAATACAAGTCCATCATTGTCACACAGTGACTGTACAAAATCCTCAATGTTAAGGTAAAGTGCGTTCATGTATTCATCAAAGTGAAAGTGGGAGTATAAGTCTGAGTCACGACAGAGACCTGACTACTGAGTAAGTGAAGGCGGAAAACAACAACCACTTGCACTGTTAGGCAAAAAGATAGCTGGATTTGTCATATAATTTGTAGCCCTGCCAAATGCTCGTTCTCTCTGACCTCTGCCTGCTTCCTGAATGCAGTTTTAAGACTTGACCATCCTTTTCTTTTTCATCTCAACGTTTAAGAAAGAGTTAGACAGGTACATGGATAGGACAGGTTTGGAGGGATATGGGGTGAGTCCAGGCAGGTGGGACTAAAGTAGGTCGGACATGTTGGCCGGTGTGGGCAAGTTGGGTCGAAGGGCCTGTTTCCACGCTGTGTCACTCTGTGAATCTACTGTGAATTTTATTAGCACGATGTACCCACATCTTCCGTTCTTCAACTTCCCAGAACTGCAGTCTCTATTGTTCCTCTGCTGAGGGCCAGCTTTTGACTCTGAGAGACTTCCTCCCAGAAATTTGTTTCCAAGGGCTATTTTATATCAACCAAGTAATCACAGCAATATTTGAGATGGGCAATGAATGCTGGCATTGCACCTGCCACATATCAAGGAGATAAAAGAATCATGTTTCACCTTGCCACCAAAGCCCTTTTTAGTTTAGCTTAGAGATACAGCGCGGAAACAGGCCCTTCGGCCCACCGAGTCTGCACCAGCTGGCGATCCCCACACTTTAACACTCTCGAACCCGGGACCTGGGTGTTTGGCGCTGTAAGGCAGCAACTCTACTGCTGCACCACCTGCGCCCTGTTCCAATCTCTTGTTGTCTCCTGTTTTTCTACTATTTTCTATGATTTTGTTGACACTTCTACTTTCGCCATTCGGGCCTAGACATTTTTCTGCTCTAAAATACATATGAACCTGCGCAAGGGAACCTTTGCTGCAAAATATGCAATGTTCAATGTGCATTTCTGTTGCTAATCCTCAACCTATATGTGCGGCGAGGATAACAAACACAGGAAATGGTCTTTTAGTTTTAATTTTAGAGATACAGCATGGAAACAGGCCCTACGGCCCACCGAATCCAAGCTTACTATTGGACTTACAGCTATATCATTTGGTTATTCCGTTATTGTGTTTTAGTATTTCTCTACATTGCAATCTTTGCACTATTCTGCTGTTTCGTATTTGCCATTGTATTTATTGTTGTATCTCTAGTTGCAAGCTTCATGCTGAAATGTGTCCCATCAGAATACACTTTATAGCGTGTCTGCAGAAGTGTGAGAGATCCTTGTGGCCATGTAAAGTCTTCTCAGGTGCCGAAGGAAGTAAATACGCTGATGCACTTTCTTGATCACAGTTAATTGCAGTAGAGACCTTCTCTGGGGTCTCCATCTCGACCGGATGCTTTCCGAGTGTTTACCCTTACAAAAAAAATACCCTTGTGATTTCTGCCACCGTGATCTATAGGAAAAAGCCAGCGGGGGAGAACGATAGGTCAAAAGGTCATAAGTGATAGCAGCAGAATTAGGCCATTTGGCCCATCAAGTCTACTCTGCCATTCAATCATGGCTGATCTATCTCTCCCATCCTGACCTCATTCTTTTGGCTTCTCCCCATAACCTCTGACACCTTGGTGGAACTTTGTTTATCTGTTTTGAATGGGTGTAAAAGGCTTAAGCTCAGGCAGTAGAGAAACATAATTGCCAGAGATTACTCCTGAATTTGTTGCTTGTAGCTCAAGTCCTGCTACAGTCGCTTGGCATCAGCTTGGTTGAATCTGGACACAAAATGCTGGAGTAGCTCAGTGGGACAGGCAGCATCTCTGGAGTGAAGGAATGGTGATGTTTCGAGTTGAGACTCTACTTCAGACCTCAGCTTGGTTTAATTGAACTTCTAGTGTGTTCTGGAATTATTTTGTGGCAGAGATGATAGCTGGCCTTCTTGTACAGTGTGAGGTAATCTCTTTCAAAAGCCTAGGATCTGGACTCTTGAAGAGAATTAATCTCCCTGGTCATACAAGGTTTCTGGTTTGGATAGACCCTAACAGTCTTTTCTTTTCGTTTCGGTTTTTTTCTATTCTTTCCTTTTTCTTTCTTTCTTTTTTTATAAACCAAATATAATTTATTCAATTATTTACAATAATATGTGCCATACTAAAAGATTCAAAACAAAATCCACCGCCATAGTACAAGTAAAACAAATATTATTAAATTACTATTTCCTTATCCTTATTACAGATGCATTCCACACCCTGCGGTGCCCAGCGGTCCCGGAAATCCCCCTGGGTATCCGTGGACAGCCCGTAGTCCCTCTCTAAAACCACTCAGGCGCGGACGTAACCCTGGCAGGCAGGCAACTTGGGCAGAGCCCTCTTCCGCCTGGCGCCGTGACTCACGGATGGCCAGCTTGGCCAGGCCCAGGAGCAACCCAACCAGGACATCTTCGGCCCCCTACCCTCTCCCCTACGCACAGGGTGTCCAAAGATGAGGATGGTGGGGACTATAATAATCTTGGTAAGAATGCGGTCGTCAACACATTTGTCTCATGAAACCTGTGAAGAGTGAGGAAAACATGTTGTCATAGCAACTTCTCATCATCTTCAGAAGTCTCCTTTACAAAAATGTTTACACTTTCTTTGTTTATTCATTCTTTTAGTCCTCTGCCTACGTGTTCTGTCACTGGTGGGTATTTTTGTTCATGTAATTATACCTCAGTAGGCATCATCAAAAGCTCATTGTTTTATTTCCAGTGTCTTGTTTTTTTGCCACACTTTATGATAAACATCTCACTAATCGATTCCAATGCAAAATATACTTCCTCAAGCAACTGTGCATCAGGTTGGTTCTCTTGACAAAACACTGATTAGCAAGCAATTTGGATACATTTTCATTGAATCTTGTTGAAAATTGTCATCTGTGATATGGCAATGGAAACACCATCGTAAACACCTTGACCTATACATGTTTCAGTCTTCACTCGACTTATAGTATTATGAGTTCCATATTCAATCATAACCAAAAGCATTTTTAAAGCTCGGGATATGACCTTTCTTGCATCTTATGTATGATGTTGAACTATGGCAGCACGGTGCTATGGTTGCATCGCCAGGGACCCAGGTTCAATCCTGACTCCAGGTGCTGTCTGTACAGAGTTTGTATGTACTCCCTGTGACTGCGTGGGTTTTCTCTGGGTGCTCTGGTCCCCCCACACTCCAAAGACGTGCAGGTTTGTAGGTTATTTAGCTTCTGTAAATTGTAAGTTGTCCCTAGTGTGTAGGATAGTGCTTGCGTACGAGGTGATCACTGGTTGGGCCGAAGGGCCTTTTTCCACTTTGTATTTCAAAAACCTAAAGTCTAAAATACAAAATGGGCCGTTCTACATTCAGTTAGGGTTAAGAGCTTTCTCGCATCTCATGTATGATGTTGAACTATTTAATGTTCCACGTGTTCAGACTGAACATGTAATAATTTTGATAGAAATTAGTTGTTTTCATTTCAGATGTTGAACTTTTTATGTTATAGTGTTCTTCTTGCGAATGAAACATAAACCAAAGGAATAGTTAGATCTCAAGCCAGGTGTTGAGCAGCCAAGTTGTTGTCTCTGCGTCAATGTCTGCCAGGTCCTGAGCTCCATTTGGTGGGTGGTAGAGCAGGCATCCAGAGATGACATGGTTGGCTGTCTGCTGTTTTGTAATAACGTTATAGTGTTCTTCTATCACTTAAATGTCACAGAATCTTATGTGAAAAGAAAGGTTTATGCTATTGAGCATGCTGGGTCAAGATGTCTTTGCGATGGAGTAATCCATCTGGGGAGTTGCCTCCTGGGACTCTCTTGTTAAAGCAGAGATACATTAGCATGGAAGTATTATTTTTCCTATGTTTTTGTCTTAAACACAGCAAAATCGTTACGTTGTGAACTAAATAGGTGGCATGGGAGCGCAGCGGTGGAGTTTCAGTGCCGAGGCTCGCTTCTGACCACGGGCGCTGTCTGTATGTAGTTTCCACGTTCTCCCTGTCACCATGTGGGTTTTCTCCGTCTGCTCCGGTTTCATCCCACGCTGCAAAGACGTACACGTTTGCAAGTTAATCGAAATTGTAAATTGTCCCGAGTGTGCTAGTGTACGGGGATCGCTGTTCTACATGGGCTCGGTGGGCTAAAGGGCCTGTTTCTGCACTGTATCTCTTAACTAAACTAAACTAAACTAAACTAAACTAAAGTAAATGTGTACATAAGAGTTGGAGACCTCAACAAAGTGTCAATGATAGGATTCAATTTGAAGTTCCTTGTCGCTGTGCTCATTAGTATGAAATTCTAATTAAGGAAACACCAATTGATTTAATTACCAAATTCCTCCTAATTAACATCAATAAATGGTTAACTGTAAATATTTCCTCTTATGCTGAAAAGAGTTGGGGGAGATGGAGAGAATTAAATATTCCATCCTTTTAAAAACTTTACAGATCAAAGGAATAAAGTACTGTTTTGGCCAGAAATGTCCCTTGTTTGGAGCTTGAAGGATCAGGAATGCTGACATTCAGTCCCCCAAACATTGACCTCTAAGTAAGGAACATCCCTCTCCTATAGAGTGATATTTGTGCAAGATTCTGGTCACTGAAAATCAACCCACCTCCATCCCAAACTCCCAGGTTTATAACTTACACAGATAGGAAGTCACTCTATATAATGGACATCCCCCTCCTGCATAAGATTGGTTTGGCAAGGGGGGGATTTTCATTGCATAGAGGGTAATGTTTGGGGGACAGGATTTCAACTTTTCTGATCCTTCAAGCTTCAGACTAGATTAAAGGAACCTAGTACCTTTTACGGGTGAAAAGCTATTGTTGCGCGCTAACCAGTCAGCGGAAAGACAACACATGATGACAATAGAGCTATTTACAGTGTGTAGCTACATGATAGAGATTTATAAATGTGGAGCAATTGTAACACGTGATTGTAGATCTGCTTCTGTGGCTAGCGCGGGTTGGGCGCCATCTTGGGAGAAAGGTCATAGGTTGCATCGTAATGCTCCACTTTCCATCAATAAGACAGAGTACTGTTCATGATGATAAAGCTATTACTTGTATGAATGGCACTGGAAAATCATCAGCTAGTGTTTGCAGAACACTGCCTGGGAGTGCTGGGGTCAAATTTGCAATGAGTAGAATTTCAACAGGGGGAAATAATTGTATGAACAGTGTGCTTGTAACGGAAGAATAGAAATGTGTCCATATTCTCAGCTTTCATTTGTAAAAACCATGCTCACTTGCCTGCTATCAATTGGTTGCACATGAGTAGCATCATATTTAAAGATTTTTGGCAAGTTTACACAAAAATGATTTGTAAAATAATTGTAATTGTTATTTTTACTCATTTAAACTGGAATGATAATCTGAATGTATTTTCATCCAACCAACTAATGTCTTTCCAGTTTTATTATTTTGTAGCATTGCCATATAACAATGAAGGGTTGTCCTGGGAGTGATGGGAAGGGTGGGAGGGGTGGTCAGGGTGGTTGTGAAGGAGATAGATAATGTCAGTCATCTATCTGTTCCTGTCCGTGATTCTCCTGTTCTGTTTTTGATTAATACGGGTGTTGGAGGTTGTAGGGAGAAGGCAGGAGAATGGGGTTAGGAGGGAGAGATAGATCGGCCATGGTTGAATGTCAGACTACGCTTGATGGGCTGAATGGCCTAAGTCTACTCCAATTGCCTTATGGCCTTATGACCTTATGCTCCTAGCATTTAATTGCTCCTGATGTTGTCATCATGTCCCCACAAATAAGCTTCCACCTGCTAATGTAACACCACAGATTGACATGACATGCTGGAGAACTCAGCGGGACAGGCAGCATCTCTGGAGAGAAGGGATAGGTGACGTTTCGGGTAGAGACTGAAGTCTGAAGAGTCTGAAGAAGGGTCTCGACCAGAAAAGTCACCCATTCCTTCTCTCGAGAGATGCTGCCTGTCCCGTTGAGTTACTCCAGCATTTTGTGTCTACCTTCGGTTTAAGCCAGCGTCTGCAGTTCCTTCCGACACATTGTAAATCCACACCCTGTTGGTTCAGCCAAGTCACAGATGAGGTCTGGAAATTAAACTGTACTCTGCTTTCTTCTATGCGTGACTGGTTATTTTATTATCTGAATTAACTCTTGTTCGTGGGATGCCCGAGCAGCGTTTAATTTTCTCTGCGAGTTACTTTGCTTAATTTAAATTCCTTTTAACATACCCCAAAAAAAAGGTTTTAAAAAGGCAGAACATAGACAACTATGTCCAAAACAAACAAGCTATGAATGTATTTGTGTTAAAATAAAGACGATAAACTGACATAGGTATTGGAGGCTGGTGTGGTTTGAGGTAGAGGGACAACATCATTGTCTGGTGGCCAGGTCAGATGAGGTTGGAGAAACTGGAATGAATGAATGATTGACCCGGACCGTTTAGAGCCGAATGAAAACCGAGTATAAAATTTGTGAAGCCTACATATTATCACAATTTCAAGAGCCGCACTAACTGAGCCGTTGATGGTCTTAATACTTCTCCACAGGGCTTACAAGTAATTAATGATCTCTTTTAATAGTGCAGATGTGAGTGTTTCTTGTCGCTGCTGCGCACTAAATTCTCTTTGAGCCTCGCGCACAGTATGTTCCCTGTGATTTTGGTCTGGTGTCAAATCAGTGTTGCTTACAGCTGAGATCATAATCTGCTTACGCTGCATAGTTCAGTATGCATTAACATGGCAAGCATTTACGTCCTTCCCAATGTGATGGTTAGCACGACACACAAGAGATCAGGTGCTTCATTTCAACCAAATCCGCACCCATAGCTTGGCAGCAACAGATGCTCCACAGAATGTATAAAATCATGAGAGGAATAGATCGGGTAGATGCACAGAGTCTCTTGCTCAGAGTAGGTGAATCAAGGACCAGACGACATAGGTTTAAGGTGAAGGGAAAAGATTTAATAGGAATCTGTGGGGTAACCTTTAACGCAAAGGATGGTGGGTGCATGGAACAAGCTGCCAGAGGAGGTAGTTGACGCTGTGGCTATCCCAACGTTTAAGAAACAGTTAGACAGGTACATGGATAGGAAAAGTTTGGAGGGATATGAACCAAGTGTAGCTGGGACACATTGGCTGGTGTCAGTGTATGGTTCTATGACAGATTTTGAGGCTATTAGGATGTGGAGATGACTCTTCCTATTTCTACAGGAGTGTGGAGCATGTTAGTATTCCTATCGGAATATACAGATTTAGAAAAAGGCAGAAATAGACGCAAAATGCTGGAGTATCTCAGCGGGACCGGCAGCATCTCTGAAAATGGGTGACGTTTCGGGTCGAGACTCTTCTTTTTCAAAAAGCCAAGTAAATTGAGTTTCAAAAACAAAACACCATCATTAGAATCGGTTAAGCCTCCTTAAAACTAAGTTCACATGGTTTGATATGGACACAAGGAACAGTGGATGCTGGAAATATGCATTTAATGCAACGTGCTGGAAAAACTCAATGGGCCAGGCAACATTTTCTTGAGGACATGTCTCTGTGACATTTCTTGTCGTAAATCAATATGAAATCATTTGGAAAGACTTGTCCAAGGGGTTGGATCGCAAAGAAAAGCATATTCAATCACGTAGCCTCAAAATAAACCAAGAATTTAAGTGTGTATAGGAAAGAAATGTAACCAAAGATAGACATAACTCAGTGGGTTCAGCAGCATCTCTGAAGAAAACGAATGGGTGACATTTCAGGTTGAGACCCTTCTTCGGACTGAGACTCAGAGGAGAGGGAGACTGGACAAATGAATGAACGGTATGAATAGAACAAATCAAAGCCAGCAGAGGTGATCAAGAAAAGGTGGAGCTCACAATAGTCAATTGTTGGCTGCGGAAAAAGGTGAGAATGAGTGGATACAAACAATGAGTATAATGTCAATTATATGCGAGTATCGTAAAACTATACCAGCCAAGTTGTATTGGACACAACTAAACACAAAACAAAATCAATCTTTTGTGTTTTTGCTATTTTTGTTATTTTTCTTCTCTATGTCCGGCCGCATAGTGGCACATTGGTACAGCGCCAGAGACCTGGGTTCGATCCTGACTACGGTGCTTGACTGTCAGGCGTTCTTACGTTCACCCCGTGACTTGCGTGGGTATTCTCCGAGATCTTCGGTTTCCTCTCACACTCCAAAGACGTACAGGTTTGTAGGTTAATTGGCTCGGTATAAATGCAAAATTGTCCCTGGTGTGTGTAGGGTAGTGTTAGTGCATGGTCGGTGAAGACTCAGTGGGCCAAAGGGCCCATTTCCGCGCTGTATCACTCAAACTAAAAAAAACTAAGTGTCACCAGGCCACAAATGGATATTTCTGAACTTATGATGTTTCTATATTCCTGAAGCCAACCTTGTACCATTTCCACATTTCTTTCCCAATATATTTCTCTAACTTTCAACCTTGTTCCTTTCAGCTACTTACACATCATTAAGTAATTGCCTGCATTATATAGAGGTAAAAACCTTGAATTCAGATGTCATCTCGCTGAAGAAATTGCTAACTTTTTAATTCAATTTCTTTGGCTCTTTGTACACAGCCTAACTAAAGAGGTTGTCATTGCCTCAGACTTTAATGCATCAACCCTTAACCTTTTCTTTAATAAATAAAGCTAACATTTTGGCATTACATTGTAAATTAGAGCACTAAGGTCTGGAATAATGCCCTCCTCATTCTTCTCAGAATTCTTTGCACTGTACCTTTTCTCCTTGAACATGGTTAAGTGTTGAAAATGTAAGTCTACCGATTATGTGTATAGAATATCTTCACAAGGGACCTTGAAAATAAACTTGTAAAGTATCCACTGGGGCAGCTTGTCTGAAGTCTGAAGTCTGAAGCCATCAGTCTGAAGAAGGGTCTCGACCCGAAACGTAGTGACAAATGCAGAACCCAGATTAGTCAATAAGCACACAGCACACAGTTCATTAGACTGAGATACAGTATACTTCAGTTTGAATGGTTGACTCTCGGTCTTTCTTTATAACACAATCAGCCATAATTAGCATGATGTCACACACTGATTCACACAAGTGGCCGGCATGGTGGTGCATCAGTAGAGTTGCTGCCTTACAGCGACAGAGACCCGGGTTGGATCTTGACTATGGGCGCTTGTCTGCTTGCATGTTCTCCCTGTAACCTGTGCGGGTTTTCCCCGGGATCTCTGGTTTCCTCCCACACTCCAAAGACGTACAGATTTGTATGTTAATTGGCTTGGTATAGTTGTAAATTGTCCCTAGTGTGTGTAGGATAGTGTTAGTGTGCAGGGATTGCTGGTCAACACGGACTCGGTGGGCTGAAGGGTGGTTTCCGCGCTGTATCTCTAAACTAAACTAAAGGTGGGGAAATAAGTTTCACTGACTGATAATGGGGGAAGAGGTTGATCAATTTCCTGTGATTAAAGGAATATCATTGCCATCAGACAAAGAAGTTGATTTGACCTTGGTACGTGACTACAATAAACTTCAGACTTTTTCAGGACAGAGGGAAAAGGATCTAAAGAAGGAATTCATTTTAATTTCAGGTGTAACGATCTCTGATCTATTGACCATCAGAGATCGTTCACTGAACAATCCCTCTCAAAGACAAGACTAAAAATAACAAATATCTTTGTTGTCTTAAAATGTATCCTGCAGCAATATGTGTACATTAATATCTAAATGGCACTTTATTTTTTATATATTTTTGCAAAGAAATATTGAGTTAATTTAATAACTGCTCAGATATATTAGTTTGGGTAGATCAGTGATGCAGTTCAGCAGACTAATTCAACCTTATTGTAAATATAATTTATACTTATTGCTCTCCACCAAATAATATCGGATCTATATTTAATCTTTTTTCTACTCGCTGTTCTTTTTGAGCTGTTCATTCATCCGACGTTTTACTCTGTTATCTCTTTTCAAACCTCTAAGCTATCTCACATGGACGTCAACATTCGTTGAGGTTTTAGAAAGAGTTTTTTTGGAAGTCGGCTCTGTTGAGCAGATTCCATGGCTTGGAAAGAATGTTGGGGGGGCGGAATTAAGAGGGGTCGCAACATGGATGTTTACGAGGAAGGTATTCTGCCCAGTAACAGCTGTAATATTTCAGTTAAAAAATATATATATATTGAGAGATACAGCATGGAAACAAGCCCTTCAGCCCACCGGGTCCACGCTGACCTACGATCACTTGTTCTATCCCGCACAGTAGGGATAATTTACCTACAAACCTGACATCTTTAGAATGTGGGAGGAAACCAGAGCATCCCGGGAAAGCTCATGTGGTCACAGGGCAAATGTACAAATTCCGTACAGACAGCACCTGTAGTCAGGATTGTACCCAGGTCTCTGGTGCTGTAAGACAGTAGCTCGACCTTAAGCACCTCAGCAAGTATCTTGAATCTTTACCCCAAATCAGCACTAACTGACCCAACAAAGGACGCAGCAACTTATCTGCATCAAGCTTCCCCCATGTATCTGCGGTAAATAAATCTTAAACTCTATTGCTCTATACATGTGTACAGAGAGTTGTCTGAACATAGATTGTTACCTTATGGGCCTGTCCCACTTAGGCAATTTTTAGGGCGACTGCAGGCAACTGCCGCAAAATTTTCAGCATGTTGAAAATGTTTCGGCAACAGTGGTGACAACCTTTGCTGTAGTTTGTCGTAGGTGTTGTTGTGGGTTGGCGTAGGGGCTGTCGTACATTGTCGCCAGGTGTCGTAGGTGAATTCCATTAAAACTAGTCCCTGACAATCGCATAGAAAGCATTGAGATCGTCCAGGAGTGAGTCCTCTCTTTAACGAGTTATTGATAATATTGGCCAAATAAATATGCCACAAAATGGAGGATCTCTGCATTCGCAAAGCCTGCTTGTCCTCTTTCTGTGAAACGCTGCAAAGCCAGTAGTCTCATGGCTCCAAGGAGTCTGGATGCTGGAGGAAATCAAGCACAGGATGATGTCCAGATGTCCTCTCTATAGTTAATATGTATGAGGGTTTTGCAGAAAGAGCTGAGCAGGGTTGCAAATGCATGATCAGTATTGGTTATAGAATGGGGTGTTGGAATGTATTGTTTTACTTCAGAGTCACGTGAGTGACTATGTGAAGAAGCCCCGCCTGGCGCTTGATCGGCATTACGTCGACGCTGACGGGAGAGCAATGAGCTGCAGAGGCAGCTCCTCGTCAGCGGTAGGTACGGGCCCGCAGGTAAGTACAGTTGAAATACTTACAGGGCATATCTAAACTCCGTGGCTGGTGTATAGAGCCACCAGGAGTTAAAAAGAATTTAAAAGCAAAAAATAAATAAAAGTTAAAATGAAAGAAAATACTCTGTGTAAGAAACAACTGAGTTAAAAAAGTATCCCAGGGGAATACTCAGCGATCAGGACGGGAGATAAAGTACGGAGCCGTTTCAGATACTGGTGGCCGTTAAAATTACGTTAGGGAGATTTTTAGTCGCTCCACAAACTTTTGGCAAGGGGGAAAAAATTTAAAATTAAAAAAAAATTTAAAAAGTCAGAAAGGCCATAATTTAAAAAGTTTAATAAAAAGGCCTCCAGACTAAAAAAGCTTTATGGCTTAAAAGTAATGGAGAAAGACTCCAAAAATAAAAATTTAAAAAAAATTAAAAAAAAAAAAAATTCAACCAAAGGGTTTAAAAGGCCCAGAATATTCCCCAAAACAAACCCTAAGGGGGTTTCATATATGAAGGAGTGAGGCCATGGAAAGTAACCATGGAAACCAAAATTAATTGGTCTCTCACCAAAGCTGTTATGGTTGAAACAGCAAAATTATTGATAAAACGTTTATGTTTTATTAAGGTACACCACAGCACAAATATATATATATATACAGGTGTACTAGGTACGATACCTGAATGGAGGAGTGAGGCCATGGAAAGTAACCATGGAAACCAAAATTAATTGGTCTCTCACCAAAGCTGTTATGGTTGAAACAGCAGAATATTGATAAAACTTTTATATTTTATAAAGGTATCAACGGTGAATCAGTTTATGGTACCCATGTCTCAATTATATGAGACATAAGGAAATACGATTTCAAAGTATTTCAAGCTGGTGCATGGCATCACTACTTATGTAAAACAAATAAAACATTGTGCAATAACCAAAACATTTAAAATAAAAAGATAAATTGCCATCAGTTTGTGGAGCTCAATGCGATAAAATATATAATATTATTTTTAGTTATATATATGTAATTGTTATTGGGACCAATTTTGCACTTTAGATTTGCAGGTCAAAACAGATCAAGTTATGTTAAACTCCTGATTATTATGGAGTAAACCTGCCTTAGGATAAATCAAAGACATTGATTACAAAAGACAGACTATTGGTCTTTAAACTTTGGCAAAAATTATGATCCAATGTAATGATTTGATAATAGATCAAAACAAAGGCAGGAGTATGATAAATAAATATTATCCAACACAGCCTCATGTGAACCCATATGATTGGGAAGAGAAGGCTTCATGTACGTTTGAAGAGGTGCAAAAAACTTGTTACAGAAGAAGTTGATGAAATCTCCAATTGTGGGAGATTACAGGTGTGTTATGATCATTGATATAACATAACAAAGGACTACAAAAAATTGTAGAAGGAATTGGTTCACCTGTACAGGAAAACCTAAAAATTGATTTTAGATTTGCACCCAAAATATCTCCGATAAAGAAGGGGTACGTACATTTGTATTATAAATTTCCCAGGGATAAAGATGTGGTGGTAAAACCATACAAAACATCATTTTAAATACACTTTCACAGTGTAAAAACATTTTATTAAAATGGACATCTTCAACATTGAAAAACAGTTGTTATTAACAAATTGTTAATCATATTACAGGTGCTTGAAATTAATTAGAATGGGTCAGCTGTGCAAGTTAAGACATTGTCTAATGGATTAAATTCAGTTCTAGGCTGTTCACATAATACTGGAACAACAATTGTACTGATAAAAAGATCAGCACTTGCACTAATGAGGACATGGTCATGGTTTATCTTGATCACATTTTAAATTGGAAGGTTGATAAGGAGTCAGCTGCAAATTAGTGCTGCAATTACAAGCCTGTTGAAAGGCGAGGGTCCTGACCCATCCCATAAAACCTGTTTTAGCCATTCATAAACATTCCTAAATTACTATTCTGGATTTAGGAGTAATTCAGCACCATAAGAGGGGGAAACATGTTTCCGAGATACAAATATGTCTCATTGCTTTGTTGACAGACTTTGTCCCTCCATCAGAGAAAGAGCTGAGGTAAAGAGAAAAAAAGCTCCAAAAGAGGGAAAACAGAAGCATTATAAGAATATGTATGCCTTTGTGACTGGCCTATGCAAATACCAAAGGATACGTTATCAGAATTAAAGTAATGGATAGAAAAGGTCCACAAGCTGCTTTAAATATAAGCTTAGCAGCCGTTGCAAGCTGAAGCTAGTATTATCAGATGATGGATAGCTTCTGTGATTATTTGGGTTAAGATAAGAATAATATTTATTCTTATCAAGTTAATATTTGATACGGACAATAACACCAGGTAATTGCAAATGGATTGTCCTAAGAAAGTTCTCCAAACATTTGTATTAATTATTGAAGTATCAGGAGTTTATGGATTAAATGCCTATTGTTCTATTATGGAAGTGTGCATGTCATATCAGGTGAACAATACCACGGCTGTGGCACATACCAATCACATGAGTCAAGTAAGATAATAATCAAGTGATTATCTGAGTAACCAGATGTGGCGTATTCTAAAAATGGTTTATTCCAGCTGTTATCTCGAAGGAAGAGACAATGTTGTCGCAGACAAAAAATCAGGGGGTAAAACATTGTCAGTAATATGGATTACTTACCATTAATCTGGTTGTATCCAGATTAAATCACCGATCTTTTAAATGTTCTCGTGGGAAAACCAAGAACAGGAGAGGTGGATGCATTTCTCTCAATTACATGAGGAAAGATGTTCTTTTATGTTCCTCATTTTTTGTCTGATAGGGCAGTGTCTGATGAAAATGTAGCAGGACGCTGCCAGGGGCGCTTTGGTGGCCCAAACCGGACCTTCATGGTTCTCATTAATGTTGAGACTGATGTTGAACCACTTATGATGACTCATAGTGCAGTAATTTATTGTTGTACAAAGGCATCCATGACATGAAGATATGAATTTGGCTATCTGCAGGTTTGACCAGACCATTATAACAGTTTGACGGTCAAAGAGGTCTATGAATGTTTTAACTAATATAACAATATAACAATAAAATAATTATGTACAAAAGGAATGTTATAGCTGCAATTTGGAGAAATAATTTTAAAAAACAATATTTTGTATATAACAAATTGGAAGTCCTTTGTAGACAGTAAAAGTTATTTATCATATTAGATATATGTGAGTTCCTTGTGGGTTGCATTTTTTCTCAGTATCTAATTGATAGAGCCAATAATAGGGTTCATAGTGTTTATCGTCCTATTTAGGACAAATTGCTAACCAATAAGTTATCGGGTTCATTCGTAATATCCCGATATGAAAAAGGGATATGTATATAAATATAAATAAATATATATATATAATCTGTCCAAAGTTGAAATACAGAAGTTGGGAGATCAATATAGTCCTGAATTGCCTTAGGCAATGGATTCCAATTCTATCAATGATTCAAAAAAAAAATTAACATTGAAAGTAATAATGCTCATGACTTTAGTGTCAACATAAGAGTGCAAACATTGCAAATATTATGTTATATAATTGCATGTTGCTACAGATTACATTATCTTATATGTTTATGAATTTACCAAACAAAGCAGACCACGAAGAGCTGAAACCAAGGTAAACCATAAGCATATCCTGTCGGCCATAAATTGTGTGTGGGTCAACATTGACTCAATATGTTAAAGTAGGTAAGAGTCTCTGTGGTGGAGAGACAGCACTACGTATTACACACAAAAAAACACATTAGGTATCAGTAAAAACTGATGGTTCTATAGAATTATATTCTAGATGGTTAAAACATGTTTAACACTCAGTGGAACTAGACATTGAGATGTGGAAAATCACTCTATTAAGGAGGTAGATATATTCACAGGAATGGCACAAGATGGGCCGCTCGAGCAAAGATTCAAGGCCGCAGGAGGGTGTAAAATAAATATTAAAGTTAAAAAGAACCAGTCATGGTGTCAGGATTGGACACGGAGAGTTGGGTTCTCTGTAATTGTTGCTTTGTTTATACTATCAAATTATATTATCAATTGATATTTTGGTGATAAATTTGCCTTTCAATGGAAAGGGCATTACTTTCATTCTTTTATAATGGGAAACAATTTATCACATAAACTGAGGCAATGTTTGGGAAAAAATGTGTTATTTGCTCATTACTGTGTTGATTGAGCCAGATTGTCGTATGGAATGAGTCTACGACATAAAAAACACAGAAGCTACAAAATCTTCACGTAGTCACTCACGTGACTCCGAAGTAAAATAGTAAGATTAAACGAGAACTTACCAGTTCGAAGTTTGATCGTTATTTTATGAGTGACGATGAGGGATTACGTGCCCTCCACTCCCGACCCTCATAAAATAAATGATCATCTGGTAGTTCTAAATCTATGTTGAGCCTTGCTATCTTACTCCGGCTATTATGTTTTGTGTTCTTCATGCCGCTGCTTTGAAGTATGCCGTTCAAGCGCCAGGCGGGGCTTCTTCACGTAATCCCTCATCGTCACTCCTCATAAAATAACGATCAAACTTCGAACTGGTAAGTTCTCGTTTAATCTTACTATTAATTATGTTGCAGAGTCTTTGCACTGTTATCTTGTGACTGGTCAAATTATGGAGCCTTGTTCAAATTGTTTATATTACCTGGGGAAATGTTTCTTTACTTTGGTGAACTGTCTTTCAACAAGAACCTTCTGTGGGAACAATGTAATGGGGTACTTTGTGATTGGGTCAATAAATGTATTATATGATCTTTATTTGTGATTTGTGTAGGGGTTGCCCCCCCCATTTATTTTCACCCCACGGGTCCGATACCGTATAAAAGATGGGACACCACAGATCGGAGTCGATCTTCCGGGAGTGCACTTGGGGCTGTGTTGACTGCCTGGAGGTGTCTATTCGCACGAGGCTGAAGGGATTGGATGAGTAGAGACAAGGATTGGACCGTGGTGTTGGTTAGGTATCGTATAGGAAGTTTGTTTGTGTGAGTGAGAATAAAGAGTTAGTTGATCCAATGCTTGACTCTGTGTTTTACTGAACTAGACTATTGGGGTAAGCTGTAGGAGCATAATTACATTATTACTTGGTCTCGCCTTGTAGGAAGTGATTCCATGCAAGCCTTGTCATAGCTTTTAATTTAGTTTAATTTAATTTAGATGCAACATAACTTTGAAAATAAACGGTTTCAGGACCTGGTGAGGAGTGTGTAAAGATACGGAAGTAGGTACATCCCTTTTATCTTATTTTACCTTTTTATATTTTCTTTTTTCTATTTTTCTCTTTCCTTTTTTTTGTTGTTTTTTAAAATTGTTTCTCGTGTTCTACGTTTCTACGGGTTCTTCCTTATCACTTTTTCACGCACTTACTATCTGATCTAACTTTCTCTATTTTCTTCTTCTTAAAGCTTAAAACAAGAAGTGGTACATGAAATGTATTATGTTATTTTTGGATATACTACTGTAATGTACATTACTTCTAATAAATAAAATTTAAATTAAAAAAATGATAATAATTTAGAGATACAGCGCGGAATCTGACCCTTCGGCCCACTGAGTCCGCCCTGACCAGCGAACCCCGCACACTAACACTATCCTACACACACTAGGGACAATTTACTATTTTACCAAGCCAATTAGCCTACAAACGTGTATGTCTTTGGACTGTGAGAGCACCCATGATCAGGATCGAACTTGAGTCTCTGGTGCAGTAAGGCACCAACTCTACCTCTGTGCCACCGGGCCACCGATTGTGCTTCATTGATCTGCAGGATCTACAGGAATACTTGACATTGTTGATGGAACCAGAGAATGGAATCAGTAGCCACGATGGTAGCCATCCAAGTGCGTCAATCCAAGTCTCTAAATTAAATTAAAATAAATGTGTGAATGACTAGTCAAAACTAAAAGAGTGGCAGATATTGAAAGCTTCCAGGATCTTCAAACTTAAATATTATTGTTAGTGTTATTACTGTGAGTAGGGATGTTACAACATTTTGAGATTTTAAAAATCAAGCCTGTAATTTACCCCATCAGATATAGCATAAAAGGAACTTTAATTTGATACCTAATTCACTTTCATATCTTCAGTATTAAAAAAGTTATGGTCATTTTCATACTCGGAAATCTTGTTCCCTATTGCTTTTCCATTAACTCAACACAAAAGCTGTGATCGAGGACAGTCAATTCGCATAAAAGCCCATAACTTTCTTAAAAAATAAGAGAACTGAATGAAATTTTCACTTGGATGACCTGAAATTAAAGCATATTATTAGTTAGTTACCTAATTGTAGATAATTACAAAATTGACCGTTGTGATGGAAATAGTAATAAACACCCAGACTGCCTTGAAAATTCAAAAATGTGATATTCTCCAATGTTATTGGAACGTTAAAACAAATAGTAAATACCCAAAAAAAAATTCATATTCATCAGTGTCATCAAATCAATTAAATTCATTTAAATTTAATTACTAGATCTAAACATCTATCGCATTCTTAAAAGGCTAAAAAAAATTTAAATAGCCAAATTTTTTTCATAGACAATAACACAAAATATAGATGAGTTAGATGTTCTTATGACATGATTGTGCAAAAATAAATAAATAATTTGGTTATCTTGAGAGTGGATAGTGAGAGATCAGAATGTGGCCCCTGCCATGATAAGCACCGCGATATCGGCAGGCAAGACACGGCCGATATCGGGGCCTAAATAACATGTTTTGAATCATCAGATTAAAATGAAACCACACCAAAAAGCAAGGTAAGATGTTAAATAAACAATATGACTTTTGTTTTGTCCTGATGTGGAAGTCCTTGATGTTGATTTTGATCCGTGATGTTGAAGGCGTTAGAAGTCGCGTTTAACTTCAATCCAGCGATGCAATCATCCAGCAACTTTTTTTTATAAACGGGAACGGAAGCGCAGAACAAATTTTCTTTATCAACTTGTAATTCCGAGAGAATACCTCTCCGACAACCAATACAAACTGAATTTTAATCCCGCCCCCCTCCCCCACAGCCTCCGGAATCGCCCCCCTCCCCCACAGCCTCCGGAATCGCACGCACAGGCAGTGGCACATCTGCAGCGCCGCTGATGGTGGGTTTTGTAACAATGCTACTGTGAGGCAGTTCTTGGCATGGTGGATATCTGCATAATCAGTACATGCAGCAAAAGTTGTTTTTTTCCAGACACAAAAGTGATTTTGAAGGTAGCTGAATATAATCCTGTGATTTTTCAATTTGTTTAAATATCCTTTGCAGCTTGTTGAGATGTGTTTAATGGTGCTTAGTTTGTTGGTAAGATGCTCAGGATGAGGTTAGACTACAGATTGTAAATGTATATTTCATAAGAACATAGCTTCATTTCTGGTTGAAAGAATATTTTAATCATCATAGCACAGTGGAAGTGAAGCTATGAAAGTCTGATTTGTGTTAAATCTACCCAATTAAACACTTTCCAAAATTGGTTAATATTCTTTAGCTTATACAATACAATGGTATTGTACAATGGTGCAATATTGGTATTTTACCTGATGCTCTGGTGACATGCGTCAGCTCTGATGTTGTTCCTTTGGAAAGAACATTCTTCAGGGATTCAGAGAAACCAGAGAGCATGGTATATTATGATTAAAACAAAAAATGCTGGAGGAACTCATGTAATGAGCTTTATTGCATCTTATGTATGATGTTGAACTAGGGCGGCACAGTGGACAATGGTAGAGTGGCTGCCTTACAGCGCCAGAGACCTGGGTTCGATCCTGACTACGGGTGTTGTCTGCATGGAGTTTGCACGTTCTCCCCATGATCTGTGAGGTTTTTCTCCAGGTGCTCCGGTTTCCTCCCATACTCCAAAGACGTACAAGTTTGTAGGTTAATTAGGCTTTGGTAAAATTATTAATTGTCCCTCACATGTAGGATAGTGCTAGTGTACGGAGATCGCTGGCCGGCGTTGACTCAGTGGGCTGAAGGGCTTGTTTCTGCACTGTATCTCTGAACTAAACTAAAATTTAAAAAAATATATCAGATTCTTACTCACTTACTCGGTAAGTTGTAAAATTGTCCTTAAATGGCAGGTTAGTGATCGATGGTCGATGCGGACTCGGTGGGTCGAGGGGCCTGTTTCCACGCTGTATACCTGAAGTCAAAAGAATGAAGGTACTGAGGCATAGATGCATGCAATGAGACTTTCTGGAAAGTCTCTCAGCTCTTTAATGTTGCTGCCTTGCAAAGACACAGAAGAGATAGAGCTGTCAACATATATTTTTTATTGAATGCAATGAACTCCAAACTGATAGCAAAAATATAACAATCGATCAAGAGTCATACTAAATGACACGCTCAGTTTTTAAAGGAACATTTACATTTATATAAACTATTTCAATGGTACTTTATTGTCACATGTACTTAGGTACAGCGAAATTCATTTTTTTGCATACAGTTCTGTACAAATCTTACGAGACATATTCCCCATGAAGACATGTTATATCCACACAAATTGTCGACCATTCTGATACAATGAGTGGTACAATTAGCATTTAGTTTAGTGATAAAGCATGGAAACAAGCTCTGTTGTGTATCTTTCAATTCAATCAAAATACCATTTCCATGGGCTTGTTTCTCCCTCCCCCACCCATTCCATGGGCTTGTATCTCCCTCCCCCACCCTAGTCGCACTAGCTTCTCATTTTCACACCACAAACAGCTTACAATGGCTTGTTCCCTTTATCATCGATACTTTTTTGCATATCTTTCATTCATTGTTCTTTATCTCTCCACATCACTGTCTATATCTCTCGTTTCCCTGATCCCTGACCAGTCTGAAGAAGGGTCTCGACCCGAAACGTCGCCTATCTCCTTCGCCTCTTAGATGCTGATGCACCCGCTGAGTTTCTCCAGCTTTTTGTATAACCCACCATTTCCATGGGCTTGTTTCCTGCTTACATGGTATTGTTAAAAATCTCCCTGCGTGGTCAAAGGGCAAGATTTTTAATTTTAAAAAAAAGAGAATTTATACTCTGCACTCTGATTCGTTTTCTATTTGCAATACCTTGACATACTCACGAATGGTACTATTTTCACTCTATCTCGGTATACGTGACAATAATAAACACATACCAGTACCAGTTTTCCAACATATCTCCCTTGGTGAACTGCTGAGGCAAGAAGAGTTGCATTTGTGGCACCTACTGCAGAAATAGGTGATCCTGTGGTTTGGAACTAGCAGGGCAGGTGACATTCCTCAGCGATGACAAGATGGAGGTCAGAAATCCTGTAAGAAGTTAAGATGGAAGCCAGAATCCCAGGGAATGCAGAAAAAGTGGGCCCAAGAATTCTGAAAAGAGTGCACATGTCTGCAAAAACAGTAGTTTAGTGTGGAGATTAAATGTGGAAAGAGGGCGCTCGGCCAAAAAAAGTCCGTGCAGACCAACAATCACCTGCACACTTGTTCTAGCCTACACACCAGGGATAATTTGCAGAAGCCAATTAACCTACCAACCTGTGTGCCTTTGGAATGTGGGAAGAATCCAGAGCACCTGGAGAAAACCCACGAGCTCACATAGAAACATAGAAAAATAGGTGTGGGAGTTGGCCATTCGGCCCTTCGAGCCAGCACCGCCGGGAGAACATGCAATCTCCGTACCGACAGTACCTGTGGGCAGGATCGAACCCGGGTCTCTGGCGCTGTGAGGCAGCAACTCTACCGCTGTGCATCCGTGCCACCCTCACAACAGCAAGTTGTTGCCAGAACAACCTTCTCAAGGGCACATCGAGATGGGCAAGAAAAATAAATGAATAAAAAGATATTATTATCTGAAACTCTTGACGACAATTCAACAGACATTGTTTGAAATAAGAACTTTTGCAGTTTATCATGGGTTGCTAAAACATTTTTATGCATTGACTTGATAAAGATTAATTGAAGTTTGCTTATCTGGAATGCCTGGTAAATGTTATCATTCCAGAAATGAAGACACTTCTACACAATGTGAATTATCTTTCCTATTTGTTACGATGTGCAGCATAACCTGAAGACAATTTATTTCCATAGCAACATCCAATGCTTAAAGTGCTGTCTCGTACACTTCTAGCTGTTCCACTATTGTTCTTCACATATACTTTTTCATCATTTTCTTTGAGTTTTGCTGCGATTTTATACTTCAAAGTGTGTGTAAATTGCATTAGAAATATATTCCTAATATATAATCTATTCATGAACATGAAAAATAATATTCATGACCTCAGTGTTTAATACTTAAGGCAATCAATCCTGTAAAATCCAATTTATTGGTAAATTTAGTGATTAAAGCATCCTTAGGCAAAGGGGCTGGAGCATAAATAATGTACTGGATTAACAATGGTCCTTCCTCAGGGATCATAGGTTACACAAACCATTGGATCTGGTTTTCCAATGGTTATACGGTATCTGTCATAATGGAAATCTATGGAGCAATGACATATTAATATGCTCTGAAGTAAGGAAGGGAATAAATTTGCTTTTCTTTCTGTACATCGCCTTGCAAAAGACAAATTATAGAAAAATATTGATTCATGGGTGGTACGGTGCGCAGCGGTAGAGTTGCTGCCTTACTGCGCTTGCAGCGCCGGAGACCCAGGTTCGATCCCGACTGCGGGTGCTGGCTGTACGGAGTTTACACGTTCTCCCCGTGATCGCGTGGGTTTTCTCCCAGGTCTTCAGTTTCCTCCCACACTCCAAAGACGTGCAGGTTTTTAGGTTAATTGGCTCGGTAAATGTAAAATTTGTCCCTTGAGTGTGTAGGATAGCGTTAATGTGCGGGGATCGCTGGTCGTTGCGGACCCGGCGGGCAGATGGGCATGTTTCCGCGCTGTATCTCGAAACTAAACTAAACCATTATTGTTCATTTAACTTTAATTTAGTTAATGGACGTAGTTTGGTGCACATTACCAGCAAGTATAACGACCCAAAAGATTATCAATGGTTCAATTCATGGGGAATTAAAAAGGTAGGCAATTGACAGAGCCTAGTCACTCAGCTAAATGGTCACCGAGTCTGTGTTTGGTCTCACTGACTTAGAGGAGGCCACATTAAGAGCAACATGCAAAGGATGAGATTTGAGGAGGTGCAAGGGACCTTGGGGTGGCACAGTAGCACAGCAGTAGTGCTGCTGCCTCATAATGTCAGAGATCTGGGTTCAATCCTGATCTCAGATGTTGTCAGTGTGGAGTTTGCACTCTGATTTCCTCCCACATCCCAAGCCGAGCAGATCGGTAAGTTAATTGGCTTCTGTAAATTACCCCTAACGTGTAAGGAGCGGATGCTAAAGTGGAATAATGTAGAACTAGTGCAAGGGTTCCCAACCTGGGATTAATTTACCCCCAATGGGTAAATTTGTTGATTCTGGATTTGTACATGTTTGTTTTTCTCATTGACTGACTGTGTTTGGTTCTGGTATACCGGTATCTGTTCGTCATTAGTTGTTCATAAATAAGTGAAATAACATTGTTATGTGCTATTAAATTTGCCGGGGGTAAACGGAATGAAAAAGGTTGGGAAGCCCTTGAACTAATGTGAACAGGAGATCGATGGTCAGTGCGGAAGAAGTGGGCCAAAAAGCCTGTTTTCAAGCTGTAGCTCTGAAAATAATACCCTTTTTCAAGCACTTCCTTTACCCTTTTTCTCATTTTATGTTTCATTTATTTACAGAGAAGGATGCCATTCCGCATGTTAGTTCTCATCTCTCCCTCTCTCCTCCTTACTTGCTTATGAATCTTTCAAATGCCCTTTCATTTAGACCCTCTTTTCCATATTCCCCCAATCAACTGTCCAAAGCAGAGCAGAGTAATTTACAGAAGCCAATTAACCTACTTTTTAATTTAGAGATATAGTGAGGAAACAGGCCATTCAGCCCATCGAGTCCACACCGACCAGCAATTCCCGCACATTAACACTATCTTACACGCACTCGGGACAATTTACAAACTTACCTCTTCACCTACAAACCTGTCTGTCTTTGGAGTGGGGGTGAAACTCCGTACAGACAAGCACCCGCAATCACGATCGAACCCGGGTCTCTGGCGCCGTAAGCCAGCAACTCTACCGCTGTGTTTCCGTGCCGCCCTAATCCAGCTCAAAGTTTTTGGATGCATTGGAGCGTCCATGGTAAATCCCGTCCTGTAGTGGGGGTGGGGGGGGGGGGGGGGGCACAATCTCCACACAGACAGCAAGCAAGGTCAGGATTGAGTCAAAGCTGCAGAGGATATGCGGCAACTAACAGCACTGACCGCTGCGCCACTGCACCAACCCTGGCTCACACCCTATGTTTCCATTTTCTCTCCCCCTTCTTCCCCCGATCTCTGCATCTTAAATCCATCTTACCTCTAACTTTTCTGAGCTCTGACAGAAGGGCATAGCTGTGGATCACTGAATCTATTTCACTCTCCAGAAACGGTGCCTGACCCGAAAGGTTTTCTGAGAATTTAATGTTTTATTCAAGATATAAGATTTGTGGCACAAACCTGAAGGAGAAAAATACATTAACGTTGTCCACAGTCTTTTATCAAAAACTACATAATTCAATATGTGTGTTGATTTATTTTTTGAACGTTTCTAATTAGGCACACGTGTTGTTTATCATGTATTAATATTTCATCCCAATAGCCTGTATATTGACATTCACCGCACCTAAATTAACCCTACTACAAAGGGTTGATTAAAGTTGTATTGATACTTAGCACGAGTTGACATGTAAATGCAATAGACCAAAACAAAATAGTAAGATTAAATGAGAACTTACCAGTTTGAAGTTTGAGCTTTATTTTATGAGGAGTTACGATGAGCGATTCCGTGAAGAAGCCCACCAGCCCGCATGCACGTCAATCTTCAAAGCAGCGGTGTGAAATCACAAATAACAGTAGTTGAAGTGACATAGTAAGATTAGAGAAGACTAGAACTACCAGATGACCTCTATGTTATACGAGGGTTGGGAGCGGAGGGCACATAATCACTCATCGTAACTCCTCATAAAATAAAGATCAAAGTTCAAACTGGTAAGTTCTAGTTTAATCTTACTATTTTACTTTGGAGTCACGTGTGATTCCGTGAAGATTTCAAAGCTCTGTGATTTCATGCCGTGGAAACGAGTTCATGCGTCACATACTGCATCAATTGACCAAGGATGAGTGAAAAACTATAATGCATTCAGACATGACATAGATTTAAACATGCTGATGCTTTAATGAGCAAAAGAAAAATAATAGTGACCCCTCTCCTCCTGGGAGAAACTATAAACAGAACTTAAAATAGAGTTGGCAAATACCCCCGGTCTGGCAATGGGTTTGTTATAAAACATTCGGAAGTTCGCTCGTTAGACCATCCTGCAGTCACTAGGATGTGGTCCAGCAGAAATCCATAACCCTTGCTGCAGATGTTGTTGCAGCCCTGGTAGAGTGATATTCAAAAAGCATCAGTGTCCACTACTGCACAAGCCAAACACCATTTTAACCACCTGAAGATGGTCTAGACTGATACCTTCTTATGAGGTTTTTTGTAACTAACAAACATTGCTAGTTCAGAGCCTTTTAGGCTCTTGGTGCCCTAAATACTGTTGTAGATGTGTGACCACACACAACCAAAGGACCATGGGGTATGCCATGAAAACTAGTTTGAGACCTGACGCCCCCGGTCTACTCTGCTAGACTAAGTCATGATCATAAATGTTATATTATTTGTAGATTAAACCATCCTGTCCAGTTGCAGCTTATGCAACGACTGGACCTGTTGTGCTGAACCCAGCGCCATGAGCATAACCACTCTGTAAGTGATTTTGACCGAGGACAGGGATGAAGCTGGAGCCACCGGCGAGGCAGCGTCAGCACAACGTTAACATCCCGTATCTCCCAGTACCTAGGCCTGGGGGAATTTGAGTTAAAATACCCTTCATAAATCTGGATATCAGTGGGTGAGACCCGACAGAGAGGTGTCCCGATCCCAGCAGCAAGTATGATGACAAGGCACTACTGGTACAATTTATAGCACTATAACTCCATCTCTCGTGAAATTATAGCTTTGAGAGGAATTCCAAGACACCTGTTTACATGCTGTGTCATACGATATGTTGAACTGTAAACAGAACACTTCCCATTTCTTGATAAAGGAGATGTACTGTTTCTAGATACTATTTCTTCATGCCGCAGTAATTACATCCACCGTTGGACCTGACAGCGCGAACCCCAGGAAAGGTCTTCTCAGAGTCTGCAAACCAACAAACTGATTTGCTCATGCAGAGAATGGTTCTCCCCTGCCACGGGTAAAACCAGCAGATTTCTGCGTTTGCCATAAAAGGTTCTGTTATCATTCCCAGTATGAGTAGACCCATGGCTGTGTAGGCCAGTCAGGCACTACCAAAAGCCTGAGGCGGAGTCTTGCTGCATCTTAAGCAAGCACCGACTGATGAGGCAAAATGGAGGAAGGACATAAAGAACATTCCTCCCCAGTGTAGCGCGAATATATCCATCGCCATTGCCCCTGAGTTTGGCTGCCATGCCACATATTTTGCAACTGGTGATTGAGCCTAGGAGCAAACAAATCGATATTTGGTGTTCCATCAAGCCACAATGTCATTAAATATTTTGTTATCCAACATCCATTCTGTGTTGTCATTGATTTGCATGATGCTACACCAGCACCAAATGAGGTTAGGTAAACAATTATAGGATATTGACTTGATTACACCCATGTGATCAATAAATGCCACCACTGCAGTGTATCAACTAGTAGTTGAGCATGCAGATATGCATATTCGCACAATAAGCCTTTAACCCATAGAATGCCCTTAGAGTCTCTAGGTAGTTGATACCACATAACTGAGGAATTGGTAACTCATGCACATCCCATCCGCCTCTGTAACTAGAGATGGTATAGTAATTTTTATAACCATATAACCATATAACAATAACAGCACGGAAACAGGCCCTCTCGGCCCTTCCAGTCCGTACCGACCATTTGTTTTCCCCTAGTCCCATCTACCTGCACTCAGACCATATCCCTCCATTCCCTTCACGTCCATATACCTATCCACTTTACTTTTATATCTTTGAGCACCAGCATCAGTTTGTAATATAACTGAAGATTTACAGTGGCTTGCAAAAGTATTCATACCCCTTGAACTTTTCCACATTTTGTCACGTTACAACCACAAACGTAAATGTATTTTATTAGGATTTTATGAGATAGACCAACACAAAGTGGCGCATAATTGTGAAGTGGAAGGAAAATGATACATGGTTTTCAAATCTTTTTACAAATAAAAAACTGAAAAGTGTGGCGTGCAAAAGTATTCAGCCCCCTTTACTCTGATACCCTTAAATAAAATCCAGTGCAACCAATTGCCTTCAGAAGTCACCTAATTAGTAAATAGAGTTCACTTGTGTGTAATCTAATCTCAGTTTAAATACAGCTGTTCTGTGAAGGCCTCAGAGGTTTGTTAGAGAACGTTAGTGAACAAACAATGTTCCTTGGGCATCATGAAGCCCATGGAACACACCAGACAGGTCAGGGATAAAGTTGTGGAGAAGTTTAAAGCAGGGTTAGGTTATAAAAAAATATCCCAAGCTTTGAACATCTCACGGAGCACTGTTCAATCCATCATCCGAAAATGGAAAGAGTATGGCATAACTGCAAACCTACCACGACATGGCCGTCCACCTAAACTGACAGGCCGGGCAAGGAGAGCATTGATCAGAGAAGCAGCCAAGAGGCCCATGGTAACTCTGGAGGAGCTGCAGAGATCCACAGCTCAGGTGGGAGATTCTGTTCACAGGACAACTATTAGTTGTGCACTCCACAAATCGGGCCTTTATGGAAGAGTGGCAAGAAGAAAGCCATTGTTGAAACAAAGCCATAAGAAGTCCCGTTTACAGTTTGCCACAAGCCATGTGGGGGACACAGCAAACATGTGGAGGAAGGTGAGACCAAAATTGAAGTTTTTGGCATAAATGCAAAACGCTATGTGTGGTGGAAAACTAACACTGCACATCACCCTGAACACACCATCCCCACTGTGAAACATGGTGGTGCCAGCATCATGCTGTGGGGATGCTTTTCTTCAGCAGGGACAGGTAAGCTGGTCAGTTGATGGGAAGATGGATGGAGCCAAATACAGGGCAATCTTGGAAGAAAACCTGTTAGAGTCTGCTAAAGACTGGAGACTGGGGCGGAGGTTCACCTTCCAGCAGGACAACAACCCTAAACATACAGCCAGAGCTACAATGGAATGGTTTAGATCAAAGCATATTCCTGTGTTAGAATGGCCCAGTCAAAGTCCAGACCTAAATCCAATTGATAATCTCTGGCAAGACTTGAAAATTGCTGTTCACAGATGCTCTCCATCCAATCCAACTGAGTTTGAGCTATTTTGCAAAGAGGAATGGGCAGAAATTTCAGTCTCTAGATGTGCAAAGCTGGTAGAGACATACCCCAAAAGACTTGCAGCTGTAATTGCAGCGAAAGGTGGTTCTACAAAGTATTGACTCAGAGGGGCTGAATAGTTTTGCACACCACACTTTTCAGTTTTTTATTTGTAATCAAATTTGGAAACCATGTATCACTTTCCTTCCACTTCACAATTATGCACCACTTTGTGTTGGTCTATCACATAAAATCCCAATAAAATAATTTATGTTTGTGATTGTAACATGACAAAATGTGGAAAAGTTCAAGGGGTATGAATACTTTTGCAAGCCACTGTAATGACCAAAAGTTACTGGAGTAATGCTGAATACTGTTCGTCCATAAATGTGACTTTATAGCTTCAGCTGGTAATAGCATAGGTCTGCTAACAATGACCTACAAGGTACTTGCTCCTTTGCACGATGTAAATTCTGATAATGCAAAGGTCCCAAATGCGCAGCTGAAAATCAGCCACTATATTGCCAATTACAGTGGCCACTTGATGAATAAACAATAAGATTGTTACAAGCTTCCATTAATTCCAATCTCTTGCCCCAGGGCGGAGTCACCGATAAATTACTAGAGTTAAAGGTAAATCCCAATAATCTATAACTCTAGTTGGTATCAGCTTAAATTTAAGTGGATGGATGAGAAACCCCCAATTTCTCAAATATTAGTTTTGCGGCTGAAAACAGCTAATTTAGCAAGATTCAGCCTTTTCAGAATATCATCCAAATAGGCCATAACAATGCGTTTGTGAGCTCTGAGCAGCCCAAGCACTGGCTTGGTAATTTGGTAAATAGCCTGGGAGCTGAAGTTAGCCCATTTTGCAATGCTTTAACTGCTATCGTTGCCCCATCCACCTAAATTTCAATATCTCTAGTGATCCCTGTGATAGGAAATGGAATAGCATGCATCTTTGAGATTGCTGCATGCCGTAAAGCATCCTATGGAAATCAGTTGTTTAGATAGTAACAACGTTTTCCATTCTAAAAGTCTATACTGCACAAGAGCATGTGAATTAATCAAGGGTGATCCAACATCCTCCATCTTCCTTTATGAAGGTGCAGGGTGTCGTCAAAATGGTGAAGCTATGCCCGTCATGGGTGCTTTAATCAACCCGACAGCTTTGCTTCCTCATCCAGTCTTTTACTTGTTTGGATATCTGCTTGTATACCCAAACCTTTTTGTTGGAATGAATAAATGTCCAAATTGAATAAATGTCCAACTTGGTGTATATGGTATGGATGGTATTGAGTTAAAGGAAATTCAATTTGGAACCCTTGGATACTGTGCAGTATAAACTGATCTGATGTTATCTTTCCAGTTATAAAAGGATCTGAAGTTATCTGTCGTCATTTGTACAAAAAAACAAGTGTAATCTATTACCAACTTGTAACTGGTCCACACACCCCATGTTTCGTAAAGAACTAGACCCACCTACCTCCATGGTTACCGGTGGTCTAATGATAAGCCCAAAGGCCCCTGATGCGGGTTCCTATTCCCAGTCTTCATTTGGAGGATAGGACTGCTGGGGTGCGAGGATTGCACATTGTTCGTGACGGCTGGCTTGGGCCTTGGCCTGAAAGACCTCTGCCCAGGGAATCAGCTTTCAAGCTGCCACCAGCTTCAGCGAACCGCTTACTGCCGATGGAGGCGTAGGGGTGTTGTCGCCGAAACGGTGAGGCTTTGGCTCTTCTCCGAGGAGAAGATTCGGCGGCTGGACATTGCTGGCCTCGCCATCCATAATCTTCCCAGATAGCGCCGTTCACTGCCGGCAATTTCAGGAGTGCACAAATTTACAGGTGTATGTTCCTGTAATGATGTGACATGAGGTCACTGATGCTTACCAAGCTTGTAACGCGAGGGAACTCTGCCCCCCCCCCCACCCCCCACCCCCTCGAGTTTTCTGCCAATGGCTGGATGCCAACTCTCCTGCAGCGGCTCCTTTCTTGAACCTCACGCGTGTACTCCAATATGTTTCACGGACATACTTCCAGGTTTGGAGGCAGTCGCACACTGACCCCTCGCACTCCCCTCCACAGAGAGGCGATTAGTAAGCAGCCCTGAAACAGGCGCTGCTGCAGGTACCCGACGAGACCTGCGCTGGTATGTCCCCTTCAATGGACTTATATCGGGATGGGGCATCACCTCATGCTCCACCTGGGTAAACGTCCGAGGACGTACCCATGCAGGGGAACCCTCCTGGCCTGACTTGTCCCAGTCCAGGCCTCTCCAACTCCGTTAGGCTGCACACCGTCTCGGGACTGCCGGAGTCTGAAGTCACTGACCGCTGTCAGTGACTCGGTTAGCGAACCCATAGGCCGCCAGCTATCTGCACTCCCGCGGTTCCGCAGCCGGGTCTTCCCGCGGTCTCCGTGGCCGGGTTTCCCCGAGCCGAGTTTCCCCGTGGTCTCCTTAGTCGGATTCCCCGAGCCGGGTTTCCACGTGGTCTGTAGCCGGGTTTCCCCGCGGTCCGTAGCCTGGTTTCCCCAAGCCGGGTTTCCTCGCGGTCACAGTCGGGATTCCCCGCGGCACGTCAGGGTTTCGCCCCGGATTGCCAATCCAGCAGGAACTCTACAAAGCTTCCTGCAACCAAAGCACAACCTGAAAGTAAGTTTAAAACTTACCTGCAGGATTTGAAACTTACCGCTTGCCAGCCAGCCAGACGTTGCGCCATGCATTAGACGTAATGATGCGCATGCGGGCTGGCGGGCTTCTTCACGGAATCACTCACGTGACTCCGAAGTAAAATTGAGAATCTTTGCTTTGCAACATACATCATGTCTTCTTTTAATTTATTCTTTGGAATATGAATGGTCATTCAACAGTTAAAAGGCGTTTAAATGAGATCTCATGGTGCGTTTTCTCCACATAGAGAGTGGTGCGTATTTGGACAAAGTCACACCAGGAGGTAACGGAGGTTGTGCCAGGCAGTAGATAGGGACTGTTCGGTGAACCTTTGTAACTTTGCTGGTGCCAAAAGGTTTAAGGTGAAGGGGAAAAGATTTAATAGGAATCTGAGGGGTAACTTTTTCACACAAAGGGTGGTGGGTGTATGGAACAAGCTGCCAGAGGAGGTAGTTGAGGCTGGGACCATCCCAACATTTCAGAAAGAGTTAGACATAAAAAGCTGGAGTTACTCAGCGGGAGAGAAGTGAGAAGGAAAGGGTGACATTTTGGGTCAAGACCCTTCTTCAAACTGGTTAGGGATAAGGGAAATGAGTGATATAGATGGTGATGTGGAGAGGTAAAGAACAATGAAAGAAAGATATGCAAAAAATAAACGATGATAAAGTAAACAGGCCGTTGTTAGCTGTTTGTAGGGTGAGAACGAGAAGCTGGTGCAACTTGGGTGGGGGAGGGATAGAAAGGGAGGGAATGCCGGGGCTACCTGAAGTGAGAGTATTCAATATTCATACCACTGGGCTGTAAGCTGCCCAAATGAAATATGAGATGCTGTTCCTCCAATTTGTGTTTAGTCTCACTCTGCCAATGGGGGAGACCGAGGACAGAAAGGTTTGTGTACGAATGGGAAGGAGAATTAAAGTGTCCTGCAACTGGGAGTTCAGGTAGGTTCAGGTGGGCTGTGTGAAGGTGTTCCGTGAAATGATCACCCAGTCTGCGTTTGGTCTCGCCGCTGTATAAAGGGCCTGTCCCACTTGGGTGACATTTTAGGCGACAGCCTGAAAAGAGGTTGTCGCATCGTGGTCGGGTCGTGACGCATGGTGACGCGCGAGTGTCGCGCGGTGTCTCCCTGCCACCCAGGGTTTTGGAATGTTCAAAATCCTTACGTGACATCTGCGTGTTTTATCATGTCGTGCGCCCTTTCGCACGATGACGTACGAGTGACGCATGGTGACGCACGGTCATTGCCTATGCTAATTTATTGAGCGTCATCGTACGTCACCGTGCGTCACCATGCATCACTAAGCGAAAACGATGCGTCATGATTTACAGAGAAACTGGGTAATCAAATGACTTCACGTGCCCAAGATGACGCAACCTGTCGTATCTTGCCGTATCGTGTCGCGGGTGGACGTACATTGACGCCGCTTGATGGCTGTGACGTTACAGGTGCTGTTCTATGCTGGTGTATTCTGTCGCATGCCATCCTATGGCGACGCATGGTAATGCATGTCCTGTCATATGGTGACGCTTGGGACGCGTGGAAATTGGTGACGCATGGTGACGCATGGTGACGCGGGGTGTCGTACCTTGACACGGCCGTGTCGTACTACTTGACGGTTTTTAGGCAACATCGGGCGTCAGTCACTGACGATCATAAAATCACAAAGTGGGACAGGCCCTTAAAAGTCCACACCTTGAACAACGGATACAGTAGATGAGGTTGTAGGAGGTGCAAGTGAACCTCTGCCTAACTTGAAAGGAATGTTTAGGGTCCCTGGGCAGTCGAGGGGGGAGGCATAGGAACAGGTGCAGGGGAAGGTACCTGGGGAGGGGTTGCAGTTGCGGTTGCAGGGGAAGTTACCGGGGAGGGAGTGGTTTGGGTGATAAGGAATGAGTTAACCAGGAAGTTGCGGAGGGAACGGTCTCTGCAGAAGGTGGAACAGTCAACTAAACAGTTAGGTAGGTACATGGATAGGACAGGTTTGGAGGGATATGGGCCAAGACTAGTGTAGTTGGAACATGTTGACTGATGTGGGCAAGTTTGATCTTAAATTTAGGTTATTGTTGTCACGTGTGTCGAGGTGCAGTGAAAAGCTTTTTTCTCGCGTGCTATCCAGTCGGCAGAGAGACCATACATGATTACAATCAAGCCACCCGCAGTGTACAGAAAAAAAGGCAGTGAGTCTCATACATCCACCTGAAAGAGTAAATGAAGTTCACGTCTGGAAGATAGTGTGACCGGAAATGCTGCAATTTTCAAAACTGGAGAATCAGCCGAGAAGTGTGTGCTCATACATGAGGAATGGCATAGTAGCAATGTTACAAAAATTTGAGATTTTAAAAATCAAGTCTGCAATTTATCCCATCAGATAAAGCATAAAAATAAGTTTAATTTGACACCTAATTCACTTTCATATCTTCAGTATTAAAAAAGTTATGGCCATTTTCATACTCGGAAACTAGCATCTTGTTCCCCATTGCCTTTCCATTGACTTAAACCCCTGTCTCACGGTGCGAGTTGACCCACGAGTGACCCAGAGTTGTCACTCGCGGTAATCACGTACACTAAACGTAGCGGGAACGTCGGAACTCTTGCGAGCAACTTAGCGACTCGTGGCGCTAACGGCAGGTACCCGTGAAACTTGGTAACTCGTGAAAAAAATCAAACATGTTTGATTTTTTCCACAAGTTAAATTTACAGTTCAAGTTAAAAATTGAAACATTTTAAACTTGTTTATAACGTGGTGGCCCGTGCGTTTACCTCGGTGATTCGTGAGTCTACCGTGGGAACTCTTTTAACTCAGCGGGCAGGCAGCATCACTGAAGAGAAGGAATGGGTGACGGGATGACATTTCCAAATTTCTCCAGCCCCATGTGTTAACTTTTTTCAACTAGCATCTGCCCTTTCTTGTGTATGACATTATTTGTATCTACAGTGCCTTGTGTCTTGGCAATTCATGATTCACACACACACAATGCTGGGGTAACTCACACACACACAATGCTGGGGTAACTCACACACACACACACACACACACACACACACACACACACACACACACACACACACACACACACACACACACACACACACAATGCTGGAGTGACTCCCTCACACACACACAATGCTGGGGTAACTCACACACACACACACACAATGCTGGAGTAACTCGCACACACACACAATGCTGGGGTGGCACACACAATGCTGGGGTAACTCGCACATGCACACACACAATGCTGGGGTAACTCACACACACACACACACACACACACACACACACACACACACACACACACACACACACACACACACACACAATGCTGGAGTAACTCTCTCACACACACACACACACACACACACACACACACACACACACACACACACACACACACACACACACACACAATGCTGGAGTAACTCTCTCACACACACACACACACACGAACAATGCTGGAGTAACTCACACACACACTCACGCACACAACGTTGGAGTAACACACACACACACAATGCTAAGGTAACTCACACACACATACACACAATGCTGGAGTAACTCACACACACACACACGAACAATGCTGCAGTAACTCACACACACACACAATTCTGGAGTAACTCAGCGGGACAGGCAGCATCTCCGGAGAGAAGGAATGACGATGTCTCGGGTCGAGACCCTTCCTTAGACCACTACCCAGAGATGCTGCCTGTCCCGCTGAGTTACTCCAGCATTTCGTCTATCTTTAAACCAGCATCTGGACTTCCTTCCCACATAATAACCAATGAGATTCCCCACTAAACTTCCGTGTCCTCATTGTTCCCCTCTCTGTCTTCCCCAGACCTCGGCTGCAATGTCACCGCTGGCAAATCCATTCATTCTCGTTCTACTGCACCCGCTCCTCGGTGAAGCGGCTAACTTCATTCAAAATATTGGATTGTCACATTGGCGGCGCAGCAGTAGAGTTGCTGCCTCACAGCGGCAGAGACCCGAGTCACACATGAAAGGGATAAGACGGTATAGTGTCTGAACTACATGAACTATACACATGAAAGGGATAAAACGGTATAGTGTCTGAAGAACCGACCCGAAACCTCGCCTATTTCTTTTCTCCATAGATGCTGCCTGAGCTGCTGTGTTACTCCAGCTTTTTGTGTCTATCTTCGGTCTTCGGTCCCGCACAATATAGTATGAACGTCGGGTTTCTAATCCGATACACAATAGATAGGGCACCATCCTCGGGCCAACCTGGTGTCAGGCTGTAGGAAGCAGCTGCAGATGCTGCTTTAAACCGAAGATAGACGCAAAATGCTGGAGTCACTCAGCGGGACAGGCTGCCGTCGTCCATATTCTAGTGACACTCAACACTTTGGTGTTCCCGTGCAGCTCTACACCAGAACAAAACACTGAAGAAGGGTCTCGACCTGAAATGTCATCCATTCCTTCTCTCCAGAGTTGCTGCCTGTCCCGCTGAGTTACTCCAGTTGTTTTATTCTGGTGTAAAGCTGCACGGGAACACCAATGTGTTGAGTGTCACTAGAGTATGGTCGGCGGCTGCTGGATCACAAAGCCTTTCCACGTGGATCCCACTGAACATATGCAGATCTTATCGTTGCATGCTTATTGCAATCCCACGTAAAACTCATTCTCACGAAGTTCAATGCAAGGTGCCACTGGCAATTCAAGTCTAGCCTGCCTTCCGAACATTGCACGCTATAGATACCAGAATGAGACTGATTTAGTCACTTTACCATTGCACCACAAGTCTCTGTTCATTTAGGTTTCTGTTATGTTTCATGTTGGCCGTATCGTGTTTTTTTTAATATCACTACCGTGAACTTTCCCGGAGCTTTGTATATTTAAAACGCTTGCATTGTCAATAATTCGTACTTTTATTAACATAAAAAAGCTGATGCATATCTTGTAAGTCGAGTTAACTTAAAGGCCGCATTCCTTCTCAGCAGCAATTTAGATGAATTGTCCGGAATAGTTTTGCGAGGCTGGCTATCGGCGGTAAATATTAAACATGCTTCAGCGCATTGCAACTTATTGGCCGAGCCACAAAAATAGTAGGAGTTTCTGTTGTCAAAATGACCATCTGTCATAATACTATAAATCTCATTTCAGATAGATGTTTAATCTTTCATGTTGCACAGTCACGCCAATCGCCGATCCTCTGCAAATGTCAGTCAGCGGTTAGTTGTCATTTCACTTGTTGCTTTCTCTCGTCTATTTTCTGACCGGCTTTAAAACAGGACCAATTTATGTCCGCGGGGAATAATCAGCCCATTGAACAAAAAGCCTTCATTCACGGTTGGCTCAAGAGTAACGGGAGAGGAACTTGGTAACTCGGGAGAGGAACTTGCAACGTCGCAGAAATGACATACCCGTGGGAACTCAGTTAAACGCTTGAACATAAACTTGTAATCTCGTACATAACCACGAGTCTGTTTTTTTTCTTTCACTTGGGGTCACTCGTGGGTGGACTCGCACCGTGAGACAGGGCCATTAACACAAAAGCTGTGACCTAGAACAGTCAAAATCCCATAACTTTCTTAAAAATTAAGAGAACTCAATGAAATGTTCAGTTGTTATAGATTGAAGCATTCTGAAACAAATATGAAACAATATTACTTGGATGACCTGAAATTAAAGCATATAATTAGTTAGTCACTTAATTGTAGCTAATTACAAATTTCAATTACTAGATCTAAACATCTATCAATTTCTTAAGAAATGATAAAGATTTTTAAAGTGCCTAAGTGTCCAAATAACATTCACACAATAATCCACAATATAACATGATTTTTAAATCTCATTTTCATGAATTTATAGGCCAAATGGAAGGAGTGTTTAATGCCTGTAAATTAATGGCCATTTAAATCAACTTGCGAGTGGGTTTTAGTGGAATGCGGTGGATTAGAACGTTGCGGTTTGCGCTGAAGTCGGCAGGGAAAATACAGCTGGTTCATACAATTTTTTTGTATGAACATAGAAAGGTAGAAAAATAGGTGCAGCAGTAGGCCATTCGGCCCTTCGAGCCAGCACCGCCATTCATATGATCATGGCTGATCATCCAAAATCATTTCCTGCTTTCACCCCATAGCCCTTGATTCTGTTAGCCCTACGAGCTATATCTAATGGGCCTGTCCCACTTAGGCAAATTTTTCCGGTGACTGTCATAGTCGTAGCAGGTCGACAAAAAAATCGGTCGACATTAAGGTACGGCAAGCTACCGACAACCGGCGACCCATTAGGGCGTCCACCTGCGACCACACCTACGACAACCTACGTCCAGCTGCGACAAGCTACGACAAGGTAAGACAATTCAGTGGCCGGAACCTGTTACCAGTTGATGTAGGTTGATGTAGGTAGTCGCCAGTAGAATTCACCTACATCAGCACCGGCGACAACCAACGTCATCCTGGCGACAACACCTATGTCAGGCTACAATCGTTCAAAATCCAGCGGCGACCAGAAAAATGTTACGACTCTTTGGGCGACTGAGGAGACTATACAGGCAACACTCTGGCGGCCATGTGGCGACAGCCTAGTCGCCTGTAGTCACCTAGAAAATCACCTGTGGGACAGGCCCATAACTCTCTTGAAAACATCGAATGAATTGCCCTCCACTGCCTTCTGTGGCAGAGAATTCCACAGGTTCACAACTCTCTGGGTGAAAATGTTTTTCCTCATCTCAGTCCCAAATGGATTCTCAACATTTTCACAGTCCTAAACATTCTCAGATGGCTGGGCAGTGTATATGAATCAGAGCTAAGTTACCCCATAGTAACCAATCTCTGGCACTCCAAGGATTAGTATTCTTCAATCAGAAAATCAATCTGAGTGCCTCTTTGTTATGGACTGATTATCTAAGCACAGTCAACCATTTCATTAAAAGAAAAGTGATTTTTCAAGTTCTTAAAATAGATCAATGGATTCTGGGAAAATAACCGGTGTAAATCTAAGCATCTGGATAAACAGGGTCTGATCAGGAACAGTCAACATGGATTTGTGCCTGGAAGGTCATGTTTGACAAATCTTCTTGAATTTTTTGAAGCGGTAACTAGGGAAATTGATGAGGGTAAAGCAGTGGATTTCAGTAAGGCCTTTGACAAGGTTCCCCATGGAAGGTTGGTTCAGAAGGTTCAATCTTTGGGTGTTAATGGCGGAGTAGCAAGATGGATTCAACAGTGGCTGAATGGGAGATGTCAGAGAGTAATGGTGGATGGCTGTTTGTCAGGTTGGAAGCCAGTGACCAGTGGGGTGCCTCAGGGATCTGAGTTGGGTCCACTGTTGTTTGTCATGTACATCAATGATCTGGATGATGGGGTGGAAAATTGGATAAGTAAGTATGCAGATGATACTAAGATAGGTGGTGTTGTGGATAATGAAGTAGATTTTCAAAGTCTACAGAGAGATTTGGGCCATTTGGAAAAGTGGGCTGAAAGATGGCAGATGGAGTTTAATGCTGATAAGTGTGAAGTGCTACATCTTGGCAGGACAAATCAAAATAGGACGTACATGGTAAATGGTAGGGAATTGAGGAATGCTGTGGAACAGAGGGATCTAGGAATAACTGTGCATAGTTCCCTGAAGGTGGAATCGCATGTAGATAGGGTGGTAAAGAAAGCCTTTGGTGTGCTGGCCTTTATAAATCAGAGCATTGAATATAGGAGTAGGGAAGTAATGTTAAAATTGTACAAGGCATTGGTAAGACCAATTCTGGAGTATGGTGTACAATTTTGGTCGCCTAGTTATAGGAAGGATGTCAACAAAATAGAGAGAGTACAGAGGAGATTTACTAGAATGTTGCCAGGGTTCCAGCAACTCTGTTACAGAGAAAGGTTGAACAAGTTAGGTCTTTATTCTTTGGAGCACAGAAGGTTAAGGGGGGACTTGATTGAGGTCTTTAAAATGATGAAAGGGATAGACAGAGTTGACGTGGATACGTTTTTCCCATTGAGGGTAGGGAAGATTCAAACAAGAGGGCATGACATGAGAATTAAGGGACAGAGGTTTCGGGGTAACGTGAGGGGGAACTTCTTTACTCAGAGGGTGGTGGCTGTGTGGAATGAGCTTCCAGCAGAAGTGGTGGAGGCAGGGTCGATTTTAACATTTAAGAGTAAAGTGGATAGGTATATGGACGTGAAGGGAATGGAGGGGTATGGTCTGAGTGCAGGTAGATGGGACTAGGGGAAAACAAATGGTCAGCACGGACTGGAAGGGCCGAGAGGGCCTGTTTCCGTGCTGTAATTGTTATATGGTTATATGGTTATATGGTAAAGTCAAATGAAACAAAAATATATAAAATTAGAAATTTAAATGTCATCAGTAACTGGAAAATGAGTGGAGATTGACTTAGGTGTGAATTCCCATATCTCCAGACAATATTTTCACAGGACCTCGAAACTGAGAATTAATCTACCAGTTATACATTTTACAGTTCTCTTTAGAAGTGCTATCGGCAAAAGCAATAAATCTACATCCATACAGATAGCTCTCAGTTAAGGAATATGTAAGTATTTATACTTTGTTCCTTTTATTGGATTGCTTGCAAACAATCTCTATTCTCCTGCAGTCCGACTTAATTAGATACTACAGAAGACATTTCTTTTAAAAAACAAAACTCAATTAAACTATATTTCTCTAAGCTTTTTTTCTCAGAATTTAGCTGGATAGATTATAGACGGAAACATGATCTAAATCTCTGGAATAACACATAACCAAATGCCGCAAGATATGCAATTTTTTGTTTCTCACCCTCCTACCACAGTGAGTGTTACTACTTTATTCATTCTTAAGAAGGACTGGAATCTTTAATCATGCTTGCAGTCTCTGAACTGAGGATGATAAATTACATGTCAGTATTTTTATCCAGGTCTTCTACCAATGTTTCATCTTGACATTACTTCTGTACTGCGTTTGGTTCTGAAGAACCGTGAAGCATCTTTTTTTTCTAGTGTGCTTTCTTCACTATTAGAGAATTGTCCAGAGAGGTCCTTCAATGTAGATCTTTCTCTTTAATGTTTCTTGAAGGTATTATACAACACTAATTGTAACATGTCTAACTACCTCCCAATGTTATGCCAAAGGCACCTCCAGGAAACAATTCACATTCGACTCAGTTAATAGCATCTCATAACTCAGAAGACGTTAGCTTTGTTAAATTAACGTCAATTCTCCAATTAACTTGATTTCAAAATATAAATTAGGTTAAATCAGCAAAATTCATCAATTTATTATACACAGTAACCAAATGATTAAACTCCTGAGGATTTTGTAAAGGTTGGAACTCTTGGGAATGTACGATTAATGAAAAATAGCGCTGCCTCCAATAACGAGTAAAAATAAAAAGTTTACACCCAATTAGAGTCAATGAACGTAAAACACAGCGACTCTCAGCATTAGATTTTTCAAGTCATTCCGCATTCACTTCCATAGTCCTGGATTCGATTAGAAATGTAATTTAGACTCGACCAAGTGGGACCAGTTGGGTTGCGGGGGGTGGGGGGGGGGGGGGTAGCCTTTGATGTCACACACACACACTAACCCCCCCCCTGATATTATATTAATATTATTAATTTGCTCCTTTTACCCCATCCACCACCCTATCCACTCACGCATAACTCCCAACTGCGCACGCGCGGCTAGGGGGGGGGGGGGGGGGGGGGGTAACAGCACCTTTACAAGCATTATATTTAATATGTTCCACACCATACACAGAACATATAGTAAGGAGCTGCTGCAAAATTCTCCCTTGTCGAACACCATTGCTAACTCCAAATGGGGCTGAGACCCTATTGCCCCATTGTACTTGCATAGTCTGGTGGGTATACCAGTAAGCCAGAATTCTCACAATGTATTTAGGCACCCTAGCAAACATAACATAATTTCTACATGGCAAGGCCCTGAACAAAATGTTCATTGTGATAATGACCAGGAATTCTTCTCATGATAGGACACAATGTGCTGGAGCAATGTGCACAGCAGGTCAGGCAGCATCTCTGGAGAACATGGATCAGTGACGTTTCAGGTTGAGACCCTTTTTTAGTCTCTGGGTCTGAATTCAGAAATCAGTCTGAAGAATAGTCTCGACCCAAAAACTTCACTTATCCATGTTCTCCATAATTGCTGACTGACCCACTGGGTTACTCCAGCACTTTGTGCCCTTTTGTGCATTAACCAGCATCTGCGGTTCCTTGCTTCTACAATGTCCTCATGATATTAGTTGATAGACTGACCAAGGCCCCAGGAATAATGCTCCTGAAAATAGCAACATGGAGCATTACATTCCCCTGAAAGGAAAGATAAAGCTTTGATTTAACGACACATCTTACTGTAAAAGCAAGAAATGTACAATATGCCCTCAATACTGAAATATGGCCCTTGTTTCTGGTCCAAAGTCTTCTGAGTCACACTTGGATCCACAACTGTGTAACAACCAGTAAGGTTATTGCCGATCAAGGCACAGTATATATCACTGAGAAGGGGAGCATTTTATCAAAGTAATCGACCACATTGCGGAGGGATGGGATGGAATTTGTAACTATTACATTTTTCACATTCAGCAAAACGTGCAAAACCCTGGAAGTTTACAACACAGAAGGTGTGCTGTGTCTGAACTTACTCTCTGAAAGATTTCAGTACATAGCCCCATTTGTCATCTAACGCCTGTGGCTGTACAAAGTTTAGTTCTGTCAACTATTTATCACCGACCTTGTTTTGTGTTAATTTAGTTGTCCCTAGGATGCTGTCCTTGCCCTGCACATCAGGGCAAGGACTGCATTTATTGATCATCACCAATTCCCACGTGCAGGTGAGGATGGCATGTATTATTTCCCCCCCTGAATGATATTGAGGATCTCGATTGCTTGTTTTAAACCATAGTCCTTTGGTTTCATGTCTACCATTACCAAGGCAAGTTTTGTAAATGCAGATGAATTTAATTACTTAAATATAAATTATCCAACTACCAAAATGGGATTTGAACTTGCACATCGGAATCAACGAATCAATTTGTCCAATATGTTTCTGTAGTTCCATGCCAAATAAATACTCAGGAGCACTAAAATCAAATTCCTAATATTAAAATAATTCAAAATATTGAGTGTATTTTGTCGATATGGTTAGACACAAAATGCTGGAGAAAGTCAGTGGGTCAGGCAGCATCTCTGGAGAGAGGGGATGGGTGACGTTTCAGGCCGAGACGCTTCTTCAGTCTCTATGCTTATTCCATATAGTAACTGTGTGATGTCATGATCACATGTTTAGCTAATCAACGGACAAATGCAACATATATGTGCTATAATTTTAGTTTAGTTTAGAAATACAGCCAGGAAACAGGCCCTACGGCCCATTGACTCCACGCTGACCCCTGGCCATCTATTCCCACTGGCTTTATGTTATACTAGTTTTGCATCCAGTTCCTACACACTCAGGGCAAATTACAGAGGACAATTAACCTATAAACCTGCATGTCTTTGGGATGTGGAAGGAAACCAGAGCACCCAGAGGAAACCCACACAGTCACAGGGAAAACATGCCAAAATCCACACAGACAGCACTTGTGGTCAGGATCGAACCCAGATCTCTGATACGATCTTAATGCAGACAGATAGGATTAGTGAAGAAGGGCTATGAAGTTAACATGGATGTGGTGATTCATCTTGTGCTGTTGACTCTCTAGCTCGATGGCTATTGCAGGTGGGACTTGTGTAGCTGGGACATGTTGGCCCAACCTGTCCACACCGGCCAACATGTCCCAGCTACACAAGTCCCACCCGCCTGCGCTTGGCCCATATCCCTCCAAACTTGTCCTATCCTTGTCAAACTGTTTTGTAAATGTTGGGATAGTCCCAGCCTCAATTACCTTCTCTGGCAGCATGTTCGAAACACCCACCACCCTTCGTGTGAATAAGGTACCCAACTGATTCCAATTAAAATTCCTATTGCATTTGTTATCCACTTTGGTGGCAAGAACAGGAAGACAGATTATTATGTGAATGGTGTCAAGTTAGGAAAAGGGGGAGTGCAATGAGATCTGGGTGTCCTTGCTCATCAGTCACTGAAAGTAAGCATGCAGGTATGCTGGGTCCTAGTGAGACCACACCTGGAGTATTGTGTGCAGTGTTGGTCTCCAAATTTGAGGAACAACATTCTTGCTATTGGCGGAGTGCAGCTTAGGTTCATGAGGTTAATTCCCAGGATTGAGGGACAGGATTGAGGGATTAATTGAAAGAATGGAGTGACTGGGCTTGTATACACTGGAACTTAGAAGGACGAGGGGGGATCTTATGGAAATATATAAGATTATTAAGGGATTGGACAGGCTAGAGGCAGGAAAAATGTTCCAGATGTTGGGGAGTCCAGAACCAGGGGCTACAGTTTAAGAATAAGGGGTAGGCCATTTAGAATGATGAGGAAAAACATTTTCACCCAGAGAGTTGTGAATTTGTGGAATTCTCTGCCTCAGGAGGCAGTGAAGGCCAATTCCCTAGATGCTTTCAAGAGAGAGTTGGTTAGAGCTCTTAAAGTTAGCAGGGTCAAGGGACATAGGGATAAGGCAGAAACGGAGTACTGATTGTGGATGATCAGCCATGATCACAATGAATGGCCCTGCTGGCTCGAAGGGTCAAATGGCCTTCTCCTGCACCTATTGTCTATTGTCTATTGTCTATTGTTGACATGTTGTGACTGATATCCACTGATAAACCTTTTACTTTTAGAAAGGCGATGAGGAGGTGTTTCTTTAGTCACAAGGTGGTGAATCTGTGGAATTCATTGCCACAGAAGGCTGTGGAGGCCAAGTCAGTGGATATTATTAAGGCAGATATTGGTAGAATCTTGATTAGTAAGGGTGTCAGGGGTTATGGGGAGAAGGCAGGAGAATGGGGTTGACAAGGAAAGGTAGATCAGCCATGATTGAATGGCGGAGTAGACTTGATGGGCCAAATGGCTTAATTCTGCTCCGATAACTTATGAAACTTAGAACAGTTGTCAGTGTCAGGGATACGTAAACACATTTTAAGGTTCGTGCTGAAAACATTGAAGGTGTGCGCAAATACACAACAAATGGCCCAAAAATTACTGCACTTTTGGATGTTTGGGAACACTGAAACCTTTTGCCCATAGTAGAAATGTCAAAGACATTGCTTTAAGGTCAGAGGAGGAAACTTAAAGGCGATGTACAGGGTAGGTTTTTCAGATGGTGGGCGCCTGGAATGCACTGCCAGGGGTGGTGGTGGAGGGAGATTCAATAGAGGTTTTCCGATGGGCGTGTGGATATGTGGGAAATGGAGGGATTTGGATCACATGCAGGCAGAGGAGATTAGTTTAACTTGGCATCATGTTTAGCCTCGACAATGTGGGGCGAAGGACCTAGTTTGATGTAACACACTAAAGTATGAACATCCTCAGTTTCCTAGCCCTCAGGCTCAGGAAGAGACCTACTGAACCTGTGTCTGCTTCACTCTGGTGACAATTTTTCCAACCTTGTTGGGTATTTTAGACTAGACTTTAGAGATACAGCGCAGAAACAGGCCCGTCGGCTCATCAAGTCCATGTCGATCAGCTATTGCCCTATAGTAGCACTGTCCTGCGCACTAGGGACAATTTACGAAAGCCAATTAACCTACAAACCTGTATGTCTTTGTTGAGTGGGAGGAAACCAGATCACCTGGTCAGAAAAACCCATGAGTTGGTATCACAGGGTTTGTGGTGGTGAGAGAAGCTAGTGCGAGGAGAGATACAGGGCTGAAGAGGTGGGAAGGGGAGGAGACAGCAAGGGTTAACAGAATTGAGAAAATTCAATATTCAAGCCAAAGGATGCCGAGAGGTGCTGTTCTCCAGACTCTGAGGAGGCCCGGTCTTGAAGTGCTACCACCGGAGGTTCTGTGCCTTCGTGCCGTCCCTTGACTCTTGACTTTTGACAGTCAGGTGACTTAAGAAAAACATCCTGGCTGCACTCCACTGTAGTAATGATGGGATTGTAATCTCTTTGTGATGCCTAGTTGCAGATGAGGCATTAGCTAGTCTCCTCTTTTGGGTGAAATAGAAATGGTTCCACAGCATTGCTTTAAAGGAAAACAGGGAGTTATATCGTTAAAGAAGGAACTGCAGATGCTGGAGAATCGAGGGTACACAAAAGGCTGGAGAAACTCAGCGGGTGCAGCAGCATCTAAGGAGCGAAGGAGATAGGCGATGTTTCGGGTCAAGACCCTTCTTCAGACTGGTCAGGGATCAGGGAAACGAGAGATATAGATGGTGATGTGGAGAGATAAAGAACAATGAATGAAAGATATGCAAAAAAGTATCGATGATAAAGGGAACAAGCCATTGTAAGCAGTTTGTGGTGTGAAAATGAGAAGCTGGTGCGACTATGGTGGGGGAGGGAGATAGAGAGAGAGGGAATGCCAGGGCCCGAGGGCTGAGGGAGAGCTGGGAAGGGGAGGAGACAGCAAGGGGTTAACAGGATTGAGAAAATTCAATGTTCACTGCCTGAACATTGAATTTTCTCAATTCTGTTAACAACTTGAGCAACACCGCAAGTTGGAGGAACAGCACCTCATATTCCGCTTGGGGAGTCTGCATCCTTTGGGCTTGAACATTGAATTTTCTCAATCCTGTTAACCCTTGCTGTCTCCTCCCATTCCCACCTCTCCCTCAGTCCTCGGGCCCTGGCATTCCCTCTCTCTCTATCTCCCTCCCCCACCCTAGTCGCACTAGCTTCTCATTTTCACACCACAAACTGCTTACAATGGCTTTATCATCGATGCTTTTTTGCATATCTTTCATTCATTGTTCTTTATCTCTCCACATCACCATCTATATCTCTCGTTTCCCTGATCCCTGACCAGTCTGAAGAAGGGTCTCGACCCGAAACGTCGCCTATCTCCTTCGCTCCTTAGATGCTGCAGCACCCGCTGAGTTTCTCCAGCCTTTTGTGTACCCAGGGAGTTATATCAGTGTCTAGACAATGTTTTAACCTCAGCCAATACTGCTAATAGATTTTGTTGGCCACTATAAAATTATAGATTGTGGGAGCAAAATTGTCATCTATGTTTTTTTCATCGCTGGAACTTCATACGTTCAAAAATCGTAGGTGCAGAATTAGGCTACTCAGCCCATCGAGTCTACTCCGTCATTCAATGATGGTTGATCTACCTTTCCAACTCAACCCCATTCTCCTGCCATCTCCTGTAACCTTTGTCACCCTTACTAATCAAGTCCGCTACCAATCTCCATTTTAAAAATACCCAGTGACTTGGCCTCCATAGCCATTATCTGTTGGGATGTTTTCCCATTGTGAAACATGGTGCGATGCATGTAGTTCTTTCTTTTATTATCAATCGTCTTATTGCGAGATTGTGTTGTGACATTGTGGAGTTGTTTGTACGATTGACTTTAATTTTCACTTCACGTCACTGTATTAATAATTTTCCATTCAAACTACAAGAAGAAACATTTTGCAGAAATCAGTGCAGAATGTCAGCCACATTGTCAGCCAAATCTTCTGTAATAATTAACAGAAATATGACACAGGATTAAAGGTTATTCTTTCATTTGAAGAGAATTAGAAATGTGATTGATTTCTATATAATTAACATTAACGCCTGTGCAGAGAATTATTATAATTCAAGGGAACTAATATTTATTTTAAAAAAGGGATTGTTACCGTTGGAAGGTAATTTGCCGATGTATAAATGTATAACTCTTTAAACAACGAGCAATGGAATTTAAAGGAGTACAAAGCTATTGCTTTCACTCCTGTAGCATTTCAAATAGGAGTGTGGTTTAGCCCTTTTTGGGATTGATTTAGTTCAATACTACCTTGGTTTAGTTTAGTTCAGAGATACAGCACAGAGCCTACAGGACGTTAACATCGCGGAGCCCGCGATCCCTTTGCCAGGGATCAACCTCTGAGCTCCACCTCTGATGCCTGCGGACATTAACATCACATAGCTTGCGGTCTCTGGTCAGAGACTGACTTTGGGAACTCCAAGCCACAGTAGCTTGGACTGCCCCAATGCGGGAGCTTCGATCGCCCCGACGCGGAGGCTTGGACCGCCGACTGCGGGAGCTTCAATCATCCCGCCGGATGGTTCGACTGCCCCAACCGCAGGAGAAAAATGAGGGAAGAAGATTAGACTTTTATTGCCTTCCATCATAGTGAGGACTGTGGGGAATCTGCTGTGGTGGATGTTTATGTTAACTTTTATGTAGTTGTGTGCCTTGTTGCTTTTTAGTATGGCTGTATGGTAATTCACATATCACTGTACCTAAATTTGTACACGTGACAATAAATGACCTTTGAAACCTTCTAAACCTTTGAAACAGGCACTTTGGCCCTCCGAGTCCGCACTGGCTAGCGATCCCCACACAATAACACTATCCTACTACACATATTCAAGACAATTTTACATTTATACCAAACCTATTAACTGACAAACCCGTACGTCTTTGGAGAGTGGGAGGAAACCAGAGCACCCGGAGAAAACCCACGCAGGTCACGGGGAGAACGTACAAACTCTGTACAGACAGCACCCGCAGTTGGGAACGAACCTGGGTCTCTGGCGCTGTAAGGTAGCAGTTCTACCGGTGCCACCCTATTGAAACTCTCATAAAAAGTAGAATAAATTAAATCTCGTAAACTACGTGGCATAAACAAATTCAAGTTAAATTCCTTCTGTTTTTACTACAGTGGAAATAATCTTTCTTCAATTTTTGCAAAAGCACTTTCTGTTAGTATTTTAATTGAAATCAGCCATGGGGAAGTACCACTCCAGTGCCAACAGGCCAAATAAAAGTCATTCATCACACAAAAGCAGAGATCATATTAATCATTTAATTTTCATTAGTAGAACTACAAAAATAATATTAATAACAGTACAAAAATGTTCTGACAGCACAAATTTAAATTATTATTCTATAAAATATAATAAATTTTATAAATTCCTAACAGGATAATCAATCATATTCAATAAATAATCATATCATTTTTTTAATCTTTATATGGGGAAAGTGTTCCATTTTTTGCTTCAAATGCACTAATAATTGTTGAATTTACAACAATAAACTATTTGCATCCAGCTGCAGAATTTGCACTTGTTTGCTTTAGTCATAATATAATGTCACAGTTAAATCATTACATTGTTCAATAACAATTTAATTAGTAATATGATATTTCAAGTCTATACATATCAGCTATTTATTGGCATTTATATATGCATCAGTGATCCTTTCAAAGTAACTCATTAGATGTGGACTGTTTAGTTTAGAGAGATACAGCGTGCAAACAGACCAACGATCCCCACACACTTACACCATCCTACACACCATGGATAATTTACAATTATACCTAGACAATTAGCCTCCAAACCAGTACATTTTGGAGTGTGGGAGGAAACCAGAGATCCTGGAGAAAACCCACGCAGGTCACAGGGAGAAAGTGCAAACGCCATACAGACAGCACCCTTAGTCAGGATCCAACCCAGGTCTGTGGCGCTGTAAGGCAGCAACTCTAAGGTTGCCCACTGTGCCGCCCTAGTTCAACATCGCACATAAGATGCAAGAAAGCTCATTACCTGAGTTCCCTCAGCATTTTTTGTTTTAATCATAATGTACCATCAGAATCGAACCCGGGTCTCTGGCGGTGAAAGGCAGCAACTCCATCCTAGCGCCACTGTGCATTAAGTGTGTGCACAATTGTGGATGTAACCGTGACGCGGCAGCTTGTGGCTGGAGATCATAACTTCCATGACAACACAAAACAGCAGCCACAATGTCTGAGTGCTGCCAGCAAACTCAAACTGCTGCTGTAATGGCTGCAGATTACAGGCTTGCTGGGTCTCACATCTGTTCAGTCATCTCTGACGGTTTATTAGTTTGCGTAGGCGCTGGCCCTGGGGCAGTGGCAGAGGCTTCATGGAGCATAAACCTTCTGTCCTCTGTCAGAAAGCTTACATTCATCCTCCCACCACCACCACCCCACCAGTGCCCTTTCCGTTGCCTGCTGGCCTGATAACTCAGGCGGCCTCTGCTCGTGTGAAACGATGCAGTCCCCAGCTGGGTCTTCCAAGTAAAGAGCCGCTCAGGGGACTTGCTCCACAGCTACAGTCAGGTTCCCCCACTCAAAGCCCACAGACATCTCCAGCCACGATGGAGCTATTTTAATATCACTGCATAAGAGCCTAGTTTAATTTAGTTTAGTTTAGTTTAATTTAGAGATACATCGCAGAAACAGGCCCTTCGGCCCACCGAGTCCGCACCGAACAGCGACTAACACTATCCTACATGCACTAATGACGATTTAAATTTATATCAAGCCAATTAGCCAACAAACCTGTACGTCCTACGACTGTGGGAGGAAACCAAAGATCTCAGAGAAAACCCAGGCAGGTCACAGGAATAATGTACACACACTGTACCAGGCAGCACCCGTGGTCAAGACTGAATCGAGGTCTCCGGGGCTGTAAGGCAGCAACTCTACCACTGCACCATCATGTTGTAGGACAAACTAAAGGTCAGGGAAAACAACCACTTTAACACAGTTGGAATTGGCAATTTTGGGATGTGTTTTCAAGTTTTCCGGTCAATTACTTCAGGAAAAGGAATGCATTGGAGTGCAACTGTAACGACGAACTAAACTAAACTAATTATTGATCAGCTTGAGAGAAATGGTCCACAATGACTGCAGCAGAAGCCTTGTTGCACATCTGCAAAACAACAGACAATAGGCAATGGACAATAGGTGCAGCAGTAGGACATTCGGCCCTTCGGGCCAGCACCGCCATTCAATGTGATCATGGCTGATCATCCCCAATCAGTACCCCGTTCCTGCCTTCTCCCCGTATCCCCTGACTCCGCTATCTATAAGAGCTCTGTCTAGCTCTCTCTTGAAAGTATCCAGAGAACTGGCCTCCACCGCCCTCTGAGGCAGAGAATTCCACAGACTCACAACTCTCTCTGAGAAAAAGTGTTTCTTTGTCTCCGTTCTAAATGCCTTACCCCTTATTCTTAAACTGTGGCCCCTGGTTCTGCACTCCCCCAACGTTGGGAACATGTTTCCTGCCTCTAGCATGTCCAAACCCTTAACAATCTTATATGTGTCAATAAGATCCCCTCCCATCCTTCTAAACCCCAGAGGATACAAGCCCAGCCGCTCCATTTTCTCAGCATTTAACAGCCATCTCGGGAATTAACCTTGTAAACCTACGCTGCAATCCCTCAATAGCAAGAATGTCCTTCCTCAAATTAGGGGACCAAAACTGCACACAATACTCCAGGTGTGGTCTCACTAGTGCCCTATACAACTGCAGAAGAACCTCTTTGCTCCTATACTCAACACGTCTTGTTATAAAGGCCAACATGCCATTCACTTTCTTCACTGCCTGCTGTACCTGTTAGAGTTTCTTTTTGCATTTTATTGCACGTGATATCAGGTGCTCAGAGCAGGTAGTGCTAACTTTTAAAAGGAAACGGCTATCCATTTAAAGAGGAAAATAATTGCGTGGCCATGGGAAAATAGCGGGTTATTTGAACTGTCTGGTTCTACTCTTTATTCTACTATACTAGTTCTAGTTCTGGGAAGAGGCGGCACGGTGTCGCAGCGGTAGAGTTGTTGCCTTATCGTGCTTTCAGTGCCAGAGACCCAGGTTTGATCCTGACCACGGGCGTTGTCTGTATGAAGTTTATACATGTGGGTTTTCTCCGAGATCTTCGGTTTCCTCCCACACTCCAAAGACGTACAGGTTTGTCGGTTAATTGGCATGGTATGTATGTAAATTGTTCCTAGTGTGTGTAGGATAGTATTAATGTACGGGGATTGCAGGTCAGTGTGGACCCGGTGGGCCGAAGGGCCTGTTTCCCCTCTGTATCGCTAAACTAAACTACGCTGAAAAAGTTCTAGCTACTCTTTCAAAAGCGATGCTGTTGGCAGCGGTCAAAGAGACTTCCTTTGGTTGCAATCCATGACTGGATTGGGCCTTCCAACCTGGGATTTGTCTGGGGCACTCAACTGGCTTAAGAAAATGTGGTCAAGATTATAATTCATTGTCATTTGTATAAATGAATCAACAAAGAACTACTGTGTACAATATAAGGCTGTGTTCTGTGTATTCAGACAGGAAGGGCGTTGCGGCTTGTAGCTTGGTTTTCTCCGTGTTGCCTGGAGGTGCCAAACCATGGAGAAGCTTTTCATTTTGCTGGTGTGAAGTCCAACCGGGCAATCTGTTTCGGGGCATTCTGCATGGCTTGATTCTCGACGTAACTTATATTTCTTTCCATGCTCCCTTAAGACCAGTAGTATCTAGCCCAGCTGTCTACACTGTGCACTAGAATGTGTCGGTAATTGCGAAACCTGCTCAGCACTTGAATTAATTAGTTAGACCAAGAAATCCTCCTAATACCTCGATCGCTGAAAACCATTTGGTCTTAAATAACCCAGCAGGCCAGGAATAAGTTTCAAGTTAAAAATGCAAGCCCTAAATAATGGTGGATCTTGGACAGAAACCCCGGTGGATATCTATTGCCAGGCCTTTATAAATGCCTGGATGAGGAGTTAGTTGTTATTTATCAGGTTACATTAATAATTTAATGATTAAGGATTGATAAGAAAAACACCGAAGTATCAATTGCTCCAAATTTAGACTGGCCTAGCATGACAGTGCATTTCTTCAATCAGTTGCCATGGTAATCAATCCAGTGTGTGAAAGTACCCTGCTATTTTAATGATTATTTTTATTTTAATGGCCTTATTAATTGGAATTCATGGCTGCAAAATACTGTCATGTTTTCCATTCCACATCAACAAATATATTTAAATTATGTGTTTTTTTTTTCCTTTAAGATGACCTTTATGTGAATCTCCAATTTTGTTTTGAAGTTACACTGAACTTGCAAAGAAATGTTACTCAATGTCAGGCCGGCACGGTGGCACAGCGGTAGAGTTGCTGTCTTACGGCCCCGGAGACCCAGGTTCGATCCTGACTACGGGTGCTTGCTTGTACAGAGTTTGTACATTCAACCTGTGACCGTATGGGTTTTCTCCAGGATATCTGGTTTCCTTCCACACTCCAAAGACGTACAGGTTTGTAGGTTACTTGGCTTTGTATAATTGTAAATTGTTCCTAATGTGTGTAGGATAGCGTTTTCTTCAAACCTTCAGAATCTTCAATCACTTGCGCAGATAACACACTGCAGTGATGGATCAATTTATTCTAACTTAGTTTAGTTTAGTTTAGAGATGCAGCATGGAAACAGGCCCTATGGCCCATCGAGTCCGCACCGACCAATGATCCCCGTTACACTAGCACACTCTACAAACTAGGGACAATTTACAATTTTTACCGAAGCCAATTAACCTACAAACATGCATGTGTTTGGAGTGTGGGAGGAAATCGGAGCATCCAGGAGAAAGCCCACGCAGTCATAGGGAGAACGTACAAACTCCATACTGACACCACCTGTACTCAGGATCGAACCCAGGTCATTGGCGTTGTAAGGCAGCAACTCTACCGATGCGCCACCGTGCCGTTCCCTTAACCATTCTTATCCAAATGAAATGGCAGATATGAGGGTTAGCTGGCAAGTTGCTCTAACACAATCTACAAAATAGACTATACCAGCCGAGTAACCACATCAATACGGGCAGCACGATGGCGCAGCGGTGGAGTAGCTGCCTTACAGCGCTTACAGCACCAGAGATCCGGGTTCGATCCCAACTACGGGTGCTGACTACACTGAGTTTGTATGTTCTCCACGTGACCGCCTGGGTTTTCCCCCCCGAGATCTTCGGTTTCCTCCCGCACTCCAAAGACATACAGGTTTGTAGGTTAATTGGCTTTGCTAAAAATGTAAATTGTCCCTGGTGTGTTGGAAAGTGTTAATGTGCGGGGAATGCTGGTCGGTGCAAACTCGGTGGGCTGAAGGGCCTGTTTCTGCGCTGTATCGCTAAACTAAACTAAACTATACACTCATTGTTTACTCAGTTGCAGATTTTATTTGCATGCTGTTCATTACTCAAGATCCACAGATAAGTAATTATTTTTCAAGTTAATATTTTATCTTAATACTTTAACGGACATTATGCAATGGTGTTGTGCTCCACAATTATTCAAGGAAATGTACTTGACTCCCTAAGTATGAGGCTGATGATATTTTTGCATTTCTCATTTATTAGGTGCCATTTTATGATCAGATGATGAATGATGACTTTGGATAATCTGCAGTTTTCTCATTTTCCTTTTTGCACTTAATTTATTTTCCCTTGTCCCCTTCAGAAAGAGCCCAAGATCAGCTGTTGTCTGCCCTGCACAATCACGCAATACATTATGTGATGAGGCTGGAATAATTTAACTTTTTTTTCCCCCACTTTCAATTCGAAACAAAATAATCTATTAAAATAGATCCCTGGTCTCTGATCACAAGCAGCAGAAATACACCGTGTGTTACAAGTCAGACAAGGGGCTGAGGATAGGTGGTAATTTCAAACCAAATATGATGTAAACAGGCTATTAATAATAACTGATTTGATACATGTCGTGCTTTATATTTTAGGTGTTAGAATATTTCACCAATAAATCAGACTGAAGTGACAGCAAAGGAGACCTAATATATTTGTTACTACGCCTTCGGAAGAATCTATCTGATGTATGTAGGGAGGGTACATATAAAGTGAAAAAAAAAGGAAATAAAGGAAAAAAATATCTTTATTGTGTTAAAATTGTTAGAGAAGCCAATTTGCACGTAATGGTGGATGAGAAAATGAACACAAAGAATAGGCAAGTTACAAAAGGGTTATTAACTAATATCAGCGATGGCTTCTTGGTTCGATTTGACTGATTCATTTGGGTGACCACAGAGGATGGTTCCTTTGGTTTTGAAGTAGTCAGAATTCCATAAGGTTGTTACCGCTGATTATCAGACCATGAAGTAGAACAGTTCCTTTCCATTACCTCAAATAAATAGTTTTTTTATTAAATGTTTATTGGCTATTAAACCCTTTAGTCACCTCTTTGCAAATGTGCTTAGTATATGCGTATTTGTGACCTTCCCGGTTTGCTGCATTCAGAATACACTGCTTGAGAGCTCTGCTGCGTCTAAGGTTATGCACTGAATGAGGAGGAGCTTTAAGTGTGGGGAATTGCAGTTCTGTTTATTCAACTGCAGGGCGGCACAGTGGCGCGGCTGGTAGAGCTGCTGCCTCACAGCTCCGGTGGCGCAGGTTCGATCTTGACGTCGGGTGTTTGCATAGAGTCATAGAGTGATACAGTGTGGAAACAGGCCCTTCGGCCCACCTTGCCCACACCGGCCAACATGTCCCAGCTACACTAGTCCCACCTGCTCGCGTTTGACCCATATCCCTCCAAACCTGTCCTCTATCCATGTACCTGTCTAACTGCTTCTTAAATGTTTGGATAGTCCCTGCCTCAACTACCTCCTCTGGCAGCTTGGTCCATTCATCCACCACCCTTTGTGTGAAAAAATGTTATCCCTCAGATTCCTATTAAATCTTTTCTCCTTCACCTTAAACCTGTCTGTATGGAATTTGCATGTTCTCCCTGCGACCATATAGTTTCACTCCAGTTTTATCCCACATCCCAAAGACATTAGTGTTTGTAGGTTACTTGACCTCTGTAAATTGCCCATAGTGTGTATGGAGTGGCTGCGAAAGTGGAATAATCAGTGTGAACAGGTGATCAATGCTCAGTGTGGGCTGGGTGGGTTTGAAGGGCCCATTTCAAGACCAGTTCTTTGCTGATCAAAACCTGTGGTACATTTGATCAATGGCCACATTGTCTCTGAATTGAATGCCCACTAATAAAGATTCCACCTCAAGGGGCTGTCCCACTTGGGCAACCTAAGCTGCGAGTTTGGAAGAGTTTGCCCTGGACTCAAACTCGCAGCATGGTCGACATGAAGTCCTAGGAAGTCGTATGAGGTGGCTGGAACTCTCCTTCATACTCGAGGGAGGTTCCCGAATACTCGCGGCCTCAGTTAGGTCATGGAAATTTTTTCAGCATATTGAAACATTTTCCGCGAGTAAAATTTGGTCAGCATGGGTCTTTTTCACTCGCAGTGCAGTGGAGTGGGGTCGCTATTTACTTACAGGAACTTGAGGGCTGCCGCAGGACATCTCCTTCGCTGACCAGCCATTTTGATTGGTTCATTGGAGTTTCATGACCTAGGAAGACCTATCGGTTGGTAAAATGCCCGCAAAACTTTATTAAACTTCTTAGAAGTGTCTCCACTCCTTCTCCCCCCCTTCTCTCCCCTTCTCCTCCCACCCCACCCCCCATGCTCTCTAAAGGACTTACGGTGCTCTTTGGCAGCCGTTTACCTTCTTCTTCATCGCGCTGACAGTACTCCTCCGCTGTCCCTGCCCCCCACCTTCACGATGTATTTGTGTGTGTGTGTGTGGTCGGTTAATGCAGCTCGCGGTTCGGTCGATCCAGCTCGAGGTTTTCCAGGCGAGTGCACTCGAGCTTGAAGGTCGAAGGCACTCTTCTGGACTTGCGGATTAGGTCGCTCAAGTGGGACAAGCCCTTTACTCAAAACATTCCCCTGCAAATTCAGCTTTTGTTGTTATCAGACAGTGTGAATTTGCTGATGGTACCCACCACTTTAGATGAAGAATCTCCACGTAAAATAAAAACACATTAATTTCCTTACAAATCCAGACTTTTTGTTTTAGTTTAGCTTCGTTTAGAGATACAGCGTGAAAACAGGCCCTTCGGCCCACCGAGACAGTGCTGACCAGCGATCCCCGCACACTAACACTATCCCACACACACAAGGGACAATTTGCACTTACAAGTCTGCACAGACAAATACCCGTAGTCAGGATCGAACCCGGTTCTCTGGCGCTGTAGGCATCAGCTCTACTGCTGCGCCACCCTGCCACACCCCTTTTACTAATAATTACTAATTAAGAAAAATATAACAGCTGCACAGAGAGGGGACATACTGGAGGGATCATCCACTGAGGCAAGATAGACACAACTTGCTAGAGTAACTCAGCGGGATTACTCCGGCATTTTGTGTCTATCTTTGGCTTAAACCAGCATCTGCAGTTCATTCCTACAAATCCACTGAGGCAATAAGGATAGAGCACAAATACAAGGAGGGTGCAATCTCCCTGATAGGGCAATACAAGGGGACCTCCCTGTAGCCTGTAGGAGATGAAGGAATAGATATGTAGACAGACCATGAACTATAAGGCAGGAGAATTCTCTGCTGATTTCCTAATGGAACTAAGATTGTTACCAGATAAATGTCAAGATTTTAAAGATTCGCTCCTCAGAGTTGGGATTATTTGTGGAATGTGGGAAGTCATTTGGAGGGAAGAGCAATTACATGAGACAAATGTATGTCTTGAAATATATATAGGTATACAAATGTGCTGGAGAAACTCAGCGGGTGCAGCAGCATCTATGGAGTGAAGGAAATATACACTATATACACTATATGTGTATATACAATATATATACACTGACAGATAAATTTTTTGTATGTAGATGCAAGGAACAGCAGACATTGGTTTTCACAAAAGGACACAAAGCGCTGGAGTAACTTAGCAGGTCAGGCAGCATCTCTGGAGAACGCAGACAGGTGACGTTTGAGGTCGGGACTCTTCTCCAGACTTTGGAGCAAATTGTTTGAGCTATCTAAACCCAGGTCGGAAACATTGAGCGGGTGGAAGTACAAGGCGGAGAGCAGAAAACAAAACACAGCCAAGCTGACATACATTTCTATGAATAGTGCATGACAAAGAGTTTATCAACAGCCGCGGAGTTAACGAGATGAATCATGCAGAAAGGGTCTGATTCTGCGAGCCATTCAGAAATAAAATATTTGGTGCCAGAAAAACTCAGCCTCGCTATGTGCTTGCTGCAAGATGCTGCTGCAAATGTCTCTACCAGCGTCAGTATGCTGCCTTAAAGCACCACTCTGCTGCCCTTTACATTTCCCACTCATCTCCAGTATCTTAAAATGCTAATAAAAAAGATTCCAGGAAAGGAATAAAATGAAGAAACAAACCGTCAAAAAAGCATTGAATTATTTTTTTTTTTAATTGTTCGCCGATAAAAATCTTTTGAGTAAAGGTCTATCATCAGAAATAGGAAACCTGCTTTGTAGATACATTATGTGTAAGGAGGGCCTGCAGATGCTGGTTTAAACCGGATAGGCACAAAAAGCTGGAGTAACTCAGCGGGACAGGCAGCATCTCTGGAGAGAAGGAATGGGTGACGTTTCGGGTCGAGACCCCTCTTCAGAAATACATTACATCTATATCTAAAGATAGACACAAAAAGCCGGAGTAACTGAGCGGATAAGACAGCATCCCTGGAGAAAAGGAATAGTTGATGTTTCGGGTCGAGACCCTTCTTCAGATTGAGAGTCAGGGGAGAGGGAAACGAGAGATATAGACGGTGATATGGAGAGACATCTCTTATTATTATTATTATTATTATTATTATTATTATTATTATTATTATTATTATTATTATCATCTATTATTCCATCTATCAAATAAAATGCACAACCTTATTTAGACATGACACTGTCCAGTAAATTATATAAATTATTTTTCTTTTAAAGTTGGCATCTGTTTTAAAGTTAGAGACTAATGACAGTTCAATTAAATTTTCCAGGAACAAAGGAAGATATACCCCATACATTGTTGGTCTAGCAGCAAATCTAAATATTGTTTAGAGTGAATTATTAATCTCACAGGATAGGATTAATGGGGGTGATCAGACTTGCCACAACTATTTACGAGTGACTTTGATGGGGGCACATTGAGATTTATATATTTTAAACCATGAAAATATAGAAAATAGCAGTATTATAGATGATGCATACACGTGTTTAAGAAATAATGCAACTTAATTTTATGCTAAGGCCAGGTTTATTTTACAAATTTAGTTTAGTTTAGTTTAGTTTAGAGATACAACGCAGAAACAGGCCCTTCGGCCCACTCAGTCCACATCAATCAGCGATCCCTGCACATTAACACTATCCTACACACACAAGGGACAATTTACATTTATACCAAGCCAATTAACCTACATGTACTCTATGTATTAGGGGTGTGGGAGGAAACCGAAGATCTCGGAGAGAACCCACACGTTCACAGGGAGAACATACAAACTCTCTACAGACAGCACCCGTAGTTGGGATTGAATCCAGTTCTCTGTAGGCGCTGCAAGGCAGCAACTATACCGCTACGCCACTGTACCAATCAAATTTAAAAAAATGATTTTTAAAAAACGTAGATGAGGAGCTAATGTATCTTTTATGGATGGTAAATGAATGAATGAATAAATGTATTGGCCAAGTATATACACATACAAGGAATTTGCCTTGGTGCTCCACTCGCAAGTAATAACACGACATACTGTAAATCATTAAGAATAAAACATAAAACATTAAAACATTAAGAATAAAACATTATAATTTAAACATGTGAATGAAATAAAATACCTGAGCAAAAGGAGGCCACAGACTTCTGGTTATTGAGTAGAGCTACTGCTTGTGGAAAAAAGCTGTTTTCATGTCTGGCTGTGGCGGCTTTGACAGTCCGGAGTCGCCTTCCAGAGGGAAGTGATTCAAAGAATTTACGGCCAGGGTGAGCGGGGTCAGAGATTATCTTACCCGCTCGCTTCCTGGCCCTTGCAGTGTACAGTTTGTCAATGGAGGGAAGGTTGCAGCCAATAACCTTCTCAGGTTGTTGACTGCAACCTTCCGGGTGTCGTGTTTGGTGGCTGAGCCAAACCAGACCACGATGGAGAAAGTGAGGACAGACTCTACGACGGCAGTATAGAATTGGACTATCATTGCCTGTGGCAGATTGTGGCACACAATGCTAGCGTGTTTTCTCAATGATAAACTCTTTATATTTCAGCAAAATCTTTCACAGCTTTTTTGTGATCAGTTTATGACCACAACAAGGATAGGACCAAATTGTGAATTGTAAATTGTCAAACCTTAAAATTATATGAAAAACCATCCTCGGAACAGGAAGCACTGAACCAACATCATTTGATGCGAAGCGATATTTTTCATTTCTCTTTATACTTGAACATGCAGGGCCATATTTTGGGGAGCTTCAATTAGATTTATTGCAAGCCAACTGATGGGTTTGCTTATGATAAAGGGAAAAGGGAGAAAATCATTGGAAATAAGGAAATAAGATGGCTCAGCGGTAGAGTTGCAGCCTTACAGAGCTTGCAGTGCCAGAGACTCGGGTTTGATCCCAACCACGGGTGCTGTCTGTACGGAGTTCGTACGTTTTCCCTATGACCGCGCGGGTTTTCTCCGAGATCTTCAGTTCCCTCCCACACTCCAAAGATGTGCAGGTTTGTAAGCTAATTGGCGGGGGTCGCTGTTCGGAGTGGACCCAGTGGGCCGAAAGGCCTGCTTCCGCACTGTATCTCTAAACTAAACTAAATAACCTCTCTCTCCCCTGCATCCTCGTACCATCACGAGGCTTTGTCCTGCCCCGAAGATAGATGCAAAATGCTGGAGTACCAAGCAAATCAAGCAGTGGGTCAGGTAGCATCTCTGGAGAAAAGGAATAGGTGATATTTCGGGTTGAGACCCTTCTTCAGACCTTGCCCCTCCTCTCTTCCAGCTCTCACCCTCCTTTCTCCCCACTACAACCACTACCTGAAGAAGGATCCCAATGCGAAATGGCAGCTATCCATGTTCTCTAGAGATGCTGCCTGACCCATTGAGTTACTCCAGCACTTTATGTCCTTTCATTGTAAACAGGCACCTGCAGTTCCATGTTTCCATCTCTAATTCTAACTCCATTCATTTCAATGGAGAGGAATTGCAGCCAGGAAAAGACACAAGTTTTATAATAGATTTATGTAAATTGAATGAACTTAAATCTGTTTAATCAATTTTAGGAGCTTTCTGCCGATTTTTGTTTATACTTTTAATGCATAGATTACCACAGAAATGGGTCCTTCAGCCCATAATGTCTGCCAAACATGAAGCCAAGTTAAACATCTCATCTGCGTGTACATGATCCAAATTTCTTTAATCCCTGTACTGTCAGGTGCCCATTTAAAACCCTCTTCATACCTGCCTCCAACCACTATCATACCTGCCTCCAACACCGCCCCTGACAGTGTGTTCTAAGCCCCCACTACTCCCTGTGTGATAAAACTTGCCCCACACATGTGCCCCACATATCTCCTTCAACTTCCACCTCTCACCTTAAAGCTATGGCCTCTGGTGTTGGACATTGCCACCCTGGAGAAAAGGTTCTGACTGTCTACCCTATCTCTGCCTCTCATCATTTTTATAAGCTTCTATCATCACCTCTCCACGTCCGACATTCTAGAGAATACAATCCAAATCTGTCCAATCTCTACCTGTAGCTTAAACCCTTTAACCCAAGCTGTGTTCTGGTAAACCTCCTCTGTATACTCTCCAAAGCTTCCACATCTTTCCTATAATGGGGCAACCAGAACAGCATGCAATACACCAAATAATTATTTTCCATATGTTTTAGTATTACTTTCGTAGGTGATACAGTCTAGTCTGGATGTTTTTGACCATCTGTGTATTTTCGACAGATTTACAAACATTCAAGCTGTTTGATGTGATGACAGCCACTTTATAATGTGGCAAGTGAGCTTTAAGGTTAGAAACTCAGTGAAGCCCATGAGAATATAGTTTAAATTGAACTGCATATAAACTTCATTAGTCAAGCGGCCAGAATTTAATTAGATACAGTCATAAAAAATGTACGAGGAAATGGCAGAACCAAAGAGGAAGGTCAGGAGGGCTTATCTGGATGAACGATGAGATACCAACAAACAAAAGAGACATGGAGAGTCACTTCAAACAGATGGTCACAAATCACATCTAATTAAAGCAAGGACACTGTGAATTATCTTACGACAAAAAGATAACAGAGAAGAGACAGGCAGGAAGGTCGGTATCAGTAACAAAACTAATGTCGAAATGGTGTAACTGAACACGATTAGAGGTATGTGTAGGAAGGAATTGCAGATGCTGGCTTAAACCGAAGACAGACACAAAAAGCTGGAGTAACTCAGCAGGCCAGGCAGCAACTCTGGAGAAAAGGAATAGGTGATGTTTTGGGTCGACCTCTTTCTTCAGACTGAGAGGAAAGGAAAAGGGGAAAGGGAAACAAGAGATATAGACGGTTATATAGAGAGAGATATAGAACAAAGAAATGAAAGATTTGCAAAACAGTGTTAAAAAATTATGGTTAAGGCAACAGTCCATTTTGGGCTCTGGGCTAGGTGTTAACGAGTTATACAGACAATGAAACTCACCAGGAGTATGTGAAGATGTGTGTCTCTTAAACCAGACTCTGAGTTAATAAAAGCTAGACTATGGTTGAGAATCATAAGTATGACCCTAGGTAACATTTTACCCCTGCGAGCACAATGCCTGCTTTAGAAATGAACAAAGAACTTCTTCTTCTTGCGTATGGCGTGCACAGCCTAAAGTTGTAGGTCAACGTATTCTATTAGATCTATTTGTTTGCGCACGTCTGGTTGATTGCATTCGTCGAAACAGGGTGGACTACATGAAGGTTGCAATCTCCCACCCCAACAAAGATCTGCCAATGGTACATAAAAGTGTCTTGGGTTTACTAACATTGGACCAATGTGCAAGAGAAATTCACAGGCGTTAGGGCGACACAGTGGCGTAACAGCAGAGCAGCTGCCTCACAGCGCCAGAGACCCGGGTTCGATCCTGACTACGGGTGCTGTCCGTATGGAGTTTGTATGTTCTCCCTGTGACCACGTGGGTTTTCTCTGGGTGCACTAGTTTCCTCCCAGCCTCCAAAGACGTACAGGTATGTAGGTTAATTGGCATCTGTAAACTATAAATTGTCCCTTGCGTGTAGGATCATGCTAGCATACGGGTGATCAGCCAGCGCAAACTCGGTAGGCGGAAAGGCCCTGTTTCCAGACAGTATCTCTAAAGTCTAAATTCTAGAGAATGATCCTCGTGTTTGGAACACAGTCCAACTTACTGGCTCATCCTAATAGAATGTTTCTACTGAGACTGATTGTATGTGTTTGACTACTTGTTCTGTGAATGTAGTATTATGACTACGTTATTTCTTTGTTTTTGAGAGGTCATTATTTAAGTACTGACGTTTTGGAAATCCATTGTGGATGGTTTTGAATGATTGTGTAATTTCCGATATGTTCACCAACATTCAAACTGTTTGATGACTCACGGGCGGTTTAACTGGGGATATGTTTTAACCAGTTTTCAAAGAATTTTTGCGGGGTTTACAATTATGAGGTTCCGTGTCATGCAAGAACACTGACCAGAGTTGAGAAGACACTTTGTGCAGGTGTATCCCAGCGAGTCGGGCAACATCTCAGGAGAATCTGGATAGGTGACATTTCAGGTCAGACACCCCACAAAGTCACCTATGCATATTCTCCTGAGATGCTGCCTGATCCGCTGAGAAAGTGTCTTCTTTTGTAAATCAGCATCTGCAGTTCCTTGTTTCTTCTGCCTAGACCTGATCTGCGTTTAAGGACAATGCAGTTATTTGATGCTTGCTTCATCTATAGTCAGATCTTGGGGACAAGGGAATGGCAGGCATAGCCACAGATTAGTTACTCCCAGAGTATTAAAGGCCTCTGTGTTTATAATGTTATGTTATGTGCACCTGTGGTTAAGTTACCTGATTAGTATTCCTGGGCAAGTTATCAGGTACTTGAGTTCAAATCCCGTCATTGCAATTGGAGAATCTAAATTCAATGCACAAACAGAAATAATAAAAAAAAGAATACCACATCCCAGCTACACAGGTACGAATAGACATGGTTACTGGACAGCTCAGGGTCAGTGAAACGACTTCAGAGCAATGCATTTTCCAAGCAACGTGTGTTGATAAATGGTGCAGATATTATGGCATTGAGAAGTCATTTGGTCAGGCTGGCCATGGAAATGTTTGCTGGATATTATAGGCACAAGGAACTGCAGATGCTGGTTAACGTAGAATGTCACAGAGGGCTGGAGTAACTGAACATCTCTGAAGAAGGGTCCTGACCTGAAACGTCACCTATCCATGTTTTCCTGATATGCTGCTTGATCCATCAGGTTCCTCCAGCACTTTGTGGTTTAGTATTACTATGACCAATCTTAGCGTAAATTTGGATTTTAGATGCAGCATAATTTTTACAGCCATTTTTACAAATGGGGAAAATACACTGATATATCCTGTACAGAAATAGATGTGGTATCGCTTGTGAAAGATGCTGCTCATCGCTCGTGAAAGCAAGGTAAGCAAGCAACAGCATCAGCCAGAGAACTATGTGAATCAACATGTTCTTGGGCTGCACCTGATTGGTACAGTTTCAATTATTGATGATGTATTGAATTGGATGAAACTAATACACAGTCTCATTAAAAAAAAAATCAAGATTATTTTAAGAGTAGATGAAAATCTAATATATATTAACATTTGGCATTGATAAATAAAACTATAATGTTCAAGGCAGCAGGAATGGGGAAATAACAGGTAGGTATTTTCATTTTCAGAGTTAAGAGATAGAAAGATGAGCAATCTTTACACAATTATGTGATTCCAATGTGAGGGAGAAAAGTAATAGATAAAAAGTTACAACTTGTATTTCAGCCAATGGGATACAAATTGTTAGATAATACACTGAAAAACAATTTCCTTATAATTGCACACTTTACCAGAACTGTTTCTATAAACTTAATAGGAAATGATGTGGTGTTTAAATAGGATAATGTTATGCTTAACAATATCTGTTAAAGTGGTGGAAATCAATGGTTCACGAAAGGACCCATATTATCTCACATTCTCACAGATTGTTAGTGTTTCTGACAGGAACAATTTGGTACATGACAGCAGCTCTTGGTGGGGAAAGGAGAATCAGTGTAACAGGATATTCCCGTTCCAAGGTCATGTACGAATTAGAATATCTGGTTTCTGTGCACTGTTATCTGTTTTTAAACCTTTACATTAATGAACAAAGAGTCCCGCTGGTATATTAAACCTAAAAGCCACACTACTTCAGCCAATACATTTCCAATGAGCTCGCTTTTGGACTTATTTATTCTAAGACTGAGGTCACATAATTTTAACATAGAACATAGAAGCACAAAGCACAGGAATAGGACCTTCAGTCCACAATGCCTATGCCAAACATGATGCCAAGATCACGTCCTAAGGGCCTGTCCCACTATATGAGTTTACCCAAGAGATCACCCGAGTTTAAAAAAAAATCAAACTCGTGGTAAGCACGTAGAATGTGCGTAGCGGGTACGTCGGAGCTCGGGACGTCTCTAAGCGGCTCGTAACGCTAACGGCAGGTAATCGGGAAACGCAGTAAGCTCGTGAAGTTTTGTCAAAATGTTGAAAAATGTCCACGAGAGCCCCGAGTACCTATGAGCGGCTATTACCGTAATTCTCCGAGTTCGAATCAGGGGAAACTCGGGAGAACTCTTGAATTACCTCGTGTAGTGGGACAGGCCCTTTATCTGCCTGTACATTATCCCTGTTCATTGCATATCCATGTGTCTATCCAAAAGGCTCTTAAACGCCATTCTCATACCTGCCTTCATCGTCACCCCTAGCAGTGTTCCAGTCACCCACCACCCTCGGTGTAAAAAAATAAATTGCCTGTACACCACCTTTAAACCTTACCCCTTTCACCTTAACAGTATGCCCTTTAGACTTTGTTATTTCCACCTTGGGGGAAAAAAGGTTCTGACTTCCCATCCTATCAATGCCTCTCATAATTTGATATACTTCTATCAGGTGTCCCTTAAACATCCAATGTTCCATAGAAATAAAATTCAAGTCTGACAATAATGCTATCAACTTGCCCACTCTTGTCAACAGACAATAGACAATAGATGATACACAATAGGCGCAATAGTAGGCCATTTGGCTCTTCGAGCCATGGTTGATCATCCACAATCAGTACCCCGTTCCTGCCTTCTCCCCATATCCTTTGACTCCTCTATCTTTAAGAGCTCTATCTAACTCTCTCTTGAAAGCATCCAGAGAATTGGCCTCCACCGCCTTCTGAGGCAGAGAATTCCACAGACTCACAACTCTCTGTGTGAAAAAGTATTTCCTCATCTCCGTTCTAAATGGCTTACCCCTTAATCTTAAACTGTTGCCCCTGGTTCTGGACTCCACAAACATCGGGAACATGTTTCCTGCCTCTAGCATGTCCAAACCCTTAATAATCTTATATGTTTCAATAAGATCCCTTCAATCCTTCTAAATTCCAGAGTGTACAAGCCCAGCTGCTCCATTCTGTCCATTAGGTATGTTTACTAACATATATGTCTAATAAAGCCAGGTTCTGAAGCAATGACTGAGTTTCCCACAGTGACATCAATTTTACCCGAAAAAGACCAAGCGGAGTGCAGTTGGTAACCATTTTTTTATTGTTTAGGAAGGAACTGCAGATACTGGTTTAAACCAAAGATAGACAATAAATGCTGAAGTAACTCAGTGGGACAGGCATCCTTTCTGGAGAGAAGGAAAGTGTGACGTTTCGGGTCGAGAGGGTCTGAAGAAAGGTCTCGACCTGAAACGTCACCCATTCCTTCTCTCCCGAAATGCTATCTGTCCCGTTGAGTTACTCCAGCATTTTCTGTCTATCTGCAGTTATTTGATGCTTGCTTCATTATAAACAGCATCTGCTGTTCCTCGTGTCTTCTGACCAGACTTGATCTGCCTTTAAGAACAATGCAGTGGTCTGAAGAAAGGTCTCGACCCAAAACGTCACCCATTCCTTCTCCCCAGAGATGCTGCCTGTCCCGCTGAGTTACTCCAGCATTTTGTGTCTATCTTCTTTCTATTGTTGATCTTTAGTAGGCCCTGACCAGCTGTAAATCATATTCAATATTCTTGGGATTTTAAACAAAAATCTCTACCTCACTATGAATTTAATTTGTGTGAGCTAAATATTCATGAACACATGAATTGTTACGATCATAACACTTATCATAACATTTAAGAGACATTGGTCAGGTACATGGATAGGATAGGTTTAAAGCTTTATGGGCCAAGTGCGGCAGGTGAGACTAGTGTAGATGGGGCATGCTGGTTTGCATGGGCAGATTGGGTCGAAGGGCCTGTTTCCACGCTGTATGACTCTATAAGAAGATCATTCATGATTGGGGTATTGGGCACAATATGATTATGTGGTGCACAGTAGATGATTTGAAAGTCATTTGAATGAGGGTATAGCTGGAAACAGTCATGTTGGACATGTTTCAAGGCAAAAGGGTTTTCATTCATAGCCAATTGTTATCGAACCGAAACACTGCCCGTGAAGAAGAGTCCCCAGCTGAATTATCGCCTGTCCATGTTATCCAGACACGTTGCCTGACCTGCTAAGTTAATCCAGCACTTTGTTTCGTAAAACAGCATCTGCAGTTCCTTATATCTACTTGGGTCTCGAAGATTTAAGTACTGCATTGAATCAATTGAAATTACAAATATAATAAAACCCTAATTTTATTTTGTAATTTGAAATTAACTGAATTTATATTTTGCTACCACTTACTATTGTGATTTATGAACTTGTTGTTGATAAAATCCCAGATGTTGCTTCATAAAAAAATTCTTTAAGAGTTCAATTAGATGCACAGCCTGCTGATTGAAGCTGTCTGAATGAAGACCGTCAGACATGAGATATTCTCCAGGGTTTTGAAATATCGGGAAGATGAGCCACAAGCTTCTCTGTATTTGAATGACCTGTACTTGAATTCAGAATGTTATGGTTAGGATTTAGCTCTGTCAGTCATTAATTTAATAGCTGAAATAATCAGGCTTTAACCTCCTAACTATCCTGAGTATCAGATGACTCAATATTGGATATTAATTACATCTTAATTGCACATATGACTAGAACGTTACCAAATTAAGAATTGAAGTCCTTTGAGGATCCAATTCCTAATGGATGAGAAATTTATCGAAATTTATTTTTAATATTGAGTTAAATAATTTGAAGTTCATTTTATATTTACAAGATCTTGCCAGCAAGTGGGGCTTGACATATATTAGATAACAATTTAGACTTAAATTGATTTTTGAATGAAATTGTAATTTTTGCAAATGCCACTGAATTACTTCAGGGGTCATTTAGTTATGTATTGTTATTATACAGTTTGTAGCTTCAGATAGAAAGTTACAACATTAGAACGAAACCATTCATTCAAAATCTTTCCATTAATTTATCTATGATCATCACTATTCATAACATTGCTAAATGCATGTACTTGCCTCACTCTAACCTTAAACCTAATGATAATCATCAACTTTAGATTGAACTGCTTCCGCAACCAATGATTTGACAAAATATATAATTTACTTTTGCAAAAAAATGTAAATTTACTGCTATTGAATTTTAGTTTGCTTTAGTTTAGAGATACAGCGTGGAAACAGGTCCTTCAGCCTACTGAGTCTGCGGAAGCCTGCGATCCCCGCACACGAACACGATCCTACGCACATTAAGGACCAATTACAATGTTACGGCAGCCAATCACCCTACAACCTAGACGTCTTTGGAGTGTTGGAGGTAACTGGAGAAAACACACGCAGGTCACGGGGAGAACATACAAACTCCGTATAGATAGCACCCGGGTCTCTGGCGCAGTAAGGCAGAAACTCTAAGGGGGATTGCTTCTTGTAGCTTGGGAAAATGTGGAATTACCTGGGCCAGTTTTGTTGTGATTGTCCACATTGTCAGTCGAACTGGTCTCCCATTCCACACCATTTACACAGCATTTATACACAATTCATTCCTCGCCTGAAATGCCTGGTTTGACTTTGCCTTAGTTCCTGTGAACAGCTTCCACCTCCCTCTCCCTGCACACACGCTGGAGATTCTATTTTAATTTCCCATATTTTGGGAGCGGAAATTAGTAAATGATTACGGACAGTTCCAATAAGGGTTACGCCATTGACTTTAAATGGATCGCAACAACTAACATGAGCCAAATCCTGACATGGATCGAAAATTGGTTGGCAGGCAGGAAACAAAGAGTCGGGATTAATGTGTCCCTTTCAGAATGGCAGGCAGTAACTAGTGGGGTACCGCAAGGCTCGGTGCTGGGACAGCAGCTATTTACAATATACATTAATGATTTAGATGAAGGGATTAAAAGTAACATTAGCAAATTTGCAGATGGCACAAAGCTGGGTGGCAGTGTGAACTGTGAGGAGGATGCTCTATGAATGCAGGGTGACTTGGACAGGTTGGGTGAGTGGGCAGATGCATGGCAGATGCAGTTCAATGTGAGGTTAGCAAAAACAGGAAGGCAGATTATTATCTGAATGGTGTCAATTGGGGAAAAGGGGAAGTACAACGAGAACTGGGGGTCCTTGTTCACTAGTCACTGAAAGTAAGCAAGCAGATACAGCAGGCAGTGAAGAAAGTGAATGGCATGTTGGCCTTCATAACGGAGGAGTTGAATATAGGAGCAAAGTGGTCCTTCTGCAGTTGTACAGGGCCGTAGTAAGACCACACCTGGAGTATTGTGTGCAGTTTTGGTCTCAAGATTTGAGGAAAGGCATTCTTGTTATTGAGGGAGTGCAGTGTAGGTTCACGCGGTTAATTCCCGGGATGGCAGGACTATCATATGTTGATAGAATGGAGCGGCTGGGCTTGTGTATACTCTGGAATTTAGAAGGATGAGAGGGGATCTTATTGAAACATATATGATTATTAAGGGTTTACAGACGCTAGAGGCAGGAAACATGTTCGTGATGTTTGGGGGGGGGGGGGGTCCAGAACCAGGGGCCACAGTTTAAGAATAAGGGGTAAGCCATTTAGAACAGAGATGAGGAAAAACTTTTTCACACAGAGAGTTGTGAGTGTGTGGAATTCTCTGCCAAAGAAAGCAGTGGAGGCCAATTCTCTGGATGCTTTCAAGAGAGAGTTTGATAGAGCTCTTAAAGATAGAGGAGCCAGGAGATATGGGGAGAAGGGGTCCTGATTGTGGATGACCCAGCCATGATCACAGTGAATGGCAGTGCTGGCTGGAAGGGCCAAATGACCTACTCCTACACCTATTGTCTATTAAACTCTCAGTCGATGAGGTGAAAGTGCAATGTTCAAACAATGTATTCCTCTAGGGCTTATATGTTTCACTAATTCCATTTCTTAACATTAATCCCAACAAAGATCTACTAAAATACAATTTCAAAGCTGTTGTGAGAAAATGCCCACTACCAGTCCTTGGGGATGGTTTAGTGCCAGAAGTAATTTGATTTTCCGTGCAGTGTTAGCTGTATAAAACATTATTATAAATCTTCCAGTTTTACTCCTTTCATTCCTGCTAGTTCGCAAGAAGCCAGTCATCACTCATTTTAACCTGCCATTTAGTTTTCCATTTCATTTGATATTGTAACCATTGGCTGTGACAAGTTAGAAACTAGTCTGATTCCCCACTACAGTTGTTAAATTCATTGCCTTGGGCATCTATAAATGTTAATGGAGCTTCAGCTGAAGTTTTTTTTTATGCGATTTGTCTTGGTTAACATTTATCACACAATCAATATCAGCAGAAACAGATTATTTGGTCGTTTTCTTACTGCTTCTTCCGGGTTCTTGTTGCGCATGGATTGGCGTATATAGTTTTTCTTAACACAACCAAATTTAGGACCTTCTAAATGACTTTGGATTTTATGAAATGCATCGTATAAGTCGAGCTTAGAAAAGACAAACAATGCACAGCTTTGTTTAGTTTTAGTTTAGTTTAGAGATACAGCGCGGAAACATGCCCTTCGGCCCACCGAGTCTGTGCCAACAACGATCCCTGTACATTCACACTATCCTACGCACACTATGGACAATTTTACATTTATAGCAAGCCAATTAACCTACAAGACTTGTACGTCTTTGGAGTGTGAGAGGAAACCGAAGATCTCGGAGAAAAACCATGCAAGTCATGGGGAGAACGTGCAAACTCCATACAGACAAGCATCGATAATCGAGATCGAACCCGGGTCTCTGGTGCTGGAAGGCAGTAGCTCTACCGCTGCGCCACCGTGCCGCCCTTTGGGGAAAATTCACCCAGTACATAGAAAATAGAGCATAGAAATGTACAGCACTGGAACAGGCCCTTCAGCCCACAATAACCACACAATTGGGCAGCACAGTGGCGTAATGTTAGAGTGGCCGCCTTACAGCACCAGAGACCATAGTTCGATCTAACTAGTGTACACAGTTTGTACGTTCTCCTCATGGCCGTGTGCATTTCTCTGGTTGTTCTGGTTTCCTCCCACGTGCCAATGATTTGCAGGCTTGTAGGCTAATTGATTTCTGTAAAATTGCCCGAATGTGTAGGATGTGAAAGGGGGATAACATAGAACTAATGTATGGGTGATCGATAGTCGGCGTGGACTAGGTGGCCCGAAGGGCATGTTTCCATGCAGTTCTCTAGTAAAAACAATCTCATAAACTATCTGTACCAAACATGATGTCAAGATAAATGAATCTCATCCGCATGCGTCTAATCAATTCCCCTCTATATTTTGATACCCCTCCATAAATGTGTTAAATGCAAACATCATATTTTCCTCCACCTGTGCTGACACATCTCCTTTAAACTTTGCCTCTCTCTCCTTTAGTTCCTTAAAGTCTTTGAAATTTTCATCCTGGGAAAATGGTTCCGACTGCCTGCGTGGTCTAGCCTCTCATAATGTTACATAGTTCTATCAGGTCTCCCCTCAACCCCCGGCATTCCTGAGAAAATCATTCAAGTTTGTCCACCCTCGATCTCCAACATTGAAACATAGTCCCTGTATTTGAAGATGGGAAAATGTTCTACACGTTGCAGGTGAGAAAGCAATGGAAATGACTAATAATTCATTATTGGGTGACATGGTGGCGCTGGGGTAGAGCTACTGCCTTATACCACCAGAGACCCGTGTTCGATCCTGACTATGGGTGTTGTCTGTACTGAGTCTGTACATTCTCCTCGTGACATGCGTGGGTTTTCTCTGAGATTTTCGGTTTTCTCCCACACTCAATTAGAGTGGTTGAGCATGGAAACTGGCCCTTTGGCCCAACTTGTCTATGCTAGCCAAGATGCCCATCCATGCTGGTCCATTTGCCCGAGTCTCAGCCAGATCTCTCTAAAATGTTCTATATCCGTGCGCCTGTCCAAATCTCCATTCGCAGTGCACCATGACCATTAAATGAAAGCATTCGGCTTAAAATCATTTCTTGACCTGGTTTGACTTGGTTTGAGTGGAACCCAGAATCCTAATCTTTCTGATACAAAGCAAAACTTGCAGCCAGTACGTGTGCGTGTTTAATGCAAGTGACTGAGGAAGAATCTTAACCCAACATGTAATTCCTTGCTGATTTGTGCAAGCAGCTTTTCGAAGAGTACCCTCAGGATGCACCACACAAATAATCCCCATGGGGGCATGAAGAGGAATTTGTCGATTAACTCACACATACTTGCAAACATGGTGCAAGTATTTATTGGAAACCACATATAACACACATGTTATATGCATGTTGCTTCTACTGTACAGCAGCATGGACTACCTGCACACGGCGGGTTGCGATGATAGTAGGCGGAGCTTCTAATAATAAAGCACTACATTGGTTAGTAAGTAAAGTAACCAATCTACATCTTTCCTTGTAGGAATGAAAGTGAAACACATCTAACCTAAAGTGACGTATATGAATAAACACGTTACTATGTGATGACTGAATAATACGGTAGCCAAAAAGCTGATGGCGCATACAGCGAAGTACAGATGGTTCAAACAAAATCCCCGTATCTAAGGGGCGGCCTACAAACCCGTCCCGCGTGCGTACGGTACATTGGTTAGTAAATAAAGTAACCAATTTACAGGATTGGTGATTGCTGGTTGGGCCGTACTAATGGTCCGATGCTGCCCCTATTTTTTCCTACTTCATCCCGATCTCTCCAGTTATTATACAATCTCTGCATCTCACAAATGTCTGTTCTACTATTTTTTCTGCTTTTCGTTACCCTTCTCTTTACTTTGCATCTTTAAGAAAAAGTTGCTCATCAGTAACATTCAATAGTTTTAAAAACTGGCCCATATCCGTCTCCACTTCCAAATGTTTTCCCTCAGATTTTCATTGATATTTGATGAAGGGTAATGCTTGCAAGGCCACCAGCATAATCAAGGACCAGTCTCACCCTCGTCAGGGTCAGTCTGAAGAAGGGTCTCGACCCCAAAACGTCACCCATTCCTTCTCTCCAGTGATGCTGCCTGTCCGGCTGAGTTACTCCAGCATTTTGTGTCTACCTTCGGTTTAAACCAGCATCTGCAGTTTGTTCATATGCTACACACCCTGGTCATTCCCTCTTCTCCCCTCTCTCATCAGGCAAGAGGTACAGAAGTTTGAAAGCGCACACCTCCAGATTCAGGGACAGTTTCTTTCCAGCTGTTAGCAGGCAACTGAACCATCCTCTCACCAACTAGATAGTGGTTCTGACCCCCCCCCCCCCCCCCCCATCCCCCATCTACCTCATAGAAGATCCTTGGACTACCCTTAATCAACCCAATGGTTGGACATGTTTGGTTTTGCAAGATTGCTTTGGGCTATCTGCACTGTTCATTAATACAGATGATGCCAGGTGGCAGCTGAGGTGAAGGAGGAGATGGTGGATGAGGCGGGCCTCCTGCTCCAATACCGAGTGGTGTCTAACAAGCTTAAGAAGCGGTTCCTATGTAAGCCAAATGTGGCAGAAGCAAGCGAGCAATTTCCAGCCCCAATTTTACAATGCTCACCTGGATCGGGCATCATTCCATAAGACTTAACACAGAGACTCGACTTTGGAAATGGTGCCTAATGTGCAACTCGAGAAATAATTTCACTGTGTTTTGCACGTGCATATAAAGCGTCATTGAACCATAGAATTATTGAACCATTAGACCATTGGACCATCAGACCATTGAACCATTGGAGCAACCATGTGACGTCTGTGCTTCTGAGAGGTGGCCGGCTCCTTTTATAAGGCTACAACATGAACCATTGGGGATCATTTATGGGATGTATCTGTGCGATTGTGCGCAATGATGATATGCATGCATAAAATGTTCACTAACTTTTTCAGAAAATATACTTAGCACAAGTGGCACGGTGGCGCAGGGGTAGCATTGCTGCCTTACAGCACCAGAGACCTGGGTTTGATCCTGACTACGGGTGCTTGTCTGTTTGCGGTGAGTTTTCCCCAGGTGCTCCGGTTTCCTCCCACACCCCAAAGACATGCAGGTTTGTAGGTTAATTGCCTTGGTAAAATTCTAAATTGCCCCTTGTGTGTGTCGATTAGTGCTAGTGTAGGGAGATCACTGGGTGGCACAGGCTCGGTGGGTCAAAGGGCCTGTTTGCACGCTGTATCTCTAAACTAACCTAAAACAAGTCATAGAAAGGAGAAATATCTTGACAAAGATTCACCTCCAGTTGTCTGTTGTAAGCCTACAAAATGACAACCACTGTGTAACGTACTCAGCCAATGAAATTCAGTTCCATTATGAGATTATGCCATTTGTGACTTCATAACAGTTGACAAGTTGAATAACATTTGTTTCTTTGGATGTTGTGGACTGTATTCAAATCATAGAGTCATACAGAACAGTAACAGGCCCTTCGTCTCTACTTGGCGATGCCAACCAAGATGCCCCATCTGCACTATTCCCAAATGCCGGTGTTTGGCTCATATCGTTCTAAACCTTTCCTATCCACTTACCTGTCCAAATGGATTCCAAAATGTTGTCATTCTACCTCTCAGCCATTGATCACCCATGATCATATTGAATGGTGGTGGTGGCTCAAATGGCCTACTCCTACTATTTTCTCTGATCCCCTGCCTTAATTTCACCATCCGGCAGGTCGTTCCATTTATCCGAGACTCTCTGTGGGAAAAAGTTGCCCCCCCCGGATTCCCATTAAATCTTTCCCCTCTCACCTTAAACCTAAGTCCTCTGTTTCTTGATTCCCCTACTTTGAGGAAAAGTATTCCATTCCACTCATGATTTATTACATCTCCGTGTTCATCAGCAAGTTCCAATGCATCGTGGACAATCTACTGCAAGAGATTGAGAGACACTATCGATGAAGTATAGAATTTCAAAATGAAAGCAATGATTTTAAATTAACTTGACAAATTCATTGACATTATCATCCCACTGATCTGCATGTCAATAAGACCATAAGACATCGGGGCAGCATTATGCCATTCAGCCCATCATGTCTGCTCTACCATCCGATCATGGCTGATCTAATTTTCCCCCTCAACCCCAGTGTGTCCATCGCGGTTATCAGGCACATACACAAACCATTTTACAAAAGTCATTTGGAAAAGTACAACTACATCTGGGATCCCATTCTTCAAAATGTAGACTGTGTTGCATCTAAAACAATGGTTAATATTTAATCCCCTCTATTCAATTCCATTGATTTGTCTATTCCAGGATTCAATGTTAGGTCCAATTTCCCAGATGCCGTTGAATTTTCAGAGATATGAATTTCAAAGAAAAAAACAAATACATTCATTTTAACTTTGGAAATGATTTGTAATGTCTAGGTTAATGAACCAGAGGGTAATCGGGGGGGGGGGGGGAGAACAATCTAAGTGGTTTGTCAATATTATGTGGCAATGTTAATTAACTCGTATCAAGTCAACAAATTAATTCTGAGCGACTAGTGACGAATGAATAAACATCGAGCACGAGATATCAGTGAACACCACGAAGAATTTAATGATGCTAAAACTTTCTTACACTGATATCGATTCAGACAAACCATATAAAAACAATGAAATCAGATTTGTTTCTATATTCCTGACATGAGGCACTTCATTTTTCATCAAAGAAATGGAGCTGATCTTCTGTATCTTAAGTAACAGTCAGGGAGTCAGAGAATACAAGGTCCGTGGAACAGGCTGGTATCTCGTGCAGAGAATGCTGAATTATTGAATTCTCCCAGATGAGTGGGTTATGTTTCTGCATGGAGCAGGCAGTTCCAGCCCAGGGAAGTCAAGGCCAGAGTGAATTCCTAGACTAGTTTTGATTGCCCAGTTGGTCGAAGATGAAATCCTCTAATGTTTCTGTTCATGACTTGGCTTATTATCCTGTGATTTCGGAAGAAAAGATTACAACAAGAATTTAGGCAGAGTGCGTAACCAGGGATGGACCATAGGATCAGTAATATCATTAATAATAAAATGTTTTTATTTTTGAAACAGGCAAGGAGTCTATTGCTTGAAGCGCAGGAGGATGAAGTGTGATCTTACAGAGGTGTGCAAAATCATGAGATAAATAGGTCGGGTAGATGCTCAGAGTCTCTTGCCCAGAGTAGAGGAATCAAGAACCAGAGGACATAGGTTTAAAGTGAGGGGGGGAAAGATAGGAAGTGTGGATGTATGGAACAAGCTGCCAGAGCAGGTAATTAAGGCAGGTAGTATTGCAACATTTAAGAAACATTTTGACAGGTACATGGATAAGACAGGTTTGGAGGAATATGGGCCAAATGCAGGCAGTGGGACAAGTGTAGATGGGACATGTTGGCCGTTGTGCGCAAGTTCAGCTGAAGGGCCTTTTTTCACACTGTATGAACCCATGATTCTATAATTCTAAATATTGCTATCTTGTATTATTCTGGTATAATATGTTTTATATTCTCTATGCTTCAAACCATCAACGTGCTCCACTGGAATATTTATTAATCGAACATATCTTTAGAAAGACACATATATATGTATATATGGAAGATACATGTATATTGCTATTACTGCTAATCCTATAAAATTAATTTATTTTAAATATATATCAATCATTTTTGTCAAACTCTTTTTTATCAGGTAAAAAAAAAGCAACCTCAGTCTTCTGATTATAATCCTTTTGTTAAAATCACATTTTTTGAGTTCAATCTGAAATTAAAAATAAAATATTTCAATTTTACAACTGTAATGTTGCTACTCTCTTTGGGAAAAATTGAGTCATAGCATCAAACAGCACAGAAACTGATCCTTTAGCCCAAGTCATCCATGCCAACCAGGCTCAAATGAATCTAAGGTGGCCATTTGCCTACATTTGACCATTATTTCACACCTTTCACACATTTCACATCTTTCCTCCATGCACTTCTAAATATGCCTTTTAGATGTTGTTATTATACTTGCCTCAAAAATTTTGTCTGGTAGCTCAGTACATATACCCACCACCCTCTGTGTGAAAATCTTAAGTCCTTTGGTTCTTGATAGGCCAACTTTGGGAAAAATACCGTGTGCATTCACTCTATCAATGCCCCTCAATAGTTCATACACTGCAACAAGATCACCCCCTATGCTCCAAAAAATAAAGTCCCCAACCTCTCCCTATAACTGAGTCCTTCAAGTCCTGGCAAAATCACTTCCTGTAAAAGGGTGACCAAACTGAACTTAATATTCCAAGTGTGGCCTCACTAATGTCGAGCACAACTGTGGCATAACATCCCAACTTTTATACTCAATGCCTTTACAAATGAAGACTAGTGTGCCAGAAACCACCTTCACCATCCTGTGATACTATTTTCAGAGCATTGTTGGGAAAAAATATCTAATGGTACACAAAAATGCTGGAGAAACTCAGCGGGTGCAGCAGCATCTATGGAGCGATGGAAATAGGCAACGTTTCGGGCCGAAACCCTTCTCCAGTCTGAAGAAGGGTTTTAGCCCGAAACGTTGCCTATTTCCTTCTCTCCATAGATGCTGCTGCACCCGCTGAGTTTCTCCAGCATTTTTGGGTACCTTCGATTTTACAGCATCTGCAGTTCCTTCTTAAACAAAAATATTCAATGTTTGCTCCTATTTTAAACATGTTTGAAAGTTCAACTGTTGAGATTCCTCTCTGTGTAAAGAATTTCCCGTCATCTCAATCCCTTTTATCTGCTAACATCAATGAATAGGACATTGGTCCCACAGTGAGAAGGTAATTGATTGAAAGCATCAATTAAAATAATGTAAAATATAGTAAAACATGGTGATGGTCTAGTTGAGATAAGTAAGCTGGAAAAAAAGGGCAAGACTGATAACCATCACGAGAGGTGCTATTTTGGTGTCATTTGTTAAGGGGCTATCAGGGGGATAGAACAATGACATTCACATAATCAGTGGTGTCAAACATGCCTTAAAGCAACGTCATATCTTGTGATTCATTCTGCTAATTACCTTGTCCTGCAGAGGATGTGAAATGAAAAAGGAAGAATGTATTTTGATTTCCATCTTTGGCTGGTTTTGCAGAGTGCAATTGTATGAAAACACTACCAAATTACATTTTCAAAAGTCTGCTTGAAGTTTAATGTGCCATTTGATCCCTATTTCAATGTAAACTTTGATCTTACATAGCAGATAAGATCATTAAACATCAACATTCTGTCTTATTATTAATATTTGACTATTTGATGTTGATTAAACCATTTTGTGTGGTGATGGGTTAATTATTTTGACTTTGACCTTAATTGGCTTCCCGTATGTCAAAGGGAAAGGGAAGTTAAATAACCTGAATATTCCATTGGCTACACATGATGCTTATTAAACATTATCCCTTTGAACCGATGGAATTGAGTAACTTATTTTGAAATAAAACTCTTCACACGCTATCCAATTTTTCCAATTGTAAACAGGATCTCTGCTGTATCTCTGCTCATGTTTTCAACTTTTAACAATTAAAGCTACGTTTATTTAACACTAAAAAGGGCGGCACAGTGGGACACCAGGAGAGTTGCTGCCCTTTATGGGCCTGTCCCACAGGCATTGTTTCGGGTGACTACAGGCGACTGCCACAAAATGTTCAACATGTTGAACAATTTTCGGTGACAGTGGCGACAATTTTTGCTGTCGTAGGTTGTCGTAGGTGCTGTCGTGGGCTGTTGCCAGGTGTCGTAGGTGAATTCCATTAAAATTAGTCCCTGGCAATCGCCTAAAGAGTTGCCTAAGTGGGACAGGCCCATTACAGCGCTAGAGTCCTGAGTTCAATCCCGACTACGGGTGCTGTCTGTACGGAGTTTGTACGGTCACCTTGTGACCGCGTGGGTTTTGCCCATACTCCAAATATGTACAGGTTTGTAGGTTAATTAGTTTGGTATAAATGTAAAATTGTCCCTAGTGCGTGTAGGATAGTGTGAATGTGCGGGGATCGCCGGTCGGCGTGGACTCGGAGGGCCGAAGGGCCGGTTTCCGCGCTGTACCTCTAAACTAAAAATGGTGTTCGCTATAAAGAGACCTGTTCATTTCTTTCTCTCAGCTATTTAGCCTGCACGATGCAACTACACTGAAAATGAACATTCCTAAAATAGTTATATCCTGAGAAAGTGTTGCTTCCAAAGCCGTTATGACCCGTTATGCGAAGAAAGAATAAAGAAAGGAATATAAATGTTGATTCCTCACACATTTTCTGAGTTTTGTAAAATCCCACAACGTGCCAGAGTGATGGGTTGGAATCAATTTTACTCTGAGTTTTAATCACTGTGCAAATGATAACTCGTTGTTTGTAAACATACAGATTTATAGTGATTTCTTCAGCAATTAAAATGCAGTCGAATAAATTGACGTCAATAGTAAAAAAGGCTGCCAATCTATCCAAGTATGATGAGCCTACAGCTAGCAGTGTAAAGACCAGACTCATTTACTGGTGTGTCGGAAGGAACTGCAGATGCTGGTTTAAACCGAAGATAGACACAAAAGGCTGGAGTAACTCAGGCAGCATCTCTGGAGAGAAGGAATGGCTGGCGTTTCGGGTTGAGACCATTCTTCAGACATTTCCTGGTGTTTGGCTCATCCTCTGCAAAAGAAATGTTGTGCAAGTCGAACAAGCTGACAAGAAGTGACAATTAATCTTTGCAATTTAGCTCTTTGCGATCTTCTGCCTAATTTTTCTCATTATTACAAAGCCATTTGTTTTATGTTTAGGAATTGCCCGTGGCAAATGTAGGATGGTAAAATATAATGTATGCATATGAGTATTAAATCATTGTAAAATAATATGACTGTAGCGACATCATGTATGTTTTGACAGTGAGGATGTAAAATCTATAATGCTGTTGTTACTTCTCCAAAATATAGCCCCATTGTGTAATTTATCACATCTGAGAAATTTAATTCTCCTAATTACATAACCGAGCAAATTATTATCTGGAAAACTAATTTGTACTTTATAAAGAGTGATTTTAAATCATTATTAGGGTGATAAGGAACTGCAGATGCAGGAATCTTGCGTAGAACACCAAGTGTAGAGTTAAGGCCCTGTCCCACTTTCCCAGGTTACTCACACACTCTCCCGAGTTTCCCCCTTGATTCGAACTTGGATAATTACAGTAATAGTCGTTCATAGGTACTCGGAGCTATTTTTTTTACTCGTGGACATTTTTAAACATGTTGAAAAAAAAGTCCCGACTTACCTGATGCCCCGAGTACCTACGGCTGGCATTATGAGCCGCTACGGACACCTACGGCCTCCTACGGACTCGCTACGGACATTCCCCAACATTCCCCGAGTTCGAATCAAGGGGAAAACTCGGGAGAGTTCGTGAGTAACTCGGGAAAGTGGGACAGGGCCTTAGTTCAGTGGGGTAAGCAGCATGCACAGGAATGAATTGCAGATACTGGTTTGCACTGAACATAGATACAAAATACTGGAGTAACTCAGCAGGACAGGCAGCATCTCTGGAGAGAAGGAATGGGTGACGTTTCAGGTCGAGACCCTTCTTCAGACTATCTTCGGGTTAAGTAGCATTCCTGGAGAACATGAATAGGCAGGGTTTTGGGCCAGGACCCTTCTTCAGACTGATTGCAGTAAGGGGGGGAATGATGGAAAATAGGTGGGTCTGGGACAAAATCAGGCAGGTGTAAAGTGGATATAGGTGAGGGGGGATGTTTGATCGGCAGATGGGTGGACAAAGGTTAGAGATGAAAAGAAGACAAAAGGGGGATCAAAGGACACCAGAAAGTTCCAGCGAAGGAGAGAAGTGAACTGTAAAGCCAGAGCTGGTATTGGCATATTGGGTATTGGAGGTCTTTTTGATTTAGTATTAAAATTAAGAAGAAGTTAACGTGCTTTCTGGGCTGAACATTTTCATTCATTCCTGAATGAAAAAATAATTTAATGAAATTGTTATTCTGTGTTACAGGGGAGCAGAAAGACAACATCGTGTGGCAGGTCGACAGTGAATTAAATCACTCAAAGATTTGTAGCATTGAATGTAAACAGATGTGGAACATTACCTGTTGTTTGGCCTTCAAATATTGCGTCAAATAGGCAATCAGTGAGGGAAGTGGACTCTGAGAGTCAGGGGAGAGGGAATCTAGAGGTATAATTTGTCATTTGTTCCTTTTCATACCTCTAGATTCCCTCTCCCCTGACTCTCAGAGTCCACTTCCCTCACTGATTGCCTATTCTCAGTCTGAAGGAGGGTCTCGACCTAAAACGCCTCCCATTCCTTTTCTCCAGAGATGCTGCCGTTCCCGCCGTTACTCCACCGTTTTGCGTCAGTTTTTGGTGTAAACCAACATCTGCAGTTCCTTCCGACACAAGATAGAAGCAGTGTGCATTTAATTCCGCTGCTGGCGCACATTAAAAGCCCTGTCCCACAGTACGAGTTCATTCCAAGAGCTCTCCCGAGTATAAAAAAAGTCAAACTCATGGTAAGCACGGAGAATGAACGTAGCGGGTACGTCGGAGCTCAGGGACGTCTCTTAGCGGCTCGTAACGCTAACAGCAGGTACTCGGGAAGACTCGCTAATGGCAGGTAAGCACGGGAAGACTCGTGAAGATTTTTCAACATGTTGAAAAATGTCCACGAGAGCCCCGAGTACCGACGAGTGGCCACTACCGTAAATCTCCGAGTTCGAATCGGGGCAAACTCGGGAGAGCTCTTGGAATGAACTCGTACCGTGGGACAGGGCTTTAAGATTGCCATGGAAGAGTGGAAGGCTGCAGGGAGAAGGAGAGAGCCCATGATTTAAAGAGAGAAACTTGAAAAGTTTTATCAATAAGATGCAAATTAAGGGGTGTGACGTCTGCCTATGAATATGTAAATAAGACAAGTGGCCAAAACAATGCAGGTAGGGATTGCCTCGTTGTTAGAGATGGAATAAGTTCCCAGATTGAAAGCTCTCTCAGAGTTACTGTGAGTAAAACAGATTAGAATTCCAGCAGCATACAAGGTTCCTGTTGGGCTGCATTTCAATTGGTGACCGAGGTTTGAGAATTTTTTTTTTTAACTATATGATGTGACATTTTTATTGTGTTGACTTTGAGAAAACTATATGGCTGCAAAAATAACAGGAAAAAAATTGGCAAAAAGCCAAGCCCCAATGATGAATGTTTCAAGTTGTTCAAGTTTCAAGTTTATTTTCCTATGCACGAGCATGGTGAGGGGCTGGTACAATGAAAGCTCTTCCTTGCAGCAGTCACAGGCACATAGACTCGGACCAACACACAAAAAACAAATTGTTCAAATATTATACATAATTGATGCTTAAAATTATAAAGAAAGATTGTGCAAAATAGCAAGACATTGGTTGAAAAGTATAATTGAAAAGAAAATGGCAACATTAGTGGAAGAAGTGGTCCATAATGTTTGGTTGTCAAAGTGGGGTTAGGTCTGTATACAGTGGCTTGCAAAAGTATTCATACCCCTTGAACTTTTCCACATTTTGTCACGTTACAACCACAAACGTAAACGTATTTTATTGGGATTTTATGTGATAGAACAACACAAAGTGGTGCATAATTGTGAAGTGAAAGGAAAATGTTACATGGTTTTCAAATTTTTTTACAAATAAAAAACTGAAAAGTGTGGCGTGCAAAAGTATTCAGCCCCCTTTACTCTGATCCCCTAAATAAAATCCAGTGCAACCAATTGCCTTCAGGAGTCACATAATTAGTAAATAGAGTCCACTTGTGTGTAATCTAATCTCAGTATAAATACAGCTGTTCTGTGAAGGCCTCAGAGGTTTGTTAGAGAACATTAGTGAACAAACAGCATCATGAAGCCCAAGGAACACACCAGACAGGTCGGGGATAAAGTTGTGGAGAAGTTTAAAGCAGGGTTAGGTTATAAAAAAATATCCCAAGCTTTGAACATCTTACGGAGCACTGTTCAATCCATCATCCGAAAATGTAAAGAGTATGGCACAACTGCAAACCTACCAAGACATGGCCGTCCACCTAAACTGACAGGCCGGGCAAGGAGAGCATTGATCAAAGAAGCAGCCAAGAGGCCCATGGTAACTCTGGAGGAGCTGCAGAGATCCACAGCTCAGGTGGGAGAATCTGTGCACAGGACAACTATTAGTCGTGCACTCCACAAATCGGGCCTTTATGGAAGAGTGGCAAGAAGAAAGCCATAGTTGAAACAAAGCCAGTGTAGTTTGCCACAAGCCATGTGGGGGACACAGCAAACATGTGGAAGAAGGTGCTCTGGTCTGATGAGACCAAAATGGAAGTTTTTGGCCTAAATGCAAAACGCTATGTGTGGCGGAAAACTAACACTGCACATCACCCTGAACACACCATCCCCACTGTGAAACATGGTGGTGGCAGCATCATGCTGTGGGGATGCTTTTCTTCAGCAAGGACAGGGAAGCTGGTCAGAGTTGATGGGAAGATGGATGGAGCCAAATACAGGGCAATCTTGGAAGAAAACCTGTTAGAGTCTGCAAAAGACTTGAGACTGTGGCGGAGGTTCACCTTCCAGCAGGACAACGAACCTAAACATACAGCCAGAACTACAATGGAATGGTTTAGATCAAAGCATATTCATGTGTTTGAATGGCCCAATCAAAGTCCAGACCTAAATCCAAATGAGAATCTCTGGCAAGACTTGAAAATTGCTGTTCACAGATGCTCTCCATCCAATCTGACTGAGCTTGAGCTATTTTGCAAAGAAGAATGGGCAAAAATTTCAGTCTCGAGATGTGCAAAGCTGGTAGAGACATACCCCAAAAGACTTGCAGCTGTAATTGCAGCGAAAGGTGGTTCTACAAAGTATTGACTCAGGGGGGCTGAATAGTTTTGCACGCCACACTTTTCAGTTTTTTATTTGTAATCAAATTTGGAAATTTGATTACAACTTATCATTTTCCTTCCACTTCACAATTATGCACCACTTTGTGTTGGTCTATCACATAAAATCCCAATAAAATACATTTACGTTTGTGGTTGTAACGTGACAAAATGTGGAAAAGTTCAAGGGGTATGAATACTTTTGCAAGCCACTGTAGGTTGGTTCAAGAACCTGACTGCTGTAGGACATTTGCTGTTCCTGAACCTGGTAGTGTGGGACTACGGACCTCTGAACCTTCTGCCTGGTGGTAGTAGTGAGAAGGCGCATAGGCTGGATGGTGGGGATCACTGACTGTATTTTTAATGATATGGTCTCTACTTTGACTGAAGCTGGCAAGGGTGCAAGGAAGATTCATGAGGATAGAATCTCCAGGAGGGAGGGGTTGAGCAGGCTAGACATTTATTCCTTGGAGCACAGAAGGGTGCAGGGTGATCTTATGGAGGTATACACAATCATGAGAGGAATAGGTCGGGTAGATGCACAGAGTCTTTTGCCCAGAGAAGGGGAATCGAGAACTAGAGGACATAGGTTTAAGGTGAGGGGGGGAAAGATTTAATAGGAACCTGAGGGATAACGTTTGTACGTGAAGAGTTGTAGGGGTATTGAACGAGCTGTCGGAGGAGGTAGTTGAGGCAGATACTATTGCAACGGTTAAGAAACATTTAACCAGGTAGATGGATAGGATAGGGTTAGAGGGATATGGGCCAAAGGCAGGCAGGTGGGACTAGTTTAGAGTAGACAAGTTGGGCCTGTTTTCATGACTCTATAACTCTCTCGCAGTTGCCTCAGTAGGTGCATTTTGCACAGGTCATGTGAATCAGCAAAACTGACCAGGAAGAACTCCATCCAGTTGCGCTCTTATTGTAGGGTATCTGCCCTTGCAACATGAAGCTCACCAAATAATTTTCTGAAACCAAATTAAAACGACAAGACGGTGCCTATCTCCATCTGGTGGAACAAGCTGAATATAAAGAAGGGTTGGGTGTTGTGACACCATTTTGGCAAGAGAAGATAGAAAATAGTGGCTCAATTGCAAGCATACTTCAAAGACAGCTCATGGGTGCACAATAAAAAGTGAGGGTCATTCACATCCAACATGGAGTGGGTGGAAAGAAGTTCATGGCAACTGAGCTGAGAACACTGTAGGCATTCAGTGCCGCATTGGGAGAAAAGAGCAAGCAATATGACTTGCTCTGAAATGTATTGCTCACTGCAGGAACCCACTGATATTTCAGTTTGAGATGGCACAGTGGTGCAGCAGTGGAGTTGCTGCCTTACACCACTAGAGATCTTGGTCCGATCCTGACCTGCATGGAGTTTTGCTTTCTTTCTGTCACTGCGTGAGTTTTCTTTGGGCCCTCCAGTATCCTCCCACACTCCAAAGACGTGCAGGCTTGAAGCTTAAGTGGCTTCTGCTAATTGTAAAAATTATCCCGAGTGTGTCGGATAGTGCTAGTGTACAGGGTGAGTTCTGGTCTGGGCAGACTCAGTGGGCTAAAGGGCCTGTTTCCACGCTGTATCCCTAAGGTAGAGTTAAAAGCCTAAATATGTACAATTAGTTTGTTGGAAGTAGTCTACATCTCCAGTCTTTGGAGATAACGGAGGATTAAAAATTTAGCACATAAAATCCAAAGCTGACAGGAACCAGGAGTGGTGCACTTTTGAACTCAAGTACATATGAAGTGTTGTAACTGTGGGGAGGTTCTGAACTGAGGACTCAGAAAAAAAACTTGCGTGTGGACTTCTGGATGGCAGCCAATACTGCAAGGGAGTTGCCCTGGGCAACACTCCGAGCTTGACCTCCAGAGGCTAGGAGAGCATCGTGCCATTACAAGTAGCAGAAGCCGTGTCTGCAGACATATGGCAGTCCTTCGCCGTACCGCTCTGAGGACTGTGAGTGCCACTTTTACCAGAGGAAAGGACATATTGCAGTCACTTGTAAAACAAAACTCAAGGCAACAGACACGAGTGCCGACTCGAATGCGGTATCAGCTCAGAGAGAGAAGGAAAATCAGCAGAGTGAGAATGATAAATTCTCGTAAGAAGTCACAAATATAAAAGATTCCAGTTGCGGCAGATGACTCTTTGTGCCACAAACAATCTTTATTATCAGTCTAAGGAATTTTAAGTTCACAATCTTGAATTTGGAAAGTCATTAGAGATGTAGGCTATTCTATAATGATGAAGGGCACATGTGACAAGCAAATTAGTTATCTACTCGTAGCAAGGAACAAGGACAATCTTGAAATTAATTTGAGATATGTTTTGCTATCGCAGACGCATGTAATGGCTGGTGTTCCATGAACGGCTTGTGTTGTCCTTAATTATTGTGGACTGAAGGGAAAAACTGGTTAACAAGACCGAAAATCTGTTCCAAATCTACGTTAATTTACTTTGTATGCCTTGAGAGTTTTATTCTGTGTAACATATTAAACATGTATTGAATCTTTTCCTTTCATTAGGGCAAAGAGATATCAGTGTGAGTGTTAAAAACCCTTGTGAAGCCAAAGGTTACATGTTTACCTCAGTCTCACTGGAAACCATTGATTGACTACCTTCTTGTTTAAATATTGTCCAACTACAAGCTCTCCAGTGGTGTTTTACTCTGGCAAAGCTGTTAATGCACAAAACACCTTCACACACAATTGAGTTTGTTGTGGCCGAACACATAGGGGAGATTAGCTATTGAACCAGAAGGCAATGAGTCAGGGAAGAGGAAACCTATTTTAGGGAGTCAGAGATACTCGACCAGTTGAGCAAGTACCATAAGCAGCAATGTTCCTCAGCAAAGCAGTTCAAATCTGTTGGCCAAATACTATAGCTATTTAGTTCATAGAAACATAGAAAATAGGTGCAGGAGGAGACCATTCAGCCCTTCGAGCCAGCACCGCCATTCATTGTGATCATGGCTGATCGTCCCCAATCAATAACCCGTGCCTGCCTTCTCCCCACACACACATGCTCCACACACACACACTCCACACACTCACACACACGCTCCACACACACAAACTCTCCACACACGCTACACACACACTCCACACACACACACACACACACACACGCTCCACACATGCTCCACACACACTCCACACACACACTCGCACTCTACACTCCACACACATTTTTCACACATACAGGGTCACACATTGGAGCCAGGACTTTCAAATAAGTTTTAAAGTGCTTCACGGTAGAAATCTGGAGCTCTCTACAGTAAACAGTACTTGTCTATTCCAGGTTGATGTGACATGCATTTCTTCTAAGACCAGCAATTATTGCCACTCTGTAGTTTCTCTGGAGTTGATTGCGTATTCTGTAGTGCATGAGTTCCACAGTGTTACCAAGAGGACCAGAAATTTGTCCAGCATTGACGTAATGACAACGTGTTTCCATGTCAGAACGGATTGTGACTTTGCAGAGGATTTGCACTGTGTTTCTATGCACCTGCTGCCCATATCCTTTTGTGTTGTAAATGGTAGAGATATGGCAGGTTGTGAAGAGACATTGGCGGATTGCTACACTGCACCTTGCAAACCGTACAGACCACAGCCATGGTGCATCAGCATTGGAGGGAATTATTGCTTAAAGTTGTTCTGACGGAAAACCAAGCTGACCATTGCCAACCTGGTTTCTGGGAAGTAAGTGCTGTTTTACAGCATTGTTGACAGCACCTTCCATCACCTCTCTGATGACAGAGAGTAGACTAATGGGATGGTAAGTGGCCAGATTTGATTTTTTTTCCTTGGCTAGAGGCCCGGCTCGTTCTGAAGCTGAGCTTTTCCGCACTGGAAGAGTATTCTGTCAAGTCCCATAACCATTGCTATCCCCAGTGAATCCAGCCTTCAACTACTTTGCAGAGAACATCAAATTGGGTGAAAGCTGTCTTCTGTGTTGACAGAGGTCTCGGCTGGAGATCATCGTGGAACACTCACTTGCCACCTCTGGGTGAGGATGGTCATTTTCAATTGTGAAACTCAACATTTAAAATATGCTAGATGGACACAAAACGCTGGAGTAACTCAGCGGGACAGGCAGCATCTCTGGAGAGAAGGAACGGGTAACGTTTCGGGTCGGGACCCTTCTTCAGACTGAAAGTCAGGGGAGAGGGAAACTAGAGGTATGAATAGGTACAAAGACCAAATGGATGAACGGAATGAAAGGAACAAATCAAAGCTAGCAGCAATGATCAAGGAAAGATGGAGTCAGGGGAGAGGTAAACTAGAGATATGCAAGGGTAAGGTGTGAAAATGACAGATCTAAGCAGATGATGATCAAGGAAATGTAGAATAGCTGAGGGGAAGGAGACAACAAGGCATACAATCAGTAAAATTAATTCCTTCCTATAAATTTAAAATATGTGTGTACATGCAACCATCTCCTTTGCTTACCATATAACTGCCCCCAACAATTTCACAACCGGTGGTGTTGGAATGGCACATTTGTTATAGGGACAGTTAATGGCAGCATGGTGGCGCTGCGGTGGAGTTGCCGCCTTACAGCGCCAGCGACCTGGGTTCGATCCTGACCACGGGTACCACAGTAAGGAGTTTGTATGTTCTCTCTGTGACCATGTGGGTGGTCCCTGGGTGCTCCGGTTTCCTCCCACACTCCAAAGATGTGCAGGTTTGTAGCTTAATTGGCTTGGTAAAATTGTAAATTGCCCCTAGTGTGCGTAGGGTAGTGTTAATGTGCGGGGATCACAGGTCGGCGCGGACCCAGTGGGCCGAAGGGCCTGTTTCCACAGTGTACCTCTAAACTAAACTAACGTTAAACTTACTGAAAGAATAAAATTCAGATTAATTTATAGTCATATACATCAGGGTACAGTGAAATTCCTTGTTCACATGAAGCTAATGGGGTATACATATAAGAATGAGAAATATACCAATAAGGGCAAAACAGCAGAATTGGGTAAGAACCTTTGTTATTATCGGACACAGAGCCCGGTGTGACAGCTTACTGATGCTTGCAACTCATTTTTATCTGTTCATACTGGCCATTCAGCCAAGAGTGCAATTGTTTGGGTGAATTCAGCATTAAATTGGGAACAAAAGGTGGTCATTTTAAACAATAAGCAAACTGCTGGAGGAATTGAATGGGTCAGGCAGTATTCGTGAAGAGAATCCTGACCCAAAATGCCATCTATCAGTTCCCCCCACAAGTGTGCCTGACCCCACCGAGTTGCTCCATTCCCCCCACATGTGCTATCTGACCCCACTGAGTTGCTCCATTCCCCCCACATGAGTGCCTGTACCCACCGAGTTGCTCCATTCCCCCCACATGTGCTATCTGACCCACTGAGTTGCTCCAGCGGTTTGTTTTTGTTCAAGACTCGAGCATTTACAGTCTCTTGCCTCTCATTTGTTCATTTTAAATCTGTGATCAATAGATTTTTGTCAACCTGCTCCTTTGTTAAAGAAGTGGGGCAAAGATATGGAGTGGTCTTAGTGGCGCAGCAGTAGAGTTGCTGCCAATTAACCTACAAACCTGCACGTCTTTGGAATGTGGAATGGGATGGAATGGAATACTTTATTGTCACATGTGACAAGGCACAGTGTAATTCTTTGCTTGCATTCCCAATATATAGAAATAGCGGCCACATACAGCACTGACAAAGTTACAAAGCACGTCGGCTCCTCCATTGCTCTCCCCCCTCTCAGCCCCTTCCCCCACACCGGTTCCTCCATTGTCCCTTGTTCTCTCTCCCTTACCCCCCTTGCTCCCCATTGTCCATTGCTCGTCCCCCCTCCCTCGCGGCTGTCCCCCCCCACGCTCTCATCGACCACCCACGGACCGCGGGTTAACCCGCGAGGCTTCGTTGGCGTGAGGCTTCCCCACCTCCGAGGCCCCATCACCGGGAGGCTTAGCCACTGCCACCAAGGATCCACCGCTTCTGCCGAGGCTTCACAATGTGGGAGGAATCCGGAGCACCTGGGGAAAACGCACACGGAATGGATCACAGCGAGAACGTGCAAACTCTGCGCAGGCAGCACCTGTAGTCAGGATCGAACTCGGGTCTCTGGCGCTGTGAGGCAGCAACTCTACCGTTGTCCCACCGTGCCACAGAATATGCTTCTTACTTTGTTATTTAGTGTAATGCACAACGTATAGTGTTAGTTCACAACGTACCCAGAAAAATCTCAGCCCAGACCGAAAATTACTTATAGCCTTGTCTAAATGACCACCGTCTTCATTTAGTTTCGTTTAGAAATACAGCACGGAAACAGGCCCTTCGGCCACCGAGTCCGCGCCGGCCAGCGATCCCTGCACCTTAACACTATCCTACACATACTAGGGACAATTTACACTTATACCACGTATACAAACCCCAGCCAATCAACCTACAAACCTGTGCGTGTTTGGTGTGTGGGAGGAAACCGAAGATCTCGGAGAAAACCACGCGGTCACGCGGAGAACGTACAAACTCCATACAGACAGCACCTGCAGTCGGGATTGAACCCGCGTCTCTGTCACTGCAAGCGCTGTAAGGCAACGATTCTACCGTTCAGCCCGATCTACTTGTCTTCAAATGCAAGGACAAATGCTGATAAAGAAAATATCAAATTTGGGTTGTCAGTAGTTTGCTTTGGGACATTAGAGCTATTTTGTTGCATTACATTTTGAGTGATCCCAGCCACTGTACTTAATTAGAAGCATCCCCAGCTGAGAAAGACTTGCTCTTGATATCCAGAATTATTTTTGTCCTATCCAATTACAACCTCACTAGGTTCCAGTTCCGTTCTTGCATTTAAAATAAAATTATCGCCATTGTGTTTTGTAATTAATTATTTCAGAAAGGTGGCAATCAAATTTCATAGCTCAGAGGTTTAATTTTACACATTTCTCCAGTTTAAGTAAAAGAAAAATGCTCACTTCGTACCAACGAACCTGTGTTCTACCACTAGATGTTGCTGGTTTACTTAATAACTTGGTACAATAGTGTTCATTTCAAATTACATCAGACATCTAAGAGAAATTAAAAGATAGATACAAAAAGCTGGAGTAACAGCGGTTGATCAGCAGTAATTCAGCTGTTGTGGATGATCAGCTATGATCACATTGAATGACAGTGCTGGCTCGAAGGACCGAATGGCCTACTCCTGCAGCTATTGTCTATTGTCTATTGTCAGTGGGACAGGCAGCATCTCTGGAGAGAAGGAATAGGTGATGTTACGGGTCGAAACGTCAACCATTCCCTCTCTTCAGAGATGCTGCATGTCCCGCTGAGTTACTCCAGCTTTTTATGTCTATCATCGCTTTAAACCAACATCTGCTGATCCTTCCTACTAGAAATTAAAAGATACTGAACTACCTAGCTATCTAGTAATAGGTTGCTTGGACTTCCACCCAGAATCATTCTCTATATATAACAATGCATGCGCACATTCACACATTTTGTTTGGAGATACAGCATGGCAACAGGCCCTCTGGCCCAATAGGTCCACGTAGACCAGATTAGGTTCACACTTGTTCTATGTTATCTTGCCTTCTCACACACTCCTGACAAACTAGGGCAATTTACACAGTCCAATTGGCCTACAAACCCGCACATCTCCTGGATGTGGGAAGAAACTGGAGCACCCGAGGAAACCCGCACGGGCAGAACATGGAAACACCACACAGACAGCACCTAGGGTTAGGATAGAACTCGGTTTCTGACATTGGGAGTCAGGATCGAACCTGGTGTTATAGAGTTATACAGCAAGGAAACAGGCCCTTCGTTCCAACTTGCCAACTCTGACCAACCTGCCCCATCTACACGAGTCCCACCTGCCTGCATTTAGTTCATATCCCTCCAAACCTATCCAATCCATATACCTAGCCAATTATCTTTTAAACGTTATGAAAGTACCTGCCTCAACTACCTCCTCTGGCAGCTCATTCCATACACCCACCCTCCTTTGTGTAAAAAATTTCCCCTCAGCCATGTGATTAAATCTTTCCCCCCTCACCTCGTCCTCCAAAGAAATCACATACTTCTGTAACTTCTTAAATGTATTGATTTTTTTAATCATTTACATTACTGTTTTGCTTCAACATACTTTAAAGCACCAGTAAAAAGAGTTGTCCATGCACCTGCACTGCTTACACAAGCCTGTGCACCATATTCCTTTAGTACTTCACTAAACTTATATGGTAACAGTGGGATGAGATTTATTTGTGTTTCATTAAGTGCATGATAAATTGTTAATATTGGCTTCACTGAATGTTCACTGTCTTGACAGAAGGTGTCTATATTTGACAATAAGGCATTGATATGTTATGTAATTGCTTGCTAAATTAATCTTTGTCGGTGTTGGGGGAAGTCTGAGGGCAAACACTAGGTGCAGCCACACTCTCAAAATAGCTGGGTGAGAGCGCTTGGATTCAGCTGGAAAAGCTGTGCTGTAAAACTGCAAAACCTGTTCCAACATTTGCTGACTTCCAAACTACAAACCAGTTCAGTTTGAGTTTAGTTTATTGTCATGTGTACCAAGGTACAGTGAAAAGCTTTTGTTGCGTGCTAACCAGTCAGCAGAAAGCCAATACATGATTGCAATCGATCCATTTGCAGTGTATAGATACACAATAAGGCAATAACCTTTGGTGCAAGGTAAAGCCAGCATAGGATAGTCTGAGGGTCACCAAAGAGGTGGATAATGGTTCAGCACTGCTCTCTGGTTGTGGTAGGATGATTCAGTTGCCTGATAACAGCTGGGAAGAAACTGCCCCTGAATCTGGAGGTGTGCGCTTTCACACGTCTATGCCCTTTGCCTGATGGGAGAGGGAAAAGAGGGAGTGGCCAGGGTGCGGCTCGTCCTTGATTATGCTGCTGGCCTTGCCGAGGCAGCGCGAGGTATAAATTGAGTCAATAGAAGGGAGGTTGGTTTGTGCGATGGTCTGGGCAGCCTCCACCATTCGCTGCAATTTCTTGCGAACCAGTGCGAGAATTTACTCACTTGTCTTATTACTTAGTTGGATTTGATTTGCAATGCTTTTATAAATGCATAATTCACCATAGAAACCAGGAGTAAAGTGACTAGAGATAAGTAATTACTCGTACAATTATGTGATTTGAAGTTATTGCTAATAATATAAGATATTAAGAAGAGGGATCTGTCACAGCTGGGAGAAATCATTGAAATATTGTATGAGGTGTTGGAATTACACAGCATCCGGCCAAATGGGAAGAGAATACGGACGGCACGGTGAAGCAGCGGTAGAGTTACTGCCTTACAGCGCCAGAGACCCGGGTTCGATCCTGACTAGGGGTGCTCGTCTGTACAGAGTTTGTTGACCCTATTACCTCTATAGGGTATGAACTGGCGTGTCGAACAAAAGACTCTAAACCAAGGTTTTGTATCACTTCTTAAACTAAATCGCAAAACTGATGAGTTGGAGGGGATCGAGGGGATTTACCGCAGTCGCTGCCTCAAAAAGGCTGGCAGCATGATCAAGGACCCACACCATCCTGGCCACACACTCATTTCCCTGCTACCTTCAGGTAGAAGGTACAGGAGCCTGAAGACTGCAACAACCAGGTTCAGGAATAACTACTTCCCCACAGCCATTAGGCTATTAAACCTGGCTCGGACAAAACTCTGAACATTAATAACCCATTATCTGTTATTTGCTCTTTATCAGTTTATCTATTCATGTGTGTATGTATTTATATAATGGTATATGAACACACTGATCTATTTTTGTAGTCAATGCCTACTATGTTCTGTTGTGCTGAAGCAAAGCAAGAATTTAATTGTCCTATCAGGGACACATGACAATAAACTCACTTGAACTTGAACTAGAACTTGGAGTCAGATATTACCGGTATGAATGAATTGGCCAGCTTCACTCCGTTGGTAGGGGGTAGTCTTCTGTGAGCTTCAAACTCAGGTCCCTTCTTCTTGCCATGGTTGTTCCCTCGTTGTCACCCCCGATGTCTCGGACCGCCCTTCTTTTATACTCATTTTCCTTCAATGTTCGAAAGGAAGCCTTTGTTCTAACCCAAGGCTCTCATGATGTTAAAGTCAATCATTTCAAGTTGTCACTCCTCCAAGGGCTGAATAAACAAAACACATCTTCGTTCTTTATCAGGCTAGAGAGTTCTTAGTTGCATTGCCTGTTCATATCTTTTTCTCATTTAAATTTGCAAAATGCCCATTCCAGGCACCTTATCTTCTCAAGGCCGTACTGCCTTAGCCGTGAAGTTACCTTCAGCTCTGCCCCCACCAGATGTCCATGACGCGACCATTTTCACTGCGTTCCTTTGTTCCCCTGGCTCCAGCATTTCGCTCGTCTGTCTCCAGCTAGTAGCATCCTCCCAAAGCCTGTCGGGATACTTGACATCCAGTCCCAGGCTATAGTTGGTCCGTTCTCCCCGTGACCTACATGAGTTTTCTCTGAGATCTTTGTTTTCCTCCCACACTCGGAAGGCGTACAGGTTTGCAGATTAATTGGCTTGGTATAAATTGTCCCTAGTGTGTGTGTGTAGGGTGGTGTTAATGTGCGGGGATCGCTGGTAAGTGCGGACTCAGTAGGCCGAAGAGCCTGTTTCTATGCTGTATCTCTAAACTAAACTGAAACTAAACTAAACTATGTGCGATGAGACTGAGTAATTTTATATTTCTGATATTCATGATTTGTCCAATGACATATTGAACCATGTTGTGGGGCTTGAGCTACATGTAACTAAAATACACAATGTTACCATGACATTTTAGAATCTGTGTATCCTAGCTGCTTGAAATGTTATCCAGTTGCAGAGAACAAATTGTTTGGATGGTAGACCCAGATTTAAGCTTAAATAGTCCACACTTTTTTTCTGAACGCTTTGTGAGTGATGCAATCAAGTATTCAGTAGGTGTGTAGGAATGTTAATGGATAAAAACACAAAGTGCCGGTGGGACCCAGCAGGTCGGCCAGCATCTGTGGAGGGAATGGACAGACGACGTTTCAGGCCGGGTCCCTTCTTCAGACCATTAATGAAGTGTTATTGTATAGGATGTGTAGGAAGGAACTGCAGATGCTGGTTTGAATCGAAGATAGACACAAAAAGCTGCAGTAGCTCAGCGGGTCAGACAGCATCTCTGAAGAAAAGGAATGGGTGACGTTTTGGGTTGAGAAGCTTCTTCAGCTCTCGACCCGAAACATCACCCATTCCTTTTCTCCAGAGATGCTGTCTGACCCGCCGAGTTACTCCTGCTTTTTGTGTCTCTTCCGTGGATGGGCACAGGACATTTACAGCATGGTCATTTTCATTCGAACACATGATGGAAATGCTTTTAAAACTGCTTTTAGTCATTTGATTTAAATAACAGTCATTGATTAATGTCAATTTAATATGCTTAATAATGCATTAAATGTGCTTAATTGTAATTCAATTGGGTATGAAAAGTGATATTAGTCCTGCACATGAATGGCAGGATTCAATCCATATCTTTAAACCAATTATGCAAGTAATATACTCAGCTTTTTGGTCTAGTTTAATCCGGTTTTTACTCCACTGTATGACATTCCTTAATGTGCAAATATGAAGGAAAAATGAATGCAACTGGCCAAGGAAAAATTGGACAATAAAGCTTCCCGAAGGTCAAGTTTAATTTAGAGATACAGTGTGGAAACAGGCCATTTGGCCCACCGAGTACGCGCCGACCAGCGATTCCCGCACACTAACACTATCTTACACACACTCGGGCCATTTTACATTTGCACCAAGCCAATTAACCTACAAACCTGTACGTCTTTGGAGTGTGGGAGAAAACCGAAGATCTCAGAGGAAACCCATAGGGAGAACGTACAAATTTCATACAGACAAGCACACTTAGTCAGCATGAAACCTGGATCTCTGGCGCTGTAAGGCATTAGCTCGACCGCTCCACCACCGTACTGCCCGATGATTCTTATGATGCTTTTTCAGGGAAACCAGTATTCCTGGGGCATTGTATTTTGGAGTAATTTTTTAAAATATTCACTTAAAAGTGGCAATGATCACTATATTACTGCAAAGTAACTATAGTACTATAATCTCACTATATATATAAGGTACTTGTTGACTGTTTTAAGACCATGTTGGCTGCTTTAGGAACATGTTAAATACTATCATTAATGTGTAAAGATTTAAAATACTGTATTAAAGGAGCTAGTGATTAAGGTATAAACTTCAAAGCCTCATTTATATATCAGACAAAGTCAATGCATCTTAAACCAGCAACTGCAGTTCCTTCCTACACATTTGGTCCGCTCCACTATGAAATCTCCTCAAGGTATGTGTATTTTAATGAAGTTCTCCTCCTCTCTAAAGGGGGAGAGTTCTGCAACACCCTCTCTCGCTGCTCCCCCTCTGTGATTATATCTCTCCACATCATTGTCCATATCTCTTATTTCCCTTTTCCATGACGATCAGTCTGAAGAAGGGTCTCGACCCGAAACGTCACCCATTCCTTCTCTCCAGAGATGCTGCCTGTCCCACTGAGATTGGCCAGCATTTTGTGGTGGTGTTGGTCAATTCTCTGGATGCTTTCAAGAGAGAGTTAGATAGAGCTCTTAAAGATAACTGACTCAGGGGATATGGTGAGAAGGCAGGAACGGGGTACTGAATGTGGATCATCAGCCATGTTCAGTGAATGGTGGTGCTGGCTCAAAGGGCCGAATGGCCTACTTTTGCACCTATTGTCTATTGTCTATCTTCTCTTAATCGTTCCTACATTGTACAGGGATTGGACATCAGATGTACTTCAATGGCAATGGAATATTTTGAAAGGGACATGAAAGGCATGATATAAATGTGGTATCACAATGGGCTTGTAATATTTGATTAAGGAACAAATATCTTCACATGTTTTGTTTTTACTTTTGTATGTTTGTAGGTTAATTGGTTTCTGTAAATTGTCCCTAGTGTGCAAGATAGAACTCTTCTATGGGACCAATCTTATACCTCTTGGTAGTAAGGTAGTTTTCAACTCTAAAGAACTGGTGTACTGGTCAGCATGGACTTGGTGGACCGGAGGACCTGTTTCCTCACTGCATCTCTAAAATAAACCAAAATCTGAAATAACTTCCCTTTACTTCTATGAATCTTGCTTTCTGTGTAGATTTGTAATTCTTCCTGGAGTTGCCCCCAGGGATCTGTGGCCCAGGACATTCATCCACTGAGGAGCCTCAACGGGTAGACCAGAGCATATGGCTGCAGTAGGCCTGCTGAATGTGTGGGTGATAGTTTGGTGAATTGATCCCAATGTTTGTGGAGTGGGTCAACCCTAGCCCTTCATAAAGAGAAAGGCACGAGTCGGCGCCTGCAGGGAAATGAGCAGAAGTACGCAGCAGCATTGGTCGGTGTTTGATGGGATGGGGGAGCTGCCAAGTTGGAAATCAACATTCAGTCTGAGGACGTTGGAGGCAGACGGAGGATGGAGTGTTCAGCAACAGGGAACACTTGCTGTTGGCAACGCAGGTGAACTGTTCATACACTCTTCTCTGACACTTGCTGCCAAGAGCTTAGGTGCTTCATTACCTTTTTCCAAAGTTAACAATGTCTTCAGGCTTATTTTGCTCCCAAACACAGATGTATTGTGTAAGGAACTGCAGATGCTGGTTTAAATCGAAGTTGGACAAAAAATGCTGGAGTAACTCTTAAAGATAACGGAGTCAGGGGATATGGGGAGAAGGCAGGAACGGGGCACTGATTGTGGATGATCATCCATGATTACATTGAATGGCGGTGCTGGCTCGATGGGCCAAATGGCCTACTGCTGCACGTATTGTCGATTGTTTGTTGTCTATTAACTCAGCGAGACGGGCAGCATCTCTGGAGAGAAGGAATGGGTGACGTTTCGAGATACTCCAGCATTTTGTGTCTATCTTCGACACGGTTGTATTGACAGCTATTCGTGGAGTGGAACATGACGGAGAGAGAGAGAAAAGATCACACAGAGACAGGCAATGCTCGAAACAGGTTTGTCAGTATTAAAAGAGATGTTGTCGCAGGAGCCTGTTATGATGGGACTGCTGTGTACTGCAGATGTTTTGCTTTCGCCAAGAGGAAGTCTAGTTTTAAAGTAAGTTTGAACTCATTGGGCATTCATGGCCAATTTACAGTACTGATCTCTGACCACCAGTCCTGGCCCGCTGTGTGTCTGATGGCCTCACATTGCAATCTTTTTCCCTTCACCTTAAACCGATGTCCTCTGGTCCACTGGTCCTCCAATCATCTACTCTGGGCAAGGGACACTGTGTATCTACCCCTTCTATTCCTCTCTTCCTTCTTACACATTGATTGTCAAGTCAAGTCAAGTCACTTTTATTTTTATAGCACATTTAAAAAACAACTCTCTTGGACCAAAGTGCTTTACATTGGTGGAGGTACTAACGTTATACAACAGTGGTTCATAGATTAAGTGCATACATAAATACATACATATAGCCCTCCCTCGGTGGATGTCAAGAAATGCTTGAGAGTAAAGATGAGTTTTAAGTCTCGACTTAAAGGAGTCGATGGATGGGGCAGTTCTGACGGGAAGAGGGATGCTGTTCCACAGTGCTAGGAGCTGCAACCGCAAAGGCGCGGTCGGTCGCCCCTGAGCTTGTAATCGTGTATAGTCTTTCCACTGACTGGACAGCACATGATAAAAAAAGCTTTTCACTGTACAATGAACTAAGCTAAACTAAAAGAATGGTTTGGACGGTGATATTCTCAGGAAATGGTTCTGCTGCCTGGACCACACTGGTGGAGAGATACAGAACTCGGCAGTGACGGTCTCAGGATGTATGCCTCGCTGCTGTACGCTGCATAGTCATGGCAACATGAAAGCTCATCTCTACAGCAAGCAGCTGCAGAGCAGCAGGAGGGGGAAGGCAAAGCAAAGGGAGTAGGAAGCATCGTCTACCTTCTCCAGCCGGGCTGTCCGCAGCTAACTCGCGTCACCCCGTCTCACTCGATTCCATCTCGAGAGGTTGTTGAAGAAGGGTCTCACCCCGAAATGTCGCCCGTTGTTTCTCGCCAGAGATGCTGCCAGTCCCGCTGCGTTATTCCTGCATTTTGTGCCTTTGTCGAATTTCAAAAGAGGCAGCTTGCAAGGCCTCCTCAAGAGACCTAAAGGCATAACCATGCACCTCTCAGCATGCACAGCAGAAATCTGTGCGGCCTGACTGACAAGTAACAGTAAGCTCCTAAGTTAGAAAGTTATGTACAGCAGGGTAACCTCATTCAGTCCGCCACACCCAACTTCGCCACTCTATCACACTAATCCTATCTGCCAGCACTTGGTCCGTGTCTTCAGTGCCTGAGTGAATGAATTGTTTATCTAAAGACTTCTTAAATGAAAGCAGCAACCAGAGCCAGAGACCCAGGTTCGAACCTGACCACGGGTGCTGTCTGTGCAGAGTTTGTATGCTCTCCCTGTAACCTGCGTGGGTTTTCTCCGGGTACTCCGGTTTCCTCCCCCACTCCAAAGATGTACAGGTTTGTAGGTTAATTGGCTTCGGTAAAATTGTAAATTGTCCCTGATGTGTGTGGGATAATGTTGGTGTGCAGGGATCGCTGGTTGGTGCAGACTCGGTGGGCTGAAGGGCCAGTTTCCGCGCTGTATCTCTAAACTAAATTAAACTAAACTAAACTAATCTTGGGTCCAGAAGAGATCTATCCCAACCTGTGTGGTCGGGATGGGAAGAGATTGCTGGGGATGCTTTAACTGAGATATTTAAACCCTTGCTGACCACAAGTGAGACTCCTGTTGACTTGAGAACAGCAAATGTGGTTCACCCTTTTCAAGAGGAGCAGCAGGGAAAACTATGGTATTGATACACCCGTGAGCCGAATGGAAAACGTATTGTTTGCTAATTATGTAATTGGAATGGAGACACAAAAATGTTGGAGTAACTCAGAGGGACGGGCAGGATCTATGGAGAGAAGGAATAACCGTATAACGATATAACAATTACAGCACGGAAACAGGCCCTCTCGGCCCTTCCAGTCCGTGCCGACCATTTGTTTTCCCCTAGTCCCATCTACCTGCACTCAGACCATACCCCTCCATTCCCTTCCCATCCGTTTTGGGTCGAGACCCTTCTTCCTACTATATATTTTGTGTTGCTCAGGTTTTGGATTTTCATCTTGGATGATAACATTAAAAAAAACTCGGTGGTTCACATGCAGTTAAATATTTCTTGCTAACTTCTATATATCCTCTGTAGGTCAAGCAGCAAAAAAATAATTTAGGTTGAACTCACAAGGATTCTTCCATTATGAATGGTGTTACACAACTGAAGTCCAGTTCCATTGAAGCCACGGTGTGATCTTCTGTTAGAGCCACAGTATTCATGTGGTTGCCTGAGTAAAGCTTCTGGGCAATAACAATATATGTGGGATGTTGATGGTGCAGCTGAATGTAATTTTTATTTATTGATCGATCGTTCTGGATTTGAGCATTGCTGTCTTTTAGATCATCTGTAGTCCTTCACGATGAGAATTCTGGAATGATGAAACAGGTAACACGTGTATCCATACTGACCTCTTTTTCCTCAGCCTCCTCCACTGTCAGAGTGAGGCCAAGTCCAAATTGGAGGAATAGCATCTCATGTTTCGCTTGGGCAGCTTGCAACCCAGCGATATGAATATTGAGTAAGAAAGAGCTGCAGGTGCTGGTTTTAATCAAAGGTAGACACAAAATGGTAGAGTAACTCAGCGGCAGCATCTCTGGAGAGAAGGAATGGGCGAAGTTTCGGGTCGAGACCCTTCTTCAGGGGAGGGGGCGGGGGCGGGACAAAGATAGAATGTAGGCGGAAACAGTATGGCTAGTGGGAGAAGTGGGAAGGGGAAGGGCTATCTGAAGTTAGAGAAGTCAATGTTCATACCGCTGGGGTGTAAACCACCCAAGCAAAATATGAGGTGCACCCAAACCACCCCCTCCCAGGTACTTTCCCCTGCAACCGCAGGAGATGCAATACCTGTCCCTTTACACCCCCCCCCCCCCCCCCCCCCCCCCCCCCCCCCCCGTCAACTCCATCCAAGGACCCAAACAGTCTTTCCAGGTGAAGCAGAGGTTCACTTGCACCTCCTCCAACCTCATCTACTGTATCCGCTGTTCCAGGTGTCAACTTCTCTACATCGGCGAGACCAAGCGCAGGCTCGGCGATCGTTTTGCTGAACACCGTCCCTCTTATGCCCTTGTCCTACTTAGGAAACCTGAACGGAAACCTCTGGAGATTTTGCGCCCCACCCAAGGTTTCTGTGCGGTTCCCAGAGGTTTTTGTCAGTCTCCCTAATGGTTGAAAGTGGTTTCCGCTTCTTCTATAGAACATAGAAAAAGCGGAAACCATTTTCGACCATTAGGGAGATTGACAAAAACCTCCGGGAACCTCCGGGAACCACACGGAAACCTTAGGTGGTGCGCAAAGTCTCCAGAGATTTCCGTTCAGGTTTCCTAAGTGGGACAGGGGCATTAACCTACCTGATCTCCCAGTGGCCCTGCACTTCAACTCCCTCTCCCTTTCCCAATCTGACCTTTCTCTCCTGGGCCTCCTCCATTGTCAGAGTGAGGCCCAGCACAAATTGGAGGAACAGCACCTCATATTTTGCTTGGGTAGTTTACACCCCAGCGATTTGAACATTGACTTCTCTAACTTCAGATCGCCCTTGCTTTCTCTTTCCATCACCTTCCCTTTCCCAGTTCTCCGACTAATCTTACCATCTCCACCCACATTCTATATTTGTCCCACCCCCTCCCCTGACATCAGTCTGCAGAAGGGTCTCGACCCGAAACGTCGCCCATTCCTTCTCTCCCGAGATGCTACCTCACCCCGCTGAGTTACTCCAGCATTTTGTGTCTATCATCGACATGAATATTAATTTCTCTAACTTGAAGTAACCCTTGCATCTTCTCTCTCTCCGCCCCTCCCTCACCCTAGTTGTCCTACTAGTTTTACTGTCGTCCTGCTTAGTTTCACTGTTTGTAGCCAACAATGGACCATTGTGGGCTCCACCTGTCCTTGATCATCATTGCTGGGTTTGATTTGTTCTTTACATTCCTCTCATTCATTTTATTTTGTACCTTTTCATACCTCTAGTTTCCGTCTCCCCCTGACTCTCAGTCTGAAGAAGGGTCTCAACCCAAAACATCACCTATTCCTCTTTTCCAGAGATGCTGCCTGACCCGTTGAGTTACTCCAGCTTTTTGTGTCGATCTCGTGGAATGATGAATCTGATCCTGAAAGATGGGAGTAGAGCAGTGGAACCATACCAGAGAGAGAGAGAGTGAGTGAGAGAGAGAGAGAGATAAGTATTCAAAGCTTCAATTAACGTGAACCAGAAGACATGTTAAGAATCGTTGAGGAATCGTTTGTCATGAAAGGAAATTAAGCTTCTTGGGTGCAGCGTCAGTAATGTTGATGAAGTGAGAGTTCAACTGATGCCAAAGGAATCCTGAAACTTAATGAAGCATCAACACAAACAATTAAGAGTTGTCATTTGGTCTTGTGATAAATGAATGATGCACTTGAAGCACAGCAAACACGATTCCCGCAGCCGTTGAAGGCGTAGAAGGGATTCATGAGTAATACATTGCGAACAAATGAAGATTGTTAGCTGAGAGGCCATGCATTCTGAAGAAGCTTAATGAATGTGCAATGTAATCAACAGCACCAAAGTGATTAGAATTGGACAATAAGTAAAGACATTACACAGAAACAAAGCCCCTAGGAGCTCCTGAGTTAATGGGATTGGATTTAGAGGATCAGTCCTCAACCATTGTTCAGAAAAACAGCTATGTGAGGCGAGAGATGTTTCAGTATGTTTATTTTCCATACTTACCTGGCTTTTTACTAGACATTCAAATTATACGTGGCTTTTTATTTGGAAAATTACCGAATAGTGAAAGGCCTGGAGAAGGTGCATGTGGAGAGGATGTGTCCACTAGTGGGAGAATCCAGAACCAGAGGGCACAGCCTCATAATAAGAGGATGTACCTTTAGAAATGAAATGAGGAGGAATTGCTTTAGTCAATGGTGAATCTGTGGAATTCATTGCCACAGAAGGCTGTGGTAGCTAAATCAATGGATATTTTTAGACGGAGATTGATATATTCTTGATGAGTACAGGTGTCAGAGATTGTGGGGAGTAAGCAGGAGGATGGGGTTGAGAGGTAAAGATAGATCAGCCATGATTGCATGGCAAAGGAGACATGATGGGCCAAATTCTGCTCCTGTAACATGAACATGAACTTTTCTCTAGACTGTGAAACATTGAAAGAAAAATGGTTAACTTGTGTCTCAACTATTTTAGAATTTAAAATTCAATCGTTTAAGTACAATAAATAATTTAATATCTTTCTAAGTTGACTGAGAACAAATGCAAAATATGTAGGCTTGTGTTAACTGGGTTAATCATTTTCTAGGTAAGGGGACCTCGACTGTGCAGTACGGTGGCGCAGTGGTAGAGTTGTTACCCTACAGCGCTTGCAGCACCGGAGTCCCGGGTTCGATCCCGACTACGGGTGCAGTCTGTACGGCGTTTGAATGTTCTCCCCGTGAACTACGTGGGTTTTCTCCGAGATCTTCAGTGTCCTCCCACACTCCAAAGGCGTACAGGTGCTGGCTGTTAGTGATGAATTAATTCTTACAACATTTTAATTACTCCTGGAAATATCTTTTCCACTCACAGTTGATGAACTATTCCATTCTGGATAGACTTGGCTTGTACTCGCTAGAATTTAGAAGACTGAGGGGGGATCTTATAGAAACTTACAAAATTCTTAAGGGATTGGATAGGCTAGATGCAGGAAGATTGTTCCCGATGTTGGGGAGGTCCAGAACAAGGGGTCACAGTCTAAGGATAAGGGGGAATTCCTTTAGGACTGAGATGAGGAAAACATAGAAATTAGGTGCAGGAGTAGGCCATTCAGCCCTTCGAGCCTGCACCGCCATTCAATATGATCATGGCTGATCATCCAACTCAGTATCCCGTACCTGCCTTCTCTCCATACCCTCTGATCCCCTTAGCCACAAGGGCCACATCCAACTCACTCTTAAATATAGCCAATGAACTGGCCTCAACTACCCTCTGTGGCAGAGAGTTCCAGAGACTCACCACTCTCTGTGTGAAAAAAGTCTTTCTCATCTCGGTCTTAAAGGATTTCCCCCTTATCCTTAAGCTGTGACCCCTTGTCCTGGACTTCCCCAACATCGGGAACAATCTTCCTGCATCTAGCCTGTCCAACCCCTTAAGAATTTTGTAAGTTTCTATAAGATCCCCTCTCAATCTCCTAAATTCCAGAGAGTATAAACCGAGTCTATCCAGTCTTTCTTCATAAGACAGTCCTGACATCCCAGGAATCAGTCTGGTGAACCTTCTCTGCACTCCCTCTATGGCAATAATGTCCTTCCTCAGATTTGGAGACCAAAACTGTACGCAATACTCCAGGTGTGGTCTCACCAAGACCCTGTACAACTGAAGTAGAACCTCCCTGCTCCTGTACTCAAATCCTTTTGCTATGAAAGCTAACATACCATTCGCTTTTTTCACTGCCTGCTGCACCTGCATGTCTACTTTCAATGACTGGTGTACCATGACACCCAGGTCTCGCTGCATCTCCCCTTTTTCTAATCGGCCACCATTTAAATAATAGTCTGCTTTCCTGTTTTTGCCACCAAAGTGGATAACCTCACATTTATCCACATTATACTGCATCTGCCAAACATTTGCCCACTCACCCAGCCTATCCAAGTCACCTTGCAGTCTCCTAGCATCCTCCTCACAGCGAACACTGCCCCCCAGCTTAGTGTCATCCGCAAACTTGGAGATATTGCCTTCAATTCCCTCATCCAGATCATTAATATATATTGTAAACAGCTGGGGTCCCAGCACTGAGCCCTGCGGTACCCCACTAGTTACTGCCTGCCATTGTGAAAAGGACCCGTTTACTCCTACTCTTTGCTTCCTGTTTGCCAGGACTGAGGACTGAGATGAGGAAAACATTTTTCACAGAGAGAGTGGTGAGTCTCTGGAATTCTCTGCCACAGAAGGTAGTTGAGGCCAGTTCATTGGCTATATTTAACAGGGAGTTAGATGTGTCCCTTGTGGCTAAAGGGATCAGGGGGTACGGAGAGAAGGCAGGTACAGGATACTGAGTTGAATGATCAGCCATGATCATATTGAATGGCGGTGCAGGCTTGAAGGGCCGAATGGCCTACTCCTGCACCTATTTTCTATGTTTCTATTCAAGCAACTATTCTCACCTGAGTCTCCCTCCTCAGCATCAAACTGTTTCTCATAGAACAGTTACAATTTGGAACCAATGCTGAAGCAAATAAACTTCAGGGCAGGTTTTGGAAGCATTGTGTGATTTAACATTGACTTTACCCAGTGTATATTGCTTGAAATTATTTCTAGGTGATTTATTTCTGTTCAATTAAGTACATTATCTGTAGCAAATGAAAATGCTGTCTCACAGTGCTGGAATCTTGAGAATTATTTATAACAACACCCCATTAAGTTTTGCAAATTAATCAAATTTTTTGGTAACATTGCACATCCTTGCACAGCCAACAATCATATAGATGAGTTCCATGTACTAGCACTATACCAACTTGGGTTATAATCACGTTTGATTAATACGTTTTTGAAATAACGTGTTTTGTCCTTTAGTACCACAGTTCAGGTTTGTTTTTAGCTTAGAGATACAGCACAGAAACAGGCCCCTCGACCCACCGGGTCACCGCCGACCAACATTCCCCGCACACCTACACTATCCTACACACACTAGTGACAATTTACAACTATACCAAGCCAATTAACCTACAGACCTGCTTGGCTTTAGAGTGTGGGAGGAAGCCGGAGCTCCTGGAGAAAACTCACGCGATCCAAGGGATATTGATTGAGATGCTGAGGAGTGGGGGTTGGGGGTGGGAGAAAACTAGAAGGGAGGAGTGGCAGGACATAGCCTGGAGAATTATAGGTGGATACAGGTGAACGGGGTTGAAGGAAACATGGTTGTCACCTTCGGTCAGGCTGTTCCTCATGGTGTCACCATCTGCAAATTCCCCTCCATTCTGCTGACCAGTCTGACTTGGAAAATATATCAGTCTTTCTTCATCATCACTGGCCCTAACACTGGAACTGCCGATGAAAGGGTTGCCATGGGAGCATGTTTCCCACAAGAACTGTAGCGTTTTTAGAAGGCAGCTCACCACCATCTCCTCAAGAGCGAAAAAAAAAGAGCTATTTTTGCTGACCTTGCCAGCGTGGAATGTGGATGGAGTCAATGGTGGGCAGTCTGGTCTGTGCGATGGACTGGGCTACATCTGCAACTCTCCATCATTTTCTTTTGATTGTGTTAAAACAAATATGAGCCTCATGCCTCCTGTTTCTTCAATTCATTCGCAGCAAGCATTTGTTTAAATCATCTCAGTATAAGATTGGTTTTCTTCCACCCTGACCTTGAACAATCAGGGTTTGTCACATGCAGCAGCGGAGACCGAAAATACGACGTCGCTTCGGATTTCATGCCTCTGATTTTCCCCGGTATTAGACCATATCAGGGGTTATGGGGAGAAGGCAGGGGGGTGGTGATGGGAGGGAGAGATACATCAGCCATGATTGCATGGCAGAGTAGACTTGATGGGTCAAATTGCCTAATTATGCTCCTATCACATATGATCTTATGTGATGCAACTGGGCCAAGGGGTGTGGTAGACATAACTACATGTTGAGTTGGTGGGGATGGACCCATTCTCCAAGCTCAACTTTCATCTGATTAGGCCAACGGACTGCATGGCCAGACCCCATTGGACTGACAGGGTTGCAGCCTGTTGAGGGGAGTCTCCACTGATCCCGGCCCTGCTCATCCCCGAAGACCTGAGGAGCCGCTGGTGACGACACAGACACAGGGCCACGCGCGGCGGAAGCTCTCAGATTGCCGCACGGCCAGTTGCCAATGGGTAGCCAAACCCCAACTGGTAGCCGGCCGTGGAACTAGGCCAGCCCGCCGAGAGTGGGTCCGAGGCTCCTCTCCTGCTCGCCCCCGGAGACCAGGAAGCAGAAGTAGGAGACCCTTCATTTTCACCCAGAGAGTTGTAAATTTGTGCAATTCTCTGCCACAGAAGGCAGTGGAGGCCAATTCACTGGATGTTTTCTCGAGAGATATAGCTCTTAGGGCTGAAGGAATCAAGGGATATGGGGAGTAAGTTGGAACGGGGTACTGATTTTGGATGAACATTTTGAATGGCGGTGCTGGCTCGAAGGGATGAATGGCCTACCCCTGCACCTATTTTCTATGTTTCTATGTTTCTTCAGGCTGATTGTAGTGCAGAGGAGAATGTGGGTAACCAGGGAGAGGCAGGGTAATGTGTGGCAAGCAATAGGTCGGCATAGGTGAGGGGGGGGGGGGGTTGATAAGCAGATGGTTGGAACAAAGGCCAGAGATAAGAAGAGAAGGTTTGACCCTGGTTCAAAGAGTTGTGGATTGGGAAGAAAATAGCAGGAGGGTGAACATTAATGATAGCTCTCCAGCACTTTAAAATATCTTTTGTATATGGTCCAGAAATTTGGAGAACTGCAGGAGAACAGTGATTACTGCTGACTGGTAGACCGTGAGCTTTGTGCTGGGTTTGAGGTCTTGATCATCGCACTATTTTCCACAAATATGGTCCATTTTTCATCCAAACCTTGCTTGTTCAGTTTTCAGGCTCTAGGACACAATGGGATGTGAAGAGCTGTCTCATTATAAAACAATGTTAATGTGAAGAAAGAAAAAACATTGGGGATATACTGGTCTCCTGAATTGTAATAAAAAATAATGAATTCTGTATGTTTACGAAAATTGCTGATATTCTTAAAAACGGCTGTATTTGAAAAATAATGAACTGAATCACCCTACCACAACTGGAGAGACGCCCTGAGCTACTATCTACCTCAGTGGAGACCCTTGGACTGTCTTTGATTGGACTTTATTGCCTTTATCTTGCACTACTCGTTATTCATGTTTTTCCCTCATCATGTATCTACGCACTGTAAATGGCTCGATTGTAATCACCTTTGTCTTTCTGCTGACTGGTTAGCACGCAACAAAAGCGTATCACTGTACCTCTGTAATAATGACAATAAACTAAACTAAACTCAACTCAAATGACACTGATTTGACCATCAAATCTTCTATTATTTTTAATGGTAGAGGATGGGATTTTTCTTTCATTCTAAATTTGCTTATAATTATTTGCATCATCAAACTCATTTGAATCCTCACAAGCAGAGAATGACATTCATTCATAAATGGACGTGTTAAATTAGATAAGATGCTTGTAGAGTAATTTTTGGAGTCACATGATTTTGGCATCTTGGGCTTCCTGAAGGAATGTAGACCTTCATCATAAGGGTGGCACAATGGAGCAGCAGAATAGTTGCTGCCTTACAGCGCCAGAGACCAGGGTTTGACCCTGATCTCGGTTGCCGTCTGTGTGGAGTTTGCATGTTCTCCTTGTGGGTGGGTTTTCTCTAGATACTCCGGTTTATAGACAATAGACAATAGGTGCAGGAGTAGGCCGTTTGGCCCTTCGAGCCAGCACCGCCATTCAATGTGATCATGGCTGATCATCCCCATTCAGTACCCCATTCCTGCCTTCTCCCGATATCCCCTGATTCCGCTATTTTCAAGAGCCCTATCTAGCTCTCTCTTGAAAGCATCCAGCCTCCACTGAGGCAGAGAATTCCACAGGTTTCCTCCCACATCCCAAAGATATCCAGGGTTGTAAGTAGGACAGACTGGGTAAGGGTGCTGACCCAAAATGTTGCCCATCCATGTTCTCCAGTGATGCTGCTTGGCCTGATGAGATACTCCAGCACTTTTGATCCTTTTGTCTAAACAACTGCAGTTCCTTGTTCCTACGCTTCTACGGGTTTGTAAGTAATTGGCTGCTGTAAATTGCCTCTAATGTGAAAGGAGTTTAGATGCGAAGGTGGGATTACATAGATTTATGAATGGATGATCAATGGTCGACGTAGACTCATTGGGCCAAAGGACCTGTTTCTATTGCTCTAACTATTTGTCAGTCTCTCTTTCTTTCCAAAGACAGGCAGGTTTACAGATGAATTGTGGCTTCTAGAAATTGGCCCTAGTGTTTTGGGATTGAATTGAGATTAACACAGAACACGTGAATGGGTGAACGATGGTCTGTGTGAACTCGATGGGCCAAAGAGCCTGTTTCTAAGCTAGACTCAAATAAACTTTACAAATTCTGCACAGTATGTGTCTGGCTCCTCTGTTTTGATTTCCACATAAGCTAAGCCAAATAAGTAATTTTTCATTTGTAGATATGTCAAACATTTGCCCATCTTAAACAAGGCAGCATTTACATTCAATCTTGAAAATAATCTTTCCTGGACAAAAGTGACAACACGGTAATTGTCATCCCTTATTCAAACATTTCTCCGAACAGCTTGACAGAGGTAAGATAAAAATAGTTAGATCTATGGTAAAATTAATTGGATCTTGGCATTTTAAATATTAACAATAATTTGACTGTCAACCTGTCTAGGTTATTTAAGATATAAATATGGAATAAATGAAAGAGACATATTAATGATGAGGTTATAAAATTCTACTTTGTACATATTGATGACTACTCCCAACTGTACATCATTTGATTTAAATACAGATTGCTCCTTAATTTGTGAGCTTTCCCTTCCCCTTTACCCTCCCACCTCACAACTCTCTAACAGCAGGACTAATGAAAAAACAATCCGTATAAATTTAACAGGGCAGCTGCTTGATACTTTCTTCACTGTTGGCTCACTTGAAACCGTTGCTGAAAATTGTGGAGTTATTACACGTTAATGAACAAACTAATATTTTAACTGATAGTTCTAACTCTCTGCACCAAGTCCACAAGAAAAAGAAAACAACAGCACAACAAATTTGCCAGGAATGTGCTTGAAAATATCGTAACTATAGTTACGTGTATTGCCATCATCTATTCACAGCAACATCTCAGATATGAACATGAAGATGGGTGTAAGAATTTTCATCAATGCTTTCGATATCTTAACTTTTATACGAGCAATTAAATGATACATTGATATTCCAAATCCCATCTTTCCCATCTTGCACATTTTAATTTAACGGCGGCACAGTGGTGCAGTGGTAAAGCTGCTGTCTGTCTTACAGCTCCACACACCTGGGTTCGATCTTGACTACGGGTGGTATCTGTAGGGGATTTGTACGTTCTCCCCGTGACCACATGGGTTTTCTCCGGGCGCTCGGGTATCCTCCCACACTCCAAAGATGTACAGGTTTGTAGGATAATTGGCTTTGGTAATTTGTAAAATTGTCCCTAGTGTATAGGATAGTGCTAATGTATGAGTGATCAGCGCGTACTTGGTGGAATGAAGGGCCTGTTTCCACTCTGCATCTCTAAAGTCTAATGTGAAGTCTAAACTTCTGTAGGAAGGAACTGCAAATGCTGGTTTATAGCGAAGATAGACACAAAGTGCTGGAGTAACTCAGAGGGTTAGGCAGCATCTCTGGGGAAAATACTTTTTGGGTTGAAACCCTTCTTCAGAAAACTTGTTTGCTGTGAATTCAGTTCTGGATCCAGAAGCTGTTATCTGCCAACATTCCCATCAGAGTTTGAACATCTGTCACTTGCTCTTGTATTGTAGCAAATGTTTTCCAAAATAATTGCATAATTTACTGATCCAGGACTTCATGAGAATCGTAACAGAAGAAATAACTTTAATATATACCCTTTCAGAGTGCAACATATCCCTTCACAGTAAATGTACTTATCTTTGAACTACCATTAATATTGGAATGCAGAAATTGGAATAATCAATTAGCACAAATAAATGTCCCCAAATGATAATCAGGTATGTGATCAACAGTTTATTTTTGGCAATGTTGGACGGCACTAAGCATGAAGTGGCAACATTGCAGTTGGGATCCTTCTTCAGACTGCAGAAGGCTCCTGACTTGAAACGTCACCTATCCATATTCTTCAGAGATGCTGCCTGACCCGTTTAGTTACTCCAGCACTTTGTGTCTCTTTTTGTGATGAAGTGACAGCTAATTAAATCATGTCCTTAGGCAGCAAATAGAAGAAAATCTATACGTTTCTGACTTAGGGGCGGCTCAGCGGCGTAGCAGTAGAGTAGCTGCCTTACAGCACTAGAGACCCGGGTTCGATCCCGACTACGGGTGCTGTCTGTACGGAGTTTGTACGTTCCCCCGTGACCTCGTGGGTTTTCTCCCGGTGCTCCGGATTCCTTCCACAATCCAAAGACGTACAGGTTTGTAGGTTCATTGACTCTGATAAAGATGGTAAATTGGGTGTACCCTGGTGTGTGTAGGATAGTGCTAATGATGGGGATCAATAGCCGGTGTGGACTCGGTGGGCCGAAGGGCCTGTTTCTGCGCTGTACCTCTAAACTTAACTAAATTAAAGCTTTTAAAATGGTAAAAAATCAAAGATGCTTTAAAATAAATTTAAACAAAAATCTCGATTAAGTTAAAATATTAGTTTAAATAATTTTTGAACATTTGTAAAAACGCTTTCAGGGACTTTGCCATTAAACTTCCCCCCGAAGCCCTTGCAGCAGCTGCTTTAAGGAGAAGCTCCACATCTGCCACCTTGGACCTGGCGTGGCATTCTGTGGCAAGTGGAACACCTACCACAGAATGTTGTGTGTAGTGTGTTGCGCTGCAATGATACTTCTGGCTGGGTTTCCACATTCTTGAACACATTTTCAGATTCCCAAAGTTAGAGTCAATGACGGTGAATGCTGACAGCTTGCCTGCAAAAGGGACCTCGTCGGCCTTCAATGCATGAAATAATGGGAAATTAAATACTTTCTAATGCTATTAATGTTCCACTCAATTGCTCTTCTTAGATATTTCAGGTGCGCTGAGGCAAGGTGAAAACAGCTTCCCTTAACCACAATTTCTTTCACTAAAATCTGACAAGTTGTGAGATACTTAAAGAGTCAAAGATAAATCATTGGATGTTTCTATTTGCCTGGAAGGAACATTTTTCCATTAATTCGTAAAGTGAGGTCAAGGAAACGAGAAGGGCCTTTGATGCACCACTGTAGAATACGCAGAATCTTTCGATAACCAAAACGTTGACTGGAAACTCAGGAAAAACAATACACAGAATTGCAGAATTGACAAAGGCAAAACAGTTATAATGGGTGAGACAAAGGCAAAACAGTTATAATGGGTGAGACAAAGGCAAAACAGTTATAATGGGTGACTTCAATCTACATATAGATTGGGTTAATCAAATTGGCAGGGGTGCTGAGGAAGAGGATTTTTTGGAAAAGTATGCCTAAATCAACATGTAAACGAGAGAGCAGGCTATTTTAGTGGTTTTTGAGTAATGAGGAAGGGTAATTAGCCGTCTTGTTGTAAAGAGTGACCATAATATGGTTGAGTTCTTCATTAGGATGTGACATTGTTATTCAGAAACAATGTTCTGAACTTATAACTTTGAGGGTATGAGACGTGAATTGGCCAAGATGACTGGCAATTAATTCTAAAAAGGGTTGACGGTGGATATACAATGGAAGACATTTAAAGACTGCATGGATGAACTACAAAAATTGTTCAAGTTTGGCAAAAGATAAATCGGGAAGGTAGTGCAATAACAAGGGAAATCAGGGATAGTATCAAAGCAAAGGATTGCGTACAAAGCCAGAGGACTGGGAGAAATTCAGAGATCAGCAGAGGAGGCTTACAAAGGGCTAGAACAAAAATAAACTGACTGCAAAAGTTTTATAGATATGTGAAGAGAAAGAGGTTAGTTAAAACAAATGTAGGTCCCTTGCAGTCAGAAACAGGTGAAGTTTGATCATGGGGAACAAGGATATGGCGGACCAATTGAATAACTAACTAAGGAAGACATAATCTGCCTGAAATAGCAGGGGACTGTGGGTCACCAAATTGTTGGGTAAATTGAATAGATTAAAGGCCGATAAATCCCCAGGGCCAGATAGGCTGCATCCCAGAGTACTTAAGGAAGTAGCTCAGGAAATAGTGGATGCATTAGTGATAATCTTTCAAACTCTTAGATTCTGGAGTAGTTCCTGAGGATGGCGGGTAGCAAATGTAACAAGAAGGGAGGGAGAGTGAAAACGGGGAATTACAGACCAGTTAAACATCGTGGTAGTGGGGAAACAGAATAGTCACATTGGACAAAGTCACATTATTTACAAAAGGTAAATCATGTCTGACGAATCTTGTGGAAATTTTTCGAGGATGTAACTATAATAAGGGAAGAAACCAGTGGATGTGGTATATCTGGACTTCCAGAAGGCTTTCGACAAGGTCCCACATATTCAAACTATTTAGGGGTTCAGTATTGATATAGAGACTGCTGGCAAACAGGAAGCAAAGAGTAAACGGGTCCTTTCACAATGGGGGGGTACCGCAGGGCTCAGTGCTGGGACCCCAGCTATTTACAATATATTAATGATCAATATCTCCAAGTTTGCGGATGACACTAAGCTGTGTAGGAGGATGCTAGGAGACTGCAAGGTGACTTGGATAGGCTGGGTGTGCAAATGTTTACGTGTGTTATCCACTTTGGTGGCAAAAACAGGAAAGCAGACTATTATTTAAATGGTGGCCGATTAGGAAAAGGGGAGATGCGAGACCTGGGTGTCATGGTGTCATGGTACACCAGTCATCAGTGAAAGTATGTTAGCATAGCACACTTCAGTTGTACAGGGTCTTGGTGAGACCCACCTGAGTAGTGCGTGCAGTTTTGGTCTCCAAAAGGAAGGACATTATTGCCATAGAGGAGTGCAGAGAAGGTTTGAATGTTGTCTTATGGATAGACTCGGTTTATACTCTCTGGAATTTAGGAGATTAAGAGGGGATCTTATAGGGGGTTGGACAGGCTAGCAGGAAGATTGTATGTTGGGGAAGTCCAGTTTATAAGGGGAAATCCTTTAAGACCGAGATGAGAAAGACTTTTTTCACACAGAGTGGTGAGTCTCTGGAACTCTCTGCCACAGAGGGTAGTTGAGGCCCAGTTCATTGGCTATATTTAGAGTGAGTTGGATGTGGCCCTTCAGAGGGTATGGAGAGTACGGATTGATGAATGATCATGAATGGCGGTGCAGGCTCGAAGGGCTGAATGGCCTACTCCTGCACCTAATTTCTATGTTTCTATGTTTCTATGAACTTTAGTTTTGTTTGGAGATACGCTGAAACAGGCCCTTGGTGTCCTAGACAAGTGTCCAAAAGAGTGTTTTATTGTCAAATAGATAGAACAATGAAATGCATGACTTGCTATGTAAACATAGTACACTGTAAACAATATAATAAACAAGAGCGAGTGAAAAAAAGTCCAGTGTGTATATATATATATACACATACAGAAACTCATATATATATATATATATATATATATATATATATATATATATATATATATATATATAGATAGATCACTATACATATATATATATGTGTGTGTGTGTGTACACACACATATATGTGCAGACATACATACACTCAAAAATAACAATCAATACTGTTGCAATAATAACAATAATAGTCTATGTAGTTCAGAGCTTATTTGAGGTTGCAGTGTTTAATAACCGAATGGCTGTAGGGAAGTAACTGTTCCTGAACCTGGACGTTACAGTTTTCAGGCTCCCGTACTTTCTTCCCGATGGCAGGGGTAAAATGAGTGTGTGTCCAGGGTGGTGTGGGTCTCTGATGATGCTGGCTGCCTTTTTGAGGCAGCGATTCCAGTAAATCCCTTCAATGGTGTGGAGGTCAGAGCTGCTGATGGACTGGGCAGTGTTCACAACTTTTTGCGGTCTTCTTCACTCCTGGGCGTTCAAGTTGCCGAACCAGGCCGTGATGCAACCAGTCAATATGCTCTCTATTGTACACCTCTAGACGTTCAAGAGAATCCTCTCTGACTTACCAAATCTCTGTAATCATCTCAGGAAGTAGAGGCATTTATGTTCTTTCTTTATAATTGCATCAGTGTGCTGGATCCAGGAAAGATCTTCGGAAATGTGCACGATCAGGAATGTGAAGTTTTTGACCCTCTCCACCATCGACCCATTGATATAAACAGGATTGTGGGTCCTCATCCTTCTTCTTCCAAAGTGCACTATCAGTTTATTGGTTTTACTGATATTGAGGGCCAGGTTGTTGTGCTGGCACCATTTAGTCCATCGGTCAATCTTACTTCTATACTCTGACTCATCACCATCTGTAATTCGTCCCACAACGGTGGTGTCGTCAGCGAACTTGAAGATAGAGTTCGCACTGTGTCCGGCTATACAGTCATGAGTATAGAGTGAGTAGAGCAGGGGGCTAAGCGCGCAGCCTTGAGGTGCTCCCGCACTGATTGTTATTGAGGATTGTCCATTGTATTTTCAAAAAAATAAAATGGTTAAATATTTTTCTTGATAATTAAAATGTTGAAGTCATATGGGAGACTGCACAAGATTCAGAGCTGCTTATTGCTAAAACTTTGTGGGGAAACAAATTGTGTTTCAAAATACAAAGTGCAGGAGTAACTCAGCAGGTCAGGCAGCATTTATAGAGGGATTGGATAAGCAACTTTTCGGGTCGGGACACTTCTTCAGACTTCCCCCTTTCATTTTACAGGGAGAGCGTGAAGTAAGGTCCCGACCAGAAAGGTCGCCTGTTCATTCCCTCCACAGATGCTGCCGGACCCGCTGAGTTCTGTGGTTTACTCAAGATTCCAGCATCTGCAGTTCCTAATGTCTCTAACAAATTCTACTTAGTACTTCATCAATTATTCATCTGGGTGGTTTAATGCTTCCGACATCATATAATGCTTGAAAAATATTTTAAAAGTATTTCCTGAATCCTTTCTGTTGTAAATGGACCACAGCCCTGCAATTTGACCAACAATGGGTAGGACAGGTTTGGAGGGATATGGACCAAACGCGGGCAGGCGAGACTAGGGTAGATGGGACATGTTGGCCGGTGTGGGCAAGTTGGGCCGAAGGATCTGTTTCCATGCTGTATCACTTGATGACTCTATGACTCTATGACGAAGGAACTGTGGAATGCATTCATTAATGTAACTGCTTAATGCAATTCAAATGTTTCACGTATATGAAAGGATTGTATAATATGTGATAATCAGTCGTGAGGACAGCAGAATCGAAAGGGCCTGTCCCACTTGGCGATTTTTCCGGCGATTGCCGGCATCATTGACTGACATATCAGGTCACCGAAAAATACGCGGCGTGATGCAGTGTGACGCAGCGTGATGACGTATGATGCGCGGTGTTTTTTCAAGTGTCGCAACATTTTTTTTGTCGTCGCTGGATTTTGAAATGTTCAAAATCTTTTGGCGACACTGACATGACTCCGGCAGTCGCCGAAAAAATCGGCAAATGAGACAGGCTCTTAAAAGCTCGGCATGACTGAAAAGTTCAAGGTTTAAGAACACGTTGGTACAAGTGAATTTACAGAGATTATTCCCTCAAGTTAAAAAAATCGCAAGACAATGTATCGTGTTCTTTTATATTTTGGGGATATTGCTGGCTTGGTGTGGGAAATATTGATTTGAAATTGAATTTAGAATTCGAGGAATTATTATCCTTGCTTCTTGAATCAAAAATGATTTAAAGCCAATTCCATTCAGACAACATTGCCAACTAACTTTCAGGTCAGCTTAAAAGTAATGATTTTCAAAGTGTGGTAGACTTTGTGAATAATGACACAATCTCATGTGCCCAAGAGATAATGTCAGCTACTAAAAATAAGAAGTGTTCTTTGCAAAAAAAAAAAAAAACAACTTCTTGTTCATAATTCAGCAATATAAATTATGACATCAGTATTGACACATAAGAGACTGCGGGTGCAGGAAAATTGAGGAAAAAACTAAATGCTCGAGGTCAAAATGGTATAAGTGACACAGCGGTAGAGTTGCTGCCTTATTGCGCCAGGGAACCGGGTTGAATCCCGACTACGAGTGCAGACTGTATGGTGTCTGTATGTTCTCTGCGCGGCCAATGTGGACAGAAGGGCCTGTTTGCACGCTGTATCTCTAAACTAAATACAAAATGGTCAGGCAGATTCCACGGAGGGAAATGGACGGGCCACGTTTCAGATTGGGGAGCATTCTTCAGTCTGAAGAAAGGTCCTGATCCTCCAGGGATTCTGCCTGACTCACTATGAGTTCCTCCAGGAGTTGCTCCTAACCTCAATATTAATGCATGAATGGAAACACGGGGAGGGAGTTTGCAAGGGTGGGAGTTGTGATGGGGGAGATTGAGTGGTTGAAGATTAGTACAGGTGTCAGAGGTTATGGGGAGAAGGCTGGAGAATGGGGTTAGGAGGGAGAGATAGATCAGCCATGATTCAATGACAGAGTAGACTTGATGGGCCAAATGGCCTAATTCTATTCCTATCACTTATGACTTGTGACCTTATTAAATGGACTGAACAAAGTTTTGTGATCAGAAAGTTCAAAAATTCAGACGACTGCATTTTCTAAATCGAATTAAAAGGATCAGGTTACTTTTTTGGATTTGATTTCCCAGCATTTCTTATTGATAATCAGTTTGACCTGGGTGGTTATAGACTCATAGATTCCTTCAGTACAGAAACAGGTCCATCAGCCCAACACGTCCATGCCAACTAAGATACTCCCATTTGCCCGCATTGCCACACATCCCTCTGAAATGTTCCTATCCATACCTGTCACAAGGTTGGCATTGGACTGAGCAAAATGCCAAGAGGAGGATATGAAGGAAGGCAAATGTAAGCAGAGGTAGGTGTTTTGTTGTTGAAAAAGGTGTGGCAGTGACGAGGGAAATGGGGAGATTGAAAGGAGGTTAGAAAGGGCCTTGAAACATAAGAAACCCGAGAAGAGGCCAAGATTTTGTGGTTGGAATTGCTGCCATTGCTTTGCTGGCTGGTGGTGTCCATCCAAGTTCCATTTCAAGCTGCAAAGTGAGCTGGTTTCAAGGCAGGTTTGGTTTGAGTTAACACCTTTTACTTCCCAGCCAAGCCAAATATGTCCCTTTATAAATGGATTGAGATTTCCTCAACAAATGCAGAAAATTAAGGTTTATAAAGGTGCAAATAAATCAGTTCGGGATGTCCCTGGACTTCAGCCCAGCGAATAAGTGGTCTAATCTTTCCCTTGATTTACTGTAGACTTACAGCATGGAAACAGGTCCCTCAACCCACTGTTCCACGCCAACCCGCGATCACCCCGTACACTAACACTATCCCACCTATTAGGGCCAATTTTGCAGAAGCCAATTAACCTACAAACCTGTGGGTCTTTGGAGTGTGGGAGGAATCCCACGCAGTCACGGAGAGAAGGTAAAAACTTCGTACAGACAGCACCCGTAGTCAGGATCGAACCTGGGTCTCCGGCGCTGTAAGGCAGCAACTCTACCGCTGCACCACCATGCCGGCCCGTGTACAGGGTCTGTAGGCCCATTGAACACAAAGCAGATGGTGACAATGCAGATAATAAATTCTGTTCATTTTATTAGGATCACTCTTTTTTTTAATGGTTTTAATTATTTATAAAAGTGTCTCTATATTTGTTGTTTTTATAAAAGAGTTCTAACATTAATTCTATTTCAATTTTTATTGATTTTAAATATTTTTGCATGTCAAGCAGCCTAGGCGGAGTAAAGCAGCAGTTTGGTCTTTTCCACAGCATGTTCCATTTAGTTAGTTTAGAGCATGCAGCCTGGCCCATACAGAGCGCTTCAGCCTCCACCGAGTCAGCGTCGACAAACATTCCACGGCGTACACTAGTTCCATCGACACACAAAGGACAATCCACAGAGGCCTCATGTGACCTACAAGCTCTGGACAATGCAGAATCTGAAAGTTTTAAGCATGTCAAGCAAGAGTGTGGAGAGACAGGTCCATATCAATAAGATCTATGCCATCAGAAACTTAGCCCAACTGAATTAAATGATTGAAATAATTATTTATTAGATGATATAAAATTTACAAATAAATCTCTTTGAATATTATTTATGAGTAATTCAAAGGCCCTTAGTCAATTCCTCATGTCAATTTTAGTTTCGCTGATAAAGGAGATCTACAGCAAAAAATGGTGATGCCAGTTTTGCAAATTAAAGATATACCAACAAAGCACATAAACTGATTCATATGAAGGAACATTAAAGATTTACTCTTATTAAAGAATTAAAGAATTAAAGAACCTTCAGGCAGAAATACTGGAATTCAAGAACCTTCAGGCAGAAATAAACACTCTGAATATTCTTTGGTCCAGCACTGAGTCAAGGGGTTGCTCTGTCTGCAGCTAATGTTGATCAATATATTTGACTATTGGACATTATACTGTGAGACCCAGGCAATTGATCGAAACAACTTTAACTTTGGTGAGTTTGAAAATATGCATAACTAAAATTGATTCTATTTGATGTGTTTAAATATCAAAGCTTGTTTTGAAATTAAAGAATAGAAGATATTTGTTTTGAAGGTATAAGGGCTGTAACGAGGTAGACTGGAAGATCGGGGAATTCATCCCTAGCATATGAGCAGTCCATTCAAGTGTCTGATAATGGTGAATGGACTTGATGGAGTGGATGCGGAGTGGGTCTAGGACCAGTGGGTGGGTCTAGGACCAGAGGTCATAACCTCAGAATAAAAGGACGTTCCTTTAGGAAAAAGAAGAGGAGGAATTTCTTTAGTCAGAGGGTGGTGAATCTATGGAATTCATTGCCACAGAAGGCTGTGCAGGCATGTTAATGGATATTTTTAAGGCAGAGGTTGATAGATTCTTGATTGGTATGGGTGTCAGGGATTATGGGGAGAAGGCAGGAGACCTCGGTGTCCTTGTACACCAGTCATGGAAAGTAAACATGCAGGTACAGCAGGCAGTGAAGAAAGCTAATGGCATATAGGCCTTCATAACGAGAGGATTTGTGTGTAGGAGTAAAGAGGTCCCACTGCAGTGAATAGGGCCCTGGTGAGACCACATCTGGAGTATTATGTGCAGTTTTGCTCTCCTAATTTGAGGAAGGACATCCTTGCTATTGAGGCAGTGCAACGTAGGTTCACGAGGTTAATACCCGGGATGGCGGGACTGTCATATGAGGACAGATTGGAAAGACTGCGCTTGTATTCACTGGAATTTAAAAGGATGAGAGGGTATCTTATAGAAACAAATAAAATTATAAAAGGACTGGACAAGCTAGATGCAGGAAAAATGTTCCCAATGTTGGGGGTCCCGAACCAGGGGCACAGTCTAAGAATAAAGGGGAGGCCATTTAAAACAGAGATGAGAAAAAAAAATGTTTCACCCAGAGTTGTGCATTTGTGGAATTCTCTGCCATAGAAGGCAGTCGAGGCTAAGTCACGGGGTGAATTTAAAAGTGAGTTAGTTAGAGCTCAAGAGGCTAGCAGAATCAAGGGGTATGGAGAGAAGGCAGGCACGGGTTACTGATTGTGGATGATCAGCCATGATCACAATGAATGGCAGCACTGACTCGAAGGGCCAAATGGCCTCCTCCTGCACCTGGTTTCTATGTTTCTATGTAATGAGGTTAGGGTGGAGAGATAGATCAGTCCATGATTGAATGGCGGAATAGACATGATGGGCTGAATGGCCTAATTCTACTCCTATCACTTATGATCTTAGCTGGACAGCGGAGAAGAAGGTGTTCTGAATCTGATGCTGTGTGGTTTTAATCGTCAGTATTTACTATCATGATGTTACAGAACCACTTGGGTGTCAGTAGTCCTTGATTAAGTTGGTTCTCACAATAGTATCTGTTCAATGGTAGAGGGGCGAAGAGAGAATGATCGGGGTGTGAGTGGTCCTTGATTATGTTGGTTAGCATAGTAGTATCTCCTGTTAGATGGTAGAGGGGTGAAGAGAGAAAAATCGGGGTGTGAGTGGTTCTTGCTTACGTTGGCCATCATAATAATAGTTTTAGATGCACATTCTTATTAACACAGGGCTAAACCTGTTTTTTATCATGGCCCGTAAAGTGAAACCTTTGAGTCAAAGAATGACAGAAGAGATTAATGTCTCCAGGACCTTTCTGCAACCTACGGGGTTGGATGTGGTGGCTGTGCCATCTAATACACACCATTTTAATAAAACAGGATTAAGCCACTTAAGTTTTTGTCTCTCTTTGCCTCATGAGGCCCACCATTAAATATTGAAGTGGGGAGACATATCCGAGGGCTTTTCTTTTCTGTCTAAGAAGGATTGCAGCTCTGAAGAGAATCGCACCAGTTTTATAAATCAGGGAATGTGTCATTATGGCGTGATGATATTGCCACGCCAGGATGTGATTAATGCCAGTGGTTGGTCTGGGTTGTATTTGCAGACCAGTGGCCGAATGCTGCAGCGTGCAATCTCTGGCAACATAAAGCCAATGTTCATGGCATTTGCTTTCACAGCTCATACCTAGCATTTACTTATTATCTCCATGGCAACCTGTGAGTGCTAAATCTGCGTAAGAAATCCATTTACTTCTTTCAGATGGCAGCAATATATCTGCCACATAAAAGAAATTGTGGCTCTTTTATTAAAAAGAATAAATAGAACATAGGCAATTTGGGATTTATTTATTGCATGGGTAAATACTTTGGTGATAAACAATGTGTCAGTGAAGCAAAGATAGACACAAAAAAAGCTGGAGTAACTCAGCGGGTCAGGAAGCAGCTCTGGAGAAAAGGAATAGGTGACATTTCTGGTCGAGACCCTTCTTCAGACACTTTTCTTCCCTTTCAAGGAAGAACTGGAGGGCTTTAAGGCCTTCCTGGTGGGGGATGGAGGGGTAGAGTGACTGAATGTCCATAGTAAAGATGAGGGAGTGGGGGGTCCAGAAAGCAAAAGTCATTCAAAACAGATTGTCTTCAAGTTTTGTTATGATTTTTAAGCAGGCTACCTATCGCTTTAACCGTGGTTAAGTACATTCAACTTTATCCATTCACGGTGTGCATGAGAGGATGATAAAATGAACAATGCAGCCCTTGCAAAGGAGAAATTATGGTTCCAAACCCATTTAACACCCAACGACCTTTTAACATTCCTTCAACAAACAGTGCAACAACATTTCCCTAGGCTCTGAGAACTTGCTAAACCAATTGTGCATGTGTATTCATTTTTTTAAAAGTCTGTATTGAGATTCTCCACGCTGCTCCACATTCTGAAGATAGACACAAAAAGCTGGAGTAACTCTGGAGTTAGCAGGTCCCGGAGAAAAAGAAGAGATGCGGCCTGACCTGCTGAGTTACTCCAGCTTTTTGTGTCTACCTTCAATTTAAATTGAACTATCATCTGCAGTTCCTTCTCACACATCTTCACCACACTTGGCCCTGGCCACTGAGAACAAGCAACCACTGCAGGCAAAGTATTGTAGGAAAGCAGTAAATTTACTTTAAACTATACAGATACAGAGTGGAAACAGGCTCTTCAACCCACCGAGTCCGCGCCGACCAACGATCATCCCATACACTAAAACTATACTACACACTTGGGACAATTTACAATTTTACCAAAGCCAGTTAACCTACAAACCTGTATGTCTTTGGAGTGTGGGAGGAAACTGGAGCACCCAGAGATGTTTTCTGGTATAAAAAGGCCCCATTGCAATGTTTTAAATGCACAAAAAGCTTATTGCTTGTATAACTTTATTTTGGGAGTGAAATTGAATCTGGAAGGGTTGTCTTAGGGTGAAGTTTTCAATAAAATGCTTTTTTTTTAAATTGTGTATTTTTTTTAAAAAGCTGCAACATATTTGGTGCAAAAGGCTATTATATTTGTTCGTGGTCTAATCTTTTAACATCTGAATACTTTTGAAAGTATTCCAAGTATTCTTGTAACGTTTTATCTGCTTGTCTATTCCTGTAAAATGCTATGTTTTACCAATTCTGCTGTTTGTTTCCATATTGAATTTATTCATCAATCCTAACAATTTACAAAATAATACAACAGATGATCTAATTGAGGAATAGATTTACTGGATGTTCTTAGTTTAATAATTACAGGAACTGAAAATCTGCAACAAAGAACCTTTTGCATACCTAATTTAAACAGTCATACATTAACATTTAAAGAGCAATTCATTGAATTGTCAATTTTCTGAAGCCGAATGAAGGTTAGCTCTTCTGACTACACTAATCCTCTTCTTTACCTGGTAATTGCTGTTGAGAATTTTTCTTTTACATCACAGGCCTAGTCATCCTTGGGGAGTACTGAGACCTTTTCTGTTCATGTATTGATCAGAGCTTTTGAACAAGACTTCTCGCCTTAATCTGAAAATCCACTGGTGCAATTTATTTGCTTTCCTGATGGTCACCGATCTTTTTTTTTTCATAGCTGAAGTTGCTAATTTTAGCTCCTGGCGTGCAAATGATTGCAAATGCTGTTGTTGACCTTGAGAAAGACGTTCCACTCTTCTGATTACTCGTAACAACTCTGGAATAATTTGTTGTCGGTTTCAGAGGTATATTTGGAAAACCCGAGAGCAGTTTCCGCAAGTGAGAGCTGAACAGATCCCAGGGGGATTTGATTATTTCTGTGGGCTGGCGGTGAACAGGGCAAACATAATTGATTTGCATCAGCGATGAGCAAATATAAACTCGTTCTTCATCCATAACGTGAATTCTGCATATTATTCCGGTAAACCAAAGGCTCTGTGCTTAATATATGGAAACAAAATTGTGGAGTGACTCAGCGGGACAGGCAGCATCTCTGGAGAGAAGGAATGGGTGATGTTTCGGGTCGAGACCCTTTATACTTGATAATTGGAATTGAGTTTGAAAATTTATTATTTGGTACTATTGCCTGTTTTTGTGAAAGGGTAGGGAGGGGAAGATATGGCTCATGGTGGAAAATGTCAAAGGATGATGTTCTGGATGCAGAGGCTGGTGGGGTGAAAAGATAAGGACCAAGGAAACTCTATCACAGTTCTGTCTAGGTGAAGATGTGGTGAGGGCAGAAGTGTGGAGAACGGAGGAGATGCAGGTGAGGGCTCCCTCAACCTTAGTGGTGGAAAGCCATCCTTCCTGAAATAGGAAGACTTCTTGGATATCATGGAGCGAAAGGTCTCATTCGCGTCGGGGTCTTCTTCAGAATCAGATCGAAGAAGGGTCCCGTTCTGAAACGTCACCCATCCTTGTTCTCCAGAGATGCTGCCTGTCCCACTGCATTACTCCGGCACTTTGTGTCTATCCTTCATTAACCTGCTGTAGACCAGGCAGCAATCAACTTGTAGACCCTGCTGCTATATATCCCTTCCATGTGTTCCTCTCCTGCAAGTACCACAAGCAAATGAGAGATAATCTCAACTCTCCACGTCTTATATGCCCTGCCTGAAGACAAATGGTAACCTCCGGCAGGAAGGATCAAATAATCTGCCTGCTACTTTTAACACTGAACTCAAGGGAGGCTCCATGCAACTCAACCGTGAAGCCACAGGAATATTATCAGAGACCTTCTTTTGCATTAGTGAGTCCTGCTACCCATGCATTAGAAAGCCTGCAGCTGCTCCCACAGAGCCACCCACGCCCAAACTAGCAATGTTAATCGGGCTGTGAATCCCATGTGAGCTCAACTGCTAAATTTCAAGACTAGAAATCAACTTTTACAATGTATAATCTAGCTTTACTCACCTCCAGCTCTTCAACTCCCCCCCCCCACCACCCCCCACCCCCTTTCAGTCTGAAGAAGGGTCCCGACCCGAAACGTCACCCATCCTTTTTCTACAGAGGTGCTGCCTGACCCGCTGAGTTACTCCAGCGCTTTGTGTCTATCTTTAATCTGAGCAGGCGTTCCAGAGCATGGGATTGATGGTTTTGTGCCAAAGTTTCCTTTATCCTGAAGTACATCAACCCTGAAACTGCTTGAGAGCCACTTAATTAACTTGGAGATAGATGAACAATTTTCCTTGAAATGACTTCAAACACTTGACGTGTTTGTAAATCAGACATAATTTGCTGCACTTTATTTGCCAACCAAAGTGTCTTGTATTAACAATGTGAACCACAAACTGAGTGTTTGTCTCTGGGTTAGTTTGTGTGCTAAAACAATCAATTTTCAATATTTAAAGCGGAACTATTTGCACATTCATTTTGATTCCGTACAGATTTGGTGAGGATCCGTTATCAGCCAAGTAGCAGGATGTGACAGAACACCTAATCATTTGTCTGTACATTGACCTTTTTACAATTCCAGTAGTGAATAATTTTAATGCTTCACAAGGTTAATTGAGTTCACATTCCAATCTCAATATAGGGGGCAATAAATGTAGAAACAAGGAACTGCAGATGCTGCTTTGTACACGAAAAGATACAAAGTGCTGGAGTAACTCACCGGGTCAGGTAGCATCTCTGGAGAGCATGGATAGGCAACATTTCAGTCTGAAGTTCAGTTTAGTTTATTGCCACTCGTACTGAGGTACAGTGAAAAGCTTTTGTTGTGTGCTAACTAATCAGGAGAAAGACAATACATGATTACAATCGATTACAATCGAAGAAGGGTCCCGATGGAAAACTTTACCGATCCAGGTTCTCTGGAGATGCTGCCTGACCCGCTGAGTTACACCAGCACTTTGTGTCTTAGAGGGCCAACAATACCTGGTTGAATTATTACCATTCTTGTAAATTAGATAGAAGATAAGAGCATAGGTTTAGTTTAGTTTAGAGATAAAGCATTGAAACAGGCCCTTCGGCCTACCGAGTCCACATAGACCAGCGATCCCCGCACATTAACGCTATCCCACACACATAAGGGACAATTTACACATACACCAAGCCACTTAAGGGCCTGTCCCATTTACGTGTCCTTGGCACGCAAATTACTCGACCTCGTCATCGCGTTGAGGCACACGGGCATCGTATGGCCGTGCGGGCTGGTCCCACTTAGAAGCATGGAGGGGTGTATAGTTGTGCGCGACATCGCGCGGGCTCCGAAATCTTCGCGCGCCAACAGCCTATCGCATAAATGACGGCCAAAGTGGGACAGGCGCAAGACCCTGGCGCGACTCAATGTCTCACCTCCAACAGCAGCAGAAGGACGCAAACGATCACCAAACTCAGCCTGGGACTCACGGCCGTTGTGGTCCGGATCCGCCCGCACTTCTACTCCCAGAGCGGGGCCAAGAAAATTGAAGATAAACACAAAATGCAGCCATCTGGAGCGCATGACGTCATTTGAAGATGGACACAAAATGCTGGAGTAACTCAGCGGGACCAGCAGCATCTCTGGAGAGAAGCAATGGGTGACGTTTCGGGTGAAGACCCTTCTTTCAGACTGAAGAAGAGTCTTGACACGAAACGTCATCCATTCCTGCAAACTCCGTACAGTCGGGATCGAACCCGGGTGTCTGGCGCTGTAAGGCAGCAACTCTACCGCTGCGCCACCGTGGTCGCCCATCACATTAACATTCTACCATCTTCATCAGGCACCCAATTGGTGGACGGGGGGTTAATAGAAAATGTTAATTGGAATTCATTTCGTATGCACAAACAGTTACAGTGGTGGGTCTTTAACTTGGTGCAAGATGATCTTGGGCCTATCCAAGCTAATGCAGACAACACGACAAATTTATGCTGCCTGCACATTTATGCATCCAACACTAACTACACCACTGAGTAGTTTATCACCTCAGCATGGAGCCCCATAATCTGAGTGGGTGGCATCAGCTGAGATTTCGATGCCTAAGGCAAACCCGTGCTTCTTAAAGTGTGTAGGAAGCAGCATCTCTGGAGAAAAGGAATAGGTGACGTTTTGGGTTGACACCCTTATTCAGGCTGAGAGTCAGGGGAGTCAGGGAGAGGGAAACTAGAGGTATGAAAAGGTACAGAACAAATCATAGAGGAAACCAATGATGCAGGAAAGACAGAGCCCACAATGGTCCATTGTTGGCTGTGGAAGAGGTGATAACGAAGTGATACAAACAGTGATGCTACCAAGACGACTATGGTGGGGGGGGGGGGGGGGGTACTGAGTTGTAAGTTCTGAGCCTCTCTCCTCTTCACAAAGTGCTAGAGCAACTCAGCAGGACAGGCAACCTAAGTGGATGGAATGGACAGGCTACGTTTCCTGACCCAAAACATCGTCTGCCCATTTCCGCCGCAGATGCTGCCCGGCCCATTGATTTCCGCCAGCATTTTGTGTTGTACAGCATCTGCAGTTCCTTGTGTCCCCATCCTCTTCACTAGCAGTCCTTTAAAACTCTATCTCAATCCCTTCTCTTTAAACCAAAGCGCTAGCTTTTAAAGTTTTCAATCCTTCAGTCGACCTCAATGGACTTTCCATTTCAGACTTCCATTGCAAAAATGCATCAGCTATTTTCCATTAATGACACAATGATTAATGCACAAGGATGTTGCTGAATAATCAACGAGGAGACTTAGGGCGGCATGGTGGTGCAGCGGTAGCGTTACTGTCTCACAGCGCCAGAGGCCCGTGTTTCATCCTGACTACGGGTACTGTCTGTACGGAGTCTATACATTCTCCCCGTGACCTCCTGTTGTGCTGTGAAAACGGAGAGGATGAGATGGCGTTTCTTCCCACAGGCCATCAGGACTGTAAACTCTTATCTCACCAGGGACTAATTTACTGTACTCATTTATTGTACTTTACTGTTGTGTCTTTTTAAAACTGCTGTTTTTTTTCTAATATGTAAATACTGATTCTGATCTATTCTGTTCTGTAGTTTTCTGCACACTCCGCAGGCATTGCCACTTTCCTTTCACTGCACATCTTGCATGTGTAAGTGACAAATAAAGTTGACTTGACTTGGCGACTTGGCCTGCAAGGGTTTTCTCCGACATTGCAAAGATGTACAGGTTTGTAGGTTAATTGGCTTGGTATATCCCTAATGTGTGTAGGATAGTGTTAACATGTGGGGATCGCTGGTCGGTGCAGACTCGGTGGGCCGAAGGGCCTGTTTCTGTGCTGTACCTCTAAACTAAACAAAAAAAATGTGAGGTTATATTGGGTTATTGGATCAAAAGGCTGATGGATAGAAGTGATACTTCGATTGTACCATTTTATTCAGGCATCTCTCTTTGAATCAGATAGTATTTGTGTTCAATTATTACCTCCCCACTTTTCCTTTTATATTATATTAATTCCAGTTCTATTTTTCACAGCTCACATGGTGATACTGGGATGATAATTATTTGCAATCACAATTGCTCTATTTTTTCTAACAGTTAGCAATACAATAGCTGGTCTACAGTCAGTTATGTTTCAGGAACACTGAAATTTGCATTTCGAATCGTTGTTTTAACGTTCTCTCTCTACTGAAATGAACAAACTGGTAATTAAGCTTTAGGAATGCTCATTTTTTAAATGTGCAGCTCTTGATAACCCAACTTAATTAGCAATAACAAAAAACTGCAGTCACAATGTAGCTGTAATATTATTCCTTCAACTCAACTCAACTCAGACAGTCACAAAGCAATGTAGGCAGTGTGAATGTAAAGAGGAAACAGTCATTAATCTGTTCGTGGCGTACGCTATCGAAATCTGAAAGAGCTGAATGTTAGCAGAATTTTTTTTTTCTCTAACTAGGACTGCAAGTCATGGTGACATCTATGGAGGAGAGTCACAAGCATGAGGAGAATCACAATCAAACACAGGAGTAGAGTTAAAAGAGCTCAGGTGAAGCAGACTAAAGTGGGGCCATGTGACAGGGGAACAAGTGCTCTGTTGTTCTCTAGACGAGCCTGACTGTAAATAATAAAGCAGTGCGGAACGGTGGCGCAGCTGTAGAGTTGCTGCCTTACAGCGCCAGAGACCCAGGTCCAATCCTGACCGCGGGTGCTATCTGTACGGAGTTTGTACGTTCTCCCCATGACCGCGTGGGTTTTCTCTGGGCGCTCAGGTTTCCTCCCACACTCCAAAGACGTGCATGTTTGTAGGTTAATTGGCTTCGGTAAAATTGTAAATTGGCCGTAGTGTGTAGGATAGAGCTGGTGTACAGGGTGATCATTAGTCACCTGGAATCGGAGGGCCGAAGGCCCTGTTTTCGCGCTGTTTCTCGAAAGAGGACTGGCTGACCTTTGTTGCCTTCCACCACAGTGAAGAATGCTGTGGTGGATGTTTGTGTTGAATCTCATTGTGTATTGTGTGTTCTTTTTAAGTGTATCGCTGCTGGCAAATTCATTTCACTGCAGCTTTGGGTGCACGTGACGAATAAAACTGACTTTGACTTAGACCCTGACTTTGACTTTGAGGACTAACGAGAACCAAAAGAAGAAAACGGGCTTTGGAATTTGATTGCACTGGGCATTATTGTTTTTCCAACACTGCTCAATTCAAAATTGGCTTTCAATAACATCATTTAAACTCTAACCAGCAAAGACTCAACTTGTTGAACCTTTCCTCATAAGGCAATATCTCCATACTGGGAATCAATCAAGTTAACCTTACATAGAAACATAGAAACATAGAAAATAGGTGCTGGAGGAGGCCATTCAGCCCTTCGAGCCAGCACCGCCATTCATTGCGATCATGGCTGATCGTCCCCAATTAATAACCCGTGCCTGCCTTCTCCCCATATCCCTTGATTCTACTAGCCCCTAGAGCTCTATCTAACCCTCTCTTAAATCCATCCAGTGATTTGGCCTCCACTGCCTTCTGTGGCAGGGAATTCCACAAATTCACAGTTCTCTGGGTGAAAACGTTTTTTCTCACCGCAGTCTTAAATGGCCTCCCCTTTATTCTAAGCCTGTGGCCCCTGGTTCTGGACTCGCCCAACATTGGGACCATTTTTCCTGTATTTAGCTTGTCCAGTCCTTTTATAATTGTATATGTCTCTATAAGATACCCCCTCATCCTTCTAAACTCCAGTGAATACAAGCCTAGTCTTTTTCATCTTTCCTCATGTGACAGTTCCTCCATCACAGGGATCAATTTCGAGGTAGTTCTCTGAACTACCTAGAAAGATAAAAATCTTTTCTCAAATAATGTGTCTAAAATTCTTCAAAGGTCTCACCATTGTCTTGTACATTGGGATGAAGACTTTCATATTCTGACCCCCTTGAAATATAAGCCAACATTCCACTTTTCTCCTGCGCCTATGCTCCAGCTTTCAGTGTTTCTTGGACAAGAATCCGCAAATCCCATTCTGCTGTGGCTTTCTATTTGAATAATTACCTTTTTAATAATTCCAAAGTGAACAATTTCACATTTGCCCATATTAAACCTCACTTGTCAAAAGCATTGCCTATTATAGGGTGGCACAGTGGTGCAGCTGGTAGAACTGTTGCCCAACAGAGCCAGAGACCCAGGTTCGATCCTAACCTCGAGTGCTGTCTGTGTGGAGTTTGCACGTTATCCCTGCAAGGGGAGCGGGTTTCCTCCGGGTGCTCCGGTTTTCTCCCACATCCCAAAGACGTGTGGATTGGTAGGTTACTTTGCTTTTGTAAAATTGCCCCTAGATAGAACTAGTGCGAACAGGCGATCGATGGTCGGTGTGGGTGGGCCAAAGGGCTGTTTCCATGCTGTGTGTCTAGACATACCCTTTAGTTATCTCTCAGTCAACTGTCTCCTCCTCACAGCTTGCCTTCCCACCTACTTCTGCTGCATCTATCAACTTGGCCACAATACATTTACTTCCTCCTTCTAAATCAATAATATATACTGTGAACAGCTAGAAAGATAAAAATCTGTTCCTTATGGTTTTCCACTTGCTACAGAATGCCAAACTTGAAATGATCCTTGCATCCTTAATCAGGGTTACCCATCCCTCAATCCATATTAATATATTACCTCAATGAGATCGTCTCCTGTATAGCAATCTTTTGTGTGGCACATTGGCAAATGTTTTGTTGAAAATCCATATCCAAATATATTATATTCACTGGCTTCTTTCCACCCAGTCCACCTAACCTCAATGAACTTTCAAATATTTGTCAGACACGATCTTCTCACGATGAAGCCACACTCAATATGATTCATGAGATTATGATCTTGCAAAACGTTGGTTGGGGCGGCATGGTGGCGCCGAGGCAGAGTTGCTGCCCGCGCAAGAAACCCGAGTTTGATCCTGACTACTGGTGCGGTCTGTACGGAGTTTGCACGTTCTTCCCACAACCTGGGAGCTCTGGTTTTCTCTGGGAGCTCCGGTTTCCTCCCACACTCTAAAGGCTAACTGGCTTGGTAAAATTGTAAGATGTCCCCTGTGTGTGTAGGATAGTGTTAATGTGCGGGGATTGCTGGTTGGCGCGGACTCGGTGGGCCGAAGGGCCTGTTTCCGTGCTGTATCTCTAAACTAAACTAAACTGAACTAAACAAATAGAATGCCGTTACCTCCTTAGTCACTTAATCTAAGTTTTTCTCGTAAACGGTTCGGCTCACTGTAGTATAACTACCAGCTTTTTCCATCCCATTGTGTTTTAATGCATTTTTTTCCCTATCCGCTTGTACTTCCCGAAAATCAAGATTTCTGGTAGATTATGCCCATTTCATCTATTGTCTCAGTAATCGTTTCTTTTTTAGGAGTGTCGCTAGCTACCAAAGATTCAAATCCTGAAGAGTTACTGGTATTAGTGAATGGACAGTTTTTTTTTCCCCAGGGTTGGGATATCCAGAATAAGTTTAAGGTGAGAGTGGTGACATTTAATAGGAAACTGAGGAGAAACATTTTCACACAGAGGGTGATATGAACATGAAATGAATTTCCAGTGAAGTGATTCAGGCAGGTACAATAACAACATTGAAAAGACATTTGGACAGGTTCATCGATAGGAAAGGTTTAGAGAAATACGGGTCAAATGCAGACAAATGGAACTAGCTTAGACAGGGCATCTTGGTCTGCATGGACAAGTTTAGTTTAGTTTTGACATTCAGCGTGGAAACAGGCCCACTGAGTCCACACTGACCAACCATCACCCGTACAGTAGTTCCGCCCTGCACACGAGGGACAACTGGCCGATTAACCTGCACTTTTTTGGAGTGTGGGGGAAACAGGGAGAAAACACATGCAGGTCACAGGGAGAACGCATAAACTCCATAAAGACAGCACCCGAGGTCAGTATCGAACCTCGGTCTCTGGCGCCGTAAGGCAGCAACTCTACCGCTGCGCCACTTTGCTGACAAGTTAGGCCAAAGGGCTCGTTAACTTCCTAGTTAGCCATGGTCGGTTCATCCACCCTTCAGACACATTTGTGCTCATTTAGACATTATTTAGCTGGGAGACACAAATTATCTCCTGAAATTCATGCCACTCTCTCCTTGTTCCTATATGGTTCTCCTTATTTAAACTGAGCATTGTGGTTTTCACTCTCAAGCTGAATATAAAATTCCATTGGGCTGTGTCACACGTCCAAAGGGATTTTTTTTTTTTCCCACTCAGATCATTTATTAAACCAGTCTTGTTACACACCATCAGTTCCCAGGTGGACTCTGTAACATTTTCTCTCAAATCCTATCCCAAACGCATTCTATGAATTCATCCTCATAATTGCCATTTCCTGTTTGATTAACCCAATCTACATGAAGGTCCCTCCTGATTAATGCTCTACTTTTGCAAGCCCCCATTATTCCTTCCTTTACACTTTTTCTATCATGTAGCTACTCTTTGGGGGCCTCAACCTCCTAACCCAACAGTGTCTCTATCTGTCTCTTGCTCTTTTTTTTACATCCACCCACTTCTGAGCCCAGACTACGTCTTACAATTGTACTTATTTAGACTTTAGAGACACAGCGCGGAAACAGGCCCTCGGCCCACTGAGTCCGTGCCGACCAGCGATCCCTGCATGCCACCACTACTCTGCATGCTAGGGACAATTTACAATTTTACTGAATCCAATGAACCTACAAAAATAGTGTGGGAGGAAACCGGAGCACCCGGAGAAAACCCATGCAGTCACAGGGAGAACGTTCAAATTTTGTACAGACAAGCACCCGTAGTCAGGATCGAACCCGGGTCTCTGACGCTGTAAGGCAGCAACTCTACCGCTGCACCAATGCCGTCCCATTTCATCTCTTGTTAGCAACTCCTCTCAACCACAATTTCCTCTCAGTCTAATAATCAAACATCTTTAAGTATTGAGCTCCTTGCTTTAATCTCCTTGCAACCATGTATGTGTAAAGGCTATCAAATCATATCCGTTTATCTCCACTTGTGCTGCTAAATTTATTGATTTTGTTTCAGATACTGCATGCATTTCTATGGAGAGCTCCTAAATGTTGTCTCTTTATCACCTTTTCTTATACTAACTACATTTGTTGGTTCGATTTTGCGTTTGGCCGATTAGTTTTATCCATCATGACTTCAGTGGAGTCAGGCACAGAACAAATGTAGCACCATGCCCTTAAGCTTGGCTTACATGTAAAACATGTTTGCACACAAGAAGCTACAGGTCCACCACTGATTTTCCAGCACCCTTGGTTCCAGAGCCTTTCTGGATTATCCGTGTTGCCGGACCAACAGAGGTCACGGCCTTGGGGGGGACTGAGATACCGGCCCGCAAAGTCGGCCACGGAAGTCGGCTGTGGGAACGAATCTGCTGGCACTGGCCGGGCAGGAGTTCCAGAGTCCCGGCCGCAGGGGGCAGATTCAATCTGCCGATCGGTGCCGAACTCCCGGTGAGGTCGAGATCGCCAGCCTCACCTAGGCGCCACATTTTCGAGGGGGAATTTCGGGGTTGGGGAAAGATTTTGTCCAGATTAAAGGGGGGCCTGGACCACCAGATGCCAGATAAACGGTGGTGGACCTGCACTACATTGTTTGTAAGAAAGAGTCAAGAGAGTTTTATTGTCACGTGTCCCAGTTAGGAAAATGAAATTCTTACTTGCTGCAGCACAACAGAATATGTCAACTTAATACAAAACGGAAGATAAAAGTTCAGTGTGTCTATTGACCATAGACCATATATGCACCATAAATAAACAGGTGCTGGTTTATATACACAATAAATAAAAAGAACTGCAGATGCTGGTTTAGAAGGGTCTCGACCTGAAACGTCGCCCATTCCTTCTCTCCAGAGATGCTGCCTCACTCGCTGAGTTACTCCAGCTTTTTGTGTGTACTACATTGTTTGAACACAAAAGGCATTAAAAAACCTAATTAACCATCAAAGCCATCTATCATTCATTTATTGTGTCTGAAGTATACCTATCTGATGTTCCAAAAATGAATTGAATTAGATAATGTATTTATTGCAAAGCAAATTTGTTTAATGATTTTTAAAATGTGTAGTGAATAGTAGTAACATCTATTGTAGGCATTATTGAAATATAATGATTTTTTCTGCACCTACCTTACTTAACTAAATGAATTGGTTAATCTGGTGCATGTTAAATGACTTGGATGTAAATGTTGATGTGTTGGTTAGTAGGTTTGCAGTTGATCACCAAGATTGCCGGGGTTGTGGACTGCGCGGAGGTCTGTCAAAATATACGGCGGGATGTAGATCAACAACAGTTTTGGGTGGAGAAATGGTAGATGGAGTTTAATCCAAGCAAATGTGAGGTGTTGTACTTTGGGAGGTCAAATGTAAGTGGGAAATATACAGTTAATGGCATAATCCTTAGCAGCATTGGGGTACAGAGGGTTCTTGAGGCCTGTCCAGGACTCTTTGAAAGCAGCAAGTAGATGGAGTGGTAAAGAAGACATGTAGTATGTTTGCTTTCATAGGTCAGGAGTAGACATTGAGTAGAGGAAGTCATGATGCAGGAATTCATAAAGCAGCTTTGGAGGACTTTGATTCCGTCTTTGCAGTGTTTGTTGTGTGCGGTTCTGGTCGTTCCTTTGCAGGAAGGGTGGGGAGGTTTTGGAACGGGTGCCGAGGAGATTTTGCACAAAATGCATTAATTAGGGGATATTAGCTACAGGGAGAGCAGGGAGAGGTTGGACAGACTTGGGTTGTTAACTCTGAAACATAAGAGGATGTGGGGAAGTATATAAAATTATGAAAGGCATAGATAGGGTAGACAGCCAAAACCTTTTTCCTAGTAAAGGGGCTGTCCCACTTGGGCGACCTAATCCCTGAGTCCAAAAGATCGTCCTCGACCTTCAAGATCGAGGGCACTCGCCTGGAAAGACTCGAGCTGGATCGACTGTCCGCATTGAAACCGCGAGCTGGATCGACCAAACCGCGAACTGCATCGACCGACCACACACACACAAACACATTGCGAAGGCGGGGGCCAGGGAAAGCGGAGGAGCGCTGTCTGCGTGATGAAGAGGAAGGTAAACGGCTGTCACAGTGTATGGTAAGTCCTTTAGAAAGCGCGGGGGGGGAGAGAGAGAGAAGTGGAGAGAAGGAGAGAGAAGGGGAGAGAAGGGGGGAGAAGGGGGGTATTTAAGAAGTGGATTTAAGGAGTGGATTTAAGAAGTTTAATAAAGTTTAGCGGGCATTTTACCTACCGGTAGGTCTTCCTTGGTCATGAAACTCCAATGAGCCAATCAAGATGCCCGGTCAGCGAAGGAGATTGCCTATGGCTGCCCTCGACTGTAACTAAATAGTGACCCCACTCTACTGCACTACGAGTTAGAAAGATCCATGCCGACCAAATTTTACATACTGAAAATTTTCAGATTAGGTTGCCCAAGTGGGACAGCCCCTTAAGGAAAATCAAATACTAGATTTAAGGGAATAACATAAAGGTAAGAGGGGCAAAGTTTAAAGGAGACATGCGGGGCATGTGTTTTATTTACACAGAGGCTGCTGAGTGCCTAGAACGTGCTGCCGGGAATGGTGGTTGACGCAGATAATATCGTGGCTTTTAAATGGTCATATGGATGTGCAGGGATAGAGATCATGCGCAGGAGGATAAGAGTTGGTCCTGGCATCATTTTTGCACAGACATTGCGGGCTGAAGGGCCTGTTCTTATGCTGCACTGTTCTATGGTTTATGTTCTTTATCATCCATATGCCTTGCATTTTCACTGCACATGTTTGTTTCTGGAGGAGTCATTGCCACAGCCCCAATTAGTTATGATTTTTTTGCCTTCCTTGAGGTGTTTCTTCAATTAAGTACTTTGATAGAATTGAGTGAAAGATACAGCACGGAAATAGGCCCTTCTGCCTACTGAGCCCACACCACGCCAACTCGTTCATACTAGTTCCAAGTTATCATACCTTTGCATTCACTCCGTTAACACAAGTGGCAATTTATGCAGAGGTCAGTTAACCCACAAACCCACACATCTTTGGGATGTGGGAGGAAACTGGAGCACATGGAGGGTACCATGCACATTCTGAGGTTGTTAAGGGCCTGTCCCACATACCCAATTTTTTTGGCGACTTGCCTGCACCCATCATAGTCACAACAGGTCGCCGAAATTTTTCAAAATTTCGAAAATCCAGCGGCGACCAGAAATAGGTACCACTCTTTGGGCAACTACTCACGACCATACAGGCCTCATTCCCCATGATGGGTGCCGGCAAGTCTCCAAAAAAATTGCGTGGGACAGACCCTTAAGGTAGTCTACTATGTCAGGCAGCATCTGATTTAATTGGTTAACTTGCAACCTAACAACCCCTGACGTGGGTAGATCCGTTTCCATTAATGACCCCTGTGGAAACGCAGGCCATGATTCATAATCCTTCTCCATACTTTTGATGCGGCCTGTAACTCTTCTTAAAATCTGCAGACCCTGATTTACTTTAGATCTTGGCCTTCAAGCATTATTAAATTTCGAAGCGGTGGACCATTGCCACATCAAGGAGTGATGGATTAATACACCTCCGGAGATGTTGATGAGTTTCCAGCTGGGGTACATGTTGATGTCACAATACCCTGGCACAAGATGGAGTTGTTTCCAGATATATTATATAATTAAACATCTGGTAATCATTGAAGAGGTAATTCTAATAACCTGTGCAATCATTAAGATGTTTTTCAGCTACCAAATGTGGACATGCTAAATTGGCGAGTCTGGAGAGTGAGCATGTGGATTGTGATGTCCAGTTAATTTTTTTTAATGTGTCGGTTTTACTGATTGAAGATACCTCAGGAAATTCATCCTGTTTGTGAATTTCCCCGATATTAAGCATCCAGCCAGTACTAATGCACTGTTCATTGGTGTGTTAGCAAGCACCCACTGCAGTTTTAGGTTGAGCACCATTTTGATCTAATCTGCAGTGATTCAGGCTAATCTGAACCTCTTAAAAGAGTGGTGCACTGTGTTTACTGCAGTGGTGGAAATCATTCTGGAGTTGATTTACCACTTGGTTGAGGATGTGGCGTGACACAAGAGAGAATGGACTCTATAATACTTTGAGCACAGACCCGGACTCGGTGGGCCGAAGGGCCTGTCTCTGCACTGTATCTCTAAACTAAACTAAATCTGGGACCCTTCAATGTGATGGCTGTACTAGCTGTGCTGCTGGATTTGAAATGTGCTAATGCCTTTAGATGCCTTTGGACATACAGTGTGGAAACAGGTGTTTCGGCCTACCTAGTCCAAGTGATCACCAACACTAACACTATCCTACATGCCAGGGACAATTTACAAAACTGAAGCCAATTAACCTACAAAACCTGTACCACGTTCACAAGTTCACAAGTCTGAAGAAGGGTCTCGACCCGAAACGTCACCTATTCCTTCTCTCCAGAGATGCTGCCTGTCCCGCTGAGTTACTCAAGCATTTTGTGTCTAAATTTACAACTATCAGTAGAATTAAGCCACTCGGCCCACTGAGTCCATCCTCCATTCAATCGGCTGATCTCTGCCTCCTAATCCCATTCTCCATCCTTCTCCCCATAACCTTTGATACCCGTTCTAATCAAGAATGTATCTATCTCTACCTTAAAAATATCCACTGACTTGGCCTCCACAGCCCTCTGTGGCACATCGTTCCACAGATTAACTACCCTCTGACTAAAGAAGTTCCTCTTCACCTCCTTTCTGAAAGAGCGCCTTCCTTTCTAAAAGAGCGGACTTTATCTTGCACTAAATGTTGCACCCTCGATCGTTTATCCGAACACTGTGGATGGCTGGATTGCAATCATGTATAGTTTTCTTTTCTTTGACTGGATAGCACACAAACTAATGCTTTTCACTGTACCTCTGTACACGTGACAACTATGAAACTAAACTAAATATTATTTTACTTCATAATGGTGATCATAAGCTCTGTCCTCCCCTGCTCCTTCTGCTTGATTTGTTTAGAACACGCAAAGTGTTTAATTCTACCGTCGTCAAATCTAACTACATTCTGACGCATTCTGCTAACTCTGCCGAATGGGCTGCTCCTCAAGTCAAGAGTCAATAGTCAAGAGAGTTTATTGTCATGTGTCCCAAATAGGACAATGAAATGCTTGCATGGCTGCAGCACAACAGGATATTGTAGTCGTAAATACAGATCAGATCAGTGTGTCCGTATACCATAGAATATATATATACATACATCTGTAAACAGGACATATTGCATACACTTTCTCCGGCTTCTAAGAATGGTTGAGGAATATCTACATTCTTGTGTTTCTATTTTGTCTTTCCAGACACCAGCAAACATAAAGCATCTTGCAAACTATCATTGCTCTTGGGGAAATGGCCAGAGTTGTTGTTATTCCAAAACCAAAGTCAGCAGAATTGTAACATGAAGATGAATATTTATCATTGAGTATTCCTCTGGACCTTTGGCCAATTTAATCAGCGTGCGACTTGTCAAGGTTTGCGAAGATCTTTCCTTCCGTCCAGCTGAGCGAAAAAAAATCATCAAGGAGTGATGAGGGGCATCTGTCTATCTTTGCCTCTCTGCGCTTGACATCTTGCAACCTCAGCAGCTCCGGAAGATGCCATCTGCTTCCACCACGGTAATTCCTGAGCATCCGAATCAGAAACCCTGACAGCTTCCTACAGTCTCTTCAATGATTTCCTAATCTTCAGACTACAACGAGCAGCCTCTGCTCCGAAGAACTAAGATTCAGCATCTCTTCTACCTTCAAGTAATTATCAATGCAGAAAAGGGCGGCACGGGTTCGATCCTGACCACGGGCACTGTCTGCACGGAGTTTGTATGCTCTCCCCGTGACCCCGTGGGTTTTCTCCGGGAACTCCAGATTCCCCCCACACTCCAAAGACGTACAGGTTTGCAGGTTAATTGGTTTGGTATAAGTGTAAAATTGTCCCTAGTGTGTGTAGGATAGTGTTGAGTGGGGATCGCTGGTCGTCGTGGACTCGGTGGGCCGAAGGGCCTGTTTCCGTGCTACATCTCTGAAATAAACTGAACTAAACTGAAATGCCAAAATGTTTTTCATATTCTTGATCTCTCAATCTAGTTTGATCTTAGTTTCTTTGATTCATTCACAAGATGTAGACATTGCTGACAATTGTTGGCCATCCCTAACTGTACCTGAACTATTGAGGAAGTTAACTACATGATAGCAATTGCAGCCCCCACGGTCCTGAACTGAAACGTCACCTATCCATGGTCACCAGAGATGCCACCTGACCCACTGAGATACTCCATCACTTTGTGTCCTCTTGTGTAAACCAGCATCTGTCGTTTCTCGTTTCTACAGCTTACCAAATGTGATCCATGCTCTGGAATAGTCAGAAGAATAATCAAATGGTTTATTACACTTTCACCATTCCTCATCCTGGTCTAACAAATCTTTATTATCCTTTCACAGTGCATGTACAAAAGAAAGGCAAATTTCAATTAAGAAACGAGGAACTGCAGGTGCTGGTGTACAAAAAGAGACACAAAAAGAGGGCTGGAGTAACTCAACGGGTCGGGCAGCATCACTGGGGAACGTGGATAGGTGACGTTTCAGTTGGGGGCCCCTCATCAAAGTCTTCTTCTTATTGAGTCCACGCAGAAGATTAGAAGTTGTTCAGCCAGAACTGAACACATTTCTCGGCATCTGCATAAAATGGTGTCTGTCTTGCGCTTCTTGTGTTTCTTGTGTGTGGCGGTGGAAAGAGTAGTGGAAACGGGGCCGCAACATGAACGCTCTTTCCTTGACCCCGGTGGAGGGGGGTGAGAAAGTTGGAAGTGAGGAGGGACAGGACACAGCCTGGCAAGTGAAAGGTGGATGAAACCGATGAGATGGGTTTTGGATAGGCAGATGGTTGGGCAAATATCAGTGATGAAAGGACTAAAGGTGTGAGATAAGGAGACGAGGGTTGCAAATTGTCAAACTAGAGGAATGAATATCGGTGGAAGGGGAGAAATGGGTGCGAGTCCAGGTGGGGGAACATGGAAGGGTGGGGGGGGGTGGGGTGAGTTAAAGGGGAATGGGTTTGGTAAGCTTGGGATAACTGTGGGAGTCAGTGTGTTTGTAATAGACATCAGTTGTTAGTCTGTCCCCTGTGATTGTGACTGAGAGATCAAGAAAAGAAAGAGAAGAGTAGAAAGGAACTGCAGATGCTGGTTTACCCCTGCAGGTAGACACAAAAAGCTGGAATAACTCAGAGGGTCAGACAGCATCTCTGGAGAAAAGAAATAGGTGACGTTTCGGGTCGAAACCCTTCTTCAGACTGAGTTGGTGTGTGCTTGGCCAAACAGTTATGGTGTGCTAGGATTAGGGGACACAACCTCGAGAGGCACCAGTGGTGAGGGTCAGGATGGAGGAAAATAAGCATAACAAAACTTTTTTCTTCTATTTGTGTGCATCAGTTCCAAAGTTCCTTCAGCTTATTAATTTATAGTCTGTTTTAATTCATTTAAAATGTATGGTAAGTATATACATCCTTTCAGTGACCACCATCCACCAATACAGATTGAGTAATTAAAATATTAAAACATTGGGTAACAATGAGCGGATGTTTCAGGTTGACACCCTTCTTGAGACTGAAGAGGGATCCCGACGCGAAACTTCAACTAAGTCCTTTTCTCCAAAGATGCTGCCTGACCCGCTGAGTTACTCCAGCTTTTTGTGGCTATCAAGGGAAGAGTGGTGTCAGATCATGAAAGGAGATTGAGGAGTATGATCAAGAGAGGGCAGAGATGTGCTTACTTTAGTTTGGTTTAGTTTAGAGACACAGCGCGGAAACAGGCCCTTCGGCCCACCGAGTCCCTGCCGACCAGCGATCACTGCACACTAACACTATCCTACACACAATAGGGACAATTCACACACACACACACACACACACACAATTCACACACACACACACACCAAGTCAATTTACCTACAAACCTGTACATCTTTGGAGTGTGGGAGGAAACCGAAGATCTCGGAGAACAGCCATGCAGGTCACGGGGAGAACGTACAAACTCCATACAGACAGCGCCCGTAGTCGGGATCGAACCCGGTCTCCGAGCTGCAAGCGCTGTCAGGCAGCAACTCTACCGCTGTGCCTACGGGCTGCCTTTAGATGTTAGATCGTTTCATTTTACAATCTGGCCATTGTCATTTAAACTCCTGTTTGCACGTGACCAATGCTGCAGCACTGTTCTCAATATCTACTGAAATTCAGCTTCCTTCAATGTGTACTAGTGTACAGAAAGGTTCAGTGGACTTTTGATTTAGCTTGAACAGTACATATAATGTATCAAAGTGAACTCTTTGAAGATAGGCACAAAAAGCTGGAGTAACTCAGCGGGTCAGGCGGCGTCTCTGGAGAGAAGGAATAGGTGATGATTTGGGTTGAGACCCTTCTTCAGACTGAGAGCCAGGGGAAGGGGGAAGGAGAGATATAGACGGTACATAGGTTCATGGTTCATGTGTGCGATGCCCTTCATTATCATCTTCCCAATAGGCTTGGCACTGCTTTATTTATTTGAGGTTGCCATGATCCTCCTTTGCTTTCTAACAAGCGCTTGACGGATATCCCTTGGTGCACAATTACCTTCACAGACTCTGTGTCTGCACCCAATGTCTGCCGCTGCTATGTGCTTCCACAATATTGAACTCCACAGGTACTTCTTCATTCCCAGTGAAGCCATAGACATTTATTAATGTTCTGGACATTGAAAATCCTGCAGAGTGTCCATTGTTTGTTTGAAATTCATTTTAGAATAATTTAGTTTAGAGATACCGGCGGGCAACAGGCCCTTCAGCCCACCGCGTCTGCACCGACCAGCGATCCCCGCACATGAATACCATCCTATACACACGGGAGACAATTTTACATAAACACCGAGCTAATTAACTTAAAAACCTGTTATCCTTTGGAGTGTGGAGGAAGCAAGATCTCGAAGAAAACCCACACGATCATGGGGAGAATGTACAAACTCTGTACAGACAACACCCATAGTCAGGATCGAACCCGGGTCTCTAGCCCTGTAAGGCAGCAACTCTCCCGCTACGCCACCATGCACTAGGCAGACATCTTGAAGTATGGGCATCTCGAATCACAACTCTTCCTCTTTGCTCCACCTGTTGAACTTCATTTTGACGCAGTTGTATTTGTGCATAGAATGATCTGATCTGATTGGAAAAACAAAGCTTTTCACTGTACCCCAGTACATGCAATGATAATAAATATAAAGCTAAAATGATGCAAAACAGTTTTAATTCAAAGACCGACACAAAATGCTGGATTAACACAGTGGGTCAGGCAGCATCTCTGGAGAAAAAGGAATGGGTGACCTTTCAGGTTGAGACCCTTCCGCAGATACTGATTCACGCTGTCATACATGTACCACTGCATCACAACACACCTAGTGGAGCAGACACATAATGTTTCCCTAACTGAATTAACACTTAATGGATTCTCTAGTTAGGCCAGAGTGAATATGGTGTTTTTACCTACTTGTACATCTTGGCACCGACTGATGAGAGCATAAAGGACTATTTATTTATAGTTTAGACTTTAGAGATACAGCGAGGAAACTGGCCCTTCAGCCCATCAGGTCTGTGCCGACCAGCGATCCCTGTACACCAGCACTATCCTACACACTAGGGACAATTTACAATTTTTTGTTTAGTGAAGCAAACTAACCTACAAACCTGCATGTCTTTGAAGTGTGGGAGAAAATCGGAACACCCGGAGGAAAACCCACGGGGTCGCAGGGAGAACGTACAAACTCAGTACAGACAGCACCCGTAGTCAGGATCGAACCGGGTCTCTGGCGCTGTAAGGCAGCAACTCTACCGCTGCGCCACCGTGCCACACACTGTAATTTGCAGCGAAAAAGGTACCTGCACATCTGCAAAGTGAGTTTCCTACGTATTCAATGAATGAACAAAATAAATTGTGACCATCCGGACCTATCCAGTTGTGATGCAAGTGCAGAAGACTAAACCTTCCTGCTCTTCAACCCCAGGGAAGGAACCCGAAGACTCATGAAAAGCAAACAACGCTTATCCCTGCAAGCATTCTGGTTTGTTTTGATTGCCAAAAATTACAACAATATTCATCAAAGTATCAAAGTATTTAATAGAAATGACATAAAATGCGGATTCAGTGTCGTGAAATTCTGTTAAAATACTTGGTACTATAACAACATTTGAAAGACATTTGGACAAGTGCATGGACATGGAGAGCCCATATTAGAGAGATGTGGGCCAAGCACAGGCAGCTGGGAATAGCGCAGATGGGGCTTCTTTATCGGCATGGCTAAATTGGGTCAAAGGGCCTATTTCCGTGCTGTGTGACTGTAAAAGTAAAGGGCATAGCTTTAAAGTGAGAGGGAAAAGTTTACGGGAGATGTTCCAGGCAAGTTGGGGATATTGGGTGCCTGCAGCACACAGCCATTGGTGGTGGTGGTGGTGAGGCAGATACAATTGTGGCATTTTGGATGGGCCCATGGATGTGCAGGTAATGGAAGGATATGGATTATGTTCAAGCAGGTAAGAATTGTTCGGCACTGCCATTTTTACAGTTATAATAATATTTATAGTTTAGTTCATTGCCACATGTACTGTGGTACAGTGAAAAGCTTTTGCTAGACAGTCAGCGGAAAGACAATGCATGCTTACAATCGAGCCGTTCACAGTGTACACAACATGATAAGGGAATATCGTCTAACGCAAGATGAAGCCAGTAGAGTCTGATCAAAGATTGTGGGCTGAAGGGCCGCATCTTGTGTTGTACCATTCTTTAGTACATTCTCTTCTACGGAGATCAGTTATTATTCATTTTCAACATCCAGGAGAAAGGATTTATAACAATAGGATCACAACCCAAAATATATGAAGAGTCCTAGGGACACCAGATTTTAACACCATTGGACCTGTGATGTGCTGTTATTATGTGTGAAGGGAAATTGCATTGAACCTTGTTTAAAAACATTGCTTGCTCAACTGAAATGGACACAAAGATTTTGCAAAAAGAGGCAATTACATTGTTTTTCACTTCAGACCATTGTCTGTGTTTAGTTCAATGAATTTAATATCAAAACACAGGCAAGAATAGATCTATCTGATTAGGTTCCTTCAAAGAACATTTTCTTTCCTGCCATTGGCCTATGTTTGATGGAATCTGTTTAAACATATTAACCAGCAATATATGTTCAATATCTATTGAATCTACAACAGTAGTGAAGAATTAACCCTAAATAAATGTAATCTGCTATTATCTCATTTATACTCTGTTTAACTAATGATGAACTAACTCATTATAATATGTAGGCAGTCATTAAAAAAAAAATAGTTGGTAGAGCTGCTGCCTTACAGCGCCAGAGACCTAGAATCGATCCAGATCTCGGGTGCTGTCTGTGTGAAGTTTGCACGTTCTCCCAGTGAGCAACCGGGTGCTCCAGTTTCCTCTCACATCCTAAAGACGTGCAGGTTTGTGGGTTAATTGGCCCTCCGTAAATTTCCCCAAGTGTGCAGGGAATCAATGCAAAATGTCCTGGGCCTCCTCCATGGCCAGAGTGAGCAACACCGCAAATTGGAGGAACAGCACCTCATACTCCACTTGGGGAGTCTGCATCCTCTTGGCTTGAACATTCAATTTTCTCAATTCTGTTAACCCTTGCTGTCTCTTCCCCTTCCCACCTCTCCCTCAGCCCCCGGGCTCCTCCTCCTCCTTTTTCCTTTCTTCTCCCCACCCCCCCCCACCTCCCATCACACTGAAGAAGTGTTTTGGCCCGAAACGTTGCCTATCTCCTTCGCTCCTTAGATGCTGCTGCACCCGCTGAGTTTCTCCAGTTTTTTTGTGTAACCAAAAGTGGGATAACATAGGCTAGTGTGAAGGGGTCATAAGGTCAAAAGGAATAGGAGTAGAATTAGGCATTCAGCCCATCAAGTCTACTCCACCATTCAATCATGGCTGATCAATCTCTCCCTCCTAACCCCATTCTCCTGCCTTCTCCCCATAACATCTGACATCAGCACTACTCAAGAATCTATCTATCTCTACCTTACAAATATCTACTGACGGCCTCCACAGCCTTCTGTGACAAAAAATTCCACAAATTCACCACCCACTGACTAAATGTTGATGGTTGGTGTGGACTTGGTGGATTCGAAAGGGCCTGTTTCGATGCTGCATCTCTGAACTAAAAATAAATTAAATAATTGGATGTGTGATAAATGATGACCTAATATTTTGTTCAGTCCATTCGTGTAAGTTTGTACCACTGGCAAATATTTGATAGAGATGTATGACCTTGCTTCCTAATGAAAGAGAGGTGTTTAGGTGCCTGGTGATATCGGTGTTTATCCTTAGCTGCCTCACCGTGCCTCCCAAGCATTGATTGGGACTAGTTTAGTTTTGTTTAGAGGTACAGCACAGAAACAGGCCCTTCAGCCCACCGAGCCATGCCGACCAGTGATCCCCGTACATTAACGCAATCTTACATGCACTAGGGACAATAGTTCCTCATTTATACCAAGCCAATTAGCTTACCAACCAGTACGTCTTTGGTTTTGTGGGAGGAAACCGAAGATCTCGGAGAAAACCCACACAGTTCACAGGGAGAACGTACAAACTCCGTACAAACAGCACCCGTAGTCAGGATCGAACCTGGGTCTCTGTAAGGCAGCAGCTCTACTGCTGCACCATCGCGCCGTCCAAAGAAATCATTGGTTCCAGAAATGACAATGAAAAGAAAAATTAATCTCTTTTTTCCAAAATGAAGTTTCAGAGCAATGTTGAACACTTGACATAATTCACAGTAATTTCTGGGATATTCTGAACAAATCTTTCTTAATAACTTGGAAATCTGGCTATTTTCATTTGAAAACTATGATTTAGGTGGTGCAATGATACTCACTGATTATTAGCAGTTTAATAACTATAGATATCACAGTTGATATCGTTGAACGATGAAGCAATTTCAGAATTTAAAACCTGACATTTGTTAACAAACGATTCTGCTGAAAGGTTTTGCTTGAAACTGTAGTCCACTTTAAAAAATATATAGTTTAGTTTCACAGGACAAAGGTGAGGGGGGAAAGATTTAATAGGAACCTGAGGGGTAACATTTTTACTTAAAGGGTGGTAGGTGTATTGAACGCGCTGCTGGAGGAGGTAGTTGAGGCAGGTACTAAGAAACAAGGCTTAAGAAACATTTAGACAGGTACATGAATAGGACAGATTTAGAGGGATACGGGCCAAACGCAGGCAGGTGGGACTAGTGTGGATGAGCCAGGTTGGTCATTGTGTGCAAGTTGGGCCCGTTTCCACGCTGTATCACTATACGATTGTCACATGTATCGATGGACAGTGTTTGTTCACGTGTTTGTCTGGAAATTATTTTCCGATTGCTAATGCCACCCCTTCTAACTGGCGGCATCTGCATATTGTATTCCTTCTCTCAAAAATCGGTACTGTTGACTTCAATATATAGAGTGAAACTGCTATCACATGACACTTGAAGCATTAATGACCAGGGTTGAATGATATCCTCCCTAAAAACCTTTACTGAACATAGTGGAAGGGAAGGAGGTTCTGTACATCATTTGAATCACAGTTTTATTATCCATGCAGTCTGATAAATAGCTGACATTGGCATGATTAAAATGTGCAATATTGTTGCAACTATAAGTAAAATAACTGCAACAGTTATATTTATATTAATAAAGTCCCTGCTGGTGTTTTGCTGAAAAGAGTAACAGTATGTTTGTCACAAAGATCATTGAGATTGGGGCCTGATAGTGACATTACTAAAGTAAGTAATCAGTGCAACAGGCGGGTGGCACGGGGGCGCAGCGGTAGAGTTGCTGCCTTACAACGCCAGAGACCCAGGTTCGATCCTGACACCAGCTGCTATCTGTACGGACTTTGTATGTTCTCCCTGTGACTGCGTAGGTTTTCTCCCGGTGATCCGGTCTCCTCCCACATTCCAAAAACCACATAGGTTTGTAGGCTAGCTGTCTTTGGTAAGTTGTAAAATTGTCCCTGATGTGTGTCGGTTAGGGTATGGGGTGGTCGCTGGTCGGTGCACACTCGAAGTGTATCTCTAAATGTGTAAAGTCTAAAGCTGTGCAAAGTTTGCAAGTCTTGTTTTTGCATCAGTCATTGCCTACTAATCTAATTTATCATGAGTTAATTCCAATTGAAATTTTGTTATGAAGGGAAAGTAGCCAAAAATAATTTAGATGATTGCAACTATTTATTATAACTTGAATTTACCAGAGCTGGAAAGACTCCATCTAAAAGGGTGACGGTATATACCATTTAAAGACTGCATGGATGAACTTTGGGATGAAAAGGAAAAATAGATTATGAAAGAAAACCTCAAATGGGGAAAAGGAAGAGCCTGAAATAGCAGGGGACTGTGGGTCAAAGGAGAATTGAGTGAAATCCAGGTCAGTCTGGTGTTGGGTAAATTGAATAGATTTAAAGGCCGATAAATCCCCAGGGCCATAGGCTGCATCCCAGAGTACTTAAGGAAGTAGCTCAGGAGTGGATGCATTAGTGATAATCTTTCAAAACTCTTTAGATTCTGGAGTAGTTCCTGAGGATTGGCGGGTAGCAAATGTAACCCTCTTTTAAGTTACAGGTTAGTCTAACATCGGTAGTTGCTAGAGTCAATTAAAGATGGGATAGCAGCACATCATTGGACAAAGTCATGTCTGATCACGAGGATGTAACTAGTAGCGTGGATAAGGGAGAACCAGTGGATGTGGTATATCTGGACTTCCAGAAGGCTTTCGACACCCACATAAGAGATCAAACTTAAAGCATACGCAGTATTGATGTGGATAGAGAACTGGCTGGCAAACAGGAAGCCAAAAGAGTAGGAGTAAACGGGTCCCTTTCACATGGCTAACTTGGGGTACTCAGTGCTGGGACCCCAGCTAGATCTGGATGAGGGAATAAGGCAATATCTCCAAGTTTGCGGATGACACTTTTTCGCTGTGAGGAGATGCTTGCAGGTGACTTGGATAGGCAGTGGGCAAATGTTTGGCAGATGCAGTATAATGTGGATATGTTTATCCACTTTGGTGGCAATATTATTTAAATGGTGGCGATTAGGAAAAGGGAAGATGCAGCGAGAACCTGGGTGTCATGGTACACCAGTCATCATGCAGGTGCAGCAGGCAGTGAAAAAAGCGGAATGGTATGTCTTTCATAGCAAAAGGATTTGAGTACAGGAGCAGGGAGGTTACAGTTCTACAGGTCTTGGTGAGACCACACCTGGAGTATATGCGTGCAGTTTTGGTCTCCATCTGATGCCATAGAGGGAGTGCAGAGAAGGTTCACCAGGACTGATTCCTGGGATGTCAGGACTGTCTTTATGAAGAAAGACTGGATAGACTATACTCTCTGGATTTAGGAGATTAAGAGGGATCTATAAAACTTACAAAATTTCTTAGGGGGTGGACAGGGGCTAGATGCAGGAAGATACTTTAAGGATAAGGGGGAAATCCTTTAAGTGAGAAAGACTTTCTTCACACAGAGAGTGTGAGTCTCTGGAAACTCTCTGACAGAGGGTAGTTGAGCCAGTTCATTGGCTATATTTAAGAGTGAGTTGGATGTGGCATTATGGAGAGAAGGCAGAGGGTAATGAGTTGGATGATCAGCCATGGAATGGCGGTGCAGGCTCCATGTAATATGTGCTCAAATTAATAATTTGTCTCTAAAGAGAGTTAGATAGCGCTCTTAGGATTAGCGGAATCAAGGGATATGGAGAGAAGGCAGGAATGGGGTACTGATTGTGGATGATCAGCCATGATCACATTGAATGGCGGTGCTGGCTCGCACCTATTGTCCATGTATCTATCTACGTACCTATACCAATTTTGTTTTTCTTTTCAACACCAAATTTATTTTGTATTTCAAAACGTTAGTTCCTCACTCTGAAATTTCGGAGCCTGAAGATATTTTTGAATGTAACTATTACTAAAGGAACATTAGAAGAGTGCTATTCAATGTTTCATCAAATAAGTAATTTGTGGGCTACAGAAAGATTTTGTTTTAATCACAGTTGCAGGCTCCTGCACTTTGCTCTGTAGGTCCACTGTGATTTAAACTGCAACTTTTCAGTTGTGACATTTAATCTCAGGTTATAAATCACTAAGTCTACTATTCCTGAAATGAAAAGCAACCATGTTTGAATTAAAGATGAAATATGTTGTGGAGTTGTGAGCCATCAATCATGAAACATATTGATAAAATGGTCAGTGTATTAGTTGTGCTAAAGGCTTGTGGAAATGAACCAATTGTGGTTACATTAGTGTTTTGGATTTGATATTTGTCAAGAATCCTATGTGACATTTTAAAGTGTGTTGGTTAACTTGTGTGAGATTTTACAGTGCTTTGTTTTATTTAACAATTATATGGAAACTTTAAGAAATTCCATAAATCATTTTAAGATGTATATTGCTTCAGAATATTAATTTGGAATAATTTAGTTTAGTTTATTGTCACGTGTACCGAGGTACAGTGAAAAGCTTTTGTTGCGTGCTAATCGGTCAGCGGAAAGGCAGGACACGATTATCGTTCAGTGCAAGATAAAGGCAGTATTGTCCGATCAAAGATTGTGGGCCAAAGAGCATGATCATGTCTGATGAAATACAATACACGATTACAATCGGGCCATCCACAGTTTACAGATACGTATTAAAGATAATAACGTGAATAACATTTACATAGAAACATAGAAACATAGAAAATAGGTGCAGGAGTAGGCCATTCGGCCCTTCGAGCCTGCACCGCCATTCAATATGATCATGACTGATCATCCAACTCAGTATCCCATACCTGCCTTCTCTCAATACCCCCTGATCCCTTTAGCCACAAGGGTCACAGCGAACTCCCTCTTAAATATAGCCAATGAACTGTGTGGCAAAGAATTCCAGAGATTCACCACTCTCTGTGTGGAAAATGTTTTTCTCATCTCGGTCTTAGAAGATTTCCCCCTTATCCTTAAAGGTTTAGTGCAAGATAAAGTAAGAAAGGTCCAATCAAAGATAGCCCGAGGGTCACCAATGAAGTAGATAGTTCAGGACTGCTTTCTCGTTGTGGTAGGATGGTTCAGTTGCCTGATAACAGCTGGGAAGAAACTGTCCCTGAATCTGGAGGTGTGCGTTTTTACACTTCTATACCTTTTGCCAGATGGGACCGGGGAGGAGAGGGAGTGACCAGGGAAGTTTTAACCAATTGCATTACAACTAATATTTTAAAAACAGCTATTTTCTTCATGACTTTCCGATTGGATGCAAGAAATAAATCAATCAAAGTTAGACACAAATTGCTGGAGTAACTCAACGGGACAGGCAGCATCTCTGGAGAGAAGGAATTAGTGGTGTTTTGGGTCGAGACCCTTTTTCAACCAATGTTGCTGATTTGTTATTTGATTGAGTCTGAAGAAGGGTCTCGACCCAAAACGTCACCCATTCCTTCTCTCCAGAGATGCTGCCTGTCCCGCTGAGTTACTCCAGCATTCTGTGTCCACCTTGTGGATTTGTTATTTGCCGTCATTTACACATTCAATATTTTTTAATAAATCTGATCAGTGATCTGTAAAATTCCATCCATTAATCTTCAGTGACTGAAAGTAAACTAGTTAAATATTTAAACAAAGGCCGAGGAACAAGCTTCATGACTGTACACAATTTCTCACATGCTATACGTGTAAAATGAATAAGTAATTCACCAGTAACATACACATGTATGCTAATGCTAGATTCATTAGATCCAATTAACACCCACAGTTCATTGTTTAGTGTAGTTTAGTTTAGAGATACATCGCGAAAACAGACCCTTCGGCCGACCGAGTCCGCGCCGACCAGCGATCTCCGCACATTAACACAATCCTACACATACTAGGGACAATTTTACAATTATACCAAGCCAATTAAACTACAAACCTGTACGTCTTTGGAGTGTGGGAGGAAACTGAAGATACTGGAGAAAACCCACGCAGGTCACGGGGAGAACGTACAAACTCCATACAGACAGCACCCGTAGTCAGGATCGAGCCCGGGTCTCTGGCGCTGTGAGGCAGCAACTCTATCGCTGTGCCACCGTACATTTGACAATGGCAAAACTCACTGTTCCTTACATCGACTGTTGCTTATAAGGTGATGAGTGATGTTGCCAGTCAGACATCCTGAGAATAGGTTTTTTAATAGAATTTTGGGGAAGAGATTATGATTCAAATGCAGCCACAAATAGGACAAAGTCAGTTGGCAGGTTCCCTTTACAAAAGATTTTTGCTTTAATTCAACATACGTTTCCTGGAGTCAGCCTTCAATTCATCAGATTATTTGAATTCAGTTTCACTATTTGCATTTGAACTGCTGAGCTTTGGGTTATATTTCCATTATCAGAATCCATGACATTGAATTGGTTGTACTAAAATAGTCGTCTTTCTAAAACGGGTACAAAGTCGTTCCCTTTGGAATAAAAAACTGAAGTAACCTTCATTAGAGTTAGAAAGATTTTTCCATTTAGGTTTGTTATTGGGGCGGTAGGATGGCGCAGAGCTCCTGCTTTACAGCGCCAGGGACCCGGGTTCGATCCCGACTACGGGTGCTGTCTGAGTGGAGTTTGTACGTTCTCCCCGTGACCCTGCGTGGGTTTTATCCGAGATCTTCAGTTTCCTCCCACACTCCAAAGACGTACAGGTTTGTAGGTTAATTGGCTTGGTGTAAATGTAAAAAAATTACCCATCGTGTGTGTAGGGTAGTGTTAATGTGCGGGGATCGCTGGTCGGTGTGGACTTGGTGGGCCGAAGGGCCTGTTTCCACGCTGTATTGCCACGTGTAATAATGCACTGTGAAAAGCTTTGTTTTGCATTCTATCCGAACAGATCAGATATACTACAAATACTGTACAATCAAGTTAAACTAAAGTGCAACAGAAAGAGCAGTGGGGAAGATACAGAGTGCAGAATATAGATCTCAGCATTGTAGCGCGGCAGTTCCACAGACAAAGTCCAATGTCCGCAATGGGGTAGAGGTGAATCGGACAGTAGCCCAGCTTATGGAAGGACTGTTCAGAAGCCTGGAACATGAAGGAAAGAAGCTGCTCCTGAGTCTGGTGGTGTGTGATTTCATGCATGAATAATATATTCACTTGCAAGTGTAATTTTCATGGCAAGGCAGCACAGAATTTAAAATGTTTGTCAGTCCACGGGAAAAAAAAGTTCTCTAACACATCCAGCCTGAAGTTTTACTGTTGTAACTGGTAGTTGGAACACCTGAAAATAAATTGCAAGAATACAGCAACTCAATTCAAAACATCGTTCATGTATTTTCAAACAGCACTGAGCCTCTGCAATGGGAGTCGTTGCTGTTTGCTGCAGACAATCTCTGTGGATTGTCATCTTGTCGTGGTGGAGAAGCTTGTGTGGACCTGAGATCCTGGGAGCGATGCCATCTGGAGTTATGCTCCTGGTAGGGCCACCCATGGTGGTAAGGTTGAGGGGGAGAACTCTGACAAAGAGCAATCCAACCAAGACCTCAATGGTAGAACAGGCAGAGGACAATGGCTGACCTTAATGGAGCGTCACAGTGGCTGGGAAGGCGGATGAAGGCTGCAGCAGAAAAGGGACCTCAGTCGTCTTGGACTCCATGCCACTGGATCCTGACCCAGATCTGTTAAGGTCCGTGGGGTGGCTGTCTGTGCACCAGTCTCCCCACGTTAAACAAAGTCATGTACAGGTATCCTCCATTTAGGGAATAGCACCCTGGAGACACACATGGTCAGCCATGATCGAAGGGGTCCTAAGTAGAAGCTGGCAAACTAAAGAAAGTAGGTTAGGTTAGGTTAGGTTTAATCTTGTCACATGTATCGAGGTACAGTAAAAAGCTTTGTTTTACATGCTATCCAGACAGATCAGATCTGCCACACCAGATATACAAAGTATTTTATAGGCATTCAAGGAAATTGATAAGAGAAACCTCTTTCATTGCTTTAAGCTGTGGATTTCATGGCAGAAATAAAATATGTTTACCTATTAATTGTCCTGTCTGAAGAAGGGTCTCAACCTGAAACGTCACCCATTCCTTCTCTCCAGACATGCTGCCTGGCCCGCTGAGTTACTCCAGCTTTTAGTGTCTATCTTGGGTGTGTAGGTTAGTTGGCGTGGTATAAATGTGAATTGTCCCTAGTGTATGTAGATAGTGTTGGTGTGTGGGGATCGCTGGTTGGTGCGAACTCGGTGGGCTGAAGGGCCTATTTCTGTGCTGCATCTCGAAACTAAACTAAACTAAATCCTCGTAACAAACAAAGAAACACTTGTGGAAACTAGTATGTTCAGTGTTCATGTGTCCTTTCCAAACACTCATTCTTTTTTCTGCTTCTTGAAATGTAGTTTTTTTCTTTTCTTTCTTTCACAAACTCCAGACCTTTTTTTTTAGTAAATGATTGCAAAGCAATGATTTCAGTACTTTGAAATACTCTTGCAAAGTGTAAACAGTTCTTGCATCTTGACAGACTTGAGAACATTTTCCATCAGACAGTTTTCACACGTGACTGCAACTAGTAATTAGATACTATCGCATTAACATTTTAACCATGCAGCCAACCATTTGAAAACAAATCATTTATCAACTATCCAGCATGTCCAGTCATTGTCCACAATTTGAAAACTTAAGCCCCTGTCCCACTTTCCCGAGTTACTCACGAACTGTCCCGAGTTTTCCCCTTGATTCGAACTCGGATAATTACGGTATTAGCCGTTCGTAGGTACTCGGGGCTATTTTTTTAACTCGTGGACATTTTTCAACATGTTGAAAAAATGTCCCGACTTACCTGATGCCCCGAGTTCCTACGGCTGGCATTACGAGCCGCTACGAAACATCTACGGACACCAACGGCCTCCTACGGACTCGCTAACAACATTCCCCGACATTCCCTGAGTTCGAATCAAGGGGAAAACTCGGGAGAGTTTGTGAGTAACTCGGGAAAGTGGGACAGGGCCTTAAGCAGTTTTCACTCTTAAACTTGAACTTCTTGTAAACTAAGTCGGAATTCTGATTTCAGGCAGATTTTTGCTTAATTAACCCAAGTGCAATAACTTTAAACTAATTAAATAGATTTAGATGGATATGCCATTTCTTCAGCCAATGCATGATTAAGTTTCGGAAGTAATTTGAGGATGTGCCGTACACATGTCCACTACCGATTTTCCGGCACCTTTGGATCCAGAACCTTGCCGGATTATCCGGTTTTCCGGACGAACAGAGGTCACGACGGCCGAGAGGAGTCCATTGGAACTGGTACAGTCTGCCTAGGTGGCCGGGGAGTTGTCTGCGGGAACGGAACTGCCGGCTCCGGCCGGGCCGGAGTTCCAGAGCAAATTTGACCCACCAATCGGCCGCGGAAGTCCCTATGAAGGCCCAGCTGTGGTGCAACATTTTCAGGGGGAATGCCGTGGGAGATTTCAAGTGCCCTCTCATAATTTTCTCTAGATTAAAGGAGGTGACGGACCACCAGTTGCCAGAAAATCGGTGGTGTACCTGGATGAGCCCCTTAAACCACAGCTGGTCACCTAGTCTCAGAAAACAGCATCTTTGATGTAGGCAATTAGGGATCATCAGCATCAGTGCAATAGACCAGTTATGCGGCACGGTGGCGCAGCGGTAGAGTCCCAGGTTCGAACCTGACTACGGGAGCCTTACAGAGCTTACAGCGCCAGAGACCCAGGTTCGAACCTGACTACGGGTGCTGTCTGTACGGAGTTTGTACGTTCTCCCCGTGACCACGTGAGTTTCCTCTGAGATCTTCGGTTTCCCCCCACACTCTAAAGATGTACAGGTTAATTGGCTTGGTATGAATGTAAATTGTCTCTAGTGTGTGTAGGATAGTGTTAGTGTATGGGTATTAAACTCCTCAAAAGTAACTGTTCAACTGTTGGCAGACCAAACTTGCTTTCAAATCTGTAGTCATGGTGTAAACACAAATCTTGGCAAGAACCTGCTGTGAATGACTGTTTTCCAAAAACAAGTTAGAATGAATTTGAGAATTTGTAAAAATAGAACTCAGCCAGTCAATTCATAGAAACAAGTCATACTGGTGAAGTTCAACGTTTAAAACGATCGTAGTCACAAAATGTTGGAGTAACTCAGTGAGACAGGCAGCATCTCTGGAGAGAAGGAATGGGTAAAGTTTCAGGTTAAGACCCTTCTTCGTTCTGAGAGTCAGGGGAGAGGGAGAAATAGAGATATGGAAGGGTAAGGTGTGAAAACACAGACCAAGGAGATGATGATCAAGGAAATGTAGAATGGTACATTGTTAGCTGCGGGCAAGGTGACAACGAGGCATACAACCAGTAATATTTAATCAGGAGTGATGCAACATGAACAAGTCAACTGAGTCATGTACAAGGTAGTGATAAAGGCTTTAATTTTGCAATGATATTCAAATAGCATAGTAATCTATTCACCACTGGCCCACTCAACATCAAAAATGCTGGTACTTTTGTATCCAAGGTTATTTGGTGCAAACAAATAAATCATTAAATTAAATTTGAGAGCAGCAGCAGGAAAATGGCCACTTTTGTATCTGAATTGGACTGTATAATTGTTGCTGAAGATTATTCTAGCTGACCTTAATAATGTAATATTGAATAGGTATCCCCTTTTACAATCCCATGGCCATTTACCATCATTGATCATTAAGTGCGCTGATCCTTTCAGGTCAAGCACAATGTTGTTCCGTTTCCATCCTTTCTGGAGTGATAGAGTGATACAGTGTGGAAACAGGCCCTTCAGCCCAACTTACCCACACTGGCCAACATGTCCCAGCTACACTAGTCCCACCTCCCGCATTTGGTCCATATCACTCCAAACCTGCCCTATCCATGCACCTGTCTAACCGTTTCTTAAACATTGGGATAGTCCCTGCCTCAATTACCTCCATACACCCACCACCCTCCGTGTGAAAAGGTTACCACTCAAATTCCTAGTAAATCTTTTCCCATTCAACTTAAACCTATGTCGTCTAGTCCTCGATTCACCTACTCTGGGCAAGAGACTCCGTGCATCTACTCGATCTATTCCTTTCATGATTTTGTACACCTCTATAAGATCACCCCTCATCCTCCTGCGCTCCAAGGAATAGAGTCCCAGCCTGCTCAACTTCTCCCTATAGCTCAGACCCTCTAGTCCCGGTAATATGCTCGTAAAAAAATGATTTACTATCTACTATCAGGGTAAAGGGCCTGTCCCACATTCACGACCTAATTCACGACCTCTGCCGAGTTTGCCTTTGACTCATACTCATAGTATGGTCGCCACGAGGTCGTAGCAGATCGTAGGTTGGTCGTAGCAGGCCGTGATGCTAGTCGTAGGTACTCGTGGCATTAGGTAGGTCGGGGCCTTTTTCTAGCATGATGAAAAATGTCCACGAGTAAAAAAGGTTGTGAATTAGGTCGTGAAAGTGGGACAGGCCCCTTTACTTGTTCAACATAAATGTCTCCAGCCACATACTTGAATACAGGCAGTGACAAGATTAGTAAGTGGGAAGAAATAATTTTACATTGCACCCCCATCTCTCTAGAAACACTGCAAGATCCGGCAACATACTTACACCATGCAATCAATCAGAAAATTGGAGGAATATTGCAAAAATAAACCCAAATGAGACGATAAAATAAAACAGAACATGCCAGAGTGTTCAGCAGGTCATTTCTTCAGACGTAACTTTATCACTCCCTATCTTCAGATCCTGTGGGATTTATATCATTCAATCTCTCAATCCAAAATCATACCAATCATCTTCCATTTTGTTCTCTCTGCCCTCTAAGCCTTCTCTCAACTTAAAATTTTCTGCACATCTTCAGATTCAGGAACAGTTCCATCCCAGCTGTTATCAGGCAACGGAAACATCCTAACAACAACTAGAGAGCAGCCCTGAGCTGCCGTTTACCTCATTGAAGACCTCTTCTTCTTCTTTCGTGTGGCGTGCACAGCCAAAAGTTGTTGGACAACTTGTTCTATTTGATCTTCCGTTTGTGCACGTCGAGTTGATTGCATCAGTCGAAACAGGGCGGACCACGTGAAGGTTGCAATCTTCCACCGCATTGAAGACCTCCACACTACCTTTAATCGGACATTATTGGGCTTAATTTGGCACTAAACATTAAGGGCCTGTCCCACTGTACGAGGTAATTCAAGAGTTCTCCCGAGTTTTCCCCTGATTCGAACTCGGAGAATTTCCGTAGCGTAGGAGTTCGTGGATGTCTCGTAGCGGCTCGTACGAGTAACGGTAGGTACTCGGGAAATCCGGTAAACTCGTGACGTTTTTTCAACACTGTGAAAAATGTCCACGAGTAAAAAAATACTCGTGATGAAAAGAATTGTTACTTTTTACTTGTACGAGCCGCTATGAGACATCCATGAACTCCTACGGACCCGCTACGGACATTCTCCGAGTTTGAATCAGGGGAAAACTCGGGAGAACTCTTGAATTACCTCGTACAGTGGGACAGGCCCTTTATTTCCTTTATCATGTACTGTATCTGTGCACTGTGGACGGTTCAATTGTGATCATGTATAGTCTTTCCGCTGACTGGTTAGCACGCAACAAAAACCTTCTCACTGTACCTCAGTGCATGTGACAATAAACTAAACTAAACTAAACCTTTTAAGTCTCCCAGATCTCATAAACTGAACCTTTAACTGTTTCTCTGTTGAACCAGGAGTCAACTTATCAATAACTGTAATGTATAACATTGTCAAATACCAGATTTAGGCATTGAAAATAAAAATTCAGAAAATTCTAAACATTTTGAACTATTTTGGTTTGAAGAAGTTAATAATGAGAATAAAGTGAGGGATCACATATGCATTTGAAAATATAGGTGCAGATAACTGTTTACTATCACTGAGGAAGCAGTCATTTGAGATCTAATTTGGTCCTACGTATGGAGAACAAACACAGAGGGAAATTTAAATTTAACTTTGTTCTGATTGAAAACAAGCTACATAAAACTTGGGAAATAATTTGGTGACACAAGGGACTACAGACACTGGAATCTTCAGCAAAACAGTAACATGAGTGACTCAAAGGGTCAGGCAGCATCTTTGGTGAAGATGGATCGATGACATTGCGGGACTGAAGAGTCCGAAGAAGAATCTCGATCCGAAACGTTACCTATTCCTTTTCTCCAGAGATGCTGTCTGACCCGCTGAGTTACTCCAGCTTTTTGTGTCTATCTTCAGTCTGAAAAGATTCCTGACCCGAAACGTCACCTATCCATGTGCTCCAGAGTTGCAACCTGACTTGTTGCAGCAGTTATGACTCCAGCAGTTATTATGTTTTGGGAAATAATTTTGTGCCTATTTAATTTTAAAGGAAATCATATTTGAATAAAAGTAATTTATTCTGTTACATTCAGACCTTAAGCTCACCTACAATTCCAGAAATATTTCAATACCATTCCAGTGTATATACAATAATTTCAATCATTCAAGTTGACTAAGTGAGTAGCTTAAGAAAATAACTCAAACTTAATTGAAAAAAATTGTTCAGCTACTCCAATCCTCCAACATTAATCACCAAACAAGCAAAATATACCCTCATAGTCCATGCATATTTAAAGCTGAGAATAGGCTACATATGATTTAGCTGACGTTTTAAATCGCAAAGCATTAATATGAATGTTGCTGAAGTTTGATGGGGCCAGAAAACAGATACTAAGGAGCAGGATGAATTATCTCAGTGAATCATCAACTCAATGGACGGGGCACTGGAATTTTCAACTGTGACCTATTTCAAGATAACACAAACCTAATCCCACTGCTTATTGTTCTAAAGCATAAGATTGGGGTGCAATTTTGTCAGAGTCTAGCATGCGTTCAAATTGTCTGCGCTGAGTGACTAGTCATTGTTTCTGGAATAAATGGTGGGTGTTTTTTCTTTGCTCTTCGACCTTAGCTATTCATCTTGGACAGTCCTTGCGGATAGAGGATGCCGTTCTTCTTCCACTCCAATTCGGTAGGTTGTGAGGTGACTAATGAGGCCAGTGTAGACTGTTGACAGAGCATGGTTAGCACACATGGTGGAGCTGCAGTAGAGTTGCTGCTTTACAGTGTCAGAAAACCCTGGTTCGATTCTGACCATGGGTGCTGTCTGCATGGAGATTCTTACGCTCTCCCTGTGACCTGCGTGGGTTTTATCTGGGTGTTCTGGTTTCCTCCCACACTCAAAAGACGTGCGGGTTTGTTGGTTAATTGGCTTTGGTAAAATTGTAAATTGTCCCTAGTGTGTTGGATAGTGTTAGTGTGCGGGAATCGCTGTTCGCCACAGACATGATGGGCTGAAGGGCCTGTTTCTTCACTGCATCTCTAAACTAAACTAAATTAAAAACTAAAAAGCCTTTCAACTTGTATGTGTGACAATAAAATAAACTAAACTCTGGATATTTCTAGTATTTGTTTACATGTTGTGTACCATCATTTTTTCCTCCGTCACGGTCAGCTATTGTACTTAAAACGAGTGTGAATGCATCTCCTGCCAGACATCACCCTTGACATCCTGACAATGGGCCCAGATTTGTGGATTAAGGTTCACTGACTCTACGGCAATCTCTTGTTAGCAGCAACAAACTGGGCAAAAAGACCTCACGTGGCGGAGCCAAGTTTCCTATTCAGCTGAGGAACAGTGTTCGTGAACCCTGCTGCAAGGCTTGGACACCAAGATTCGTTACGGCTGATCTCCAGATAAAGTTCAAAGATCTTCCACAGGTCAGCTCTTTAGGTACTGTTGGCCCATTTAAGACAGGAGCTGAGAATCCTCCTTGCAGTTTGTTACAGAACATCGGTTTTTACAGATGAGTCCACCTGGATCATGGAACAGCCCTGTTTGCAGCCGATTTTTCTTGTTTCTTCATTATTGTATTGCTGCTGTCTGATTTTAGACTTTAGAGATACAGCACGGAAACAGAGCCTTCGGCCCATCGAATCCGCGCCAACTGGTGATCATACACCACCACTATCCTACACACTAGCGACAATTTACAATTTACAGGGGACATTTAACCTACAAACCTGTACGTCTTTGGAGTGCCGGAGGGAACTGGAGCACCCCGGGGAAAACCCATGCGGTCACAGGGAGAACGTGCAAACTCCGTACAGACAGCACCAGTGGTCAGGATTGAACCCGGGTCTCTAGTGCTGTAAGGCAGCGTCTGTCGCTGCACCACCATGCCTCCCCTTATACAGCATGGATTACCATTGACCAGAGATTTAACTGGATCAACAGCATCAGTGCTGTGTTTCAAAAGGCAGCCTCAGAGGTCATTTACAATGAGTGGCTCATCTCATTCCACCATCTATAAGATCCAAGTTAGCATCGTGATTATGTACTCTTCACCCACATGCATGAGTGAAGCCAACAAGTAGCTCAACACTGTCCAAAACAAAGCATCCCACTTACTTGATATCCCATAGATGAATCCCAATGGCAGAGATGCATTTCATTCACCAGACGCACTGCAGTAACTTGCCTTTTACCCTCTGACGACACCTCCCTGAGCCATGACCTTTTACAACTAGGACAAAGATGGTAGGCGAATGTGAATACTCCAAATATGCAAATTTCCTTCTTAGTCACACACCAATCTGATATGTGAATACATTTGCTTAGAAATTGGATGCACTAGAGAAGTTTGCAAGCACGATTTGCACACAAAAGCCCTCTGCGCACTTTGCTGAAAGACGTTTGCCTTGTGGCAGTGACTTTCCTGGCGACCACATCCGCTGCACGGCAGCCATTTCCACATTTACCAACACAAACGTGCGCCCTCTGACTTGTGTTTTTCACTCAAGTAAAACATTGAGCCAAAGTTAACAGAGAACCATGAGTTGAATAGTTGGCATTGACCTCGATGCTTCCTCCCACAGCCTGTGCCTGGTTTGTTAATCATCAGTTTTTGTCTACAGGTTTCACAGAATCTCAACATTATTTAATTCAGTGCAACATGGCAACACCTGCTGCCCCCCTGATAATCATATGCCTGACAGCATGAGGGATGTGCAGAAAGGATCTGCAGATGCTGGTTTATACTGGCGATAGACACAAAAAGCTGGGGTGACTCAGCGGGTCAAGCAATATCTCTGGAGAAAATGAATAGGGGACGTTTTGGGTCGTGACCCTTCTTCAGACAGGGATGCTCGGCCACTTTGGACTGAAATAACCCTCTTCTCCCATTTTTCCTTCACTGGTGGAAGGAATTATGCTGCTGGGAAGGTCTGACCAACTTCACATTGATCAGTAGACAACAATGTGGTAACTCAACTTCTGCAGGCAACTGCCTTACAGAAATTTGTATGTGAAGATTTTGCATGAGGTGAAAGATGAAAACATCTTAACATTTTTCTAAGTGGGCATTTGATCAATTTCCCAAAGTTTAGTTTAGTGTAATATTGTCACGTGTACCTTTGTACAGTGAAAAGCTTTTTTGTTATGCGCTATTAAGGCAGTGGAAAGACTGAATTACAATCATCAATGAATGATTACAATCAAGCTGTCCAGAGTGTACAGATCCAGGATAAGGGAAATAATGTTTGGTGCAAGGTAAAGTTCGATTAAAGATAGTTTGAAGGACTTGAACTTGTTTTTTGCTGGGTTTTTATTAGGTATTAATGCTGACTAGAAGTCAAAGCTTCAGAATTAAAGAACTTTAATTTAGGAAGGAGATGAGGAGAAATTTCTTTAGTCAGAGGGCGGTGAATCTGTGGAATTCTTTACCACAGAAGGCTGTGGAGGCCGTCAATGGATATTTTTAAGGCAGAGATAAATTATTGACTAGTACGAGTGTCAGGGGTTATGGGGAGAAGGCAGATGAATGGGGTTAGGAGGGAGAGATAGATCAGCCATGAGTGAATGGTGAAGTAGACTTGATGGGTTGAATGGCCTAATTCTACTCGTATGATTTATGATCTTATGACCTTATGACCATTTGCACCACCACAAAAGGGTGATCACTAATGTTCAAGTTCAAGTGAGTTTATTGTCATGTGTCCCTGATAGGACAATGAAATTATTGCTTTGCTTCAGCACAACAGAACATAGTAGGCATTGACTACAAAACAGATCAGTGTGTCCATATACCATTATATACATAAATACACACATGAATAAATAAACTGATAAAGAGCAAATAACAGACAATGGATTGTTAATGTTCAGAGTTTTGTCCGAGCCAGGTTTAATAACCTGATGGCTGTGGGGAAATAGCTATTCCTGAACCTGGTCGTTGCATCAGTGATAATTGCATCAGTGTTCTCAGCCCAGGAAAGATCTTCAGAGATGTGCACGCCCAGGAATTTGAAGCTCTTGACCATTTCAACCATCGACCCGTTGATATAAATGGGACGGTGGGTCCCCATCCTACTCCTTCCAAAGTCCACAATCAGTTCCTTGGTTTTGCTGGTGTTGAGGGCCAGGTTATTGTGCTGGCTCCATATGGACAGTTGCTCGATCTCTCTTCTGTACTCCGACTCATCCCCATCAGTGATACGTCCCACAACAGTGGTGTCGTCAGCAAGCTTGATGATGGAGTTCGCACTATGACCGGCTATGCAGTCATGAGTATAGAGTAAGTACAGCAGGGGAATGAGCACGCAACCTTGAGGTGCTCCCGTGCTGATTGTTATCGACAATTTCCACCAATACGAACAGACTATGGTCTGTGCATGAGGAAGTCGAGGATCCAATTGCAGAGGGATGCGCAGAGACCCAGTTCTGCGAGTTTGGTAACCAGCTTGGAGGGGATGATTGTGTTAAATGCCGAGCTGTAGTTGATGAATAACAGCCTGACATATGAGTTTTTGTTGTCCAAGTGGTCCAGAGCGGAGTGGAGGGCCAGCGAGATCGCATCCACCGTTGATCTGTTGTGGCGGTAAGCGAACTGCAGTGGGTCGAGGTTTTTGTCGAGGTAGGAGTTGATTTGCGCCATGATCAACCTCTCGAAGCACTTCATCATCACAGGCGTTAGTGTCACAGGTCGATAGTCATTGAGGCACGTCACCTTGCTCTTCTTGGGCACCGGTATTATTGATGCCCTTTTGAGGCAGGTGGGACCTCAGACCTCAGAAGTGACAGGTTGAAAATGTCCGTAAAAACTCCAGCCAGTTGGTCCGCACAGGTTTTTAGAACATGACCAGGTATACCATCAGGTCCAGACGCTTTTCGAGGGTTCACCCCTCTGAACGATTTCCTAACGTCGGCCTCTGTGACTGAGACTGAAATACCATCACAGCGAATGGGGGCTCGGGAAGGCACATCGTGTTCTCCCTATCAAAGTGTGCGTTAAAAAACGCATTGAGCTCATCGGGAGTGATGTTTCGCCGACATCCGAGCTGCCTCCTGATTTCGCCTTGTTGGAGGTGATTGCATTCAGTGCCCGCCACAGCTGCCGAACATCTGTCTCATCTTCCAGCTTGGAGCAGAACTCCCTTTTGGCCTTTTTGATGACCTTACCAAGGTCATATCTGGACTTTGTGTAGACCACTGTATCATCAGACATGAATGCCCGGTGTCTGGTTCTTCAGAAGAGCGCGGATCTCAAAGTTCATCCAAGGTTTCTGATTGGGAAACACTCGGAAGGTTTTTGTGGGGATGCAGTCCTCCACACATTTCTTAATGAAGTCTGTAACAACTACATTAGTCTACATACATTTCTATAATTCTTTGGACTTCTTAACTAACTGAGCTGCAAAAATCCTTTGCAGTAGTTCTTTGCTTTTATGATTGTGACATGAAACAATCTTCTTGGGGAAGAACAAGCAAAAAAATCTAGGTTGTCAGTACACTTACATCTCACAAATAATTATTTTAAAAAGGACCCATTTTAACCATTTAGCGTTATCTCATTAAAAGTCACCAGACGCCCACAGAATCTATACGCTCATCAGGAAGCCTGGCTCCATCCTGGGAGTGGAGTTGGATTCATTGGAAGAGGTCTCGGAAAGGACGATTCCCCTCAAACTGCGGAGCTTCTTGGACAATACAGCTCACCCCTTCCATGACTCACTGGTCAACCTCAGGAATACCTTCAGCAACAGACTGGTTCCACTAAGGTGCAACACAGAACGCCACAGGCGATCCTTTTCCCCTGTGGCTATCAAACTATACAACTCTTCCCCTTCTGTGTGGGATAGACTCCCCCCCCCCCCCCCCCCCCCCCCCCACCCCCCCCCCCCCCCCCCCCCCCACACACACACACACACCTATTGCCCCCTTCCATATTTGCACATCTCTCATCCTGGACATTTCCACTCTGCACTTTAATTTCATGTGTGCGCAATATTACATATGTGCTGTGCAATAACTGGTCATTTAAATATCATTAATATTATAATGCCCATGACACTCCCAATGCCTCGTAACTATATCTGTTGACTGTCGGCAGACCAATTTCCCTCCAGGATAAATAATATTCTATCATACCGTATCATAAGTGACACTGGTCGGTGTTCATGGAAAGTTGAATCTGCAGATACTTTTCTGCAATCAATTAGGGCCATACTGATTCCGATTTCAGACACGTTTAATTCCTGGTTTTGGAATCATTCCAATATTTACTCCCTCTCTGCAAACTCGCTATTCAAGATAAAAATTAAAGCCCTGCATTGAGCTTAATTCCAGGAAGATGTTTCCACCTGCACACTCAGAAGGTTTAAGATTCAACAGATGGGAGCAGAAACAAGGTATATTTGAACCCAAGGCAGACAGCAGCAGTGTAGCTAACATAAAATACTGCCTGCCTGCATCCTCGACTGTATCTATCAAACGTCACAGACTGCCAGCCACGTTGTAAAAACACCATAAGGTTCGTGAGTCATTTAATTTCTGCAGAAGAACAGAATAGTATCTGGTATTATTTCATTCATTGTAAAGTGTGGAATAATACTGCTGCTGTGGATTAACCTGGGGAAAATCTCCACTTTTGGTATAAATATTTCATGTGGCAATGTTACCAAGCTCGATGGTGTTTTCATTGGATTAATAAAAGTGCGCTAACAGCGCATTCTATTCTCACCAGCAGTTGATTAAAATTAACAAATCTCTGTTCCCATCGATGGAGTTAATGAGGTGAAAATGCTTTTGTTGCCAGGATATACTGGTCTTTGAACATATCAGTGATGTACTTTTCAATTTTTGTCTTTGATAGGTGAGTTCTGCCTGCTTTTGCCATATCAATGATAGCTGTTTTTGACTTAAGACGTTAAATCCATCTTGTTTTGTCAGCTGGATTCTTTGGAATTAAAAAAAAATCATACTCATATTTATTTTAGTTTATTGTCATGTGTACTGAGGTACAGTGAAAAGCTTTTTTGTTGTTGAAAATCGGGGCAGGAGTAGGCCATTTGGCCCTTTAAGCCAGCACCGCCATTCAATATGATCATGGCTGATCATCCAATATCAGTACCCCGTTCCTGCTTTCTCCCCATGTCCCTTGATTTTGTTAGTCCAAAGAGCTACTGTATATCTAACTCAAGTTGCATGCTATCCCGCCAGCAGAAAGTCTGTATTTGATAACAATCGAGTCGTCCGCAGTGCATTGATACAGGATAAAAGGAATAACATTTAGTGCAAGATGAAGTCCGATTAAAGATAGTTCGAGGATCTCCAATAAGTTTGATATTTATAAATTAACAGCAATTCCAAGATGAATTATGGAAAACACATTTGATCTATAACTTATATGACATTCAAAATTAATTGTTGAAAACATACTTATCAATACATTTCAAAGTGTGGAGTTTATTAAAGCTAAAGTAGCAATTTTCTTGGTTGTAATCCCATGATGATCTCACAGAATTTATATTGACTAAAATCATTTCTTTTAAAAGACTAGCTGCCAAACTTCCAAAGCAAGTTAATTCATAAATTATAATTCATAAATTAATCCAGTTAATTCACACACAGAGGCAAAGATTGAGTCACCAGGATAATCCTGGGTTGACCAGCGCCCCCTCTTCAAGCCCAAAGCTGAGCTGCCAGGACAAGCCTGAGACCGCCAGCGCCTCATTTCGAGGCAAGGCTATGTCAACAAAATAGAGAGAGTACAGAGGAGATTTACTAGAATGTTGCCAGGGTTCCAGCAACTATGTTACAGAGAAAGGTTGAACAAGTTAGGTCTTTATTCTTTGGAGCGCAGAAGGTTAAGGGGGGACTTGATTGAGGTCTTTAAAATGATGAAAGGGATAGACAGAGTTAACGTGGATACGTTTTTCCCTTTGAGGGTAGGGAAGATTCAAACAAGAGGGCATGACATGAGAATTAAGGGACAGATGTTTTGAGGTAACGTGAGGGGGAACTTCTTTACTCAGAGGGTGGTGGCTGTGTGGAATGAGCTTCCAGCAGAAGTGGTGGAGGCAGGATCGATTTTAACATTTAAGAGTAAAGTGGATAGGTATATGGACGTGAAGGGAATGGAGCGGTATGGTCTGAGTGCAGGTAGATGGGACTAGGGGAAAACAAATGGTCGGCACGGACTGGAAGGGCCGAGAGGGCCTGTTTCCGTGCTGTAATTGTTATATGGTTATATGGTTATACGTGTGAACGGTGGGGAGAAGCCTAAGATTGCCACAGCTCCTCCTTCGAGACGTGGACTGAGCTGCCAGGACATGCCTCCTTATATGACCCATGACAATGAGGGACAGGAGCCAATGGAAGGAGGTTGCATGTGTGATGGTCTAGGCTGCATCCGCAATTTTCTGCAATTTCTTGCGGTCTTGGATGAAGATGTTCCCAAACCACGCTGTGATGCATCCCGATAAATTTTGCTCTACAGTGCATCTGCAGAGGTTGGTGAGAGTTGTTGGGGACATGCCGAACTTCCCAAGTTTTTAAGGAGGTAGAGGCGTTGGTGTGCAAGTTGCTGGTGACATTTACCAATAGGAACTTCAAGCTTTGAACCATCTCTACATCAGCGCCTTCAATGTAGACCGGATATTTGTGCTTCATGCAGTCGATCATGATTTAATTTGTCTTGCTGACATTGAGAGAAATGCAGAGCCTCCACACCTGTTCCTCTCTCCACCATCTGCTCCGACTCCCTCCTGATTCGCCGAGTGAAAATCAAACTAGCACTTTTACCGGACCAACCATCTGAGCTGTTTTGTGGGCTTGAATAAAAAAAAATGTTTCTTCAAAATATATTCCGAACAAAATGCTTTGACATGAGAATTGATCTAAGTGTGCAGACAGACCACCTTCAAGATATTATGCCGTTTTATTGTTTCATACTGTGCACAATTACACAAATTTAGAATTAAGTGCCCTTTTCTGTTTGCATCATTTGCCATTGAGCATTATTTGTTATTTACAATGTTCCCTTTTCACCTTTGTGTGCGTTGCCGTTTCAGATTCCACCATTAATTGGCTGGATCATCAATGTACAATTCTTTACAGTGGGTTTGCCAATTGCCCAGGGAACATTTCACCTGGAAAAAAAACAAATCTTCAACCGCAAAAGAAAATATGAATCAGAAAGACAGTTGTATTTACTGTTTTGTTCATACGCCAATAATGGGGCAATTAGAATAAACATATATAATATCACCTAAATTGTTGCTTGTTCAAGCTGTGTCTTGTCAAACATATTTCGCACTGCAAGCTCTCTGGCAGACGCGTACTAGAGATTGTGAGTGCACCGCGGTTTAAGTTTTCAATCAAAAATTACCATGAACAGAATCCTTATCTTATTCTGCAAAATCACTGTAATCAATTCTTCTTTTATCACCCCCCCCCCCCCCTGCGCCCCATTCATCTGTATCATCCTATTACTTGGCAGGAATTGTCCTGCCCCTAAGATAGACGCAAAATGCTGGAGCAACTCAGCGGGTCATGCATCATCTCCGGAGAAAAGGAATAGGTGACGTTTCGGGTCAAGATCCTTCTTCAGACTGTCCTTCTTCATCTTGCCCCATCCTCTCTTTCAGCTTTCTTACTCCTCCACTCCCAACAATCAGTCTGAAGAAGGATCCCGACCTGAAACGTCACCTGGTCTCCAGAGATGCTGCCCGATCCATTGAGTTACTCCAGCACTCTGTGAAACGTCACCTATCCATGCTCTCCAAAGAAGCTGCCCGACCCGTTGAGTTACTCCAGCACTTTGTGTCCTTCTTCAGTAAGTGTTTGGTACTCTCTTCTGCCCCAATGTCATTCATAGAATCATAGAAAATAGGTGCAGAAGTAGGCCATTCGGCCCTTCGGCCCTTCGAGCCTGCACCGCCATTCAATATGATCATGGCTGTATCCTGTACCTGCCTTCTCTCTATACTCCCTGATCCCTTTAGCCACAATGGCCACATCTAACTCCCTCTTAAATATAGCCAATGAACTGGCCTCAACTACCTTCTGTGGCAGAGAATTCCAGAGACTCACCACTCTCTGGGTGAAAAATGATCTTCTCATCTCGGTCCTAAAACACTTCCCCCTTATCCTTAAACTGTGACCCCTTGTTCTGGAGTTCCCCAACATCAGGAACAATCTTCCTGCATCTAGCCTGTCCAACCCCTTAAGGATTTTGTAAGTCTCTATAAGATCCCCCCCCTCAATCTCCTAAATTCTAGCGAGTACAAGCCGGTTCAAATAATATGAGGCAGTGTATGTCACAGAAAAGCCTCTTGCTATCTATGCGTCAGTTGGTAGCTTATTCTCACCTGGAAAGGCCATGTGGTCAAGTTCTTGTGCACATGAGGCCATTGTGCAAAAATATCTATTATATATATATATTCCTCATCATTGCAAATCAGTTGCTTCCTTAAATTGGTTCAACTATTGAGAGTATGCAAAATGAAATGTGCCTGTCATTCTATGTTGTCTCAGTGGTTTTTGTGGCTGTGAGTGGAATATTATCAGCAGAAGGGATGTAAATCCCATCTCAGATAACTAATCAGAAAGTGCATGGAATGGTTCACTTGAACAGTTCACTTGAACAGAGAAAAATGTAGTTTACAAAATATCAAATTTGATTTAGGTAGAACAGATTTTCTACCACTCCATGTTCCCACTTCAGACATCGTTGATCAAGAGACAATCAAACATTCAGTTATAAAGTCTTACAGCATGGAAACATGCCCTTCAGCCCAACTTGCCCATACCGGCCAACATGTCCCTTCTACACTAGTCGCACATTCCCATATCCTGGCTTTTTCTCATGGAATAAATAGCAACGGGCACAGTCTGCATGTACAATCTTCATATTTGAGAACCAAGGGTCTTCCAATAGTCATTCTTTCTCTTACATAGGAGCCATTCATGCTTAAGTTAGTTACTGTTGGTATATTATAGTATTTTGTAAAGATATTTCTAGTTGTATCTTTTTTGTATGCTCGGGGGTGGGATTTTGATATGTAGATGGGCATTTCTACATTTGTGGAGGCTCACGAAGCCACAGGGAGTGGTCAGATCACATTAGCCTCGGGGATTGAAGTGACAACAGTTCTTACCACGCACACAGTTAGTAAGAAAAAAAAGTTACAGCTTGTATAAGAATTAAGAGGATCGGATATATTCATCTGTTATCTGTATTACTACTTTAATAAAGGACCGATTAACCTGGAAATAATGACTGGAAGATTCATTTTTACTATCAGCGACTGCGTAAGTTCTTTCACTCTGACATTCCCGAGTAGTAATGGCAATTAAAAGTTGGACATTGGAAAGTAAAGAAATTGCCGTTACAATAGTCATAGAGTCAGTCATCCAGCATGGAAACAGGCCCCCTTGCCCAACTTGCCTACACCGGTCAACATGTCACATCTACCCTTGTCCCAACTGCCTGCATCTGGCCCCTAGCCCTCCAAATCTGTCCTATCCATGTACCCGTCTGAATGTTTCTTAAATGTTGCAATAATAGTCAGTTGTAAAATATTTGCTTCTGTACAATTGGACACTTCCCTGAACAGGTCTAATGGTTCATTTAGTTTAGCGCGGAAACAGGCCCTCCGGCCCACCAAATCCGCACCGATCAGCAATCCCCCCACACCAACACTATCCTACACACACTACGGACAGTTTTACATTGATCCCAAGCCAATTAACCCACAAACCTGTACGTCTTTGGAGTGTGGGGGAAACCATATATCTCGGAGAATACCGACACGGTCATGAGGAGAACGTACAAACTTCGTACAGTCAGCACCCGTCATCGGGATCGAGCCCGGGTCTCTGACGCTGCAAGCATTGTAAGGCAGCAATTCTACTGCTGCACCAGCGTGCAAATTACGTGACCTCATCGTCGCGTTGAGCCGCAACGGTCACGCGAAGGTTGCGCGCGACTTCATTCGACCGCACAGCCGTCTGGAGCGGGTGACATTTACTTAGCCCCGCTCTGGATGTAGAAGTGGGGGCGGATCCAGACCGCAACAGCCCCGTGAGCTCCAGCCCGAGTTCGACGATCGTTTGCCTGCTTCTGTTGCTGTTGCAGGTGAGACGTTGCGTCACGCCAGGGTCTTGGGCCTGTCCCACTTTGGCCATCAGTTCCACGACAGGCCATTGGCGCGCGAAGATTTCGTTCGCTACAAAAATTTTGGAGCCCCACGCGATGTCGCGCACAACTTCATACCCTTCTGCGTTTCTCAGTGGGACCGGCCCTGCGTGGCCACACGATGCCCATGCACCTCAACGCGACCACAAGGTCGCATAATGTGCGTGCCAAGGACACGTAAGTGGGACAGGCCCTTAAGTGTGAGATCATCAATTCTACTACTTGTAAAGATTATGTTCTTGCTGCCTAGAATCTTTGGATGGTTGCCTGCATAAGCCATTTCAAAATATATTTCCGTGTAAGGTTGATTCTTAATTAGACAATCATATTGAATAACATCTCTTCAATTGATCTTTAATTGTTCAGCTAATAATTCTCCAATATCATTCGTGGCCTTGTGTAATTGCCTGCTTCTATTTATAAATCTAATCATGGACCATCATGACACACAACATATTACATTTGACCGAGAAACTACAAGATTTTACCTTGAGACCAAATAAACACTTTATCAAAGATGGAGAGCTGAATTTACTGTTACCTCTACCCACGTTAAAACAATCTACTACCATCCATTAGTGAGAATAATCCACAAATCTTCCAAGAATTTAAGGTTCCTCCATTGTCAGAGTGAGGTCACACGCAAATTGAACGTGAACGTTCCCAGAACACAAAATGGCTTAGGATGTTCAGGTTCAAGTTCAAGAGAGTTTATTGTCATGTGTCCCTGACAGGACAATGACATTCTTGCTTTGCTTCAGCACACCAGAACATAGTAGGCATGAATACAGAACAGATCAGTGTGTCCATATACCATTATATAAATATATACACTCATGAATAAATAAACTGATAAAGTGCAAATTCGGCATGCCCCCAACAAGTCTCTCCCTCTTCTCCCTTCTCCCATCGGGCAAAAGGTATAGATTGTGAAAACGCACACCTCCAGATTCAGGAACAGTTTCTTCCCAGCTACCATCAGGGTACTGAACCATCCTGCCAACAGCTAGAGAGTAGTCCTGAGGTACTATCGACCTCATTGGAGACCCTCAGACCGCCTTTGATTGTACTTCACTGTACTTTATCTAGAATGAAACGTTATTTACGTTATTCCCTTTATCATGTGTCTACGCTGTGGATGCCTCCATTGTAACCATGCATTGTCTTTCCGCTGACTGGTTAGCACACAACAAAAGCTTTTCACTATAAACTTCGTGACAATAAACTACACTCCAAATCAACACGCAATGAGCACAAACTGCCAAGACATTTTTTATTAATTCAAGAATGTGGACTTCACGGGTTGAATCAGCATTTAATTGCCCGTCCATAATTGCCCTTGAGAGGATGGTGGTGTGCTGCAATTATATACAGAAAAAGAAGATTATTATCCTATCAGTTGGAGGTGGATTTGAACTGAGCTCCAAGAGCCAGAAAGGTCATTGTTCAATTAAATGGTCTTGGAATCACATATTTATTGCAGTCTTGCAGAGCATATAAAAATTGATGGAATAATCAATTACTTCTGTTTCTCATTTTATCTCTTATTTAATATTGTTGCCTGAATCATTGATCTGATGTGCCGCAGAAAAACTAACTGATATTCTAGAAGTCCATTATGTCTTTGCCTTGTGCGGTGAGTCTATTACAGCGAAGCTTTCGATAAATCTCAAGGGACTCTAGCATAGTTTTTGATGTTTGAGATCTTTCAGAATTTATGTACAGCTGTAAAGGACAAATACTATGATAAAGCCATCACGTTAAACTGATTCTTACCTCCATGGGGAATGCGATTGGATAGTGTCAAAAGAAAACACACAATTTTCCAATTTTCAGTAACTGAAATTCAATTAAAGATAGTCCAATGGTCTCCAATGAGGTAGATAGATGGTAGGTCAGCATCGCTCACTAGTTGGTGACAGGATGCCTGATAACAGCTGGGAAGAAACTGTCTCTGAATCTAGAGGTGTGCATTTTCAAAATACTGTAACTCTTGCCTGATGGGAGAGGGGAGAAGAGGGAGTGTTTGGGGTGAGTGGTCCTTGATTATGCTGGTGACCTTGCCGAGGCAGCGTGAAATGCAGATGGACAATAGGGATTTGGTTATTGTCCTGACACCATGACACAAGGTTCTTGATTTCTTTCCTGTGCTTCATTTCATCATTGTTGTTGTTCTGGGCAAAACAGCGGCATCGTCGGCAAACTTAAAGTTGTGAAGTTGTGGTCATCTCTATAGGGAAGGCACATTCCTTTCATTTCAGGAGTTACAACAAATTTATGGACTTCACTCAAATGACTATTTCAGATATCTACAACTTAGAGATTATGCTAAATCAAATACACAGGATTATAGAAATAGAGTTCCAGAAATTCTTGATGAATGTTTGAATAAACACCCTAATACAGAAAACTTAATATCTTATATCTATAATATCCTATTAGACAGTGAGGCACCTACGACGGAAATATATAGGCAATCATGGGAAAATGAACTAGGCCAACCAATAATGCAAGATATTTGGGACGAAAGCTTACCACATATACATCAATGCTCGTTAAATGCTAGACACTCCTTAATACAATTTAAAGTAGTACATAGATTACATTACTCAAAAACAAAATTAAATAGAATCTTCCCAAATATATCTCCTATCTGCGAAAAATGTCAGCATTTAGAGGCTAACTTAACGCATACATTTGTAAACTGTATAAAAAAAATGTAATATAATTTTAGGAAGTTGTCAACACCCAATTGGGCCCCGACTCAAAACTAATAATATTAGGAATATCAGAACAAAGTCAAATACTTACTACAAGCCAAAGAAACTTTGTATACTATCGACTACAGTATAATAATTTGGAAAAATTTAGTATTAAAATTTTGGAAAGGCCCTATAACCCCCACAATCAAAATGTGGATTATGGAAATGTCGGAGATCCTACATTTGGAAAGAATCAGACTTGTCTTAATGGACAAACAAGAACTTTTTATCAGAATATGATCTCCATTTATTGATTATCTGAAGGGGCAAACTGGTTCGACACGAGAACCTGACTGAACCTCGAATTAAGGATTAGATGAAGAGCTATATTTTATAATTTACGAACATATCTCCAATGATGTATTATTAGTTAATTATTCCATTCTTCTTTATTATACCTTCTTGGTTTTTTTGTCTTTTCTCCCTCTCTATTATTTTCTATATATATATAAAATAAAAAATATATTGAAGAAGAGCTATTAAATAATTGATAGGATTGACAATATTAATAATGTATGACTGTCACAAATAAAATGTTTTTATTATGTACTTACTTCTAATAAAAAAAGTTAAAAAAAAAAAAAAAGATGCAGATGCTGGTTTAAACTGAAGATGGACGTAAAAAGCTGGAGTAACTCAGCGGGTCAGACAGCATTCCAGGAGAAAAGGAATAGGTGACGTTTCGGGTCGAGACCCTTCTTCAGACTGAGTTGGTGTGTGTTTGGCCAAACAGTTATGGTGTGCTAGGATTAGGGGACACAACCTCGAGGGGCACCAGTGGTGAGGGTCAGGATGGAGGAACAAAACTTTTTTCTTCGATTTGTGTGCATCAGTTCCAAGGTTCCTTCAGCTTGCTAATTTATAGTCTGTTTTAATTAATTTTAAATCTATAGTAATTATACATCCTTTCAGTGACCCCCATCCACCAATACACATTGAGTAATGAACAAAATTAAACATTATGTCACAAAAAGCAAAGATATGTCTTGTTAAACATTTTAATACACTTCATTAAAAATCCCGTCTTCAAAAATTAAGAATCAAGTAAAATGTACAAGTTCAAAGCCAATGGCCCAATGCAAAATTAGCAGGTTTGCTGATGATACAAAAGTCAGTGATTTTGCAGATAGTGAAGATGGTTGTGAACGATTGCGGCAGGTTCTGGATCGATTGGCCAGGTGGCCGGAAGAATAGTTGATGGAATTTAATACAGAGTGTGAGGTGTTGTATTTTGGGACGCCGAACAAGGGCAGGACCTACACAGTTAATGGTAGGCCTCTGGGTAGTGTTGTAGAGCAGAGGGATCTAGGAGTACAAGTGCATGGTTCCTTGAAGGTCAAGTTGCTGGTAGATAACGTTTTTGGTACTTTGGCCTTCATCAGTCAGAGTATTGAGTATAGAAGTTGGGAGGTCAAGTTGCAGTGGTACAAGACATTGGTGAGACCACAATTAGAATATTGTGTTCTGTTCTGGGCACCATGTTATGGGAAAGATATTGTCAAGCTTGAAAGGGTTCAGTAAAGATTTACGAGGATGCTGCCAGGACTAGAGGGTGTGAGCTATAGAGAGAGGTTGAGTTAGCTGGGTCTCTATTCTATGGAGCGTAGGAGGATGAGGGGAGATCTTATAGAGGTATACAAAATCATGAGAGGAATAGATCGGGTAGATGCACAGAGTCTTTTACCCAGTGTAGGTGAATCAAGGACCAGAGGACATAGGTTCAAGGTGAAGGGGGAAAGATTTAATAGGAATCCGAGGGGTAACTTTTTCACACAGAGGGTGGTGGGTGTATGGAACAAGCTGCCAGAGGAGGTAGTTGATGCTGGAACTATCCCATCGTTTAAGAAACAGTTGGACAGGTACATGGATAGGGCAGGTTTGGAGGGTTATGGACCAAGCTGGCAAGTGAGACTAGGGTAGTTGGGACATTGTTGGCTGTTGTAGGTGAGTAGGGCCGAAGGGCCTGTTTCCACACTGTCTCATCTATGACTCTATGACTCTATGATCCTCTGAAATCCTGGTAGCTCTCAATTACCCGTGTAGGGTTGGGAAGGTCAGGGCTCGACTTAAACACGCACGAGTGGAGGTGAATCGTCTCAGATGCATAAGAAAGTAAATACGATGATGTGCTTTCACGATCATCACTGAACTCCTGACAACAGGTCACCAGGGTTTTGACAGCTAATCTCTGCAATGGACACCAGTGGCAGAGAGCAAACTTCTGCAGTTCAGCAGCATTTACACTGAGAGATTTTATAGTTTCCTTTTGTTTAGAGATACAGCCCTTAAAATCTCCTCAATGACCCCTTAACAACCTGTGCCAGAAGACAAACTGGTCATCAGATAGGTTCAGGCAGAATATTGTGAAGATTCTGTGTGGGAATAGGCTCTTTATGAATGGTCATGTCTTTGCCTCCTCTCCTGAGGTCCATAATCCTCCAGTGATGGTGTGCTATTGACAATGTCAGGACAGAGGCAACTAATAAATGTGCAGCTCAGCAGCTATATGTTGAAAAAAACCCTCAATGCCAGTGGCGCCATATTCTGTTGACTATGGAAGATGTCTGATCAGAGTGCAATCAATTCTGAAGCTGCCCAGCCAGGTCACTCTGTGTCAGCATGGCTTCCCTTGAAATAGCAAGCAAAGGCACAACGTAACTCTGCCTCAGAGGGCGGTGGAGGCAGGTTCTCTGGATGCTTTGAAGAGAGAGCTAGATAGGGCTCTTAAAAATATGGGGAGAAGGCAGGAACGGGGTACTGATTGGGGATGATCAGCCATGATCACGTTGCATGGCGGTGCTGGCTCGAAGGGCCGAATGGCCTACTCCTGCACCTATTGTCTATTAAAGAAAATGGGCCCGTCAGCCCCCGAGCCGGAGATCACCCCGCACACTAACGTTATCCTACACACATTAGGGACTATTTGCAATTTTACCTAGCCAATTAGCCTACAATCCTGTACATCTTTGGAGTGTGGGAGGAAACCGGAGCTCCCGGAGAAAACCCACGCAGGTCACGGGGAGAACGTACAGACAGCACCCGTACTCAAGATCAAACCCAGGTCTCTGGCAGTGTAAGGCAGCAACTCTACTGCTGCGCCACCGTGCTGCCTGAGATATCTGCCTGTTGTATCTCCTGGACTAACACCTCCAGTCAAATAAAAAGAGAAAAATGGTTGTGAGGGACTCAAGTGTGGATTATGTAATTTACAATTTTTTTGGAAAGGGCGGCATAATAGTGCAGCTGGTCGAGCTGCTGCCTCACAGCACCGGTGACACGGGTTCAATCCCGACCGCGTGTGCTGTCTCCGTGGAGTTTGCACTATCTCCTTGTGACCACTGTAAATGTCCTCCTGGTGTTCCAGTTCCCTCCCACACCACTAAAACGTGTGGGTTTGTAGGTTATGGGCCCTCTTTAAATTGCCTTTAGTGTGAAGGGAGTGAATAATATATAACTAGTGGAGATCGAGGTCAGCATCAATCCGATGATGAAATAGGATAACGTAGAACTAATGTGAAAGGCTGATCAGTGGACATTCGGCCAAACTTTCTGATTTCATGCTGTATCCTTCAATCAATCAATCAATCAATCAACAAAAACATGGGAAAATGTAGAAACAATGAACAAGGAACTGCCGATGATGGTTTACCAAGGAAAGACACAAAATGCTGGAGTAACCCAGCAGGTCAGGCAGCATCTCTGGAGAACATAGATAGGTGACGTTTCGGGTGGGACCCTTCTTCATACTCATGGAAACATGACATCTTTGGCCACACTCTCACCAAATCAGTGTTCTGCTCATTGATCATGAATCTACCTGTGGTATGGACATGTGGCAAGAACCAGTTGCAAACAATGCCACTCTCCCCAGTGTGATGATCAGACTAATCCTCGCTACAAATTTGCAGGGAGACGTGTTAATGCAAACCAGATCCTACAAGCAACAAAATTCATGGCACAACATTTCACAACCTGATGCATTTGGATGCTATCTGTACGGAGTTTATATGTTCTCCCTGTGACCGCGTGGGTTTTCTCAGGGTGCTCCGGTTTTCTCCCACACTCTAAAGACATACAGATTTGTAGGTTAATTGGCTTCAGTTAAAATTGTAAAATTGTTCGCTAGCGTGTAGGATAGAGTTATGGGCCTGTCCCACTTAGGCAATTTTTTTAGGCAACTACAGGCGACTAGTTTGTCGTCACATTTTCGCCAGTGGTCTCCGGGAGTAGCCTCCTCGGTCGGGCAAAAAGTCGTAGCGTCTTTCTGGTCGCCGCTAAATTTTCAACATGTTGAAAATTTTTCGGCGACAGTGGGTTGAACACCAATGAGCGTAGCTTGACTTCTCCTGACGTAGGTGCTGTCGTAGGTTGTCGCCAGGATGGCGTAGGTTGTCTCCGGTCTTTCGGCGACCTGCTACAACTATGACAGTCGCCGGCAGTTGCCTAAAAAATCGGCAGGTGGGACAGGCCCATTAGTGTACGGGGTGATCGCTGGTCGGTGCGGACTCGGTGGGCCGAAGGGCCTGTTTCCGTGCTGTATCTCTAAAGTCTAAAGTAAAGTCTAATGATTTTACAAGAAATCGACAAGAGTTTCTGCAGAGATAAGGAAGACATTATATGTCTGTAAGTAAATACATTGATCACATGTTAGAAGAAGGGTCTGAAGAAAGATCCCGGCCTGAAACTTCACCTATCCATGTTCTCCAGAGAACCTGCCTGACACGTTGAGTTACCCCAGCCCTTTGTGTGCTTTTTTGATCATTTGTTACTTGGAAATAAAAGTTCTGCATGGAACAGAGGACCAAAATAGTCTTGGATTACAAATGCAGACAGCACTCTCGCAGTAGTAACGCAGCTAAACCACACATTAAAAATGCAAACAAGCACTTGGATTTACTTCCAGAGGGATGTAATTAAAAAGTAGAGAAGTTGCTCTAAACACATATCAGACATTAAACAGAACACACTGACAGCTCTGGTCTGATATTTTTTAAGGCATACGATGGCATGGCAACACAGCTTCTACAACTTTTTGTTCGAAAATAGACACATCTACACTTCTTAAAATCATTTATGTGCTGATATTTCTCCCTGTAATAATCATAAAGTTATCTTTTATGAGATGAACTCTGATTCACCTTTCTGACAACACTGTGAAAATGAAAACATCATCCAGGTAAGTCAGACAATAATATCAACCTCATCAACGGCAGCAATTTCCAGAGAATAAATTTTAAATACAATTTTAGACTTGCCACATTTACCAATATCCATATAATATTTCTTGGTGCCTCACTGGTCTCCGTGGTAGTCATTCTGCACATTCTGGGATAAATATCTTTTAGCCCGAGGGAGATTTTGTTTTGAATCCTTTTGGCTTGATGTGGACTTCAATCTCATTTATATTAAAGTCTTGAATTATACCTTTGTGTTTCAGAAAATAATATTGTCCGTGCTTTCCCCTGTGAACATTTTGAATATTTACCACATTGTGCTCATTATCAGATTGAATCCTATTTGCAATATTTTAAAGGTTTTGTCCATTGTGCAATCCTTTTATTGTACTGTCACACTAAATCTGTTTTCCATGCAATATTTTATGCCAATAGCTTTACTTTTTTACCCTCCTGGACATTTTTATTTTGCTATTTGGGATCTAAGCCCCCATCAACCTTTTTGGTTACTTCAAAACTCAAATCAGATTCAAAAGACACAATCTCCCACATACAAAACCATGCTGACTATCCCTAATTAGCCCCTGTCTATCCAAATGCATTGACTTCTTATCCCTCACAATACTCTGTAGTAACACTGATGTTAGGCTCACTGGTCTATAGTTTTCAGGCTTTTCCTTACACTCCTTCTTAAACGGAGGCATAACATTAGCCATCCTCCACATTGAATCTGAAGAAACCCCCGAAGTGGCATCTGTCCATTCCCTCCACAGATGCTGCCTGACCCGCCGAGTTCCTCCAGCACCTTGTGTTTGGCATTAGTAAGGGATACCCTTTTCCCCTACATAATTCCCCAGACAAATGCAATGTCCCAAGGGAGGAGATCCTGAACTGATCAGAAGCTGAATGAATGCAGGACATTATCTTGCAGCCAGGAACTAACACTGGGGCGGCATATCGCCTCATAACAGTGGCACAGTGGTAGAGTTGCTGCCTTACAGCGCCAAAAACCTGGGTTCAATCCTGACAATGGACGCTGTCTGTACGGAGTTTCTATGTTCTTCCTGTGACCTCGTGGGTTTTCTCCGGGTGCTCCAGTTTCCTCCCACACTCCAAAGGCGTTCAGGTTTGTAGTTTAATTGGCTGTAAAATGTAAATTGTCCCGAGTGTGTGTAGGATAGTGCTAATGTCGGCGCGGCCTCGCTGGGCCGAAGGGCCTGTTTCCATGCTGCACCTCTAAAGTCGAAAAGTCTAAAGTCAAGTCTCATATGCCACCCCTGGAGATGCTGGTTCAATCGTGATCTCTCACACCACAGATGTGGAGTTTGCATGCTCTCCTTTAACTATGAGAGTTCCCTGATTTCCTCCCACATCCCAAAGATGTGTGAGTTCGTAGCTTAACTGGCCATTGTAAATTGCTCCCAGTCTGTTGGTGAGTGGTAGAATCCAAAGGGTGTTCATTTTAATGCGGAGAGAATAAATTAGGATAAATGTAAAGTGGACGGTAGACACAAAATGCTGGAGTAACTCAGCGGGACAGTCAGCGTCACTGGAGGGAAGGAATCTGAAGAAGGACTGAAGAAGGGTCTCGACCTGAAATGTCACCCATTCCTTCTCTCCAGAGATGCTGCCTGTCCAATGAGTTACTCCAGCATTTTGTGTCTACCTTCGATTTAAACCAGCAACTGCAGTTCCTTCCTACATAATGTAAAAGGGATGATGGGTGGCAAAAATATAGTGGGCTGAAGGGCCTTTTATGGTATGGTATGGTCCATGATTCTATAACAATCTTCTCATTGTTGGCCTTTGAATTTATTGCATATAACAATGGACCACGTCTTTCTGCAGTAACTATTGGGATCCATTCCAATAAAGTTAAATAAGCCCTTCTCACAAAACAGTCCACCCACACCCTGTCTCTTATTTTTGAAATACTGTGTTTGGAACCCTATTCTTACAAGAATCATAATTTAGAGATGTTCCTATTTAATTATAAAGTGATGGCAATTTCAAGCTTGAAAATTAAAATTTAAATTGTTATCATAGCTTCTGACAGAGAACAGTATAATTTACCATAATATAAAATAATCTGCAAATCAAGGGACTCAATCCGGGATAATTACCCTCGTCAAAAAGTATGATATATATCTGGAAAATGAATTAACATTATTAAAGCTAAGAAAGCAAGCTGAAAACAAGACCTGGTAATATACGATGTAGGCAGAATGTTCACTTAAGTAGGAATCTAATTGTGTTTCTATTTATAATGTGCTCCATAATACATTGTTTAATAATATGATATATATTACAGGAGCGTTTTAACCTTCATCAGCTGGCAAGAACAGAAACGGCAGAGGTCATAAAATATATTTGTCATTATTATTGAAAACCCACAGAAACAAATCATATCTTTCCTTCAGAAAAGCAATGGCCTAAATGACAAAGGAAGGAATCTGATGATATCATCGCAACATGTTTGCAGTGAAGTTGACATCCCTTCCTAAAAGAACATCTTTTAATTCCGATTGACATCCGAGCCTTTTCAGCAACAATGGAAACAAAGACACCGAAGCCCCAGAGAAGGGAAGCGAATTTATGTTTGTTTTATATGTTTTCTTGAGAGCTCCTGGGAGCTTTACCGGGGAATAAGTTATCTATCCTGATGAATGAGATTGCAGAGTTAAAATAACTCATAACTCACGTTTCCCAGCGAAGATGAGCTTGATTCTCGCCACTTATCCCACAGTCAAATGGCACAACGGCGATTGAAAGATTTTAAGATTCTAAAGAAATGGCAGAGGGTCTTTACAGGAAAGTCGTGCTGGTGTAAGCTATCAGCGGGCTGGAGCAAGCATGAAGGGCCACAAGTCTTCATTGAAACATACGGAATAGTGAAGGGTTTGGATAGAGTGGATGTGGAGAGGATGTTTCCACTAGTGGGAGAGTCTAGGACCAGAGGTCATAGCCTCGGAATTAAAAGACGTTCTTTTAGGAAGGAGATTAAAGACTGCATGGATGAACTACAACAATTGTTCATCCCAGTTTGGCAGAAGAATAAATCAGGGAAGGTAGTGCATCCGTGGATAACAAGGCAAATCAGGGATAGTATCAAAACTAAAGATGAAGCATACAAATTAGCCAGAAAAAGCTGCCTACCAGAGGACTGGGAGAAATTCAGAGTCCAGCAGAGGAGGTCAAAGGGCTTAATTAGGAAAGGGAAAGTAGATTATGAAAGAAAACTGGCACGGAACATAAAAACAGACTGCAAAAGTTTTTATAGATATGTGAAGAGAAAAAGGTTAGTTAAAATAAATGTAGGTCCCTTGCAGTCAGAAACTGGTGAATTGATCATGGGGAACAAGGACATGGCAGACCAAATGAATAACTACTTTGGTTCTGTCTTCACAAAGGAAGACATAAATAATCTGCCGGAAATAGCAGGGGACCGGGGGTCAAATGAGATGGAAGAACTGAGTGAAATCCAGGTTAGCCGGGAAGTGGTGTTAGGTAAATTGAATGGATTAAAGGCCGATAAATCCCCAGGGCCCGATAGGCTGCATCCCAGAGCACTTAAGGAAGTAGCCCCAGAAATAGTGGATGCATTAGTTATAATTTTTCAAAACTCTTTAGATTCTGGAGTAGTTCCTGAGGATTGGAGTGTAGCTAATGTAACCCCACTTTTTAAAAAGGGAGGGAGAGAGAAGACGGGGAATTACAGACCAATTAGTCTAACATCGGTAGTGGGGAAAATGCTAGAGTCAGTTATTAAAGATGGGATAGCAGCACATATAATTTTCAATTATATAAAATATATAGTCTTAAATTTTTAAATCAATGATAATACAAATATTATTAAGAGTATGAATATATCATTAATATCATGTATTTTCAGCAATGCAAAATAATGTACTTTGTTATTACTATGTTTCTATAATAAAAATACTTAACAAAAAAAAAAAAAAGGAAAGCGGTGAAATCATTGGACAAGGTCAGCATGGATTTATGAAAGGTAAATCATGTCTGACGAATCTTATAGAATTTTTTGAGGATGTAACTAGTAGAGTGGATAAGGGAGAACCTGTGGATGTGTTTTATCTGGACTTTCAGAAGGCTTTCGACAAGGACCCACACAAGAGATTGGTATACAAACTTAAAGCACATGGTATTGGTGGTTCAGTATTGATGTGGAGAACTGGCTGGCAGACAGGAAGCAAAGAGTAGGAGTAAACGGGTCATTTTCAGAATGGTAGGCAGTGACTAGTGGGGTACCGCAAGGCTCAGTGCTGGGACCCCAGCTATTTACAATGTATATTAATGATCTGGATGAGAGAATTGAATGCAACATCTCCAAGTTTGCAGATGACACGAAGCTGGGGGGCAGTGTTAGCTGTGAGGAGGATGCTAGAAGGCTGCAAGGTGACTTGGATAGGTTGGGTGAGTGGGCAAATGCATGGCAGATGCAGTATAATGTGGATAAATGTGAGGTTATCCACTTTGGCGGGTAGATTATTATCTGAATGGTGACCGATTAGGAAAAGGGGAGATGCAACGAGACCTGGGTGTCATGGTACATCAGTCATTGAAAATAGGCATGCAGGTGCAACAGGCTGTGAAGAAAGCGAATGGTATGTTGGCATTCATAGCAAAAGGATTTGAGTACAAGAGCAGGGAGGTTCTATTGCAGTTGTACAGGGTCTTGGTGAGGCCACACCTGGAGTATTGCGTACAGTTTTGGTCTCCTAATCTGAGGAAAGATATTCTTGCCATAGAGGGAGTACAGAGAAGGTTCACCAGACTGATTCCTGGGATGGCAGGACTTCCATATGAAGAAAGACTGGATAGACTCGGCTTGTACTCGTTGGAATTTAGGAGATTGAGGGGGGATCTTATAGAGGCTTATAAAATTCGTAAGGGGTTGGACAGGCTAGTTGCGGGAAAAATTTTCCCGATGTTGGGGAACTCCAGAACAAGGGGTCACAGTTTAAGGATAAGGGGGAAGTCTTTTAGGACCAAGATGAGAAGATCTTTTTTCACACAGAGAGTGTGAGTCTGTGGAATTCTCTGCCACAGAACGTAGTTGAGGCCAGTTCATTGTCTATATTTAAGAGGGAGTTAGATGTGGTCCTTGTGGCTAAAGGGATCAGGGGGTATGGAGAGAAGGCAGGTACAGGATACTGAGTTGGATGATCAGCCATGATCATATTGAATGGCGGTGCAGGCTCGAAGGGCCGAATGGCCTAATCCTGCACCTATTTTCTATGATTGTATGATTCTATGAGATGAGGTGAAATTTCTTTGATCCGTTATTCTAGCTAAACCAGACTATAAAACTGCAAGCCAATGAACATAGAGCGATGTATGTATTACACAATGTGTAGAAAGGAACTGCAAATGCTGGTTAACACCGAAGATAAACACGCAAAGTGCTGGACTAACTCCGCAGGTCAGGCAGCATCTCTGTAAAAAAAGGATGGATGCATTTCAGGTTGGGACCCTTCCACCGCTGGGACCTGTGTGCAGTACACAGTTCATTGTGTTTAGTTTAGTTTAGAGATACAGCATGGCCATGGGCCCTTTGGCCCACCGACTACGCACCGACCAGCGATCCCCGCACACTGGCATTACCCTACACACACTCGGGACATTTTTATATTGATCTCAAGCCAATTAAGCTACAAACCTGTACATCTTTGTGGTTCAATGCTGAGATAGGGTTGTGGTAAAAGTTGTGTAATGTGGTTCAGGACCCTAATGCTTGATGAGAAGAAGCTGTTCTTGAACCTGGAGATCACAGTTCTCAAGCTTCTGCACCTTCTTCCCGATGATGGCAATGAGATAAGAGTGTGGCCAGAGTGATGTGGGGCTCTGTTGATGTCAGCTGTCTTCTTGATGCACCACTTGCTTTTGATTCCTTTGATGGCAGGAAGATCAATGTGTGAAGAAGGGTCTCGACCCGAAACGTCACCCATTCCTCTTCAGAGGAGCTGCCTGTCCCGCTGAGTTACTCCAGCTTTTTGTGTCTGTCTTTGGTTTAAACCAGCATCTGCAGTTCCTTCCAACACAGATCAATACTTATGATGGATATGCCTCCTTCCATGCCTTGTGCTGTTACATTCCCAGTTAAAATTGAAAGCTTACACATCAGAATCAGTTTTGAAGATGAATTTCAAACAATATTCTTCTAAGTAGGTGGATAGTGTGGTGGATAAGGACACTGTTGTTTTACCTCAGCATTCTGAGATCTGAGCCAGGGCAGACAGATGGGGTGATTTTTCTTTCTCAGCTCGTTGTGGGAGCCCAGGTTTAAATGAGCTTCCACAGCCTCAGACCGGCAATCAGTGCGTGCAGGCTCACAGCACAAATCTGTCCAGAATTTGGCACCAGTCTGACAACAGCAATCATAGAGGTCACCAGGATAGTTGGTGTGGGAAATGAGAACAAAAAAATCATGGCACTGCTGCATGGAATACTTGTAACAAGTGGAGCCAGACACAGAGCTGTGGAAAAAAAAATGTCTCTGCAAATGTTGTTGCCGGACCTGACCTGAAACAGCTTGCTCTTGACTCCATTCTCCAATAGGATTTACAAATATTTTGTTTTGAAAATAAAAAATAAAAATGATTTTTAAAAATCATGATGTGATATAGCATTGTTATGCGATAAAGTTGTTGAGAATGTGGGGAGAATAAAAAAAATATAAAATCAAGATAGGATTAGTTTTGGTGAATAGTCTAAGATCAGTGCAGATTCAATGGACTGAAGGTCATGTTTTTGTGCAGAATGTCTCTAATGGCCCTGTCTCACTGTGCGAGTTGACCCACGAGGTACCCCGAGTGACAGACTCGTGGCTGTGCACGAGACTGCAAGTTTATGATCAAGTGTGTAATACGAGTTCCCACGGGTATGTCATTGCTGCGATGTTCCTAGTTCCTCTCCCGAGTTAGCAAGTTCCTCTCCCGTTACTCTTGAGCCAACCGTGAATGAAGGTATGTTTTAATAAAGCAACAATGTTAAAATACATCTCCATCCTGTGGTTTTGAGTTATTTCAGCGCGGCGCATCTATTGATATGACCTACAATGGGAAAATGCGCATCCTCCAGTAACCAAGCATTTCTTGTTGTTTTATGTTTTTAAATACTTTTTTTCAATGGATCTCTATTTTAAATAATTTTAAAAAAGGAAGCAGCCCGGGTGACTGACATTGAGCGTCCGCTGGGACCCGACAGCAGACACACACACACACACACACACACACACACACACACACACACACACACACACACACACACACACACACACACACACACACACAGATACACACAGACAGCAGCTGGCCACCACTTCAGAGGAATGAAGCAGCTCGGGTGACTTTGAGCGGCCACCGGGACCCGACAGTACACACACACACACACACACACACACACACACACACACACACACAGATACACACAGATAGACAGAGAGGGAGAGAGAGAGAGAGACACACACACACACACACACACACACACACACACACACACACACACACACACACACACACACACACACACACACACAGAGATACACACAGACAGCAGCTGGCCACCACTTCAGAGGAATGAAGCAGCTCGGGTGACTTTGAGCGGCCACCGGGACCCGACAGCAGACACACACACAGATACACACAGATAGACAGAGAGGGAGAGAGAGACACACACACACACACATAGAGAGAGAGATACACACAGACAGCAGCTGGCCACCACTTCAGAGGAATGAAGCAGCTCGGGTGACTTTGAGCGGCCACCGGGACCCGACAGCAGACACACACACAGATACACACAGATAGACAGAGAGGGAGAGAGAAACACACACACACACACATAGAGAGAGAGATACACACAGACAGCAGCTGGCCACCACTTCAGAGGAATGAAGCAGCTCGGGTGACTGAGCGGCCGCCGGGACCCGACAGTACACACACATACACACACACACACACACACACACACACACACACACACACACACACACACACACACACACACACACACACACACACAGATACACACAGATACACACAGATAGACAGAGAGGGAGAGAGAGACACACACACACACACACACACACACACACACACACACACACACACACACACACACACACACACACAGAGAGAGATACACACAGACAGCAGCTGGCCACCACTTCAGAGGAATGAAGCAGCTCGGGTGACTTTGAGCGGCCACCGGGACCCGACAGTACACACACACACAGATACACACAGATAGACAGAGAGGGAGAGAGAGAGACACACACACACACATACACACACACACACATAGAGAGAGAGATACACACAGACAGCAGCTGGCCACCACTTCAGAGGAATGAAGCAGCTCGGGTGACTTTGAGCGGCCACCGGGACCCGACATCAGACACACACACAGATACAAACAGATAGACAGAGAGGGAGAGAGACACACACACACACAACTCAGCGGACCAGGCAGCATCTCTAGAGAGAAGGAATAGAGTCGAGACCCTTCTTCAGACTTACCCGAAATGCCACCCATTCCTTCGCTCCAGAGATGCTGCCTGTCCCGCCGAGTTACTCCAGCATTGTGTGTGTCTATCTCCGGTGTGAACCAGCATCTGCAGTTCCTTCCCAATCCCACACTCTCGGCCCCCGGGGGGGTGGATGGAGCATCACACGTGGACACATCCCACCCACCACCCCAGACTTGCCCCTTCGGCAGGTCTTTAAGCCGTTCATTGAGACAGAGTGAAGCCACGGGGCAGGCGCCTCAGTAATAAAGGACAAGTGGCAGAAAGGCCGAAGATAGACACAAAATGCTGGAGTAACTCGGCGGGACAGGCTGCATCTCTGGAGCGAAGGAATGGGTGGCATTTCGGGTAAGTCTGAAGAAGGGTCTCGACTCTATTCCTTCTCTCCAGAGATGCTGCCTGGTCCGCTGAGTTACTCCAGCATTTTGTGTCTATCTTTGGTTCAGTCTTTACTCGAGCAAAAGAACAGATTATTAAAGTTCCCACGGTAGACTCACGAGACACTAAGATAAACGCACGGGGCCACTACGTTATTACAACGAGTTTAAATGTTTCCATTTTTAACTTGAACAGTTAATTTGACTTGTGGAAAAAATCAAACATGTTTGATTTTTTTCACGAGTTAACAAGTTTCCCGAGTACCTGCCGTTAGCGCCACGAGTCGATAAGTTGCTCGTGCGAGTTCCGACGTTCCCGCTACGTGATCACCACGAGTGAAAACTCGGGGTCACTCGTGGGCCAACTCGCACAGTGAGACAGGGGTTTTACTCCTTCATTCTCCACATAGGCACAATGTAGACAAGTTTTGTGAGAAGTTTAGTTTGGTTTAGCTTAGAGATACAGCGCAGAAACAGGCTCTTCAGCCCACCGAGTCCGCACCGTCCAGCGATCCCCGCACACTAACAATATCCCACAAACAAGGGATAATTTACAATCTTTACCGAAGCAAATTAACTTTTACAAACCTGCACATCTATGGAGCATGGGAGCAAACCAGAATACCCGGAGAAAACCCACACGATCACAGGGAGAACGTACAAACTCCAAAAAGACAGTCCCTGTAGTCAGGATCGAACCTAGGTCTATGGCGCTGCAAGGCCATAGGTTCGCAACTCTACCGCTGCGCCATCGTGACACACATATGTGGGTAATTCAAGGTGCATGAGCTGAACACAGTTTGATGTTACAACTAACTAACTTTTCCACCTTGGATTTCTCTCTGCAATATCTCAGCCAAGTTAACGAATTGATCTAAATTTCTTTGAAGAGAAACAATTTCTTTTGGATGCATTCTCTCCGATGCAACCTCATGTCATCTACAGATTTATTAACACTGCAAAATAGATTCACTTCAGGGTTGTAAATAACACAAAGCGTACGTCTGCGCCCGGGTAGTTTGGACTAGACGCTGTCCACGTGCTCCATGGGGGATTTCCGGGACCGTTGGGCACCGCGTGGGGTGGAAGTCATCCGCGATGGGGATTGTAATATAGTTGTATAGGAGTTTATTTAGTATGTTTGTTTGACGTATATTATGGTGGTGGGTTCTGTTTCGTTTTATATTGTGCTGTAAATATTGTTTTTAATAATTTTGATTAAATTATTTTTGGTTTAAATAAATAAATAAATAAAAAGTAAAACAAATTAAAACATAAAGGCTGATATCAGACCAGAGACAGAAGAGACTGCAGATGCCAAAGAAAACTGCTGGAAGAACTCAGCGGATCAGGCAGTATATTTTGTTGGGTGCTAACCAGTCAGAGGAAAGACAATACATGATTACTATCACGCTGCCCACAGTGTACAGATAAATACATGATAAAGAAATGTATAGTCTTTCTGCTGACTGGATAGCACGCGACAAAATGCTTTTTACTCTACCTCGGTACACAGGACAATAAACTGAACTAAAATAAACTAAATCCGTTGAGGCAAATGGATGGTCAATGTTTCTTGTCGAATCCTTGCCTCAGGATGTCCCTATACCCCCTCTCGCTGCCACTCTGTAAATAGGCAATTCACAAACTCTTAAAGCGTGCAACATCTTTTAATGATAGCACAGGGTATTACATACATCCTCAAGCACTGGCCACATTCTTCTACTGAACTGTACCCAGGAAGGGGAAGGCGTTATGATTGATGTTAACTAGGCGGGGTTAATGGTACTGAGGTAACTATGTTATTGGTTGCATATGTAAACCATCTACATCCTTCCCCTTAGAAAATCAAAACAGATTGTTGTCACAACAACAGAATTAAACAGCAGAATTAAACAACATCGCCATAACGAACAGGTGGCTTACTAATCTGGCCCGAGCGCGTACGGATGTCTCCCCCTTCCCCCGAAAGAGCAGAAGAAACAGGAGGACACGAGGCAGCTGGGGAGCCAGGGAAGAGCGATGTAGTGGGCGAAACAGGAGAGTGAGAACCGCGACTGGCAACAGGGGACCCGCGCAGAGGGGAACCGGGCGCTCGATATGGGGATCGAGGCATGCAGGGAACACTGGCTGGGACGGCAGCCGGCTGCTGGTATGAGAGTGGCGGGGCATAGGGCCCCGGGGGCTGCGGCTTCGGCTCATTAACCGCAAGCAGGTGTTGTCGGCTTCTTCGGTAGATGGTTCCCTCATAGTCGACCAGATACGAACGAGGTGAGTCGGCCACCCCAACCACGGTAGCCAGACGGGAGTGACCACCGGCGGTCTGCAACCGAACAACCTGTCCAGGCAACAGAGGATCGAGTGGTCTGCACGACCGATCGTGGGAACGCCGCTGGCTGTCATGTTTCTCTTGAATTTGCCTCTGCACGGAGGCAGGCTCCAGCACCCGAGGTTTCAGCTGCCGCTGGGCAATCGGGATGGTAGATCTGGTTGTTCTGGACATCAGACGCTGAGCAGGTGACCCCATGGCCGGATCCCTGGAAACATTCCCGAGGTTCAGGAGATCCAAATACAAATCAGAGTTGGATAGTCTCGCCTGTTCCATCAGAAGCTTGGTGCTGCGGACGGCTCGTTCTGCAAGGCCGTTGCTCTGTGGGTACTCTGGGCTGCTGGTGAAATGCACGAAATTCCACTTGTCGGCAAAACTTTTGAATTCTCGGCTGGTAAATTGCCTGCCGTTGTCATTCTGCAGCCTAACAGGGACCCAAAAGTGGAGAAGTGTTTCCGCAGCTTTCGGATCACCATCTTCGACGTGAGGGATGTCAGTAAATCCACTTCGAACCAGTTTGAGTACGAGTCGACCAGGACAAGGTAGTGGTTACCACGCCACTCGAAGAGACCACAGCCTCGGATGGAAAACAATGCTTTTCTGCCGCGTGCCAACCCAGGTCCTGGTGAAGTTCCCCCAAAAATGTGCCCAAACTGTAACTACATGCACCACAGACTGTCGACATGCCCCGCCTATGGCAAGGCCTGTAACTTTTGTAAAAAGCTGAATCACTTCTCTGCCGCCTGTCGTTTATTCCATTCCCCTGGGAGGCAGGTACAGATTTCGAGACCCAGTCTAAACATGCTGAGACAATCTGATGTCTATTACGACTCACAGCCCAACATAGCTGAATCCTATGATGCAGATCCAATTAATCCTCCCGAGGATTCGCATGTGTTTACCCTCCTACAGACACTCGGCCAACGTTCTGATCCCTCCGTATCTGTGACTGTCAATGATGTAACCTTCCTTGCAAAGTTAGACACAGGTGCGAAGGTCAACGTTTTGTCAATAAATCTTTTCAACAAGATAAGGAATAATGAGCCCCTGGTTGCTGACAATGCTACCCTGCGCGCCTAAGGTTGAGAAATTCTAAGGCCTGCGGGGAGGGCCACTTTAACTTGTGTGCTGCAAAAGGCCACGAGAAACCTGGTTTTCTATGGTTTGAACTCTGACTGTGTAACCCTGCTGGGCAACCGTGCGTGCCAAGATCTTGGCCTCGTGTCCTTCGACCGCACGGTCCACAAAGTGCAACTGTCGTTTAACCTGGTTGCAGAATACCAGGACCTGTTCAACGATGACCTGGGAAAGGTACCACTGACATACCATATTTCCATTGACCCAAATATACAACCCGTGGTCCGCGCACCTCACAGGGTGTCTCACGCCATGAAAGACAGGGTCGAGGCGATGCTTAACAACATGGTCGAAAAGGGGGTGCTAGAAACGGTTAGCGAGCCCACCGATTGGGTCTCCACCATGGTTGCCACGATAAAGAAAGACAAGAATGAAATACGTGTGTGTATCAACCCGAAGGACTTAAACCTTGCCATCAGGCGACCACACTACCCCATGCGGTCTGTTGAGGACGTGGCGGCTCAGGTCGGGCATGCCACCATCTTTTCGGTCCTAAGAACCCGTTTTGGCAAATCCCGTTGGACAAAGCGTCTTCTGACCTGACGACCTTCGCCACACCGTTTGGCAGATTCAAGTTCCTGCAAATGCCATTCGACATCAATTCCGCTAGCGAGGTGTTCCAGCGAACAATGGAGCAGATATTCTCGGACCTGCCATGTGCCATCATCGTGGATGATATCCTGGTTTATGGGAAGGACATTGCCGAGCACGACCTGAACCTCCGCCGCGTCCTGGATCGGGCGCGGAAGGCGAACCTGAAGCTGAATCCCAAGAAGTGCCGGTTTCGTGTCTCAGAAGTCACGTATGTTGGACACGTTTTCACCTCTAACGGACTAAAACCGACCCCTTGAAGGCAGCTGCCATCTCCGAGATGGCAGCCCCCACCGACGTGCCAGGTCTACAACGATTCTTGGGCATGGTGAACTACCTTGGGAAGTTTGTACCAAACCTCAGTGAGCTGAGTGCTCCCCTGCGGCAGCTGACATAAAAGGATATCGCCTGGGTCTGGCTCCCACATCACCAGCAGGCCTTTGACTGCCTCAAGTCGAAACTGATTAACACTCCGACGTTGCGGTTCTTCGACGTGAGTCGCCCTATCACCGTCACCTGTGACGCTTCCAAGTTCGGTCTGGGTGCGGCTTGCCTTCAGTCTGTCGATGGATCGTTACACACTCTATGCAGTTATTTAGTCCTGCTTACACACAAGACCAATCCTGCAGTCAATCCACCGATTATGCAATGAAGTATGAATTCTACCGACTGGTCAGGTTACCTTCCAGTGATGGTCTCGTGTGGAGAGGCTTTACTTTCAAGGTAAACCTTGTGAATAATTATGAGAGGGAACTGCAGTTTGTTCTTTAGAATGGACATTAAAGTTCTCCACAACTCCCGCCCATATCCTGCGCACAAACCTGACCTGAGCATTATAAACACTGGTCATAACCTCTTGGGTACCTGGGTCAACCCCATGGCACATTTTAATATGACACAGAGTCGCATTTTCGATTTGGTTTCAGGTGGGGAAAACTATTTCAGTGTTTAATATGGGGCAAATGCAACATTTTCCCCAATGCATTTTGACAGGTCACCTTTATTTTGCTGGTTGGGTTTGCCTGAGTTAACTGCACTGAAATTATTGATGAACTACCGTGCTGTGACCAAACCAGTTCTTGCAAGACCACAGGCTTATTACTAGAGTGGATAGACGCAAAATGCTGGAGTAAGTCAGTGGGCCAGGCAGTTTTTGAATTTTGAATTTTGTGTCTATCTTCGGAATAAACCAATATCTGCAATTCCTTCTACACATTATTGGAGTAATTCTTTGGAGATTCGAGATACAGTGTGGAAACAAGCCCTTTGGCCCACCATGTCCACACAGATCATTGATTTTACTTCGGAGTCACGTGAGTGACTACGTGAAGAAGCCCCGTCTGGCGCTAGAACGGCATTACGTCGACGCTGACGGCAGAAGCAAGAGCTGCAGAGCGCAGCTCCTCGCAGCGGCCGGAACGGACCCGCAGGTAAGTGCAAAGAAAGAGGGGACGTTCTAAAAAAGACGTTACGCTGGTAGAACCAGCAAAAGAGAAAGTAAAATTTAAAATCAGAGTCACGCTGGCGTACTGATTTAGCCAGATAATAAAAAAGAAAAATGGAGAAGTCTCAAAGAAAAATTTTGCGGGTAAAAAGATCGTCCCGGGTGAAGCTAAAGAGTCGGGACAAAGAGTTTAGTGCGGATCCGGTTCCGATACCGGTGGCCGCTGATTCACCCGTTAGTGAGACTATAATTTCTCCAGAAATGCAAACCACGGAGGAAAATGTTCCTAGAAAAAGTAAAAAGAAATCCGTGAGGCCCGTGGTTTCTGATAATGAATCTGATAATGAAAGTCCTCCGGATAATAGAGCTATATGGCTTAAAATGGAACATATGGAGAAAGTACTCCAAAATATAATGAGACAAGGGTCACAGTACCCAGAAGTTCCCAAAATGACCCTGAGGGGTTTGAATATACAGAATATGGCTATGTGCCAAATTGGGAATTTGAAACTCCGGACCCAGGATTAAGGGCGGAGGAAGTCTCATTGGATATAATTCCAAGTGTATCAGGGCTGCAGAAGACAGACCCTGCAAGTGGTGATGTGGATTATGAGTGCACACCACGAATAAAAAAGAAGAGGCCAGATGTGCCTGATATGGCAAAAGATTGTGCTATACCTGAAGGAAGTGGTGAGGCTATGGAAGAAAACCTAGCTGCCAGTATTAATTATATGGTATCTCACCAACTTCAAGATTCTGTGATGATTGAAACAGCAGAATTATATAAAACACCGGAAAATTGCACCTCATTGAAGGTACCTACGGTTAATCCGTCTATATGGACGCCTATGACTCCAGGCATGAGAGGACAAGAAATAAGATTTCAAAGAATCCTCAAATTGATTTCAGCTGCAATTACTGCTTTTGGACTTTACAAACTTTAATAAATTTGTCGAGTATAAACATCTTAAGATGGAAACATTCAACACTACAAGACATTTGATATCAGCAGGTTGTTATATGGATACAATTGATTTAAAGGATGCGTACTATTCAGTACCGATACATCAGTTATTTCGAAGGTATTTAAAATTTAATTGGCTGGGACAGGTGTGGCAATTCAAAGCTTTACCAAATGGGTTAAGTTCAGCTCCCAGGCTCTTTACAAAGCTGTTGAAACCAGCTTTAACACATTTAAGAGCACAAAAGTACATCATTATGGCTTATCTGGATGACATTTTAATCATCAATAGTAATCAGGAATCAGCTGAAAAATCAGTTTCAGCAACTAAAACTTTATTTGAGAAGTTAGGTTTCTTGATTCATCCAATTAAGTCCCAGCTGCAGCCAGCACAGTCAATTAACTATTTGGGGTTTGTGATTAACTCAGTTACTATGTTAGTAACTTTGCCAACAGATAAGATTGATGATATTTTAATGACCTGTAGGGATCTCATTTACAAACCTTATCCCTCCATCCGAGAAGTAGCAAAGGTTATTGGTAAATTAGTAGCAGCAATTCCTGCAGTAGAATTTGGTCCATTCCACTACCAAAACCTTCAAAGGGACAAAATAAGAGCTCTATAAAAGTGAGCAGGCCATTTTGATAGGCCTATGCAATTAACAAAAGAAGCTTTATTGGAATTACAATGGTGGATTGAAAATGTCCCACAAGCTGATAAAAACATTCTGATACAACAGCCTGAAGTAATTTTACAAACAGATGCTAGTGCTCTCGGATGGGGGGCGATAGATTCATTTACCAGCTGTGGGGGCAGATGGATTGTCCAAGAGGAAATGTTTCTCCAAACGTATGGTATTAACTATTTAGAATTATTGGGAGCATTTTATGGGTTAAAGGCCTATTGTTCTACAAAAAAGAATCTGCATGTACTGATACAATTAGACAATAAAACAGCTGTTGCATACATTAATCACATGGGTGGAGTCAGATCGGTATCATGTGATTGTTTGGTCAATCAGATATGGCAGTGGTGTATTAAGCACCAAATTTGGATTTCGGCAAATTACTTCCCAGGTAAAGACAATGTGGTGGCAGACAATAGATCAAGGGTGTTTAAAGACAATACAGAATGGATGTTGAACCCAGTAATTTTCAGTAAAATTGTGATTCAATATGGGTTACCAGACATTGATCTGTTTGCATCAAGATTAAATCATCAATTGCCTAAATATGTGTCTTGGGAACCAGATCCAGATGCAGTAGCAGTAGATGCTTTTTCACTACATTGGGTGAATATGTTCTTTTATGCCTTTCCGCCATTTGCTCTGGTTCAGCAATGTCTGAAGAAAATAGAACAAGATTCTGCCACAGGATTATTGGTGATTCTAAATTGGCCGACACAACCATGGTTTCCCATTGATGTTAAACATGATTAAAGAACCATATATGTCAATTCCTAGCAGCAGTGATTTATTGATAAAACCAGTAACCAAAGAAATTCATCCATTACATGCTTATATGAATTTGTTAATCTGCAGGTTTTGACCAGACCACTACAAGAGCTTGGATTGTCGGATAGAACTATGGATATTATAGTCGCATCATGGCGAGATAGCACTCAGATACAATATATGACACATATAAAGAAATGGGAACATTTTTGTAGACAATCAAATATATCCTATCATACTGTGAACATTGCAAACATATTGGAGTTCCTTGCCGAGTTGCATTTTGAACAGCACCTAAGTTATAGTGCCATTAATAGTGCACGTAGTGCCTTATCATCTTATTTAGGGCAAATCTCTGACCAAAAATCAATTGGATCACATCCATTAATATCCAGATTTATGAAAGGAATCTTTAACAAAAATCCACCCAAACCAAGATATACAGAAATTTGGGATGTCAGCATTGTACTTACTTTACTTAGGCAATGGACTCCAATCGAAGTCTTGTCATTGGAAAAGTTAACATTTAAATTAGTAATGTTAATGGCATTGGTTTCAGCTCAAAGGGTGCAAACATTACAAATGCTACGTTTAGACTGTATGCATGTGGCTGCAGATAACATTGTGTTCTATGTTTACGATCTGATCAAACAAAGCAGACCAGGGAGAACTGGAGCAAAGGTAATGTTTCAAGCTTACCCTATTGATCCAACGTTGTGTGTAGTTAAACATTTGAATCAATATGTAAAAGTTACCAAAACTCTTCTAGGTGATGAAAAAACATTAATGATTACGCATAAGAAACCACACACAAAAGCTTCAGTGCAAACAATTTCGAGGTGGTTAAAACAGGTGTTACTTTTAGCAGGAGTAGACACTGATGTGTTCAAATCTCACTCCACCAGGGCAGCAGCTACATCCACGGCGAAGTTACAGGACGTACCACTCGAACACATTTTAGAAACCGCAGGGTGGTGTAAAGAAGAAACTTTTTCAAAGTTCTAACAATAAACCTGTTCACACAATGACAGGCTTTGGACACGCGGTGTTGGGTTCACTATAATCACCTGCTTTGTTTCACTATCGATTGATATTATCGATTATGTTATCACATATCTTTTATCACTTTGTAATGGTTTCCCCCCAGATGTAAAAAGGGGGTTATTATATGTTCTTTTATCATTAAAAGATTTATGGAAAGAACTAAAACTGGTCTGGTAAAAGGTTTTTTACTCATGTATGTGTTGACCTAGCCGGACTGTCGTATGGAAGAATTCTACGACATGGAAAACACAGAAGCTTCAAAATCTTCACGTAGTCACTCACGTGACTCCGAAGTAAAATAGTAAGATTAAACGAGAACTTACCAGTTCGAAGTTTGATCGTTATTTTATGAGGAGTAACGATGAGGGATTACGTGCCCTCCACTCCCCACCCTCATAAAATAAATGATCATCTGGTAGTTCTAAATCTATGATGAGCCTTACTATCTTACTCCGGCTATTGTGTTCTGTGTTTTTCATGCCGCTGCTTTGAAGTATGCCATTCTAGCGCCAGGCGGGGCTTCTTCACGTAATCCCTCATCGTTACTCATCATAAAATAACGATCAAACTTCGAACTGGTAAGTTCTCGTTTAATCTTACTATTACAGTTCACACTAGTTCTATGTTATCCCACTTTCTCATCCACACCCGACAAGCAGTACATCATTTCATCAGATAATGGTCCTGTCCCACTGTACGAGTTCATTCAAGAGTTCTCCCGAGTTTGCCCTGATTCGCACTCGGAGATTGACGGTAATGGCCGCTCGTAGGTACTCGGGGCTCTCGTGGACATTTTTCAACATGTTGAAAAATCTCCATCAGTCTTCCCGAGCTTACCGTGTTTCCCGAGTACCTGCCGTTATCGTTATGAGCCCCTAAGAGACGTCCCGAGCTCCAACGTACCCGCTACGTACATTCTACGTGCTTCCACGAGTTTGATTTTTTTTTTTAAACGGAATGAGCTCGTACAGTGGGACAGGGCCATAACTTGTTCTTGAATGTTTTTCCCTTTCATGGCTATTTTTTCATACAATCATAGAGATATATAGCATGGAAACAGGCCCCTTTGGCCCAACTCACCCATTCCCCACCAATATGCCCCATCTACACTAGTCCCAGCTGCCTGCATATGGCCCAAATCCTTCCCAACTTTTCCAATCCATGTACCTGTCCAAACGTTTTTAAATGTTCTGATAGCACCTGCCTCTAGCATCTCCTTCCATCAGCTTATTCCATACACCCACCATCCTTTGTATGAAAAAAATGGAACCTCAGATTCTTAATTAGATAATTCCCTTCTCACCTTAAACGTGTGTCCTCTGGTTCTTGATACCCCATACCCTGGGTAAAATATATACTTTCTATCCCCCTCGCAATCTCATAGACTTTATTCAGTAGTGGAACAATTTTCTTTCTGGAAGAAGGAAAAGGATTCAACTTGTAAACCTTTTTTTGGGAAAAATTACTGAAATGTTGAGGAATGCTCTTTCTCGTGCACTGCGCAGTTGGGCATCCATTGCTCACATCTATGATTCAAAATGTGCAATTAAACCAATTATTATATCAAACACAATTTAATTAATTTTACAATCTGCTTCCCAAATCCCTATCCATTGATGTGTAAATATCACTTTTTTTTAAAAACAAAGTAAAAACATTTTTTTTCAAAAGTTTGCTTCCCCTCATTCTGTAATTAATTGTAGGCAGCCAATAATAATGAAGCAAAACAGGAAAATGCCAAGGGCTCCCAGCAGGTCAGGAAACATTCGTAGAGAGAGGAGCAGAGTTAAGGTTTCAGCTTGATCATCCTTCATCAGAAAAGTGAGGAAAAACATGACGTAAAGTGAGCTTGCAACCCAATGTTATGAATATTGAAGATAGACACAAAATGCTGGAGTAACTCAATGGGACATGCAGCACCTCTGGAGAGAAGGAATGAATGACGTTTCGGGTCTAAACCCTTCTTCAGACTAAATATTCAGTATGAATGTTAATTGTTCTAACTTCAAGTAACCCATGCTAATTTTGAGTTAAATTACTTTTAGTTTTAATTTCAAGTTTAGAGATACGGTGTGGAAACAGACCCTTCAGCCCATCGAGTCCATGCCGGCCAACAATCCCCCGGGCACTAGTTCACTGTTATCCCATCCTACAAATTATGGGAATCAAATGCACAGGACAAGATGTTAAGAAGTCCCTTGTGCCAGTAGGTGGGGAGCATTTCACAATATTCATTGATTGCTGAAAGTGGTAGACGCTCAACATCGGCGGGGGCGGGGGTTCGTATACGTATATCTTGGCTTGGGTAACCTTCAGGACAGTTGGGCACAGGACACATCATCAGTAGTGTACCCTTGCATCACTGGGTGTTTCGGCCTTTTAACACTATACACCCTCCACAAGGGCGGCCCGCTGCAGGATGATCAGCCCTCAGCGCGTGTCCCATGTCAAACTGCCTCAAAGATTCACCATGACGTATTTGGGGCCCAGCATAGGTCTTTCCGCTTGAACCAAATCCAACGGTTGCTTCTTTCAGCCGCGTCTGAGAGTGATCTTATGGTCTTCTGCAGAGCCTGACCGTGGATTCCAAGCTCCTTCAGCAGTCTGATGGTAGATGACGCAACAAATCCTCTGCATCCCACTTCAACTGGATAAACTTTGGTGTTCCAACCACGCTGCGTTGCCTCTGCTGCAAGCTCTGCGTAGCGCAGCTTCTTACGCTCATAGGCCTCCACAACAGAGTTCTCCCATGGAACTGTGAGCTCTATGATGTAAGCAGTCTTCTGTGAAAGGGACCAGAACACCAAGTCTGGCCTGAGGTTGGTTGAAGCAATTTCAGGTGGAGAGATTAGTTGTCTGCCGATGTCCGCCAGCATCCTCCAGTCACGGGCCCTGCATAGGTTTCCTTCTTCTGATCTGGTGGAAGGATGTTTAGGTGTTTTCTGTCCTTCTCGGACAAAGGTTGTCGCCCTTAAGTGGGAGGGGTTGCTTGCTCTCGGAGGCAAGGAGTTGGTCGCACACTGCCTGTTCTCAAGGTCTGTTGCCAGGCTTTTTAATACCTGATTATGCCGCCACATGTATCTCCCATGCGTGAGGCTGGTCTTGCAGCCTACCATGATGTGTTTGAGGGTCGCTGGAGTTGGGCAGAGGGCACAGGTTGGATCCTCACCGTACCACTCATGGAGGTTCTTTGGTAATGGAAGCACGTTGTATGTCGCTCTGATGATGAAGCTGATCTTGCTTGATTCCATTTCCCATAGTTCTTTCCAGCTGATCTTCCTCCGCTCCACACCTTCCCACTGCATCCATTGCCCCTGTTTGGCAAGAGAGACCGCCTTTGCTCTTCTTGCAGCCTCCTCCTGTCGCCGCACCTCCTCAACCACCAATGTCCTCCGCTCTGATGTTGTGGCCTTTCACCAAGTTGGTTTACTTGTCGTAAGGCCAAAGCCTCCTCTTCCCTACTGCACTTGCCCCACGACGTCTTTGTGCCTCAGGGCTGATGAAGCTTGCTGTACTGCATCAGATGGTCCACTTCTGGCCGGTTACTAGGGGCGGCGCAACAGCACTGATGGTCTTGTCTCTAGAGTCCCTCAGTGTCATCTGGAGTCTTACTTTGGAACACTTGTATTCCTCTGTTAGACTAGTGAGAGGTAGTTCCAGGACCCCTTTGCCATAGAGGCCGATGTTAGTTAGACATCGTGGGACACCGAGCCATTTCTTCTTCCGCGTATGAAGTTATGGTTCGCTCCATCTTCTCCACAGTTGTTATTGGGGCTTCATAAATGGTCAGTGGCCACATTGTCCGAGGAAGGAGTCCAAACTGTGGGCACCAGAGCTTCAGTTTCCCAGGCAGTAGGGTCTGATTGATGTTCTCCAGGCCGTTGACAATTTCTTGCCTTAGTTGTTGCACCTGCTCTTTGTCCTTGAGACTTGCGTTGTACCATCTGCCCAGGCTTTTTACTGTCTGCTCAGACACTGTTGGTATTAGGTCGTCACTGATGCAGAACCTTGTGTCTCTAAGCACCCCCTTAACTATGGAGATGCTTCGAGACTTACTTGGTTTGATTTTCATTCGGGCCCACTTGATGTTCTCCTGCAGCTTTCCAAGTAGCCGCTTGGTATTCCATCACATTGTAATTATTATTTCCTAACTGTCCTTCAACCACTTAAGTAAACTTAACCATCAAGTAACCTTTCCTCATTAACCAACACTCAATATAAGACAAGATGCTAGCTTGGTGATTCCTCAACTACTGGTCCCTGACTTACTCCACAGATTAATTCTGCACACTATTATTGCTGTGTTAGTACGTCCACTCTATATGTGGATTAAATTCAGTCACAATTATTGTGTTAACCTTGTTACGTACACCTCTAATTTTCTAAGACAACCACATTCCACATTACCATTTGTTTGAGGGCCTAATTGTAACTCCTATTGTTCCTTATTCGCAGCCAAATTAATTTTCTATTTTATCCATCTTGTCAAAATATTTCAATAGAGAGTTTGATTTAGCTCTTAGGGCTAAAGGGATCAAACGATATGAGGAAAAAGCAGGAGCGGGGTACTGATTTTAGATGATCAGCCATGATCATATTGAATGCCGGTGCTGGCTCGAGGGGCTGAATGGCCTACGCCTGCCTATGTTTCTATGTTGCTATTTAATTTCCTGGAATGTTAAATTCCGAGCTTTGGTCATATTGCTCGCATGTGTCTGACATGGCTATTCGGCAATACTAAATTATTATAATTTGTGCCATTATTTCTTTCTACCCTGTAACGAAAGCCACATGCATTCAAGTAAATAGCCTTTGGTATTGCCTTTGTGCTGCTTTAATTAGAGTAATATTCTTGTGTTTGTATACACCACCGCTTTGTGATACACTGCATATCATAACCCATTTTGTATTTCTTTATGATAGGCACAACATGCTGGAGTAGCTCAGCGGGTCAGGCAGCTGACGTTTCGGGTCGAGACCCTTCTTCAGATTTCTTTATGTTGCTTCATATTTCTTTAATATTGCTTCGTCCCCTCTATTTAAATTTCAAAATGTTTGCCTTTTGTTTGTTTGTTGAGTTTGCTTGAGTTAACCATCCTATCATTCCTTTCCCCATCCCCAGCCTCCACTGCCTTATATACCGATGCAGATAAACCTCAACAACAGACCTAATATATTTTTTTAATTAAGCTACCTGAAAGCTGTAATTTTTTATTTAATTGCAATGCGCAGGGGAAAGAAAAAAGCTTTACATATGTTTGCAAAGTGGATGATTGTACAGGGTGAAACCTGACATGCATTCTATTCAGGGAAAATCAAGATTAAAGAATCCATTTCTTCTTCACAACAAAAGCAGGCTTTATTCTTTTGTTTGGGGTGGAAGATTGCAACCTTCACGTGGTCCACCCTGTTTGGACTAATGCAATTAACCCGGTGTGCACAAACAAATAGAACAAATAGAAAAAGTTGACCTACAACTTTAGGCTGTGCACGCCATACTCACAAAATAGTATATTTTGTTCACAACAATAGATTGTTCAATAGGCTATATCCGGTGCATATACTGTATGCAGAGTGTTACGTTGAAATCACAGTGGACTGAGGGCACTATGAGATTAGCTTGCATAGAACATTTAAAACAGTCTGTCTTTAGATAATGTGTATGAAGTAACTGCAAATGCTGTTTCACACCGAAGTTAGACACAAAATGAAGGAGTAACTCAGCGGGTCAGGCAGCATCTCTGGAGAAAAGGAATAGGTAAGGTTTCAGGTCGAGACCCTTCCTCAGAATGCCTGATGAAGGGTCTCAACCCGAAGCGCCACCTATTCCTTTCCTCCAGAGATGCTGCCTGACCCGCTGAGTTACTCCAGCATTTCGTGTCCGTCTATCTTTAGACAATGTTATCGTAAGTTTAAGATAAGGGACCATTTGAATTGACGACGATTCGAACGTACTGTGTTTGCTGTTCTTTTTGCTCAACCACGTGCTGAAATTCTCCAAACACTTGCTTCACAGGCAACCTCTTGGAGCTGTCAGAAATCATGGAAACGATGTAAATGCAACAAAATTGAATTGAATTTTACTTCAGCCAAAATACATTTTGAAGTATTTTTCTGTAACTGTATGAAAGTGTGGACAAATTACATTCCGCTTGCTGAGGAATGACAATTATGTTTGTGTGACCCACAGCTCCATTCTTTGATCTATTTTTAAGCAGCAGAAGTGCTGATATGCAACAATGTCAGCTGCAGTCTAATTCAGGTCAACAGTAAATCTGGAAGCCTACCTTCCTGTTCGTCTGGGAACACGCGAGTATCTACTGAGAGAGAAATGATTTCATTATTATAATTCTGAAGATGGAGTTGCCAAAAGGCCTCTACTTTAAACTATTTTAAATCGTGCAGAAGAAAGTGGGTAAAAATGATTATGAACATCTTTCAACACTTCAGGATGTGAGGCATTATCTCAGTAAATTATGGCTGTGTGTGAATTAGTCTATTTTTAGCATGTTGCTGACTCTGTATTTTTTAATGTCTGGCTTTATTTTGGAAGTTAATTTACCACATTTTGCTAATTTCGAAAATCGCTACTCTAAATTAGTAATATTAATGCACAATGCTCTGTTGGACTTTGAAATCAAATGGGTTGGCCATTAATTACACTGAGTTATGTTCTTAAACATGTATTTATTGTGGTCTCCTTTGTTAAGTAGCCCCTCATGTTTGGAGGGATATGGACCAAGCACAGGCAGGTGGGACTAGGGTAGCTGGGACATATTGGCCGGTGTGGGCAAGTTGGGCCAAAGGGCCTGTTTCCACACTGTATGACTCTATGACTCTGGTTTGTACTATTTCATTGCTGAATCAAGATTCCTCCTTTGTTAATACAGCATTTGATCCAGCCTCTGTATCTGAACCAACTGAGTCCATGCCAACCATCGATCATCCATTCACATTAGTTCCATGTTATCCCACTTTCACATCCACTCACTACACACTAGGATGCAATTTACAGAAAGGCTAATTAAACCCACTTGTCTTTGGGATGTGGGAGGAAATAGAGAATAAATCCCCATGACTATTGATAGTTGTCTTCTACTGACAACCATTCTTTCTTAAAAAACAGCATTATAACATTCTCAATTCAATAACTATGTTATTTTCTACACACAGGGTGGTAGGTACCTGGAATGCCTTGCCAGAGGTGATGGTGGAGCAGCGATGCTAATGGCATTTAAAATGCTTTTGGATAGGCACGTGGAAATGCGGGGAATGTAGGTTTATGGACCACGTGCAGACACAACAGATCAGCTTGGATTCATGTTCACTGTGGACATTGTGGTCTGAAGGGCCTGTTCCTGTGCTGTATTGAATGAGTCACAAAGTGAAGAGATATAGCAAATAAATTAATATTGGGCTGCCTGACCAGGCATGTAACTCAGGGAAAGGATTTCCTGATTCATCATTTCTTCAGTGTGAATGAGTGACTTGTTAACTGTTGTACCACAGGTGGTAGAGCTACTGCCTTACAACACCATAGACCCGGATTCAATTCTGACTACGGGTGCTGTCTGGACGGAGTTTGTACGTTCTCCCCATGACCTTGTGGGTTTTCTCCCAAAGATTCATTTTTTTCCCATACTCCAAAGACGAACAGGTTTGTAGATTAAATGGCTTGGTATAAATGTGAATGTAAAATTGTCCCTAGTACGTGTAGGATAGTGTTAGGGTGAGATAGTGTTAGTGTTAGTTAGAGATCGCTGGTCAGTGCGGACTCAGTGGGCCATTGAGCCTGTATCTCTAAACCAAACTAAACTGGTCTCAACCCAAAACGTCACCAATTCCTTCTATCCATAGATGCTGCCTCACCCGTTGAGTTTCTCCAGCATTTTTTGTCTACCTTCGAATTTTCCAGCATCTGCAGTTCTTTCTTAAATAATTCAAACAGTGTTTTTTTTCTCAAAAGCAGCCATGCAGTGTTACTGGTTGTTTTAAAATAGAGCCTATTCATTGCCAATGTAAGTATATTATGCATTGTAACAACAAACAGAATGAAACATGAATTAACATAGGCAGCTAAAAACTTGATTAGAAAATGCTGGAAGCACTCAGGAGGTCAGACTGCATCTGCCATTAAGAAACAGTTAATATTTCAAGTTGATAACTTCACAAGAGATCTAATGATGGATAATAATGATAATTTAACACTTAATTGTTTTTCACTCTGCTAAAGTTGTTTCTCCCGCATTTTGGCTTGTTTCCATATTTTTGGCATCCTTGTGGCGGCATCTGGTGACAACCCAAGGTCACAATGAACCATCGGCTCTAGAGGTGGCGTCTTGGTGTGGGAGGCGCTAGTCACGGGGGCGGTACCTGATTTGGTATTTAAGGCCGGGCAACTCCCGTGTCCTAGGAGGAGTAGGGAGCTGTATTAGAGAGATTAAGCACGTCTAGTGCGCACAACTCGTGTCCGACTAGTTTTTGGCTGGACTCCTGTGAGTCCCCGCTACATCCTCATAAATTCAGCTTTTGCAACAAAGTGTAAAATTAGAGATAAATCGTAAACTGTCTAATAATTCTAATAATGGGCAAGTTGGCCCAAAGGGCCTGTTTCCACACTGCTTCAGTCTAATCACCAAAGTCTCTTCAGTTTCTGACAAAACTAAGCTTGGTTCCTACTCTGTGTGGCGGCACTGCCCTGGCAGCAGCGGCTCGCCTGCTGTCCGTCTGTTTTTCTTTTTATTTGTTGTTTTCTTGTCTTGTTTTTAGCATTAGTTTGAGTTATTATGTAGTGTGTGGGAGGGGTGGGAGAAACCATCTTAGTCTCTTCCTTTTGGGGGGACACGACTTTTCTTGTCGTATCCCCCGTCTCCGTCTCCGTCTGCGTTGAGGCCTATTGCGGAGCTGGCGGCCTCCAACTTTAACTGCGACCGACCCGAGGCTCCGGAGGTAGAGCCAGGCAGGACTTACCAGCGCGGGGCTGGCCGACTTCGGGGCTGCAGCGGGTTCAGGCGTTCCGGCGGCCCGACTCGGAGCTGTGGCGGCTTTCCGGTGGCGGTGGCGGCGGCGGCGACTTTGGAGGCCCGGCCGCGGGCCCAGTGGACGACATCGTCGGGAGCTCGCAGGTCACAGCTTGGTGACCTGTTTCTCCGGAGCTCCCGTGGCAACAGCTGCGTCCGCTGGACTGGAGGGCGGCAGCTTCGGCAGTTTCGACCACCCCGGGCCGCGGAGTTGAACCGGCCCGCTCGCGGAGCGCGGGACTTATTTACATCACCCCGTGCGGTCACAACATCGGAGGCCCGGGTCGCCTCAGCGCAGAGGAAAGAGGAAGAGGAAGAAGGGAAGAGACAAAGACAAGATTTTTGCCTTCCATCACAGTGAGGAAATGTCTGGTGAACTCACTCTGGTGGATGTTAAATATGTGTTTATTGTGTGTTTTTGTTATTTACTATATGTATGACGAAATTTCGTTTAGACCGCAAGTTCAGAATGACAATAAAGTTTTCCAAGTTTCCAAGTTCCAAGTCACCTGCTTTTGTTTATGGCCTTTATTTAGCCCAAACATAAATGTCAAAATTTTGCAAAAGCAAATTCACCAGAAAATTTGTTTAATTTAGTTTAAAGAAAAAAACAGGCTCTTTGGTCTACCGACTAGCGATCTCCGTAAAGTAAAGGGCCTGTCCCACTTAGGAGACCTAAACAGCAACCTTTGGTGATCTTGCCCGCCACCCAAGGTTTCCATGAGGTCACAGGAGGTTTTGGTCACTCTCCCTAATGTTCCAAAGTGGTTTCCGTGTGGTCGAAGATTTATCTAGGTTGCTGCTATTTTTTCATCATAATTAAAACCGGCCTTGTCTAAAAATAGGTTGTCGTTTTAAATATCGATAATTTTTATTCACAGGTCTAGTCGAAGCCGGTTTTCTTCATAGTCGAGGAAGGTTTTCAACATATGCGTGGGAGGTGGTAGGAGGTTGCAGGTCACCTCGACCTTGATTTTTTTGTTGGGTGGCGGCAAGGTCACCAGAGGTTGCTGTGTAGGTCTCCTAAGTGGGACAGGCCCTTAAGGCAGCAACTCCACTGCTGCGCCACCGTGCCGCCTAACAGTTCTACACTACTCCACTAACTTTATAATTTGAGTTGATCAAGTGTTAATAGCTTTTTCCACTTAGGAAATGGACTCAACTTATGGTCCAAATTGCACAATTACTTTACAGAATAATACGCTGAATGATTTCTGATTATTTTAATAATCTGCCAAATTACACAAAGTAATAATGCTGCAAGACTTCATACATTTAGAGAATCTTCTAATGGAACTAAAAGCTCACAAAATATTCCCACAGAGAATAGAGGCCAATATTTAATTGGGTTTCTCACGAGTGACTAACCGATGTGTTACAATGATTCATTTGCGTATTATTAATACATACATAACACCAAGTGACTTTAATTTTTTTAATTAATTAATTAATGATCTCAAATGGCATTGCCCATAGAACGATGCAGTTTGAGTCTTAGCCAAGGAGCAGGAGACAAAGTGTAAAATGAGGATGAAAAATTAGGATAGACACAGAATGCTGGAGTAGCTCAGTGGGACAGGCAGCATCTCTGGAGAGAAGGAATGGGTAACGTTTCGGGTCTAGACACTTCTTCAGACTGAAAAATGAAAAATGATGTCCTGGGCAAAACTGTCCAGTGTTCGCCAGATAATGATGAAATGGCAGAGTAGTGATGGGCCGAATGGCCTCATTCTGCTCCTATGTTTTTTCCCCAGGGATGCTGCCTGACCCGCTGAGTTACTCCAGCACTTGGTGTCTATCTTCTCCTCATTAGCCTTGTAACAATCAAACTGAAGAAATTAATGATATTTTATTATCATATGTGACATGTGACACAGTGAAATTCTTTGTTTTGCGTACCTGACACAAGGTATGCAAAGGGTCGCCACGTATAGGGTGCGGACAAAGTTACAAAGTGTTCAATGCAGTCTCAGCAGTCCCTCTTTGCTCTCGGTGCCCCCCCCCCCCCCCCCACCCCACGCCAGGACCCTCTTTTTTCTCGGGAACCCCCTCCCCCACACCGGATCCCTCTATCTTCTCTTGGTGGCGCGTCCTCCATCGACCTCCGGCATTCACCGCGGGGCCCGTCCCATGTTTCTTCAAACTCCAGACGGGACTAATGTTAGTACCATCTTTGCTTCCACGCCTACCCTTACACAACAAGACATATTTTGTTTATCCAGCAGATTTTATTAAGCGTAGTATTTATGAGAAGTCTCAGTTAATATTTCCCACCACTCCCATCCTCTTCACCTCCACTCCATTCCGTGATAGTTTATTCCGGGAGACTGGATCTGGTGGGAGATGAAGATTTTATGATCCAATATCATCGCAGCTGTTCTGTAATGTGTGATTGTTTATGAAGAAAGGTGATGTGTAATATGTATGTTAACAATTCTCAACATTGTACATGAGTACAATTACAACGGTGGTGAAATTGTTACCATTTTTTCTCAGTTGACCTTAGCATTGATCCCAGCAAATTGAACCTGTCTGCTATTCACAAACTCTGATTGTGTGCTGCTTGAATAGTTAATTACTTCACTCCACTGCAGACTCCAACGTGAGATAATAGTCTGTTGCAGAAATAAATAGATATTAATCTGCTTGTACTGAGAAAAATAACTGAATAATCCAGTACCCATTGTGAGGTTACAACTAGAGCACAAAGATACCTTGTCACTTGAGAGCCAAAGATTGTCTCATTTCTAGCATCAAAACGCCTTCTTGTTTGTGTCATCATATTTTTCAAGATTTTCTCTCTTCGCTTTGGTACCGTGTGGAAAAAGACCTTTCCACCCACCGAGTCTGCGCCGACCAGCGATCCCCTATACACTAGCACTATCCTACACACTAGGGACAATTTACAATTTACAGAAGCCAATTGACCTACAAATCTGCATCACGCACGAACTTAGCGCGTACTTAGTGCGTACTTACCGCATACTTACCACGTACTTACCGCATACTTACCGCGTACTTACCACATACTTACCGCATACTTACCACGTACTTGCCACGTACTTACCACGTACTTACCGCATACTTACCGCGTACTTACCACGTACTTACCGCGTTCTTACCACGTACTTACCGCATACTTACCGCATACTTACCACGTACTTGCCACGTACTTACCACGTACTTACCGCATACTTACCGCGTACTTACCGCGTACTTACCACGTACTTACCACGTACTTACCACGTACTTACCACGTACTTACCGCATACTTACCGCATACTTACCGCGTACTTACCGCGTACTTACCACGTACTTACCACGTACTTACCACGTACTTACCGCATACTTACCGCGTACTTACCACGTACTTACCACGTACTTACCGCGTAGTTACCGCAAACTTAGCACAAACTCCGCTTCCGTGTGGTCGTGTCAAATGCATGCAATCGCATGCAAGTGGGACAGGCCGTTTACATCTTTGGAGCGTGGGAGAAAACCGGAGCACCCGGAGGAACCTCCCTCCCCCCACCCCTGTAGTCACAGGGAGAATGTACACTCTCCGAATAGACAGCACCTGTAGTCAGGATCGAACCCGGGTCACTGGTGGTGTAAGACAGCAGCACCACTGTGTCACACTCTCAGCTAAGATGTATTTCTTTCTAACTGCACACTTTGAAATGAAAACCTATTGCACTATCATCAACCTATTTTCTCCTCAAAGCAATAAAGCAGTGGAAACGCACAGTGTTGGAGTAACTCAGCGGGTCACGCAGCATCAGGCAGGGTGTAAGGGGTTATGGGGAGAAGGCAAGAAAATGGGGTTGAGCGGGAGAGATAGATCAGCCATGATTGAATGGCGGAGTGGACTTGAATTGAATTGAATTGAAGAAATTTTATTAGCCAACTATATATAGAAACATAGAAACATAGAAATTAGGTGCAGGAGCATGCCATTCGGCCCTTCAAGCCTGCACCGCCATTCAATATGATCATGGCTGATCATCCAACTCAGTATCCTGTACCTGCCTTCTCTCCATACCCCCTGATCCCTTCAGCCACAAGGGCCACATCCAACTCCCTCTTAAATATGGCCAACAAACTGGCCTCAACTACCTTCTGTGGCAGAGAATTCCACAGATTCACCACTCTCTGTGTGAAAAACGATTTTCTCATTTCGGTCCTAAAAGACTTCCCCCTTATCCTTAAACTGTGACCCCTTGTCCTGGATTTCCCCAACATCGGGAACAATCTTCCTGCATCTAGCCTGTCCAACCCTTTAAGAATTGTGTAAGTCTCTATGAGATCACCCCTCAATCTTCTTAATTCCAGCGAGTACAAGCCAAGTCTATCCAGTCTTTCTTCATATGGAAGTCGTGCCATCCCAGGAATCAGTCTGGTGAACCTTACAAGGAATTTGCCTTGGTGCTTTGCTCCCATGTACCAACACACTATACAGTGGACAATTAAAAATAAAACATTATACTTTAACCATGTGAAGAATGAAATAAAATACCAGAGCAAAAGGAGGCTACAGACTTTTGACTGTTGAGTAGAGCTGCTGCTCGTGGAAAAAAAAGCTGCTTTTATGTCTGGCTGTGGCGGCTTGGACAGTCCGGAGTCGCCTTCCATAGGGAAGTGCTTCAAAGAGTTTGTGGCCAGGGTGAGAGGGGTCAAAGATGATCTTGCCCGCTCGCTTCCTGGCCCTTGCAGTGTACAGTTCGTCGATGGGGGGAAGGTTGCAGCCAACAACCTTCTCGGCTGATCGGACGATTCGCCGCAGCCTCCGGGTGTCGTGCTTGGTGGCTGAGCCAAACCAGACCGTGATGGCAAAGGTGAGGACAGACTCTATGATGGTCGTATAAAACTGGACCATGAATGCCTGTGGCAGATTGTGTTTTCTCAGCTGCCACAGGAAGAACATCCTCTGTTGGGCCTTTTTTACTGTGCAGTCGATGGTGGCCCCCCGTTTAAGGTTCCTGGAGATGATGGTTCCAAGGAACTAAAAAGACTCCACAGATGTGACTGTGGGGTTGTTGATGCGAAGTGATGGGAGGGGAGAGGGAAACTTGCCGGGCCGAGTGGCCTAATTCTGCTCGTATCACTTATGAACTGTTGAGAATATGGAGAGGTGATGTTTTGGATCAGGATCCTTCTTCAGACTGACCCAGCCTGACTCGAAATGTTGCCTATCCTTTTCCACCAAAGATGCTGCCTGATCTGCTAAGTTACTCTATCACTCTATGTTTTGCTTCAGATTCCAGCATTTGCAGTCCCCAGTGTCCCGAATGAAACTGTGGAACTTACTATAATTGCCATCTTCCCAAGGTGGCTCAGCTATATGTGGGTGAGTTGGAACAGGGAAGGGCGAAGGTTGGTCTGGAAATCTACCGTGCAAATGAATGGTCAATGGTTTATTTATTGTCACGTGTGCCAGGTACAGTGAAATACATTTCCTACATACAGATGCGCAAGGCTATCCCCGTACAGAAACATCATCACCCCAGTCAGTACAGTAGGCACAGAACAGCCCACTGAGTCCTTATGCAAGAGAAAAATAACTGAGTAATCCAATACCCGACCTGAATCAGTCCCAACCTGAAATGGAACCAGTCCATTCCCTCCACAGATGTTAAAGAAGGAACTGCAGATGCTGGAGAATCGAGGGTACACAAAAGGCTGGAGAAACTCAGCGGGTGCAGCAGCATCTAAGGAGCAAAGGAGATAGGCGATGTTTCGGGTCGAGACCCTTCTTCAGACTGTCTCAAGAAGGGTCTCGACCCGAAACGTTGCCTATCTCCTTCGCTCCTTAGATGCTGCTGCACCCGCTGAGTTTCTCCAGCCTTTTGTGTACCCTCCGCAGATGTTGCCTGGCCTACTGAGTTCCTCCAGCACTTTTGTGTTTTGCTCGTATATTCTTCAAATGCTCTCCATTTCTTGTTCACTGCATATACCTTTTAATGTAATGTCCCAAATGACCAGAGCTAACTACCTTTGTGTTGCTTGGGTTTAAGACCTGGTTTTAGATTGAACCAAATTACTTTTAATCTTCATGTAAAATACACTGATATTATGAACAGTCTGCCCAAAATGCTCCTTAAATAAAGGATTCATAGTAAACACTTTCCTGTTGAACACTATTAAATCTAACACAAATCTTTTTCCCGAAGATAGATACAAAGTGTTGAAGTAACTCAGCGGGTCAGGCAGCATCTCTGGCCATGACGCTTCTTCAGACTGAATGTGGCTTTGTGAACAAATTGATAGTCATCCAGACAGAAGCATAGCTCCAGATGCTTAGGGTCCCATCATCTTTGGCACACACAAGCTTCTCTTATCGATCTTATATTAATATGTAAAGTTCTTAAAGGATTGGACAGGCTAGATGCAGGAAAAATGTTCCCGATGTTGGGGGAGTCCAGAACCAGGGGTCACAGTTTAAGAATAAGTGGTAGGCCATTTAGGATTGAGATGAGGAAAAAACTTTTTCACCCAGAGAGTTGTGAATCTGTGGAATTATCTGCCACAGAAGGCCACAGAAGGCAGTGGAGGCCAATTAACTGGATGTTTTCAAGAGATAATTAGATTTAGCTCTTAGGGCTGAAGGAATCAAGGGATATGGGGAAAAAGCAGGAACGGGGTACTGATTTTGGATGATGAACTGTGATCACATTGAATGGCTCGAAGGGCCGAATGGCCTACGCCTGCACCTATTTTCTATATTTCTATGTTTCTCAACCACAACAAGATGGTGACCCTCATAGAAGTTTGTGCTGTATAACTCAAGACTTTGAGATATGATAAGGTCCAGGTGATGAGGAGACGGGTGGTGAATCTGTGGAATTCATTGCCACAGACAGTGGTGGAGGCCAAGAAACTGGGTATTTTCAAAGCAGAGATTGATAGGTTCTCGATTAGTGAGGGTGTCAAAGGTTAATGGGGAGAAGGCGTGAGAATGGGGTTGAGAGGAAACGATAGATCAGCCATGATTCAATGACTGAGCAGACTTGATGGGCCTAATGCCTAATACTGCTCCAAAGTCTTTTGAACATATGACTGTGCTTTGTTAGAATCTGATTTCTATCCACATCTCAAAAGATGTGCATTGTTCATTTGCTGGTGTAAGTTATCCCACAGCATCGGTAAGTGGCAAAGCAAGACCAACAGGCAGTTGACGAGTATGTAAGAGAGAATAATGTATGGATAGAAGGAGTGTTTGAGAGATGGGTTGCTCAGATGGATGTGTACAGCTGGCATGGATCAAGAGACCAACTGGCTCCTTCTTGCTGCAACAGGCAAGTACACAGCTATAAGATTGCGTGCATTTATTTGTATTTACACCATGAATGTTTTAATCATAGAATGATGCAGCATGGAAACAGGCCCTTCGGCCCATCTTGCCCACACCGGCCAATATGTCCCAGCTACACTAGTCCCACCTGCCCATTTTGGTCCATATCCCTCTAAACCTATCCTATCCATGTACCTGTCCAACTGTTTTATACATTGGCTATTGCATGCTAGCCAATTATAGTGTTGGTTAGTAGTAGCTCCGCCTAGTACATGCTTTATAATATCAAGAGCTCACCCACGCCAGCCAGTAGATGTAGCGGCTCGGAGCTGTAACGTACTGTAGATCCTATGCTGTAAGTGATTTAATAAACATGTGTTGTATCTTAACGTGTGTTCGAGTCATATCATTACATGTTTCTTAAACATTGGGATAGTCCCTGCCTCAAGTACGTCCTCAGGCAGCTTGTTCCGTACGCTCACCACCCTTTGTGTGAAGATGTTACCCCTTCAGATTCCTAATAAATATTTTCCCCTTCACTTTAAACCGAACCATATTTCCCGGCAATGAAGATGCACCGGCGTCGAAAACGGACCCCCAATAGCTACCCGCCAACCACCACCTCCACCGGTTGCGCCTGTGCCGAAGGACACCGTGGCTGGCTGGCGGGTGGGACGGCAGAAGGCATTGAGTTGGCGGCCGGTTCCGCTGTCTGGTCCCGGCAGCCGCTCGCAGCCACCCGAGCAACTGAGTGAGTTGCTGACGTGATCCCCGACTACCTCCTTCTCAACGCTCCTGACCTCCCCGCAACTTTATCCCTGGCTCTCCAGCCAAGTTTGCTACTTTGTGCTGCCCAGGGCCAGACCCCCATAAGCTGTGAAAGGAACTCTTCCCCCCCCCCTCCAGCGGCGCTGTCCCTTTAAATCAGTTGCCAGCAATGAGGGATAGACTTGGCTGTCCCTCAGTACAGCAACATCGTTCTATTACTGAGGTAATAACCAAGTCTATCTTTCATGGCTAACAATCTAACCAAGACGCAAGTAAATTTTCGAGCCTTATTTTACGGTAAAAAATAACGTCTTCATTGCCGGGAAATACGGTATGTCCTCTGGTCCACGATTCACCTGCTCCGCAAGTGACTCTGAAATCTACCTGATCTATTCCTCTCATGAGTTTTATACATCTCTATATGCCCACCCCTCATCCTCCTGCGCTCCAAGGAATAGAGTTCCAGCCTACTCAACCTCTCCCTGTAGCTCCAGTACAGGCAACATCCCAATAAATGAATGCAGTGTGCATTCAGATGCAGTGCCTTCCCTGTGCCTACTTTGGCACTAATTAGATTTATGCTTACATTTGTATCCTTTGTGCTCTCCTGACAGACTCTGCCTATCATTATCCACTTTCCCACCCCACACAATTATCATGTACTTTATGCATCTCATAAATACTCTTTCTCAAATGCTCTTGGAAGCGTCATCTATCTTTGTAACTTAAAGAGTAATCAAACATCCTTTTTTTAAATAGAGGCTTCTGCATTGCATTAATTTTGGTTCATTAATATTGCATGTGTGATTTAAAATGCTTGGCTTATTGTTTCCATGGCAGTGGTAAATGGCTGCTTACTCTAATGAGGGCAATGGGAAATGAGTCAGAAGCATGGACGATTTTACCATGAGCGTCTTTGTCAGATCCTGAAGACCTACAGACAAGTTTCATCATGCTGAAACTACACATGAGACTACATGGAGACACTGAGAAACTCTGAACTTAGATCCCAATGTTCATAAGTTCGTAAGGCATAGGAGCAGAAGTAGGCCATTCGGCCCATCTCTGCCATGCAATCATGGCTGATCCATCTTTCCCGCTCAACCCCATTCTCCTGCTTTCTCCTCATATCCATTGACACCCTTACATATCGAGAATCTCTGCTTTAAAAAACCCAAACACGTGGCCATCACAGCCGTCTGTGGCTGTAAGCACTGAGTTATTTTATTCTGAAAATATGTGATCTCGTTAAGATGATTAATGTCACATTCAATGACATATCCAGTGTGCCCTGTCTTATCAGTGACGTTTCGTAGGATCGTGATAGAGGTGTTTGAATTGGCTGAAACCATGCTTTGTGTCAGGGAACAATAAACATGGTCCATTATCTGCGCCAGCCCTTCAGTGATTGGATATAGACACTAAAAGCTGGAGTAACTCTGCGGGACACACAGGCAGCATCTCTGAAGAGAAGGAATGGGTGACGTTTTGGGTCGAGACACTTCTTCAGACTCTCTTCAGTGATTGGGGATCTGCATGTATGCAATGGTGAGAAGTTGAGAAGAGATCACAATCACTCTGATTTATCTGCATAAAACAACAATGATGGGTCCATATGGCACTTGTCCAGATAAAAACAGCAATTGTATCAGACTGGTTGGTAACACCCGAAGCCCATGAAACTCATATCATGGAGAAAAGGAAAAGGTGACGATTCTGGGCGAGACACTTCTTCAGACTGAAGAAGGGTCTCGACCCGAAACGTCACCTATTCCTCTTCTCCAGAGATGTTGTCTGACCCGCTGAGTTACTCCGGCTTTTTGTGTCTATCTTCTGTTTAAACCAGCATCTGCAGTCCCTTCCTATGCAAACTCATATCAAACTCTTTGCCACACCACATTATAATTCCCCACAGTGCCTTGGTAAGAGAGCCATATACATGGATATTTGAAAAAGAGTAAACAGTTTTGTTGATATTTCCATTGATAGTCCGTAGCTTTCTGCTATCAGAGACTGGTGGCTTATCACTCTGCATTCTAGCACTGTCATGAAATGGCTGAACCATCGATATACAGTTGACTGGAATTTACTCTTGGATGGCTACTTCTGTTTCTCAGAATAAACCTCCCATTAGCCAGGCTTTTCTTCCTGCATTATGGATCAATAATGACATGAGGGAGACTCCTTGCAGGAATTTTATCACAATGAGAGATACCATTGCTGTTGGACAACTTAACAGCTTGGAGACTGCTTGTAGTATCACTCCTGAACTACTATCTACCTCATTGGTGACCCTTGTACTATCCTCGATCGGACTTTGTTGCCTTTACCTTGTATTACATAGAAACATAGACACATTGAAAAATAGGTGCAGGAGTAGGCCATTCGGCCCTTTGAGCTAGCACCGCCATTCAACAAGATCATGGCTGATCATCCAAAATCAGTAACCCCATTCCTGCTTTTTCCCCATATCCCTTGATTCCTTTAGCCTGAAGTGCAAAATCTAACTCTCGCTTGAAAACTAAATGTAATTCCCTTATCATGTGTCTATACACTGTAAATGGCTCGATTGTCATCATGTATTGTCTTTCCGCTGACTGGTTAGCACGCAACAAATGCTTTTCTGTACCTCGGTACACGTGACAATAAACTAAACTAAACTGAGACTGAGTTTTTAGTTAATGAGCTGGGATGAATGCCGGATTCCTTTAGAGGGTTGCATTGTCCTTCAATGGTTCAATGGTGCTTTATTCAATTATATTGTGTGTCGAGGCACAGTGAAATTCATTTTAGTGTACAAGTATCACTACACATAACCATATATACACTTTGTTGCAAACCACTGTTTATTATACTGTGTGTTGAAACATGCTGTTGCAAATGCAGTCTTTATTCTTTATCCGCCAAGCCCATCACTGTCTGGTGAAATACCAACAACTGCAATGTTATGAGATTTCTTGGATATTTGAAATTCGAAGTCAAAGTCAAAGTCAATTTTATTCGTCACATGCACCCGAAGCTGCAGTGAAATTAATTTGTTAGCAGCGATACACTTTAAAAGAACACACAATACACAATAAGATTTAACACAAACATCCGCCACAGCATTCTTCAGGTATGTGGGTATTGTTGTATTCTAAAACAAGTGCAACTCTTGTCTTTCACGTAGCCAGTGCAAATTGCTTCATATTTTTAATTTGTGTTATCATATCAGATTTGTTGGTACTTTTACCCAAGGTGTGGGTTGAATATAATGACGTTAAACAAACATGAAATAAAATGGACACTGGAAGGATAATGGAAAATTTATCAAAAGTATGAATGCAGCTAAGATTAAGGATATGCTTCAGTCTGAGAGACAGAAAGAACTTCCTGATGGCCCATTAACTATTTTTTTTTAGTTTAGTTTAGTTTAGTTTAGTTTTGAGATACCGAGTGGAAGCAGGCCCTTTAGCCCACCTAGTCTGCACTGACATGCAATCCCTACACACTAACACTATCCCACACCACATTAGGGACAATTTACAATGATACCAAACCAATTAGCCTAATCGTGTGGGGGGAAACCGGAGCTTCCCGGAGAAAACCCGCACAGGTCTCGGGGAGAATGTACAAATTCCATACGGACAGCACCCGCAGTCAGGATCGAATCTGGGTCTCTGGTGCTGTAAGGCAGCAACTCTACCACTGAGAAGATTTACAAACTTCAGAAAAATGCTCCTCAAGCGAATGATGTCAAGGATTGGATCTGCCATTTCCAAGCCTGACTTCATTGCTTTCAACCGAATGACTGGATTAAAGGCAGTCAGGCCAGTTGCAATTCCTTTGTGCGATTATTTCAGCCACTTCTTTGGGTACTTCTGGATCAAACGGGTAGTGTGTTGTTTTATGAGTGATTAAGCAAGATTAGCATTTCATTTTTATTCTGTGAACTGAAAAATTGCTTTCTTTTTGGCTTTTCTTTTTCTAATTTCACAGATTGTCAGTTTTACTGTGACATTGCAGCAGAACCACAGTTTTTCATGTGAATCAATAATAATCCAACATCAACACCAACATTATTTGCACGCGCTTCTGATATTTCTTTCACTGCAGGTGTATTATATAGTGCAGAGTCGAGTTGCATTAAAGTCGTTCCTTTTATTAAGCCCCGCAGTAACCCTGGGTAATCCAGACTAGATCCTCTGAGAAGAATTCACAGCATTATAATGATGGTTTCGGAAAATTGCTCAAAATATTGTCCCTGTTGATGATTATGGAAATTAACTTTATCATCTTGCAAGCTGCAATCAGATCAGAGAATGTACTCGTATGTTCTATCAGTAGGAGGTATGAATTTTGCTGAAGATACAATGGGAGAAGAAAGTTATATTGTGCACGCATGATATAATTTTATTTGCTGTCTATGGCACAGCCTAAGGCAAAGATGCAGTGTACTCATCCTCTTCTTGCCACGTTCTCTTTCTCTATCTGTACAAACAGCCATGCCTCTCACTGACCTGCCAAACACACACACACACAATGTAAAGTGTCAACAACAGTCCTCCATGTTTTTATATTCAGCACTCTTGAGGCAGCAGCCACCAAAGAATAAGTCTAAAGGGCCTGTCCCACTTTCACGACTTAATTCAAAACCTCTGCCGAGTTTAAAGGACTTAAACAAAAAATCATGATCGTGGTAATCTACGAACTACTACGACCTTCCACGACTATGTTCACGAACTCCTACGAACCCCTACGAGCATGTCTACGAATTCCCACGACTATTTCAATGCCCTCCTTACGAGTACAAAGTTGCAATTTCTTTCATCCCAACCATTTTTTTACTCGTGGACATTTTTTGCCGAGCTGGAAAAAACGTCCCGACTCACCTGATGCCCCGAGTACCTACGGCTGGCATAACGGGCCGCTACGATATAACTACGGACTCCTACGACCTCCTACGGACTCGTTACGAACATTCTGCGAGTTTGAATCAAGGGGAAAACTCGGGCGAATTCGTGAATAACTCGTGAAAGTGGGACAGGCCGTCAAAACCTCCAATGCGAAAGTGGTTTTTAAATCAACAAACAAGTGCAATGTTCTCAGAGTTAACAATTACTAGCATGAATGCGTCAGCATGATATATGTTACAAAATGATATGAAATGTGTTGGCACAATAACATGATCAAGTTACATTAGACTATGTAAATTGGATATAATCCTTCAATTCACTTTGAAAGTTTCAAAGTGAAGGAGTAACTCAGTGAATTAGGCAGCATCTCTGGAGAATATGAATGGGTGATGTCTTGGGTTGGGATCCTTCTTCAGGGAAGGGTCCCGACCCAAAACATCACCCATCTCACCCATCCATATTCTCCAGAGATGCTGCTTGACCAACTGAGTTACTCCAGTACTTTGTGTCTTTTCCCCCCCGTAAACTAGCATCTGCAGTTCCTTGTTTCTACTTTGCAAGAGTCTGCTTTTAAACCTGCTTTCAGGAAGCTATGATCAGTAATGTATGATTGTACACTTTAAAGTAACATTTAAATTGACTTGAGCTTTCACACCAAATAACAGTGTTATCATCAATTTTCCTGCTCAACTTTTTCACTGATCTATTTTATTCATGTCTGTTAAATGGCTATTTAGTTCAGCACGTTATTACTTTCATGAAGTGAATCGCTCAAAACTCTGTCAGTCAGGGCTGAATTTTATTTAAATGTGTTGGTTTACTTCACTTGCTTTCCAATGATGCTTGGCATTCATCTGACTTGCCACTAATAGTGTGTAAACTATATTCTTATGATATATTATTACATTTTCAATGACACTGTTGATGTGAATTGAGCACATTTGACCCAATGCCAGCAGCATTGGGTTTTCTCCAGGTGCTCCGGTTTCCTCCCACACTCCAAAGACGTGCAGGTTTGTCGGTTAATTGGCTTTGGTAAAAATAGCAAATTGTCCCTGGTGTGAAGGATAGTGCTAGTGTACGGGGTGATCGCTGGCCGGCACAGACTCGTTGGGCCGAAGGGCCTGTTTCCTAGCTGTGTCTCTAAAGTCTAAAAAGTAGAAGTTGAAAAGTTGTCAATTCAATGACAAAAAAAACCAAATCTCCCAAAATGCTCTTTGGTTTCAGCCTATTACTGCTCCTATGTCTTATGCTCTTGTGATCTATAATTGGAGCAGCAAGACTGATGCCATGCCACGGATAGGATGAAACAGTAGCAAGTGGCTGGCTGCATCCTCATAACTCTTACCCTTCTTCTCTCAGCTCACGTTTCCTTTCATCTATAATCTGTCAAGGCTTGCCCAGCTGCTAGTGTTTAAGCATGTGTGCCTCAGTTATCACCTTGACCTTTAAGGGCCTGTCCCACTTGCATGCGATTGCGTGCGTCCGGCACGAAGCGGAGGTCGCGCTAAGTTCGCGCTGAAGTTTGTGCTAATTTCGCGCTAAGTTTGCACGTGACGCCATTTACGTCATGCTTACAAATCAGCTGGGCAGGGGGCGGGCCGACTGAATTTGGGCGTCGCACGGCGTCGGGCAGTGACATCATCACGCCACGCCGGGCGATGACATCATCACGCAATGCCACGCACTATGTGTACGCCGTCAAGATGTTGCGCACGACTGCAATGCGCCTGCGTGCGTACGTGGGCCGACAGGCCGTTGGCGCGCGAAGATTTCGGCCACTGCAAGAATTTCAGAGCCCCGCGCGATGTCGGGACCAGCCCCGCACAACTCTGCGCTTCTAAGTGGGACCGGCCCCGAGCGGCCATACAGTGCCCATACGCCTCTAGCAACCACGAGGTCGCGTAATTTGCGAGCCAAGGTCGCGTATGTGGGACAGGCCCTTTACTGCTGAGATAGCCAAAGCATATGTAAGACCATCTATAATCCAGCCTCCGCAGAGCACAGTACAGCAGGACTGGGGCTATCAGCTTGGATCATTAACTCAAGTAACACTAGGTCCTTGTCCGCATTCGCCCCTTCACCTCACACCACAGTTTGGCCGAGCACACAAAGACAGATCCTATCCATCAGTTATATTGCAGTAATTGGGATAAGTACAGCAGGAGCACAAAATCAAATGCAAAGATACTGTGGAATTGCACAAGGGTGACTAACTGACTATTAAATCACATTGATTTCTTCCATGAATTTAATGCGGTAATAATGTTTGCTTAGCGGCAGATTTTATTTGTAAGTGATGACCAAAGAGATAGGAATTTGTCAGCTGTGGGAGGACAATAACATGAGAACTGTGGGAATTAGAATTAGATTTCGCACTGTGGCCACACAGGCAGCAAGGTGACGCTGCGGTGGAGTTGCTGCCTCACAGCACTGGAGACCCAGGTTCGATCCTGACCTCGGGTGCTGTCTGTGTGGAGTTTGTACGTTCCCTGTGACCACTGCTCTGGTTTCCTCCCACACTCCAAAGACGTACAGGCTTGTAGGTTAATTGGCTTCTGTACAGTAAAGTTCTGTAAATTGGCGTCGGCGCAGACTCGGTGGGTCAAAGGGCCTGTTGCTCTCCAATCTTCGCTCTCATAGAATGTACGGGATTGAAGAGATTCATCAGAGAGTCAGTATGCGCTTGATGGGCAGATTGGCCGCCAACTCTGTCATAAAGTCATAAATTCATGTGATAGGAGCAGAATTAGACCAATCGGCCTATCAGGTCGACTCCGCCATTCAATCATGGCTGATCTACCTCTCCCTCCTAACCCCATTCTTCTGCCTTCTCCCAATAACCCCTGACACCCGCACTAATCAATGTGGTAAGAAAATATTTAATGACATGCATGAAATAAGCATAACCATCTCCAACCATAGTGAGGTCAATGATTACTCACCTTAGAAAACATTGGGCCTCATTTATTCTTGTAATCTAATACTTTGTGATAGAACCAGTTTATTTTTGGACAATGTGGATGGTAGTGGTTTATAAAAGTATTCTCAATGAATACCTTGGGGAGATAGAGAGAGGGAAGATTTGATATGTCGACAAATACTATCTCTTGAACTTCTACAGGTTACAGTGGAGAGCAGACTGATTGCTTGCATCACAGCCTGGTTTGGCAAATCAGGAACAAAGGAGATTATAGAGAGTGGTAGACACTGGCCGGTCCGTCACAGGTACTGACCTCCCCACCATCGAAAGGATCTACTGGAGGCCCTGCTCAAAAAGGCAGCCAATCTAATTATATTAGATTTCATTAAATTAGATTTAGCTCTTAGGGCTAAAGGAATCAAGGGATATGGGGGATAAGCAGGAATGGGGTACTGATTTTGGATGATGAGCCATGATCATATTGAATGGAGTTGCTGACTCGAAGGGCCATATGGCGTACTCCCGCACCTATTTTTCTATGTTTCTATCTACGTTTTCATAGAGCCACATCAACTTGGTCACACTCTCATTGCACTCCTGTCATCAGGAAGGAGGTATAGGTACCTGAAAACAAGGTTCTAGAAAAGGTCTTCAAGGTTCAAGACCACAAGGTTCAAGAATAGCTTCTTCAAAACAACCATCAAGTTCTTGAATACGACACATCATTACCCCCCACCCACCCCCCAAAATCCCACTGTAAATGTGGGATCTAGGCCAGGTAATGCAGCTGATTGCGACCTCATCCGGACCTCTGTGGGTAATCTGCAGGTCGAATTTGCCATCTGGAACATGAAGCTAAAATGAGAATCATCTTGAGCAAATTCAAAGCTTTGGAGGATTTTGATTAATGTTTTAAGTCTGTTTGGTCAAATGTAAAGAACAGTGTTTAAATGGAGATGTCAGGTCATTTCAGATTAAGCCTGGGAATTTATTACCCCAATCAATAGCAGATTAAATAGATTAATGGGGGGAGATGCACTGATTTATTTGGGACTGTCTGCGATGTTTCTGCCCTCATTCACCATTCCTGGGTCAGGACCATTTTGACCAGTGCCTCTGCGGTTTCTCCTTTCAGCAATCCAGAATTAATCCTAACTGGAGTAGATGATTTATCTACTCTGTTCAGTTGGTCTTTCAGCACTTTCTCTTCATCAATTGTGATCCATTCTGAATCTCACCAGCATCTGCCCTTTCTGAAGCTCCAGCTGCAACATCCTTGATAACAACCGATCTACTCAGCATCTCGACAAAGTCCTTTGTCACCAGAAGTATATTTAGATCTCTGATCAGCCCCCGTTTCCTCTCATGAACCTTATCCTGTTCATATGCCTGTGGAATATTTAAAGATTCCTCCTTTGATTTTCTAATGTTAGTCTTTTCCAATGCAAATTCCTTGCTTCTCTTAGTTCTGCATTTTACTTGACAATGGGGTAGGTTAAAAATTAGAATTTGACATATGATCCTTTTTTTTCTGCCCTTGTTCATGTTCTGTCTTATTGCCTGTTGATGCCTTTAATTTCTCTACCCTTCTTTTGCATGAGAATGTACCTGGCCAGCAGCTGAAACATCCACATCTGAAATGTGTCCCATTGTTCAATTTCGTGCAGTGCTTGATAAATTTCCAAAGAAATTTTAATGATTGCATTGGGTCAATGGGCATGAAATTGAGCTCAGCTCTGCCTGTGGTTTCGGTGTTAATTGGGGACCTAAACAGCTCATCAAGCACCTGGTGGTACCTTGCAGAACAGGCTAATCATGATGTGAATCAGGATGCATGACTAATTTGATAACAGCAGCACCATTTTGAACTTCTTTGCTCCAACCAAAGTACTTTTTTAAGATTTGCTCGGCTGAATGGGTATTGTGGAGGAAAGGATGATTGGTGACAAAGGTCCTACTTCAAGGGGTTATCTGCTGTTTACAGGTTGCTGGCTGGTTGAATGTTCTTCCAATTCTATGAGTGTTTTGATACAGTTATTTGAGGTTGCAAAAGCCGGCAGGGAATTGTGTGTCAGATGCTGAATGGCTTCTTGCTGACTTGGAGGTGTGTACAGTCAATCATGAAAAAGGGGGAGCAAATTATTTGCATGGGATGTTTTTCTCAAACCACCGGAGAAGAAGTTTGAAAAGATGACACAAAGTGCTGGAGTAATGCAGCGGGTCAGGCAACATATCTGGAGAACATGGATAGATGATGTTTCAGATCAGGACGCTACTTAAGCCTGAAGACTGGTGCTGACTCACCTATCCATGTTCTCCAGAGATAAACACAAAATGCTGGTGAAACTCAGCGGGTCAGGCCGCATCTCTGGAGGAAAATACTTTGGGTAGGAAACCTTCTTCAGATCTTTGGAGATGCTGCTGGGTTACTCCAGCACTTTGTGTCTTTTTTTTTTGTAAACCAGCGTCTGTAATTCCTTGTTTCCAGCTTGACAAAGATGGTTGCATGACAAAGGGGACTTATGAATACAAGGGCCCAGCAGTGAAGCAATATGAAACAAGATGCCCAAAGTGGTTTAAAAATAACATACACTTGTTTATGTGTTTTATGGACTGAACTATCTGTTTCCGTGTTGTGTTATCCTTTTTACCTGTGTTCATCCATGACGTAACCTCAATTTGTATTCCTGCTGCATTTTGCATACTTGATCCCAAAATATAATATGATGAACATAAAAAAAATTCAGCCCATTGTCCACTCATTCCTATTTCCAAAGTATACACAATTGGAAATAAAGTATCTGTCTTTCAAATGCAATCAACCCGCTAATTGTCTTGATATGTGATCTAGAAGTGTGTTCTCCAAAACAGACATCAACATTAATTTACCTTGAAGTACACAGTTTTAGGAACTTGCAAATAATAGGCACATTAGCAGTAGGTTTATTACCTCAACTTTTCAATTAATTTAGTCACAATTCTTCCAACGCCTAATAATTCATGAATGGCAGTTTAACTAAAATGAATGCCTTGCCTTTCTCTCCCATTTAAAATTCTTTAAGTAATCCTATTGATTAAATTGTTTTTTTTTTTTTTAAATTGAATTCATCTGCATTTTCTTTGTGCAAGGAGCTCTGGTGCAAATTATAAAACTGATCAAGGAAAATAACTGATGTCTTGGAGTCCACAAGACTGATCTGTGGAAGGGAGACATTTGTCCCCCCGAGTACATTTATCTTGAAGTTGCAGCGCCAACAATATCCAGCCATCCTTTGAAAGGCTCCAAAGACTTTGTCTTCACTGCTGGTGTTGTTGGTGTCAAATCAAGTTGAGTTATTGTCAGATGTGTAAGTACAAATACAATGAAAATCCTGCTTCACCTGCACTTGGACACGAAATATAAATTTTACATAAATCACACCCAACGCTGAAAAGAAAAAGCTTGCGTGTAGTTTTTTTTTTAAAAAGCAAAAATATATAGGTTTAAGGTGAAGGGGGGTGGGAAAGATTTCCCCCCTGAGGGGTACGTTTTCCCCCCCCTTTGAGTTTATGGAGCGAGCTGCCTGAGGAGATAGTTGAGGCAGGTACTATTGCAATGTTTAAGAAACATTTAGATGCGCACGTGGACAGGACAGGCTTAGAGGGATATGGGCCAAAGGCAGGCAGGTGAATCAAGTACACAGGACAAGATGTTAAGAAGTCCCTTGTGCCAGTAGGTGGGGAGCATTTCACGACATTCGTTGATTGTTGAGAGTGGTAGACGCTCAACATCGGGGGGGGATACGTATACGTATATCTTGGCCTGGGTAACCTTCAGGACAGTTGGGCACAGGACACATCATCAGTAGTGTACCCTTGCATCACTGGGTGTTTCGGCCTTTTATCACTATACACCCTCCACAAGGGCGGCCCACTGCAGGATGATCAGCCCTCAGCGCGTGTCCCGTGTCAAACTGCCTCAAAGATTCACCATGACGTACTTGGGGCCCAGCATGGGTCTTTCCGCTTGAGCCAAATCCAACGGCTGCTTCTTTCAGCCGCGTCTGAGAGTGATCTTATGGTCTTCCGCAGAGCCTGACCGTGGATTCCAAGCTCCTTCAGCAGTCTGATGGTAGATGATGCAACAAATCCTCTGCATCCCACTTCAACTGGATAGACTTTGGTGTTCCAGCCACGCTGCCTTGCCTCTGCTGCAAGCTCTGTGTAGCGCAGCTTCTTACGCTCATAGGCCTCCACAACAGAGTTCTCCCTTGGAACTGTGAGCTCTATGATGTAAGCAGTCTTCTGTGAAAGGGACCAGAACACCAAGTCTGGCCTGAGGTTGGTTGAAGCAATTTCAGGTGGAAAGATTAGTTGTCGGCCGATGTCCGCCAGCATCCTCCAGTCCTCCAGTCACAGGCCCTGCATAGGTTTCCTTCTTCTGATCTGGTGAAAGGATGTCTAGGTGTTTTCTGTCCTTCTTGGACAAAGGTTTTTGCCCTTGTGGGGGGGGGTTGCTTGCTCTCGGAGGCAAGGAGTTGGTCGCACACCGCCTGTTCTCAAGGGCTGTTGCCAGGCTTTTTAGTACCTGATTATGCCGCCACATGTATCTCCCTTGCGTGAGGCTGGTCTTGGAGCCTACCATGATGTGTTTAAGGGTCGCTGGAGTTGGGCAGACTCCAGCGACCACGACGTCTTTGTGCCTCAGGGCTGATGAAGTTTGCTGTACTGCATCAGATGGTGTCCACTTCCGGCCAGTTACTGGGGCGACGCAACAGCACTGATGGTCTTGTCTCTAGAGTCCCTCGGTGTCATCTGGAGTCTTACTTTGGAACACTTGTATCCTCTGTTAGAGGTAGTTCCAGGACCCCTTTGCCATTTCTTCGTGTATGAAGTTATGGTTCGCTCCATCTTGTTATTGGGACTTCATAAACGGTCAGTGGCCACATTGTCCGAGGAAGGAATCCAAACTGTAGGCACCAGAGCTTCAGTTTCCCATGCAGTAGGGTCTGATTGATGTTCTCCAGGCCGTTGACAATTTCTTGCCTTAGTTGTTGCACCTGCTCTTTGTCCTTGAGACTTGCGTTCATGCTGCAGTAGTGGTTATTGTTGTCATGTCGTCCATGTATGCCCTGATGGGTGGCAGACAGAGCCCAGCTCTGGTTCGTTCACCGCCCACCACCCATTTTGAGGCCCTGATGATGACTTCCATGGCCATTATAAAGGCCAAGGGTGGGACTGTGCAGCCTGCCATGATGCCTACTTCCAAGCGCTGCCATGTTGTACTGAATTCAGCTGTTGTGAAGCACAGCTGCAGGTCTTGGAAATGGTTCTTGACCAGTGTGGTGATGGGCTCTGGTACATGGAAAAAAGGCAAAATTTCCCAAAGACGTTCATGGGGAACTGAACCAAATGCATTGGCCAGATCGAGGAAGATCACATGTAGGTCTCTCTTGTCCTTCTTAGCTGCTTGGATCTGGTGCCAGATCATGCTTGTATGCTCCAAGCAGCCCGAAAAACCTGGAATTCCTGCTTTCTGTACAGATGTATCAATGTACTTGTTTGTTACCAGATAGGTGGATAGCCTTTGTGATACAATGCTGAAAAAGATTTTTCCCTCGACGTTGAGACATATTGGCCGGAATTGGCTGATGTCTGATGCATCCTTTTCTTTAGGTATTAGTACGCCGCCGGCCCTTCGCCACGCCTTAGGTATTGTTTGCTTCTTCCACACCACCCTCATGAGCTTCCATAGAAAGCGTAACACATCCGGTGCGTTCTTGTAGAGCTTGTATGGTACTCCGTTTGGCCCCAGAGCTGATGCTGCTCTTGCTCGCCGGACAGTGTTCTCTACCTCTTTCCATTTCGGAGGGCTGGTGTCCAGGTTGAATAGGCGGGATGTCATGTGGGATGACTAACTGCTCATGCCTTTTCATGTCTTGGTGGGCCTTTTCCAGGTGTTCCTCCAATTCTTGTTTTGATGTTTTCAAAGTTCCACTTTTTTCCTTTGCGCAGAGGTCTTTGATGAACTTGAAAGGGTCTTTGTAGAACCGTGTTCTTGTGTGTTCTTTCTTCTTGCGAAGTTTCCTCATGTTCTCTGCTTTTCGCAAGGTTGCCAATCGGCTCTTGATGTCCTCTTGGAGTAGCATGAGACCTTCTCTCTCTGCGTCAGTTGCTTTTTTCCATTGCTGTTTCAACTGTCTCCTCTCTCTGATTAGCCTCACGATCTCCTGCTGCCTCCTGGACTTGATTGGTGTTGGTAATTTCTTTCCACCTCTCCCTTTAGAAAACTCACAGGAGTAGGCCATTCAGCCCTGTCGAACCGTTCAATTCTCTGATCATGTTCTCGTTATAGATGAACTGGCCCTGTTGCCCAGAGACGACCACTCTCTTTCTTTCTCAAGTTTTGTCCACTGCAATGTGCCCACTTAAGAATTTGCTATCAAGATATGTATAAGGTCACATTTCCCAGTTGACCGTCCCTCTATGGCCACTCTTTCTTTTACTTGTTGCTTCACAGCTTTGGGCCACTTTCACTCCAGGTTTGTGCCCTTTGATCTTTCCCTCCAATGGAGGTCTTTGTAGTTGTTGCGTGGGCTCCTCCCCGGCATTTCTGTGCTTGTATCACCCTCTTCAGTGACATGGGTGCTGATGCTCTGCGAACTTTGGTGTGTGTCCCGTCGCTGTGCTTCATTCAACTGATTTGACTGGTTGCTTCGTAAGAAGTACTGGTCAATGCGAGGCCCATGTCTCTGCTCTCTCAAGCACTTTTTCCTCCCTTGGTGGATCTTCAAGCCCATCATTGATGATCTTTTCTCCCAACCACAGATGCACACCTGAAGTTTGTGTCCCGCAGCTGTTGTGGTTGTCTCATGTGCCATGCTCTCCTTGTCCGTGGTCGTTTCCGTTCCTGGGTCTTTAACCGTGTTATCAATCGGTGAGCCATCTTGGGCCCACGCTCTCGCAGGCTCTAGGGGTATTTCCTTTAATTTACTTTTTGTAGCATTTAGCGGGTGCCTCCAACTAGCTGAAAGAGCGCTGGGGACTGCTGTCATGGGGAGCTAGCCCATGACGGCCCCAGTGGGGTCTGTTCCCTCCTGTCAGCTGTCTCTCCAAGCTGTCACATGGACTTTCCCATGTTGTCAGCTGTCCTTTCACAGCAGTCACTGGACGTGTCCAGATTTTCAGAATCAAGACGTTAAGAAGTCCCTTGTGCCAGTAGGTGGGGAGCATTTCATGACATTCGTTGAGAATGGTAGACGCTCAACATCGGGGGGGGCGGGGGTGGGGTGGGGGGGGGGGGAGTGGGGGGGGGGGGGGGGGATACGTATACGTATATCTTGGCCTGGGTAACCTTCAGGACAGTTGGGCACAGGGCACATCATCAGTAGTATACCCTTGCATCGCTGGGTGTTTCGGCCTGAGACTAGTGTGGATGGGACAAGTTGGCCGGTGTGAGCAAGTTGGGCCAAAGGGCCTGTTTCCATGCTGAGAATATGCAAACTCCACACAGACAGCACCCGAGGTCAGGATCGAACCCGGGTCTGGTGCCAGGAGGCAGCGGCTGCACCAGCTGTGCCACATGGGTTCGTTATGTTCTTTCAGTAACTGCACATATTAGATGAAAGAGAACAAAGTTCCATGTCATGAAATGCTTGCATCAAATTATCCTCACCGGATCTCAGCTGGTTACATTTTACAGGCTGCAAATTTGTACTTTTTATTTGAAGATGTGTAATTGTCTGCATTTGCCAAATCCTATTTAGCATGATTACTTCTTTCATTATTTCAATCTTTGAAGGGTGTAACTTATTTCAGATTCATTTTGGACAGGGATTTTACAAATCTATTGACTAAGCAGCGGTATTAGAGAATAAAACAGTGGCTCTATTTAATAACATACACTAATGGTTGCATTGTTTGGTTTCAGGTTATAGCATGGCATGTAGTTGCAGGCTGCTTAGTTGAAAGGTTCACTTAAAAATAAGATGCAGGGAAAAAAAACATTGCAGTGTTCATGACATCAGTATTCATGATGGAAGACACGAAGAAAATGTAACTCAAATAAATAAAGACGTAATATATTCTCTGTAGTGTCAATAATTGATCAAGTAGATGGTAAAAACAGAACACATAGAACTCGCATATTAGTAAACATTTTTCATTTAATGATTAATTATATTTTTAACTGAGCAACAGTCTGCTGAAGGAAGACGAAGGGTTAAGTAGCATCTGTGGAAGGAATGATCAACGCAGGGCAGCGCAGCAGTAGAGTTGCTGCCTTGAAGCACCAGAGACCCAGGTTCGATTCTGACTATGGGTGCTTGTCTGTACGGAGTCCCTGCGGCCTGCGTGGGTTTTCTCCGGGTGCTGACAGATGTACAGGTTTGTAGGTTAATTGGCCTTGATGTATAGGATACAAAAACTAGGATAACAGCGTACTGGCTGGTCGAGCGGCACCTCTGGTGGAAAGGAGCAGTCTACATTTAGGGTCAAATCTCTCAATGCAACATTTTGATCTGATTTGGGCAGACAGCGTGAAAACAGGCACTTCAGCCCAGCGAGTCCGTGCCGGACACTAATCTCCTCTACACTGTTGCATGTACCAGTAACAATGCATGTAAAAATAATTTCATGAAATCATTTTTTTAATTTTTTTTTTAAAGGACAATGGAATCAATTACTTCAGGTAAATTCGAGAGATGGGAGTTTTACACAGAAGAGAGCATGCAGTAAATCAGTTCAGTGAACCATCATTGGGCATCAGGGGGTAAGGGGCATAGCAACAGCACCTTCCCTGTTGGTGGTCAATAAGGACCTGCCAACAATATGTCATTGTGATTCCAATGGGCATACCTTACTGTTGATTTTTTTTTTTTTTTTTCCCCACTTGAATCAGGGCTTTGACCTTAACGTTTGGGGAAGGCAGAGTGAAAGAGGCTGGGAGCAATATTAACCTGGCTTGATGGTGTGCGGGAGCAGATATTGGGCCACTTCCCCACTTCACACATCTCCCTGGCTGTCTCATTGCCCTATGCATGGCTGCTCAAATAATGTCGCTTGTCACCATTATCGTCAGTCAGCCTGAAGAAAGGGTGTTGGGGAGTGTATGGGGAGAAGGCAGGAGAATGGGGTTAGGAGGGAGAGATAGCTCTGCCATGATTGAATGGTGGAGTAGACTTGAATGGCTTAATTCTGCTCATGTCACTTATGACCTTATGAAAGGGTCTCGACCCGCAATGTCACTTATGCATTTTCTCCAGGGATGCTGCCTGACCCGTTGAGTTACTTCAGCACTTTGTGTCTTTTTCAGTCGCATTTGATCATCTCATTGTATCTTTAATTACTGTGGCAGATTCGCCTGCATCCCCATGTCCTCACCACCCTCCGTCTACTCTCTTAAGCCTGCTCCATCATAGCTTTCCTCCCAGTAAATAAACTGTCCTCCTTTCTATCTTTGCACTGTCTCCGATCATAATTACCCAGCCAAGACTGACAATCGTGCATTCTTTCCAATGTTTTCTGCCACCTCCATTGTCAGCACATCCTTTGCATCCATTCATAAACATTTACTATCGCTCTTCCCTATGGTTTCATGAATCAGAAATGACCCACAATAAATCTCAATTCTCTCACTGAAGATGGACACAAACTCCCTCTCCCTCACACCCCCTTTCCCCACCCTAGTCATCCCACAATTTCCACTGTTCACATCCTTATATCTCTTTGTCATCACAAACAAACAATGTGCCATTATGGACTCCACACTACCTTGGTCATCTGTTGCCAACCCTGCTTTGTTCTGGCCTTTTCTTGCCTCCCGTTCCCTCCCCTCGACTCTCAGTCTGAAGAAACTACCCAACCCAAAAAGCCCCCCATTCTTTTTCTCCAGAGATGCTGCCTGGCCTGCTGAGTTAATCCAGCACGTTGTGTCTGTGGTTGGTATAAACCAGCATCCGCAGTTCCTTTCTACGCACTTGGTTCTTTCACTGCAGTCTGAAAGGTAGTTGGACCAAGTTCGTAGCTTCTCAAGATGCAGTGGGGACCCGCAGCTGCAGAGTTCAACCACACCCATTTACGCTACAGAGATATGTGGAACAGCAGCGAGAGAAGAATGTTCAAGAGTTTTCACATTTCCAATGATGAATTTTCAATGTCAAAGAGGTTAACTGACAGTAATTAAGTTATTATGTTGTGAAATGGGAACAGACTCAAATGGACAAAATTTAAATTTCTGTGGCAAGTTGACTTTGTACTTACTGAGCAAGTAATGGGATTTCATGCCACTCATTATAATAATTGGAGTGTCAGGCAGCAGTGGTATGTTCACAGGAGGATGGTGTAGTGTGGGAAATTAGTTTTCCATTTAAAATCGCGCATCAGGCTCTCTCTAAATTTCCTGCGGTATTTGATGCTGCAGAATGGAAATACATCACTCTGCTTTATTGACCAAGTTGTTTTGCATTTCTGAAAAATCAACATTGGCTAATCCTGGGGGCTTGCACAGTAAAAGCCAATTCTCAAACATGATGAGCTGATAGAGTGTGAAACAGACCATGTCTCAAAGACATTCCAAATGTAATTTTATGTTTCTTTTCAGAAGTAATCACAACATATTGCCCACTCTGGAAAAATATGTCTGCATGAAATATGTTGGTTCAAGGTTCTACTGGGGAGTTTCTCAGCAATATAATTATAACATAAATCGAAATAGTGGAGGTTAGGACGAGCCAGTTTAGAGCTACCTGCTCAGCCAACAATTAGATTCCACAGTCGAGAAATTGAGCTGCAGAACACTTGTCACAGAACTAAAGTCTATCACTAAATGGAATCCAGACTCTAGTGGAATTACCATTGCAGACACCCAGCCTACACCACAAAAATCAACAATCTGGAGTTATCACAGATCAGTAACAATTAAATTGTTACATTACATTGTTACAGCTACATTAGTCCCACCTTCTCTCGTTTGGTCCATATCCTTCCAAACCTGTCCGATCCATGTACCAGTCTAACTGTTTCTTAAATAAAGGGAGAGTCCCTACCTCAACTACCTCCTCTGGCAGCTTGTTCCATGCACCCACCACCCTTTGAGTGGAAAAAGTTACCCCTCGGTTTCCTATTATATCTTCTCCCCTTCACCTTAAACCTATTTCGTCTGGTCCTCGATTCACCTACTCTGGGCAAGAGACTCTGAGCGTCTACCCGATTTATTCCTCGCCTTCTATACCTTGGTTATCCAAATGCTTATCTAGGTACTTGCATTGGTAGAGACCTCTGTCTTCAACACCCTCTCGGGCAGTAATTTCCAAACTCCAACCACTCTCTGGGCTTAAAACAAAATTCTTATCTCCTCTAAATCTCTTGCTCCCTAACATTTAAAGGCATGCTCACCTCCCCTGCTTAGATTCACCTCTGCAATGAGGAAATGTTTTCTCCTGCCAACCCTATCACTGTTCATAATTTGCATACATCTGGCAGGTCCCTTGTCTCTCTTTTCCAATCCAAGGGGAGAAAAACTCTGTCTCATTAGCCTCTTCTCATAAGTGAGATGCTCTGTCCTGGACAAAACCCTGGCTAATCTCCTCTCCAAAGCAATTGTAAGCTCATAAGAAAATCAAAAATAAAATTGCAAATACAGGAAATCCCAAAGCAACAAACGGTGGAATTGCTCAGCAGGTCAGACCACATCTGTGGGAAGAGAAACAGAGTTAATCTTTTAGTTCGAAGGGTCTTTCATGCCTTATTTTCTCCCAGAATTGTTCTAAAATGAGCAGTGCGTGAGGCGTGTCGGGGGTTATGGGGAGAAGGCAGGAACATGGAGTTGAGAGGGAAAGATAGATCATCCATGATTGAATGGTGGAGTAGACTTAATGGGCGGAATGGCTTTATTCTGCTCCTATAACTTCTGAATGACAACATTACATTTGTGCTCAATGTAAAAATTGCTCTGTGTATGAGCACATACCTTAGTACTAAGCATGCATCCCACTGCCATTTCCAGACTGTTGCATTGATCCAAGCACTATTAGAATTGTTTTTCACTCTATAAAAAGTAATAGTTCATCAACCACAATACTGGGGAGGAGAAGGCAGTGCAATGAGATGAATGCCCAGACAACATTCTATGATGAGAATGCCGAGAAAAGGAGAATCGCTGTACTTTTTAAATATGTTCCTGCTCATTGTAACAATAAATTCGTTTTGGTGCCAAAATAAATGTTGTGATTTTAACCTAGTTTTTCCAAAGTGTTGTATTGTTCAACAATTCCCCTGTCTTCAAAATGTTATATGATTCATAAACGTAGTCAACTTTTCGTAACCTTATTTGAGTCCTGTAAATGGTGTTTGTACAAATTATATTTTGTGCTAATTTTATGTTGTTTTTCCAGGGAAATTATCGTAAAAGCACATTATGTCCTCCCATTATATTAATTAGGAATTGTTGTCTGCAGCATGTTTAACAAATTGATTAATGCACGTTGGTGGATTTTAATGAATTAAACATTGAAAGAGCAAATAGAATATTCTATCGTGCATGCAACAACTAATTGTCTTAAAATAGCAGATAGTGAGGTGGGTCTCAACAGGGAAGATGAAATTCTGTCTTAATACTCCTTTAAAAAGTAAGTAGGTATTAAACTCCTGGGGTCACTTTGACTTAATTACTACTTGGTTTCCCAATGGATCATAATTGGTATGATTTTTGTTGCTCAATGATTTGACAGTACAAAATATTAAAATAGCACTTCAAATTATCTGCCAGGTACTGTTCTGAAAGATGACACCGTTTAAAAAGAGATCCAATTGTATTTTGAAAATGAACACTGGGGCCATACATGTATCGGTGATTCCAGCACATGGCAATATTTAAATTGGCTGCAGAATTACCAAGTCATTCTCCAAGTTTGTGTCACAATACCAAAATTGCTTTCTATTAAACCTCTTGTTTTTGTTACCAGTACACTTGCCATTTGCTCCTGTTACTAATTAATCCATTCCTAAAACTAAAACAATGTTTGTCAAAAATGTTTTAGAAATTACCTTGCCCCTATTTTCTCCCCCTTAATATTATACTTTCCCCTTCCTCTCATCCCTTTCCACCTATTACTCTTCCTCTGGGTTCACTTTTCATTCCTATTCTGCCCTCGTCCCCTTTTCATCTCTTGTCTTTGTCCAGCCATTGACAATCAAAATCCCCCTCACCTCTATCCACCTATCACTTGCCAAGCTTTGTCCCGCCCCACCTCTCTTCCAGCTTTACCCCTTCCTACTACAATCAAGCTGAGGAAATGTCTCGATCCAAAACGTCACTTATCCATGTTCTCCAGAGATGCTGCCTGACCCACTGAGCTACTCCAGCACTTTGCGTTACAGTTTTCATGTCCAACAGTAATTATGTAAGTTCAGCCCATTATGTCTACTCCGCCATTCAATCATGCCTGATCTATCTTCCCTTGTTAACCCCATTCTCCTGCCTTCTCCCCATAACCCCTGACACTGATAACTATAGCTGGAACCAAAAGGAAGCAGACTTAGTTTAATAACTAATTAGAAGACAGTCATCTTAATAGTTTGCTACTGCATTGTTTATTTATAAATAGATGATTTATCTTTCAGCAGAGTCACTTTTGCTGAGAGTTTAATTGATGACCTTGATAACATTGGCCATTGACTGTACAGACTACTCATTATAGAGATCACATCAATACCTGCGGAGTTCCCCAAGTGGTAATCTGTGGGTCAGGATACCAAGCTGATTGCTTCAGCTCGTGAGTGAATAAAGACTCCTCCAAAATTCAAATTGCACTGTTTTGGGATGCTATTATACAATATCCAGGTCAATTAAAGTTGATAGAGTTGGCTCTGCTCATCTCAGTAATGTTCGCAGTCTGAAATCTTATTTAAGGGGGATTAGCAAAATATTGACATGTGTTAATTAAATGCCATTATAGACACACAAAGCTGGAGTAACTCAGCGGGTCAGACAGCATCTCTGGAGAAAAGGAGCAGTTGACGTTTTGGGTTGAGACCCTTATTTCTATTCTATTCTCTATAACTAGAGAGAGCATGGATTAATTGAATCAAAGAAGGTGACTGCACACACTCACACTCACACTCACACTCACACTCACACTCACACTCACACTCCACTCTGTTAATTCTGGCCAAATTGGAGAGGCCAGGACACTAAACTTGAGTAAAGGCTTCTGAGCTGCTAGGCCATTTGGTCAATTTAAATGTGCCTTCTGCAGAATGGTGCCAGTTTGTCTGGAGCTTCTGAGAGAACGTTTAGGACTGCGTGACCTTCTGGAGTGTCTCTGCTTGAACGAGGCCAAAGAGGGCTTGACCAGGCAGATACGAGGATCAAACCCGTGGTGGTTAGGTATAGTAGTGGGAACAGTAATTGTGTTTTGTCAAAATAAAGATTAGTTGCGCAAGTGCTTGACTCGGTGATTTTTGACTGAAACTAGATTGGGGGGAAGCTTAGAATGAGCTATTTACAATACCAAGCCAATTAACCTACAAACCTGTACGTCTTTGGAGAGTGGGAGGAAACCAAAGATCCTGGAGAAAACCCATGTAGGTCACAGGGAGAATGTGCAAACTTCATACAGACAACACCCATAGTCAGGATCAAACCCGGGTCTCTGATGCTGTAAGGCAGCAACTCTACCTCTGCGCCACCATGCCACCCCTTAATGCATTTACCTTGTCAAAAAACTTCTGGAAAGATTTATGGAGAAAGTATTTGGAAACTGGAATGGTATCATTGAAATTGGTTCCTTTTGATTCCAGCAATATTTCTCCATATCCAACAGTAATTATGTTAAAAAAAAAAACCAAAGTGCTGGAGTAGCTCAGTGGGTCAGACAGCATCTCTGGAGAACATGGATAGGTGACGTTTTGGGTCGGGCTCATTCTTCGGACTGATCCTAATAGGAAGACGGGAAAGTAATTTCTGTTGCTTTTCTTATTATTTGAAGATGAGGATAACAGATTGTGGCCGTTAACTGGGTTTAATAATATTTGTAGACTTTAGAGCAAAGCAGAATTCCTTAATGTTTATGCTCAATTGTTCACTAAACGGAACCGCATATAATGCCAGAGGAAATAGATTTGAAGTTGAAAGGTTAATATAAGACCTTTTGTCCTGAAGAAAAGCAAACTAATTACTTGCGTTTTATGCCGCTGCTCAATAGCATTTTGCAAACTTAGAGTGTAAGGATAATCCCTGAGGTTGTCTGTGAGCCAAAATTGGGCACCGCAGTGCATTTGTTTCTGCTCCACATGTTGATTTGCATCCAGTTTCTTAAGGCGAATTGTGAGCGCGCATTTTCAGCATGGCGCATGATATGCGGCTAATTGGTGAGAATGTTAGCGTGTGCAATGCCCATGCATGCCAGGAGGGTGCAGGGGAGGCCACGTGTGACATCGATCCTCGAGTAGTCCTGTCTCTACAGCAACGCTGCCAAATTGGACTGAAGATGCAGCGAACACCATCTGTTAAGTGAGCATGGGGAATATTGTCTGCAACAGCAGGAAGAATCCTACCCTGTCCCCCAACACCACGTGCGCTGGGCAATTTATAAACATCCGCAAGGTTTGTTGATAGTTTGAAAGCAAAGTTGGTCGCTGGGTTTTGGTTTTTAGAAGTTTTGATCAGCACATCTTTGGAGTGCTGGAGGAAACTGGAGCACCCGGAGAAAACCCACGCGGTCACAGGGAGAACATACGAACTCCATACAGACAGCACATGTAGCCAGGATCGAAACCTGGGACTGGTGCTGTGAGGCAGCAACTCTACCGCTGTGCTACTGTGCTGTCCAAATAACCCAGGGTAACTACCCTGCCCTTCCGTAGATCCCCTGGGAAAATGATTATGGGCCTCTTTTTTTATTTTTTGAACCAATAATCTATATGAAAAGAAATATCCATATCAAAAATTGATAAATTAATGATTTATGTCTAGGTTGGAGGAGATCTTGGATATAATATTTCAATGAGATTATTCCTCTAGGTTTATTTGATGGAAACAGTTTAGGGTAAGGTCCATTGAAATAACCTTTTGGGTTGTTGAACTGTATCTCCCAATAGTGAATGTTACAGCCAATGTAAGCCAGTTGACGTAGAGTAAATATCAAGAGCCAGAAATCTGTTGAATGGCATTAAGGTATTGGTCTGAAGAAAGGTCTCGACCTGTAACGTCACCCATTCCTTCTCTCCAATAGATGCTGCCTGTCCCACTGAGTTACTGCAGCTTTTTGTGTCTACTTTCGGTTCAAACCAGCCTCTGCAGTTCCTTCTTGCACATTAAGATGTTGCAGTTGCTTCTCTCCGAACGCTCTGCCTCCATGCAGTTTGTTGATGATCTGGTGGTATGAATATTATAACCCAGTGATATGAATATTGATTTCTCTAATATCAAGTAACCCCTGCATTCCCTCTCTCTCCATCCCTCCCCCACCCAAGTCGCACCAGGTTCCTGTTCTCCCCTAGCAAACAGCTAACAATGGCCTGTTTCCATTATCATCGCTACTTTTTTGCATATCTTTCATTTATTTGTTCGATATCTCTCCACGTCACTGTCTACATCTCTCGGTTCCCTTTCCCCTGACTAGACTGGAGCAGGGTCTCGACCCGAAACATCACCTATTCCTTCTCTCCAGAGGTGCTGCCTGTCCCGCTGAGTTACTCCAGCGTTTTGTTTTGTGTCTATCTTCAGTTTGTTGATGCAGCTGCATCTCGGCCAAACATAACTTCCAAGATGATTCCTCGTTTGTCTGACCATTTTGTGTTGAGTGGAAGAATCTGTTTTAAAAACAAATTGTTGACGAGCCAAACAATCCAGCTACCCAGGGTAATTTGTATCAGTCCTCTGCGTGCCAGCCTATTGTTGGATGCTCCAGCTTGATGCATGTTCTCATGTGATTTACAGAACCCAAGGAACTGCAGGGAAAAAAAAGACACAAAGTGCTGGAGTAACACAGCAGGTCAGGCAGTTTCTCCAGGGAACAAGGGCGACCAGGGTCATGATCTTTTGAAACCTCAGGTTATGCCCACTTTGAAGAAGCTCTCAATCAGAAGGGTCCGTGTTCACCTAGCCATGTTCTCGGAGCATGCTGCCTAACCTGCTGAGTATAATTCCAATGCTTTGTGTCTTTTCCTGGGTGTGATTCTTCTGCAAAACAGAAGAAGATGGAGCTAAAATAGGCCACTCGGCCCCTTGAGCCGTTCCTGCCATTCAACATGATCATGGCTGATCTGCCTCTGGTCTTATCACCTTCAGTTCCCCATCGGCCTCAAATCCTAAATCTTTCAAAAAAAATTATCTGCTTCCTCTATCTCTTTAACTTTGTTTGTATTTGTATCCCTCCCCCTTTCTTTTTAGCATTCCCAAGAGCCCTGCAAGGTAAAGAATTCCAAAGATTTTTCCTTCTTCTGAAAGGAGTCGGGCATTACACTGGTGCAACATAGGGTTAGAGGTCTGCAGATTAAGTAGCTTGGGTAAAATTGTAAATGATTCCTAGTGTGTTGGATTGCACTAGTGTACGGGGTGATCGCAGGTCTGTACGGACCCGTTGGGCCAAAGGGCCTGTTTCCACACTGTATCTCTAAAGTTATTGTTCTGCAACATCTCAGTTTTGAATGACCACTCCCTCATTTTACAACGACGCCTCCATGTTCGCGTTATTCCCAATCAGGAAAACATCTTAATATCTTCCCTGTCGTGCCCCCGAAAGACACATTATATACAACTTCATTATCCAAATCCAAAAATGTAGATCTAATTTCTTTAGCCGCTCATGACACGGCCACCTCTTGTCCAAGATTTATTGGCATGCTATATCTATACCCTGTATATCTTCAAATCAAACCGGTACAGAACCCCAGGTGGGACTTCACAGAGCCCTGAACAATTGTAACAATGCTTCCCTATTTCTAATATCCACCCTTCTTGCTATAAAGACCAATGTGTCATTTGCTGTTCTGAACACTTGCCATACCTGCCTGCTAGCTTTATATGTTTTAAATCGGAGGTAGACACAAAATGCTGGAGTAACTCAGCGGATGAGGCAGCATCTCTGTAGATAAGGAATGGGCGACGTTTCGGGTCGAGACCCTTCTTCAGACTGATGTCAGTGGAGGGGGCGGGACAAAGATAAAATGTAGACGAAGACAGTAAGACTAGTGGGCGAACTGGGGAGGGGAAGTGGATGAAGAGAGAAAGCAAGGGCTATCTGAAGTTAGAGAAGTTAATGTTTGTTCATACCGCTGGGGTGTAAGTAACCCAAGTGAAATATGAGGTGCTGTTCCTCCAATTTGCACTGGGCCTCACTCTGACAATGGAGGAGGCCCAGGACAGAAAGGTCAGATTGGGAATGGGAGGGGGAGTCGAACTGCTGAGCCACCGGGAGATCAGGTAGGTTAAGACAGGCTGAGCGGAGGTGTTCAGTGAAACGATCGCCGAGTCTGCGCTTGGTCTTGCCGATGTAGAGAAGTTGACACCTGGAACAGCGGATACAGAGGCTTCATATGTTTTGTGCACATTAACATCAAAATTCCACATACTTGCCTGGAATCTTTCACCCTTTTCGATAATCGCCTACCTTTTAGAATCCACTTCCAAAGGTGCATAACTACACCTTCCCACATTTGCTAACTTTATGCCCGTTCACTCCATCCAGTTACAAAGTCTTTATCTTCATCACAATATACCATCCCAACTATTTTCATGTACTGTCAATGTTGATCCTCTGTTTTACAGGAGATCGCATAGAATATTGCAGCAACAGTTCTGCAGAACATTAAAGGACTGAACTCATACCTGTGGTCAACAAAACTACTCTAACTGACCCCATGAGTTTGGGCTTAGTCATACACTGGAAACAGGCCCTTTGGCCCAACTCGCCCACACTGACAAACCTGTCCCAACTAAACTTGTCCCACCTGCCTGCGTTTGGCCCATATCCCTCTAAACCTGTCCAATCCATATAGCTATCTAACTATTTCTTAATGTTGCAATAGTCCCTGCCTCAACTACTGCCTCAGACCGCTCGTTCCATACACCCACTACCCTTTGTGTGAAGCTACCTTTGGACTCCTATTAAATCATTCCTCCTCCCTTCACTTCAAACCTACATTCTCTGGTTCTTGATTCCCCCTCTCTGGGCAAGAGCCTTTGTGCGTCTACCTGATATATTTCTCTCATGAATTTGTACACCTCTACGAGATCACCCCTCATTCTCCTGTGCTTCAAGTAATGGATTCCCAGCCTGCTCAATCTCTCCCTATAACTCACACCTTCGAGTTCTGGCAAGTTCGTCGTAAATCTTCTCTGTACCCTTTCCAGCTTGACAACATCTTTCCTACAATATGGTGCCCAGAACTGAACACTGAGTTGGATGATCAGCCATGATCACATTGAATGGCGGTGCAGGCTCGGGGCCAAATGGCCTACTCCTGCACCTATTGTCTATATTTCTATGATTCTCTTGTCCGGCTTCCTCTACTTTTGCATCACGTTCCAATGAATTGATCACACAGCCATCGTCTGGACTGATAGCTTCCCTCCCAATCACTGCATCGGTCAGTTAATCTCTCAATCATATTGACTACCCTTACACTTAAAACTAGCAAGGTCCTTTGCTTAAACTCTGATAATTAAAAGTTTTTCCACTATTGTTCTTTGCAAAATATTTATCTTTTTTTGTTATGGGGTATGTTTCAAAAGAACCAATCTCTTGATCGAAAGTATAATTACTAAGTTGAGAGAAAGAATTCGAATTGAGAATGCATTGGTACAAATAAATTATTTGCCAGTCCCTTATTAGGAAGAACCTAAAATTCTTTTGAGGCTAAACGGTTAAAATCCAGAAGTTTTTTTTTTTCTCTTTTTTCGCAATTATGGCTTTCACTTGCTGGTGGTGAAGGGAGAGGCAATTGCTTTGGTGATTAATCAGTTTACAATAATTTCTAAATTTTCTAAGCTATGTTTCATTTACAATTCAGCTCCTGGGATTTTGTGTTAAATATCCCAAAGGATGAAAAATTATCAGTCCATAATTAGACATGAACAAAAGCATCAGTTGTCATAACGACTCCCGTCCCAAGTGAGGGGACACAACACGCATTTTAAAGAGGCGATAGAAAATAATTATTAATGGTCCTTGATTTGTTCACCAAAACCACAGCTTGCATTGTAGATACAAGGAACGGCAGATGCCGGTGAATACACAAAAGGACACAAAGTGCTGGAGTAAGTCAGCATGTGGGGTAGCATCTCTGGAGAACATGGATAGGTGAACATGGTGGCGTAACGGTAGAGTTGCATCCTTCCAGTGCCAGAGACCCGGGTTTCAACCTGACTACGGGTGTCATCTGTACAGAGTTTAGACATTCTCCCCGTGACCGCATAGATTTTCTCCGAGTGCTCTAGTTTCCTCACACACTCCAAAGAAGTACCAGTTTGTAGGTTAATTGACGTCTGCAAATTGTAAATTGTCCCTAGCGTGTATGATAGTGCTGGTGTACGAGGTGCTACTGGTCGACACAGACACGGTGGGCATCGGGCTGTTTCCACACTGCATCCCTGAAGTCTAAAGGTCAGGTGGCATCTCTGGAGGACGTGAATAGGTTACGATTCAGGTCGAGACCCTTCTTCAGATTTCCTGCATTGCATTTGGTTTCGGTCATCTACAGCAGTCGGTACAGATTTTCAGTCATTACTGAGTGACTTGTATATATTATGTTTGCCATCAGTGAGTAACTGAAATCATTTACCTCTGTTTCTCATTCACTCACTAAGCGATAAGTGCTAACACAGCAAATGTTTCACGTTAGCTTGCTCTCAATCGATCATTTTATGTGTCTGCCTGGAAGAACCTTGGAAGTCAAATGGGACGTGACAATCTGAGTTTGCCATCAATGTTTAATGCAGTCTTTGCAAAAACTAATCTTTTTAATGGAACGCCTGGTAATGCTTCTTTCTTGCAACTCAACTGTAACTTATAGCCATGCACAATAAGTCTCAATTGAGAGAACAAATTTGCAAGTTTAAAATCTTGATCTTTTGATATGTTTTTTTGGAAATCGCAATCGAAATGCATGCAAATTTGCCATCTTGGTCAGAAGGGAGGTAACCTTTCTGAGAGGTAGATTTGTATGCACCCCAGGGATACTGCTTAGAAAATGGAGATGAAAATACAATAAACTGCCTGGATTTCATGCATCCAGCAATTCATTCCTATTTCTGATGTTCCAGTCGAAGGCTTATCTATATCACACATGGTGCACACACAGCTGGGGTCTTGCATTGCTGCATTTCTAGTAAATCTACTGCTATTTTATTAGCATTAAACACTTCTTTTCAGCTGATTATTGTCTCAGAATAGGAGGATTTGTCCCCTGGGTGGAAGTGAGAGATGCAAAGCCTGCAGTCTTCAGTCTAACACAAAATGGAAGGATTTCGATAAGTACTAGTCCATCATAGAATATATTTAAAAAAATGTATAGGAAGGAACTGCCGATGCAGGTTTAAACCATAGATACACACAAAATGCAGCAAGAAACCTCAGCGGGACAGGCGGCATCTCTGGAGAGAAGGAACGGGTGACGTTTCGGGTTGAGACCCTCCTTCAGACAGCACGGTCAAACTGAAACGTCACCCGTTCCTTCTCTCCAGAGATGTTGCCTGTCCCGCTGAGGTTTCTTGCTGCATTTTGTGTGTATCTATGGTTTAAACCTGCATTTGCAGTTAAACTATTCAAAAAATATATGTTTTATCAAAACGGGAGGCGAGAAATTTATTTCATGTGAAATAATGACATGTTTGCAGTTCACTGAAATGATTCTTGGTTCTTTTGAAATATTGCTGTGTTTAAGTATTTGTACATTAATGCAGGTGGGAGCAAAAGAGTAAATAGGATTGGGATTTTTAGCTAATATCTCCAGCTTGAAGACGAGAACACCAATTTTCTACATACTTTACAGCCTAAATGTTTGTCCTTTACATGACCAAATCATAATACCTGGGTAACAAATTTTCAGAACAGTATGTATTTATACCAAAAATTGTACTTTTGGAAAGCATTTTTTAATTGTAGCTGGATTGATAAGATTTAAGGCTAAATGCTATGGCTCCTCAATTTTGATTGTGGGGGGGAGGGGGGGGAGGGGGGGAGGGGGAGGAGAGAGAGTGGATAGATGAGGAGGAGGAAGAAGAGGAAATGTTGCAGAAAATTGATGAATTCAATGTTCACACCAAAAAAGATTCACAGTGCTGGTGGAACTTGTCAGATCATGGCAGCTTCTCTGGAGAACATGGACAGGTGACATTTTAGCTCGGGACCATTCTTCAGACTGGGATGCTTAAGTTTAGTTGTGAATTTTACTCCAAATGGAGACTTGTTTGTCTGGAAAACAAAAACCTCTTATGGGAATTTGTGAGGTCAAGCACTCTGGAAAGTGAAAAGGGTCTGCTTGCATTGACCACTAGACTTGGTTTTCTCTTCTGTTCTTTTAAAAATAAGAAAGCAAAGCCTTCATCTCCTTTTGAGTTGAACAATTTATCGAGGGAAGGGGGGGGGGGGGAATGGGGTAAGAGAAAGGGGAGCAACTATGATATTGGGAAAGTAGTAGGATTTATTTGAAACTAAAATAGAAATTGGGAACATTTGGTCTCGAGTTCAGAATAAGGTCCAGTATCCGTCTACAATGGGAAGTGAGAAATGGTTTAAAAACCTCAAGGTTTTCGATGATTGAACTTTACCTGGAAATGCTATTGCCGATTCATGGGCATTCAAGGGACA